>JARHVA010000953.1:2480000-3705000 GCA_037957365.1 Torreya grandis
AGTTGTAATTTTAGTTTAGATAACTCAGGGGTAGTCACTAATATGGTGATTTCAATATGGGCTCGACCCTAGGTACTAAATCAATCTAGAAATTGATCTCTTGTAGAGGGGGCATACCTAGTAATCTATCTAGAAACACATCAGGAAATTCCCATAGAACAGGTTGATCATCCAGAGAAGCCTTCTTTGACTCATTCGACCTATCACTCACCATGATTACAAATAGTTAGTAACCCTTCCTTATAATCTTATAGAGATGCATCATAGTGATCATGCAAAGGGATAATGGTCTCTTGAATCTTGATATTACCATATGCATCCTAAAGTCATCTTCACATTCGATAACCTTATTATGATAATCCATCTTGGCTTTATGAGTTGCAAGCCAATCCATACCCAACACAACATCACAGGTGCCTCAAGGAATAATGCATAAGTCCACTATTGTGGAGAAGACACCCAAGTCTAATATGCAACTTCTCACTAATGAGATAACAAATAACTTGGCCATAGAGGCCAACTTGACTGCCTAACCTTCCAATTGCCTAATATCTAACAGCCCTAAATGATCCACGATAGAAAGAGAAATAAAAGAGTCTAAAGCTCCTAAATCAAACAAAACTAAAATTAGAATTCCTTCAATCACATGTGTGGTCTCTACGAGTGTTTCTTGGTGCTTGGCTTGGTGATCATCCACTACTACATAAATTCTATGTCCTCAACCCACATCGCCCATTGTTTGCTTTGACACTAGAGCCTGCTAATAGTTGATGGTCCAAGAGGATAATCCCATGCATAATGATTAGGAGATTTGCACATGAGATAAACACCTTTCTACTAGTCTCTCCCTAAGGTGGCTCTAGTCATCCTAGGTCTGAAAGAAAAAATTGATCCTGATGATTGTGCCTTCTTAAACTATTGAGTTTGTGTAATCCCATATTATTGATACTCCCGAGTTCTAGCATCATCTTTCCTTTAGCGGTATTGATCCAACCAGTTCCTACTTTGTCTATGGCCAGAATGGTTACTCTCTTGTTGTTGTTGCTGAGGGGGGCCTAAAGTTGGATTGAGTTGTTTTCTAACCTACCCTAGGTGTAAGTTGTGCACCTTACAACCTTGAGTCAAATTGTGACTACATCTTGCCATAAAATTTATCTCATGCATCCTGAGTCTTTCCACGAGACTCCTCATCTCTATAGGCCTTTTCAACTACTATTGCTAAGGTTTTAGGAGCTAAAATGCACATTATGCTAGGCAGCTCAAAATTCAAGCCTCTAACGAACCTGTTCACTTGGATTGTCTCATCCATATAACCCTGAATATATATGATTAAATCCAAAAATTGACACTCATATTAGTGCCACAGTGCCACTTCCCTGTCAAAGGTCATGAAATTCATCTACCTTATTTTGACCATATCTAGGGGACATATAGTGTGCTCTAAAATTCTCCTCAAATAACTCACAAATGAGGGATGTTGGTGTCAAGTGGATTTTCTACTCCTCACCTTCTCTACACATCTTAGTTGCATCCCTAAGAAGATGGGTGCCCAAATGAGCCTTCTCATTGGAGCCACTATCGTATAAGGTAAAACATCCTCTCATGCTTGCCAACCAAGTTTCTATAGTATTTCCTTCTTATGTGTTGGGTGAATATTTTGCCGATCAGCTAACTGATGAGCAAAATAGGTCTGATCAAACACAGCAAAGAAGATTGGTCGACCAAGTGTGCGGGTTTACCACATCAAAAGGGGAAAAATCTCTTCTCTCATCAAGGGGAGGTTCCCTATAGGTACGAGGGGGCTATATACTATAGATATAAGCAAAAAATAACACTCAAAGGTAGGGTAACACCATCCATCTCTCTTTTTTCAGAGATGATGTTCACAAACAAAGGAGAAAATCCTGGTGAAAACACTGAAGGCACTTCTCTTCTTGCAGAAGTGATCTTGCAGGAAACAGTCAGGAGTTTTTTCACGTAGTGACAAGAAACTGGGGACAAAGTGTAGTGACCAGCAGGATGAAATAGAACCCAAAGTCTCCACCTCAACTGCCCATAAGAGTGAAACACAAAGAATAATGGGGGCACAAAGTAGTCCCAAAATCCTCAACACAGGAAGAAACTAAAAACACACACTGAAGACAATTATGATAGCATAAAGTCTGAAAGTAACTGACTTTAGGACATCTTCTAGATTACCTCCACTAGCTCTGCTTGTTAAATTAAATAAATAAAACTGCATCTAGAAGACAGACATAAGAACAATCTTCTAAAATGGCACTAGATATAACAGCACAAAGTCTACAAATAACTTGCTTTCTCATTCAGATAAGATAATATGAATGATAATCTGAGCTCAAAGTCTCAATATTCACCTTTCAATTCGAGCAAATTTTTGTTTCTGTGACCAAAAAGAACTCCCTTTGATCAAAATAAGATATTACAATATATAGTATCCAAGAAAGGCTTGGCACTCTATTTCATGAAATGGCCAATGTTGTGCATTCAATGCCTTGAATGCATTTTTTAGTTTTATCAAAGAGAGTCATGCTGGAATGGGGCAGCCGCCTTAACTGTGGCAAGTCAATTCATCTCAAATGTCTTCTCCTAGGTCTGGATCATCTGGTCTATCACCTCTAATGTCTGCGCAGCTATCCATTTTGTCTTTACTTTAAGGGAGACCAACAGGTTGCACCTTTAATGTTTACCAGTCAAAATATCTACTTTGCAAACTGTTCCACCTACTAAAACAACTACCGTGTAGATATTTTAGCCTCTCCCCTTTTTTACTACAATTTGAGCCCTCAAGCTATCTTTTCTCAGTGGTTTTTCCTTTTGGCCTTGGCCTTAAGGCCTTTGAAAGCATTCAGGTTCGCGTTTAACCTTACAAAGATCAACAGCTATTTCATTGCCACAAATTTGATGTCTTTGGGTCCATCATCATTTGAAAGCCAATGGCTAGTTGGTTGCCTTGAATTTGATGATTTTTCTTCGACATCTATCTTCTTCGTAATTCCTTCAGCTTCGAGCAGTCTTCGGGTTCTAATTCCTTTAGACAAAATGTCCAAAGGAATTCCTTTTGGCACTTTATTCTGAAGGAAATGCTCTTTCATGTTTTTCCCACTTGCTTTGGCCATCTGCTTTCTATTGGGCTTCATCTTTTTTACTGTGTCTTTGTATTGGGAGTGCTCCGTCTTTGACATCTGTCACAGTCTGCTACTTTGAAACTTTATCAACTTAAAGAAAATGGGACCCACAACACTTCCTATTCAAGCAGCTTCAAAATAGGAACGGGGACAGGTGGCACTTTCTGACTGATCTTAACAAGTGACACATGGCATTCCCACTATGAAACAGGCAAGGACACTTGGCAGCATCCGCTTAACTTATAAAAGCTTTAGATACCTTTTGAGAATCTTGCAGAGGATGACACATGGCAGCTTCTGCTGAGCTTTAGAAGCACTATAAAAACATTTGGGACTCATTTGGATTCACATGAATGATGAAACTTGGCATGCTCCACTTACTTTATCAACTCACCCAGGGCCCACCATAGTCCTTACTCAATAACAAAACAAAAGGAAGAAACTACGAATGTTGACACTTGGTGGCTTCCATTGAGCTTTATAAGGGACACATGGCAAGTTCCACTGCTTTGAGAAAAAAATTATAATGTGTCTCGATAGATGACACTTGGCAGCTTTCGCTCAACTTTAGCAACTCACTCAGGGCCCACCACAGTCCTTACTTAATAATGAAATAAAAAGAAAAAACTATGGATGTTGACACTTGGTGGCTTCTGTTGAGCTTTGCAAAGGAGACGTGGTGACTTCCACAGTTTCTTAGAAAATTATATTGAAACCTTCCACATTTGGGACTTGTTGCCTTCTGCGAGAATCTAAGAGAAGCTTATTGAAAGAAGCTATGAAACTTATAAGAAACTTGAAACATGGATGCAGACACTTGTCGCACTCCGATGAGTTATAACGGGACACGTGGCATGTTCCACTGCTTTTAAAAATAAATTATAATTGTGTCGTGATAGATGACACTTTGCAGCTTTCACTCGACTTTGAGACTTAGACAAAAATTTAGGCAAAAATGAAAAACCCGTGCAAAATGAAAAACGCGCGCCCTATGTCATAACCCTTACTGCCTTGAAACTAAAATGCGTAGGGACAAAACATGGAGCGCAAAACTGAAACTCAATAAAATGTAGAGTGTGTTGAGTTGTAGAGCTAAAAGCTTCACTAATGAGCTAGCACAGTAACCGTCAACGGTCAAAGCTAACCGACATCAGTTAGGGGTCGATCGGCATCGGCAGGCATTGGTCAGAACCAGTCAAGGGTCGACTGACATCGGTTAGGGGTCGGATGGCATCAGTCATCTATAGATTGACACTAACTTCTGTGCATTTGCATGCATTTTCAGAATTAGATTTGTTCTAATTTTAGGAGAACATGTAGTTTGCATGTAAAGACTAATTTTAGTCTTGAGTCTATTCTTCTAATTATTGTTTGCCTTGGATCCTATTTAAGAGACCCATGGGGTAGTATTGTAATTAGGATTAGATCCTCAAAATCAAGATCAATTAGATTTGCAAAGGTGCAAGATCAAGAAGATCTACAGGTAGCAAGATCAATTAGATCTGCAAAGGTGCAAGATCAAGAAGATCTACAGGTAGCAAGATCAAGAAGATCTGCAGGTAGCAAGATCAGGGAAATCTACAGGTAGCAAGATCAGGGAGATCTGTAGAAAGCAAGATCAATTAGATCTGTAGGGTGCAAGATCAATTAGATCTGCAAGGTGTAAGATCAAGAAGATCTGCATGAAGGAGGCAACAATAATTGGGTTGATTGTCACTGGAGGGAATAACAACTCAGTTATTGAGTTGGTTGTAATTGATTGAGAGAGAGAGAACTCTTGAAGGAGAATTACTGTACATCTACGAGGTGTGGAAGAAGAAATATTTTTTCATTGTATTTCCTTCTGAAAGAGTTTAATACAAGATTGGTTATTTCTCATATCTCCTATTCTTTGTTGTTTTTTATCTCTAGTTACTTATTACTTCTAATTTCAATTCTATGTTTAGTTGTTTATACAAAAGTAATCAATTATGATCTTGAAAAGTGGTATCGGAGCTTTGTGTATACACTAACATGTGGTATTAGAGCTCTAGATCCTAACAGCTGGTATCAAAGCCTGATTGAAGAAAAGCCAGAGCAGGTTAGTATTTGTTGATTACAAGATTCACTCATATGAGTGGGAGTAAAGCAATGGCAGAAGAAAGTAAAATAAGAATGGAGAAATTCAATGGCAAGAATTATCAATTATAGAGGATGCAGATATAAGATTATCTGTATCAGAAAGATCTATACTTACTGTTGGGTGGTGTTTCAAGTAAGCCCACAGATATGGAAGATGAAGAATGGAATGTTCTTGATAGAAAAGCTCTTGGATCTATAAGGTTAAGCCTGGCATCTTCTGTGATTTCCATTTTATCACAGGCAAAGACAATGGTAGAGTTAATGGATACTTTGAAAAATTTATATGAAAAACCCTCAGCTTTGAATAAGGTATATCTTATGAAGCAATTATTTAATTTGCAAATGCAGGAAGGTGGATCGGTATCTAGTCATCTTAAATATTTCCATGGATTAGTAAATCAGTTAATTTCAGTCAAAATAGTTTTTGATGATGAAATTAAGGCTCTCTTAATCTTATACTCTTTACCTGAAAGTTGGCATAGTTTGGTAATAACAGTTAGTAATACTGCGTCTGCTTCAAATATCTTGAAATTTGATGATGTTGTTAGTGTAATCTTGAATGAATAAATTCGTTAAAAAAAGCACAGAAGAAACATCAGGTAATGCTTTAAGTGTTGAAAGCAGAGGAAAGCAAAGAGGGAAAGGCAAGCAAGGAAAATCAAGGTCAAAGATGGGAAGTAGATCCAAATCCAGAAATGGAGATATAACCTGTTGGAATTGTGGAAAGAAAGGGCATGCAAAGAAAGATTGTTGGTTGAAAGAAAATCAGCATGAAGGAAATGAAGAAGCAAATGATGTAGGTATTGTTGCACAGGATGCTCTTATATTTTTCTTGGATAAATTAGAATCATGAGTTTTAGATTCTGGTGTCTCTTTCCATGCAACCTCAAATAGAGAATTTTTTAATGATTATGTCCATGGAGACTTTGGAAAAGTTTATTTAGGGGATGATGAGCCTTGTCAAATTGTTGGCAAAGGAAAAGTGTAGCTGAAATTATAGAATGGCAACACATGGGTGTTGAAGGATGTCATGCATGTATCCATCCTAAAGAGGAATCTAATTTCTACAAGAAAGTTGGGTGATGAGAGTTGCACAGTAAGTCTCACAGCTGAATTTTGGAAAGTTTCTAAGGATGCACTTGTATTAGCAAGAGGTTAGAAAGTAGGTACACTTTATCTATCTACTTATATTACTGATTATTCTCTTTCTATTTTATCTACTCCAGATGTAGATGCATGGATGTGGCACTGTAGGCTTCGTCACATGAGTGAGAAGGGAATAAATGTTCTTAAGTCAAAAGGTAAGCTTTCAAATTTGAAAAGCATAGATCTAGATTTCTGTGAGCATTGTATTTTTAGGAAATAGAAGAAAGTGAAGTTTCTCAAAACTGGGTCAACAAAGAAGAAGCACAAGTTGGAGCTTGTTCACACAAACATGTGGGGACCAGCTCAGGGAGCTTCTATTAAAGGATCACAGTATTATGTTTTTTTTTATTGATGATGCCACAAGAAAGGTATGGGTTTATTGCATAAAGAAGAAATCTGATGTTTTTGACACATTTAAGAACTAAAAAGCCTTAGTTTTTTTAATGAGAAGGTAATGTACAGTGATCAGCTCAAGAGGCTAAATAATTCTGAGTAGGGCAATCTTGATTTGGATGAGGTTATGATTCAAAATGAGCTCACGAGTAAAAATCATCACTCATAAGAAAACATAGAGACCGACGTCAGTCAAAAAACTGACATCGACAGTCAAACAGAGACTGACGTCGATCAAAAAATTAACGTCAGCGATCAGGTGGAATCGACATTAGTCAGGTGCAGATCGAGGTCGGTCAAAGATGACCGAGATTGGTCACCGTGAGAATGAAATTTAGGCAGACAGCAAGCTATCAATGAGTCTCAAATGCCCATGAGGAGGTTTGAAAAGTTAAGTAAACCTCCACTTCATTATTCCCCTTCTTTATACTACTTGTTGCTCACTGATGGTGGGAACCAAAAAGTTTTGATGAGGCAATGCAGGTAGAATCTAAGAAATAGTGGGAGCATGGCATGAATGAGGAAATTGATTTCTTAGAAGAGAACCATACGTGGGATTTAGTTGAGTTTCAAGCTGAGAAGAGAACACTAAAAAACAAATGGGTTCACAGTTTAAAGGAAGGAGAGAACAGACAATTGAGACATAAGGCTAGGTTGGTGTTGGAGAGGTTCAATATGCAAGATGCAAAACTGGTAAGCACACCTAGGGCCAAATACTTCAAGTTGAGCAAACAACAGTGTCTTAAATCATATGATGGGGTTGAGTACATGGTATGTACCAGACCAGATATTGCCCAAGCAGTGGGAGTTGTCAGCAAGTTTATGGCCAATCCAGGAAAGGAGCACTGAAAAGTAGTTCAGTGGATTTTCAAATATCTGAGAGGGACCAGCAGTAGGCATTTATACTATGGAGGGTCAAACAATTCTCTACATGGGTATGAAAATTTAGATATGGCAGGTGACTTGGATGGCAGGAGAAGCACCACAAGATATGTGTTTATTGTTGGTGGAACGGCGGTTAGCTGGATTTCAAAGTGGCAGAATACATTACAGTCACAGAGGCTAGCAAAGAAATGATTTGGATGACTCAGTTCATGGAAGAGTTGGAAAAGGAGTAAGAGAGTTGTAGATTATATAGTGATAGTTAAAGTGCAATTCATTTCGCAAAGAATTTAACATTCCATTCAAGAACTAAATATATACAGCTTAGGTACCACTTCATTAGATAGGTATTGGAGGATGGTCAGTTGAAGCTGGAAAAGATCCATACAGATAAGAACCCTACAGATATGTTAACAAAGTCGGTAACAAAGGAGAAGTTGAATCTTTATTCAACTTTTATTGGTCTTCAAGATTGAACTTGAAGAGGAAGAAACAAGCTAGAGAAACAAGATAGAGGATGATGTTGTACAGGTACAGGTGCAATTGTTTATCTCCTAGCGAGAGATTGTTTAGTTATAGAGCTAAAAGCTTCACTAATGAGCTAGCACAGTAACCGTCAATGGTTAGAGCCAATCAACATCAATTAGGGGTCGATCGGCATCGGTAGGCATCAGTCAAAACCAGTCAGGGGTCGATCGACATCGATCAGGGGTTGGCCAGCATCGGTCATCAGTAGACTAACACCAAATTCTGTGCATTTGCATGCATTTCTAAAATTAGATTTGTTCTAATTTTAAGAGAATAGTTAGTTTGCATGTAAAGACTAATTTTAGTCTTGAGTCTATTTTTATAATTATTATTTGCCCTGGATCTTATTTAAGAAACCCATGGGGCAGTATTGTAAGTAGGATTAGATCTTGAAAAGCAAGATCAATTAGATCTGCAAAGGTGCAAGATCAAGAAGATCTACAGGTAGCAAGATCAATTAGATCTGCAAAGATGCAAGATCAAAAAAATCTGTAGGTAGCAAGATCAAAAAGATCTGCAGGTAACAAGATCAGGGAGATCTGCAGGTAGCAAGATCAGGGAGATCTACAGGAAGCAAGATCAATTAGATCTGCAGGGTACAAGATCAAGTAGATCTGTAAGGTGCAAGATCAAGAAGATTTGTATGAAGGAGGCAACAACAATTGAGTTGATTATCACTGGAGGGAATAACAACTCGGTTATTGAGTTAGTTGTAATTGATTGAGAGAGAGAACTCTTGAAGGAGAATTGTTGTACATCTACGAGGTGTGAAAGAAGAGAGATTTCTTCATTGTATTTCCTTCTAGAAGAGTTTAATACAAGATTGGTTGTTTCTCATATCTCCTATTCTTTGTTGTTTCTAATTTCTAGTTACTTATTACTTCTGGTTTCAATTCTGTGTTTAATTGCTTATACAAAAGTAATCAATTGTGATCCTGACAAGTGGTATCAGAGCTTTGTGTATACACTAACAAGTAGTATTAGAGCTCTAGATCCTGATAGAGTGTTTTACTCTACAAAGGGAAGAGAGAATTTTTTAGCTTGTAGGACCAAAAATAATTCATGTGTTGTTCCAAAATTGAGTGACAAATTTTGGGAACAACAGCTGGCTCCAGTTGGAGAACTTCCTTCAATTGAAATTTTGAAGCAGCTGAGGGGAGTAGAAATCAGAATCTCTAGTGCTTTGAAGTATGCCATTAGGCTATGGATTCGTGCTACCCAAAAAAGAAAGGCACCAAAAAAAATGAAAATGAAAAGCACATAATAAAACTAAAGACTATACAAATATATATGTACAGATGATCTTATCTAATACTTTAAGGATTGAAGTGCTTCAGATGTTGCCCATTGTGAGATAATAAAAATAGCATTCCATCTTGTTAAATCAGCAAGAAACCATTTTGTCCCCAAAATCAATGGTGGGTGAATGGAACTCTCCACCAAGAATCATATTTTCTGTGTACTCCTTTTGGTTCTCTCTTCTTGTCCCATGATAAGATGTGGTCTCCAATCTGAAAACCATAAATCCTTGCTATCTTAGCGAAGAGTTTTTTTTCCTGACTTTGGCGCATAGTAGTATGGTCCACTACCATAGCTTGATGTTCTTTTGGCCTATTGAAGTACATAATTTGATTGTCAACATCAAACACCTGACAAACCATCAGCTTAGCATCTCCTTTAGTGTGAAGGAGTTTGACATCTTTGTCTTGAGCAACATTCAATCCAAGTAGCAGCGATTCATACTAGGCAGTGTTGTTGGCATTACTGAACTACAACTTGTATGAAAAAGGAAAAATATCTCCTTGAGGAGATATCAACCCAATCTTGGATTCAGCACTGGTAGAAGAATTGTTGCCATCAAATTCTAGGATCTAAACATCATCAAAAACTATTCTTCTATCAGATTTCTCTTCATTAGAAATGGAAGATCTTTTTTCATTTGTATTGTGTCCTATTGTTTGAATCTATTTTAAGATTGCCACCTACAATACTTTTATCTACAAAAACATGAACTCCCTCTGTGGTCAACAAGTAATAACCCCTGCCTGAAGACTCAAACAGAATTTGAGTTGCAAGGGTTGATGTTTGGGTGACCACGTATTTTGCCTCCTTTTCAAGAAGCAATCTTTGCATAATTCCTTTGACTAGGATTCTCACCTCAGAAAATTCCATGCTTAATTCACCACCAACATCTTTGCATCAATTTTGGCCCAAAAAGATGCCATATGATGCTGAGACGTCAGACACCAAAACAGTCATCTTGATTTTTTTGTGTGGGAATGTTGCAAATGCAAATTGGGCATCCTTGATTTGTCCCAGCAGTGGCACTTGTTTTTTTTTCATGGAGAAACATCTCCCAAATATCTTGGTCAGTGTGAGAATAAGGGAGTCAGCTACTTTGGCAGGGATGACATTATCTGACGTGCCTGAGTCTATGATGCAATTGTTCAGCTGATGTCTATTTATCAATAGGGAGACATAAAATGGCTCAGTTCTTCTGGGGGCAACAGGAGTAATGACAAAGTTTTTTCAGGTGGATGTGAGAGTGACCTTTAGAATGGCTGGTCCTACAGGGATGATTTTATTCCTCACACACTTCACTAACTTATCCAACTACTCAGAGTTGGATTGAAAAAATTCAAATTTAGACATTTAGATCTTGGATTGCTTGACATGGTCAAGTATGTCAAATGTCTAAAATGAGTTATGAAGAGGGGAATGGAGTTCATCCCTCTAATTTTTAGAAGGGAGAGGACCGATCTAAAACTTTGAAGTTGAAGGTGAAGGCAAATTTGGATTACTTACTTTTTTAGCAATCACTGGGTCTTTTGGTTGGAAAGGTAGAGTAGTACCCTGCTTAGCAATTAAAATTGTAGGGTGAGATTGCTCTCCTATTTTGTCCTTATCAGCTTGTTAGGCTGACTGGTTCTTAGACTGTGTGAATATATCATATGATCCCTTAGCTACTTTACCTTCACTTCTGAGTTCATCCTGATAATTCAAGAAATGAATGATGGAGTCGCCAGCTAATTATTCTTCTCCTTCTGTGAAGAGATTAGCATCATCTTCTTGATTTAATTTAGGCTGGAAGGAGAAATCTGATTTTACTTCAAGGTATCCCACTGTTGAATTTGTTGGAGGTGCTTCTGTCAGGATCGTAGAGTACAATTGATTACTTTTGTATAAGCAACTAAACACGGAATTGAAACCAAAAGTAATAAGTAACTAAAAATCAGAAATAGCAAATAATAAGAGATACGAGAAACAACCAATCTATATTAAACTCTTCCAGAAGAAAATACAATGAAGAAATCTCTTTCTCCTCACACCTCTTAGATGTACTGTAATTCTCCCTCAAGAGTTCTCTCTCTCTCTCTCAATCAATTACAATCAACTCAATTACTGAATTGTTCTCTGATTACAATACTGCCCCATGGGTCTCTTAAATAGAATTGAAAGCAAACAAAAATTAGAAAAATAGACTCAAGACTAATTTTAGTCATTACATGTAAACTAAATGTTCTCCTAAAAATAGCAATTCTGGAAACGCCTGAAAATGCACAGAAGTCGGTGTCGGTCTAAAGATGACCGATGTCGGCTAACCCCTGACCGATGTCGGTCAACCCTTAACTGATGTTGGTCAATCCCTAACTGATGTTGATTAGTTTTAACTGATGCTGATTACTGTGTAAGCCCAGCAACCTAAGCATTAGCTCATTAGTGAAGCTTTTAGCTCTACAACTCAATAATTTCCCACTTAGAGATAAATAGCTGCACCTGTACCTGTACAGCAACATCCTCTAAACATCTCTGGCTTGTTTCTCCCTCTTTAAGTTCAATCTTGAAGACCAACAAAAGTTGAATGAAGATTCAACTTCTCTTTTGTTATCAGCTTTGTTAACATATCAACAGGGTTCTTATCCGTATAGATCTTTTTCAGCTTCAACTGTCCATCCTCTAATACATGTCTAATGAAGTGGTACCTAAGCTGTATATGTTTGGTTCTTGAATGAAAGGTTGAATTTTTTGCCAAATAAATTGCACTTTGACTATCAATGTACAATCTGCAACTCTCTTGCTCCTTTCCCAACTCTTCCATGAATCGAGTCATCTAAATCATTTTTTTGCTAGCCTCTATGACTGCAATATATTCTACCTCTGTAGTAGACAAGGCAACAACCTTCTACAACTTTGAAATCTAGCTAACCGTCGTTCCACCAACAGTGAACACATATCTTGTGGTGCTTCTCCTACCATCCAAGTCACCTACCATATATGAATCTACATACCCATGTAGAGAAGTTTTTGACCCTCCATAGCATAAATGCCTATTGTTGGTCCCTCTCAGATATCTGAAAATCCACTGAACTATTTTTCAGTGTTCTTTTCTTGGATTGGCCATAAACTTGCTGACAACTCCCACTACTTAGGCAATATCTGGTCTAGTACATACCATTGCATACATCAAGCTCCCAACTGCTGAAGCATATGGAACTCTACTCATGTACTCAACCTCATCATGTGATTTAGGACACTATTCTTTGCTCAACTTGAAGTGTCCAGTCATAGGTGTGCTTACCGGTTTTACATCCTGCATATTGAACATTTTCAACACCTTATTCACATAATCTTTTTGAGATAAAATCAAACTCTTATTTTTCTTGTCTCTCTTAATATTCATGCCAAGGATTTTCTTAGTTGCTCCTAAATCCTTTATAGAAAATGTGTGAGCTAATTTTACCTTAAGCTCAGTAATTTTCTGCATGTGTGACCCTGCAACAAGCATATCATCTACATACAGTAACATGATAATATAACTACCATTATCCAATCTGTTAAAATAAACACAATGGTCAGATTGATATTTACTAAAGTCATGCTCTATTTTAAACCTGTCAAACCTCAAATACCATTGTCTTAGAGCTTGTTTAAGACCATATAAGCTTTTCTTCAATCTGCACACAAGTTTCTCCTTACCTTTGACCTCAAAACCTTTCAGCTGATCTATATATATCTCTTCATCCAAATCTCTATGAAGAAATGCTATCTTAACATCAAGCTACTCAAGATGCAAATTTTTAATAGCAACTAAAGACAATACAGTCTGAATAAAAGTCATCTTTACTACAAGAGAAAAAAATTTATCAAAATTAATACCTAGTTTATGTGCAAACTCTTTACTACCAACCTGGCCTTATGTCTCATTTGTCCATTCTCTCCTTCCTTTAACCTGTATACCCATTTATTTTTTAGTGCTTTCTTTCTGGCTGGCAACTCAACCAAATCCCACGTATGGTTCTCTTCTAAGGAATCATTTTCCTCAATCATGTCATGCTCCCACTGTTTCTTGGATTCTACTTGTATAGCCTCATCAAAACTTTCTGGTTCTCCACCATCAGAAGGGGAATAACGAATTTGGAGGTTTACTTACCCTTTTAGACTTCCTTATAGGCATTTGAGACTCATTTACAGCTTGTTGTTTGCCCAAATTTTTTTTTGACAGTGACCAATCTTGGTCATCACTGATCGATGTTGGTCTGCACCTGATCGATGTCGGTTTCCATCTGACTGACGTTGATTTCTATCTGATCGACGTCGGTCTCTGTGTTTTTTTGTGAGTGATAATTTTTACCAGGGAGCTCGTTTTGGATCATAACCTCTTCTAAATCAAAATTGCTCTACTCAAAATTATTCAGCATCTTGAGCTGATCACTGTACATCACCTTCTCATTGAAAACTATATCACAGCTTCTAATAATTTTGTTTGTTTCTAAATTCTACAATCGAAATCTAAAATCTCCAAAACCATAACCAATGAAAGTGCACCGCATAAATTTAGCATCCAACTTCTTTCTATTTTCTTTATCAATGTGCACAAAAGCTTCAAAACCAAAAACTCTGAGAAATGAAAGATCTACCTTTTTACCTATCCAAGCCTCTTTTATAATTCCACCATCTAGTGCAGTAGGTCCTCTATTAATCAGATAAATCATAGTATCTACAGCTTCTGCCCAAAATTATAAGGGCAAACTACCATGAAACCTCATACTCCATGCACACTCCATTATTATTCTATTCATCCTTTCAGCAACTCTATTTTACTGAGGTGTCTTTAGAACCGTCTTTTCCCTACGTATTCCACTCATAGAATAATAACTATTAAATTTATTGCTGCAGTACTCACCACCATTATCAGATCTAAGGCACTTCAATCTCAAACCTGTTTCATTCTCAACCAAAGCTTTTTATTTTTTAAATGTGTCAAAAACATCAGGTTTCTTTTTTATGCAATAAACCCATACATTTCTTGTAGCATCATCAATAAAAAAATATAATACTGTGATCCTCCAATAGAAGCTACCTGAGCTATTCCCCACACGTCTGTGTGAACAAGCTCCAACCTGTGCTTCTTCTTTGTTGACCCAGTTTTTTAGAAACCTCACTTTCTTCTATTTCTCAAAAATATAATGCTCATAGAAATCTAGATATATGATTTTCAAATCTGAAAGCTTACCTTTTGAATTAAGAACATTCATTCCCTTCTCACTCATGTGATCAAGCCTACAGTGCCACAACTTTGCATCAACATCTGAAGTAGATAAAATAGAAGAAGAATAATCAGTAATACAAGTAGATAGATAAAGTGTACCTACTCTCTTACCTTTTGTTAATACAAGTGCACCCTTGGAAACTTTCTAAGATTCAGCTGTGAGAGTTACTGTGCAACCCTCATCACCCAACTTTCTTGCAGAAATCATATTCTTCTTCAAGATGGGTACATGCATGACATCCTTCAACACCCATGTGTTGCCATTATGCAATTTTAGCTGCACTTTTCCTTTGCCAACAATTTTACAAAGCTCATCATCCCTTAAATAAACTTTTCCAAAATCTCTATGGACATAATCATTAAAAAATTCTCTATTTGGGGTTGCATGGAAAGAGGCACCAGAATCTAAAACCCATGATTCTACTTTATTATCCAAATAAAATGTAAGAGCATCCTGTGCAACAATACCTACAACTTTTACTTCTTTATTACCTTCATGCTAATTTTATTTATTATCTTTCAACCAACAATCTTTCTTTGTATGCCCTTTCTTTTCACAATTTTAGCAGGTTATTTTTCTATTTCTAGATTTGGATCTACTTCCCATCTTTGACCTTGATTTCTCTTACTTGCCCTTCTCTCTTTGCCTTCCCCTGCTTTCAACACTTAAAGCGTTATCTGATATTTTTTTTGTGATTTTCTTACAAATTTATTCAATCAATATTACACTAACAACATCATCAACTTTCAAGATATTTGAAGCAGATGCAGTATTACTAACTGCCATTACCAAACTATGCCAACTTTCAAGTAAAGAGCATAAGATTAAGAGAGCCTTAATTTTATCATCAAAAACTATTTTTATTGAATTTAACTGATTTACTATTATATAGAAATCATTAAGATGACTAGATACAGATTCACCTTCCTGCATTTGCAAATTAAATAATTGCTTCATAAGATATACCTTATTCGAAGCTGAAGATTTTTTATATAAAATTGCCAAAGTATCTATTAACTCTACCGTTGTCTTTGCCTGTGATAAGTTGAAAAATACAGAAGCTACCAGGCTCAACCTTATAGATCCAAGAGCCTTTCTATTAAGAACATTCTATTCTTCATCTTCTATATCTGTGGGCTTCTTTGAAACCCCGCCCAGCGATAAATATAGATCTTTCTGATGAAGATAATATTCATCTTCCATAATGGATAATTCTTGCCATTAAATTTCTCCATTCTTAGTTTACTTTCTTCTGCCATTGCTTTGCTCCCACTCAATCAAAAACCTCTGTGAGTGAATTTTTTAATCAGCAAACACTAACACGCTCTGATACCAGTTGTCAGGATCTTAGAGTATAATTGATTACTTTTGTATAAGCAACTAAACACGAAATTGAAATCAGAAGTAATAAGTAACTAGAAATCAAAAACAACAAATAATAAGAAATACGAGAAACAACCAATCTGTATTAAACTCTTTTAAAAGGAAATACAATGAAAAAATCTCTTTCTCCTCACACCTCTCAGATGTACAGTAATTCTCCTTCAAGTGTTCTCTCTCTCTCTCTCTCAATCAATTACAATCAACTCAATTACTAAATTGTTTTCTGATTACAATATTGCCCCATGGGTCTCTTAAATAGAATTGAAAGCAAATAATAATAAAAAAAAGACTCAAGACTAATTTTATTATTTACATGAAAACTAACTATTCTCTTAAAAATAGCAATTTTGAAAACTCTTAGAAACGCACAGAAGTCAGTGTCGGTCTGAAGATGACTAATGCCAGTCGACCCCTAACTGATGTCGATCAACCCCTAATCGATGTTGGTTGACCCCTAACCGATGTCGGTTGACCCCTAACCGATGTCGATTGGTTCTGACTAATGTTGATTACTGTGTAAGCCCAACAACCTAAGCATTAGCTCATTAGTGAAGTTTTAGCTCCACAACTCAACAGCTTCAAAGGCAAGGTTCCTCTGTGGAGGAAGAAGACGATTTGCTTGCCCGTTGGTTTCTGGCACCATTGCCTTGGTAAGACTGATTAGGGAATGTCCTCCTTGGTGCATCTCTATATGAAATATTAGATTACATTCTTTGCGCCATTTACTTTTTGAGAGCTAGCAACTCATTTGCTAGCTTTTACACCATTGGATCAGTGGTGGTTGTAGGTGAGTATTCAGAGGAAGGAAAAGATTTACGTTTGTTTGGATCTCTCCTTATCTTTCTTGCCAAGATAAGGTCATCTTCTACCTCAGTAGCCAAGTCTTGAGTAGCCTCAAGGTCTATGAGGCCAGCACGTCTCAATAGAAAACTCACTTCAGGCAGCTGTGAGTTGATGAAGAAGCATTTGATGTTTTCAGGTGTTGGCTGAGCAATTGCAGGAATTCAGTTCCTCAGCTTGTCAAACTTTGCTATGAAATCCCTCATAGGTTCATGAGGTTCCTTCTATATCTATGTGAGGTGGGCTAGTAAGGCATGTGCATCTTCTGTAGGCTTGAACCTAGCTTCAAATTTATCTTTGAGTGTGTCTTAGTCAGTCACTGATTCTAGCTTGAAGATGGTAGAACTAGTCTGCAACAGCACCTTGTAGTGTTTTCACAAAAACCCTGACTGCCACGTCCTCAAATTTCTACTCCTATCATGCCACAAGCTATGCTGAAGGCTGAAATGTGTTCATCAAAATGAACTCTCCCATCACCAAAGAATTTGGAGAAATTCTTCTTTGAGTCTGCGTGGAAGTTCATGTAGAGGTGGAGTGAGATTGAGTGGGCCAAAAGAGTTACCCCAAGGGCCTTGAACTGCCATGATTGGATTATGGAAAAGGGGGATAACAAATCTGGGTGGAGTATGTATAGGCAAAGCTCTGCTAACAACATAAAAAATATCTCTACCTTGGGTTGGTGACTTGGTACGGATAGGAGGAACACTCTTGGATCATTAAACTTGAAGTTGGGGAGGGAACAAATCAGAATTGCCCTTCTACACCAATTCAAAAATAGGGTCAACAACACCTTAAACTCTCTGGCTTTTGGTATAGCATGGAGTTGCCAGATTGTGAAACAAAAATGGAAAAGGGTTGGTCTTGCTTTAGCTTGAAGCTTGAGGCTTCAAACTGCTTGTCTTTCCCCAATGGAGTCGCCAAAAAGACTGTTGGGTGAATATTTTATCGATCAGCTAACTGATGAGCAAAATAGGTCTGATCAACTATAGCAAGGAAGATTGGTCGACTAAGTGTGTGGGTTTACCACATCAAAAGGGGATAAATCTCTCCTCTCATCAAGGGGAGGTTCCCTATAGATACGAGGGGGATATATACTATAGATATAAGCAAAAAATAACACTCAGGGGTAGGGTAACACCATCCATATCTCTTTTTTTAGAGATGATATTCACAAACAAAGGAGAAAATCTTGGTGAAAACACTGAAGACACTTTCTCTTCTTTTAGAAGTGATCTTGCAGGAAACAGCAGGAGTTCTTTCAGGTAGTGACAAGAAACTGGTGATAAAGTGTAGTGACCAACATGATGAAATGGAACCCAAAGTCTCCACCTCAACTACCCAAATAGTGAAACACAAAGAATAATGGGGGCACAAATTAGTCCCAGAATCCTCAACACAGGAAGAAACTAAAACCACACACTGAAGACAATTATGATAGTACAAAGTCTGAAAGTAACTGACTTCAGGACATCTTCTAGATTACCTCCACTAGCTCTGCTTGTTAAATTAAATAAACAAGACTGTATCTAGAAGACAGACATAAGCATAATCTTCTAAAATGGCACTAGCTATAACAGCACAAAGTCTTCAAATAACTTGCTTTCTCATTCAGATAAGATAATATGAACGATAATCTAAGCTCAAAGTCTCAATATTTGCCTTTCAATTCAGATAGAGTTTTTTTTTTGTGACCAAAAAGATCTCCCTTTGATCAAAATAAGAGATTACAATATACAGTTGCCAAGAAGGCTTGGCACTATATTTCATGGAATGGCCCATGTTGTGCATTCAATGCCTTGAATGCATTTTTAGTTTTGTCAAAGAGGGCCATGCTGAAATGGGGCAACTGCCTTAACTGTGGCATGTCAATTCATCTCAAATGTCTTCTCTTAGGTCTGAATCATCTGGTCTATCACCTCTAATGTCTGTGCAGTTGTCCATATTATCTTTACTTCAAGGGAGACCAACAGGTCGCGCCTTCAATGTTTGCCAATCAAAATATCTACTTTGCAAACTGTTCCACCTACTGGAATAACTATCGTGTAGATATTTCAGCCTCTCCCCCTTTTTGTTGTGATTTGAGCCCTTGGGCTATCTTTTCTCGATGGTTTTTCCTTTTGGCCTTGACCTTAAGGCCTTTGAATGCATTTAGGTCTGCGCTTAAGCCTGCAAAGATCAACAGCTATTTCATTGCCATAAATTTGACGTCTCCGGGTCCATCATCATTTGAAAGCCAACGGCTAGTTGGTTTCCCTAAATTTGACAACTATTGGGATGTCATCGGACGTCTGGATCCCAATGGGTAGTTCGTAATGCTCAACTTTGACATCTGTGGGTCCGTCATCTTCTTCGACAATTCCTTCGGCTTCAAGTGGTCTTCGGGTTCTAATTCCTTTAGACAAAATGTTCGAAGAAATTCCTTCGGGCACTTTGTCCGAAGGAAATGCTCTTTCATATTTTTCCCACTTGCTTTAGCCGCTTTCTATCGAGATTCATCCTTTTTACTGTGTCTTTGTATTGGGAGTGCTCCATCTTTGACATCTGTCACAGTCCGCTACTTTGAAACTTTATCAACTTACAAAAAATGGGACCCACAACACTTCTTGCTCGAGCAGCTTCAAAAGGGGAATGGGGACAGGTGGCACTTTCCACTGATCTAAACAAGTGACACGTGGCATTCGCACTATGAAATAGGCGAGGACACTTGGCAGCATTCGCTTAACTTATAGAAGATTTAGATACCTTTTGCAAATCATGCGGAAGATGACACATGGCGGCTTTTGCTGAGCTTTAGAAACACTATAGAAACATTTGGGACTCATTTAGATTCACACGAATGATGACACTTAGTGTGCTCCGCTTACTTTAGCAAATAGTCCTTACTCAATAACGAAACAAAAGGAAGAAACTGCGGATGTTGACACTTGGTGGCTTCCACCGAGCTTTATAAGGGACACGTGTCAAGTTTTGCTGCTTTGAGAAACAAATTATAATGTGTCTCAGTAGATGACACTTGGCATCTTCCACTCGGATTTAGCAGCTCACCCAGGGCCCACCACAGTCCTTAATAACAAAATAAAAGGAAAAAATTATGGATGTTGACACTTGGCGGCTTCCATCGACCTTTATAAGGGACACGTGGCGACTTCCACAATTTCTTGGAAAAGCATATTGAAACCTTTTGCATTTGCCACTTGGCGCCTTCCATGGGACTCTAAGAGAAGCTTATTGAAATAAGCTATGAAACTTATAAGAAACTTGAAACACGGATGCAGACACTTGTCACGCTCCACTGAGTTATAACGGGACACGTGGCACGTTTCGCTGCTTTTAAAAACAAATTATAATTGTGTCCCGGTAGATGACACTTGGCAGCTTTCGCTCGACTTTGAGACTTAGACAAAACTTTAGGCAAAAATGAAAAACCTGGGCCCTATGTCATAACCCTTACTGCCTCGAAACTGAAACGCGCAAGGACAAAACTTGGAGCGCACAACTGAAACTCAAAATAAAATGTAGAGTGTTTCTCTCTACAAAACGAAGAGATAATTTTTTGGCTTGTAGGACCAAAAATAATTCATGTGTTGTCCCAAAAATGAGTGACAGACTTTGGGAACAACACTATGTACCATCAAAATTAGGAGGGTGTAACTTGATGAATTCCTTCACTAAATCTCCAAGCACAGGTCTAGGAGGACGATCTATGTCTCATCTCTCTTATCGCTCAACATGGTGATGCAATTCACCTCTATCACCCTTAGAATGGTGACGGGGAGGACTCCTATACCTTTCTATTTCAATTGAAATCTGATCATCCTAGGAATGTTATGGAGAGTGCCTCTCCACCTTTAGTGATGCTACTGGCAGTCTCTCCTGCAAAACATCATGCATCTATTGCATGGCTATAAGGAGTTGGGGTCGAATTTCATTTAGTCCATGTTGTATGGGAGGCTCATGCTCACCAAAAAAATTATCACCATGAGGTGTTTGACATCCTCCTCTGTATTGTGGCATGGCTCTTGGAATTGTGTAGGAGTTAACCTTAGTAGTGTTGTATGAAAACATGTAAGACCTTGAAGAACCCCTAATAAATATTGTATAAGATTTGATGCATGTTTGGGAGTTATAATATGATCTTTGTATATGCAATTATGATATTGAACTCGAAATGTAACCCACCAAAAAAATTATTCACATTATCTAAAACTCAAATTCATAAAATTTGTTTGGCTCGTTACCACTCTTCACCTACTTTACACTCATAAATACTAAAAACAAGAAAGAAATAAAAACACATTCCTTATAACGTAACTTGCATCTCTTTTTTTTGGATAAAAAAGAATAAATCAAATTACATCAACAAGAAAACATAACTAAAGTCATTGGTGCCAAACAAGCCACCATTAGAGTATACAAAAATAACAATACATGTTGCTACAACAATAATAAAAACAACAGCTCTAGGGCATCATTACATCATATAAAGAAAATAAAACATGTTGCTACAACAACAATAACAATAGCATATTTTCAATATCAAAATGTGCTACTACAGTAACAATAATTGCAGCAACTCATATATCTCTTCCAAGAAGATATTGCATAGCACAAACTTGAAACATTGATCAGCAGGTCAATGTTGAACAGAGAGAAACATCTCTAAAGCCTCTAAGAAATAGTCTCCTTAATAAGATATTTATCTATCAACCAACTATAACTATGCTTGAACATTGTAGATAGACATTTTAAGATCATTGTTAGTTTATAAATAATCATGGAGCATAGCAATCAAATTTGTAATGAGAGATTCCAACAAATTATTTGAGTTTCAATTTTAAGACGCTAAGAGATGCTGGAAAAAATAGCAGCACAACGAAACTTCAAAATGAATTTAAGGATGACCTACTTGCACAATTGAGTGAGGATATTATGGTGAGGGGAGACACCAAGGAGCATTATTTTCCATGACCAAGTGTGATTGAAGAGGTTGGGAAGTAGGGAGAAAAGAGAATGCCACAAGTTCTGAGCATGAGAGCAAAACTAGAAAGCATGTTTTATAGATTCATAATTAGCACAAAAGGGGCATGATAATGGAGGATGGTGAAATTTGAGGTGATTGCCAATAGGTAACTTAACATGAAGAATCTTTGAAGCCAAGAGCTGAGATTGAGCATCAGCTTCAGACTTCCAAATTTGATGGCTAATCACATTCCATTTTGTTCAGCTAAACTTGTAGTTCCACTTGACATTACGACGAGGTGAAAGCAAAATTGAGGGAAGACACTATCTATAGATGGTTTTGAGAGGAAAGAAGTGGATATTACATTTATTAGGCCATTTCCAAACTTTCAAAAAGCTAGAATGACAAGGAGAGGATAGAAGACAAAAGAGGTCATGGGGAACAAGTTGTTGTATTTGAAGAAGAGGTTATTTATTGGGAAATGTCAAGTTGAACTCAGCTAGTAATTATTGCCAAGACTTTCAGTTGAAGCTGATGGGATCCCATAAATCATGAGACACTTAAATTCCCTTTTTGAAAAGATTCTTGCCTTTAAAACTTTTAATAGCCCCAAGGGGTTTTCCATCCTCCTGAATTAGACGATTCTACCATATGGAAGAGTTTGCAAAGCTAATGCCATGATTAAATGATTGATCATAACAAACCAACTTCTTCGAGGTGATTTTCCATGCTTTCCAAATGGAGTTGAATGGCGCCGACCCATGAGTTTTGAAATAGGGGCCCAAAAGGAGCTTATCATTCCAATTGACCTTTTCCTAGGCATGGCTAGCAGTTACAGATTTAATGTGATATCAAACTACATGTTTCCAAGGAGCCTCTCCTTCTAAAGCTCGCACAATCCATTTATTGGTGACACAAATGCCCTGAGTGTAAGGGTCAATAATCCCCAAACCACCTTTGTCCTTTGGCTAAATGCAATGTAACCAAGATGTCACAGGAGAGCCCTTCTTGTTTCTCCATTTGGTCCAAACAAAACTCCTAATCAATTGGGTTAGTTGGTTATAGCAATTTTTGGATGGCAGCGAACAAGATGAGATGTATACATGACTCTCCAAGAGCATTTTATTGGCAATTTGGATGGGTATAGCCATGGAAAGGAACTGATTGGTCCAAATCAAAAGTTTGCCTTTGAATTTGGTCATAAACCGATTCCACATATCCTTGAGGGAGGCTCCAATCCCAAAGGGAATACCAAGGTGTCTAGTGATGGTACCATGTTTAATTTCATGCCATTCATAGGGATCCAAGGGGGATGTGGGCTAGGATGAGTTATAATGCATTTGGTTTTATTCATGGCAAGCTTGGACCTTGAGATAGTACAAAATAGATCCAAAACATCAAGAGTATAAGTTACTTCATCTGTTGAATTTTTGGATAAACAACACGTTGTCATTAGCGAAATGGGAGTTAAGCACTTTGACATTACCAGGGAATGAAATACCATTAATAAGCTTAGAAGCATGTGCATGTCGAAAGAGGTAACCAAGGGCGTTAGCAGCTAGGACAAATAAGAATAGCACTAGAGGGCAACCTTGGCGTATATATTTTTGTAAAGGGAATTGGGGAGAAAGGGCTCCATTAACAACAACTCTTGCATTGGTATCAATAAACAATATTTTAATATGCTCTCAAATTTTGGTTCCAAAACTTAACCATTTCAACGTATTAAAAATAAAAAACCAACAAATACGATCATAAGCTTTATCAAAATTAAATTTAATAATTAAAACATCTTAAACGGATTGTTGAGCCCATTAAGCACTCTCCCAAACTAACACCAAATTGTCAAGAATAAATTTGCCACCCAAAAACCCAATTTGCTCTACACGTGTGAATTCCCATATGGTCGGCCGCACAACATACGAAAATTACCTGACGGTTGGAAACCCGTCGATTAAAAAGAAAACGGCATCGGGAGACGTAATTCAACACCGCCAACATTAAAATCGCATTCATGTTTGGAATTTATGCCCTGAATCGAATATTTTCTCAACAAAGCAAAGCTTACACACATGACGATAGCATTCCGCTGTATGTTTGTTTAAATATTATACAATAAACTAAAAGGTAAATAATATAAATTTATGAATAAAATGAAAAGACAACTTCGCGTTATAATTATACTTTTTTTATTGATAGATCGATCAAAAAAACTACTTCACCTTATACCCACTTTATATTAATGTGAGAGGTCAAAAAGACAAGTTCACACTATAAAGGCTTTCTAGCGAAAAGAATGTTTGATGTATTAACAAATTCATTTATATTTTACTTAAAAAATACCACTTTACAACATGGTTTCTTTCCAACAACTTTTAATGTTTAATATTTTGTTAGTATATTTATTAAAAACATAAATTAAATTATAATTTAATAATATATATGGTTCGCATTTGGTTGATGGTTTTTGTTCAGTTGTTTTTTCATTGGGAACAATATATAATTTAATACTCATTCAGACTTTATTTATCTAGGGCACATTTAGACTTTAGATGTGAGAATAAATAGAGGGAATCAGAATAAAGATGATATGAAAGGGGAAGTCGTTTCCTATGTCTAGTGAGTATATGATGAATCACATCTCCTTTTCACTTGAGGAGTCCCTCACTTGATTGAAGACCTTCAAGCGAAGAGATAAGATTCATTTGGTGAGATAGTATTCATTCCTTTCCCCATTTCGGTCAATTGAGCTAGATCCATTATGGGTCCAAAAGATTCCCCTCTCTCTATTTGAGAACAAAATAAGATATATATGGGTTGGGTTAGTTATAGTTATAGTTATAAATAGAGGAACCAATGAATCTATGATTGGATTCAGGGTTGGGTTCTTAGAGAGTGGGTTGGGCCATATCCAGCTATAGGGGACTAGAGAATGGGTTGGAGTTACCAGCCATAAAGAGTGAAAGAGGGGCTACAATTTAGGCACTAGAGGGTGAGAGGGTAATTGAGGTTCCTAGACTGGCCCTATATATCCATATGGGGGTTGGGCCCTATTTAACTATATGAGACAGTGTTGGGACACTATATATCTATATGGGCATGGGAGCTTGGGTTCATGACCATCAGTCGAGTGCTGAGAAATCAAATATAACTAATTGCATAAGTGTTTTACGATTTGTAAGCAATTGCCTTTTGTATAAAAATAATATGAATTTGTTATAGGAGACTCCATTATCACGAGATGCTACATTAATCAGAGTAATCCACAAATGATAAGAATCTCGCTTTCGTTAGATTCTATTGGTGAGCAGAAATTAAGGCTCTCATTATCTGTTGGTTAGCAGTTTAAAAAAGTTTTGAATGGGCCCCCTCGGGAGCCTAACACAAATAAAAGAATATTGTTTTCGACATTTTTGAGCTATATGTTGGGTGAATATTTTGTCAGTGAGCTGTCTAATTGAGCAAAATCGGTCTTATCATCCACAACAAAGGAGATTGGTCGGCCCAGTGTGCAGGTTTACTACATCAGATGTGCACAAATCTCTGCTCTCATCAAGGGGAGGTTCCCTATGAATATGCAGGAGCTATATACTATAAATATATGTATAAAATAACACTCAGGGGTAGAATAACACCATCCATCTCTCTTCTTTCAGAGATGATGCTCACAAACAAAGGAGAAAATCTTGGTGAAAACACTGAAGGCACTTCTCTTCTTTCAGAAGTGGTCTTATAGAGAACAACAAGAGTTCTTTCAGGTATGATAAGTGACTGGTAAAAGGGTGTAATAACCGACAGAATGAAGTGTAGCACAAAGTCTCCACTTTAGCTGCCCAAAGAGTGAGATACAAAGGATAATGGGGGCACAAAGTCATCCCAAAATCTTCAACACAGAAACAAAAAAATAAACACACACTAAAAACAACTATAACAGCACAAAGTCTGAAAGTAACTGACTTTAAGACATCTTCCTTATCACTTCCACTAATTCTGCTTGTTAGATTAAATAAACAAGAATGCATCTAGAAGACAGACATAAGAACTATCTCCTAAAATGGCACAAGCTATAACAGCACAAAGTCTGCAAGTAACTTGCTTTCTCATTCAGATAAAATAATATGAATAACAATCTGAGCTCAAAGTCTCAGTATTCGCCTTTCAATTTGGGCAGAGTTTTACTTCTGTGATCAAAAAGATCTCCTTCGTATAAAATGAGAGATTACAATATATAGCACTCCAAGAAAGACTTGGGTGCTTGTTTTCATGAAAAAAGCCCATGTTGAATTGAATACCTTAAATATCTATGAATAGGCCATGCTGGAACAGGTCATTGGCCTTGACTTTGGCATTCTGAATCATCTCAAATGTCTCCTCCTAAGCATGGGTTGTTTGGTCTTCTTTATGATGCTTACACGGCTGTCCATTCGCCTTTACTCAAAGGGGCAAAAATAGGTCGCACCATTGAATACTCGCATCCTCTAATGTCCACCTAGTGGACTGTACCACCTACTGGAAATAACTCTTCTGTAGATATTTCTAGATTTCCTGTTGCATTTTGTCTCTTCCTGGTGATCTGAGCTCTCAAGCTATCTTCTCGCTTTCTATTGGCTCCTTTGGCTCCTTATTTGGCTGTTCACTGAGTTTGTTCTTAGGGTCTGCACTGCTGTTTCTTTATCTCCTTCAGACAAAATGTCCGAAGGAATTCCTTGGCTCTGCGTCTTTAACAAGTGGCAAGTTTTGTTGTTATGAAACTTATTAGAAACTTATGAAAAATAGGATCCACGACACTTCTTGCCCGAGCTGCTTCAAAAGGGGAATGCGGATGCAGACACTTGTTACATTTCACTGAGTTATAACAGGACACGTGGCGTGTTTCACTTGACTTATAGAAGCATTAGAAACCTTTTGAGAGTCCTACAGAAGATGACAAGTGGCGGCTTCTACTCTACTTTAGAAACAATAAAGAAACATTTGGGACTCATTCAGATTCACACGGATGATGCCACTTGTCGCACTCTGCTTGACCTTAGCAACTCACTCGGGGCCCACCACATTCCTTACGACACAAAAGGGAGAGACCGTAGATGTTGACACTTGTCAGCTTCCGCTGAGTTATAACGGAACACATGGCATGTTCTGTAGATTTGAAACTTATTAGAAATTATGTCCTGACAGATGACACTTGGTAGCTTTTGCTTCGACTCTATAAGGGACACGTGGCGGCTTCTACTGCACTTTATCTTTTTTCATCAGGCATTTTTTTGTGGGCTTTTCCTTCAGACAAAAAGTCTGAAGGAATTCCTTCAGGTAATTTGTTTGAAGGAAAGCTTTTGTTCCTTAGCCGTTTGTTCCTTTCAATTTCTTTGGGCTTTCTTCTCGAGTGAATTCCTTCAGACAAAATGTTTGAAGGAATTTTGCGTTAACCATTTTTTTGAGGGAAATCTTCTCGAAGTCTAACGGCTCTTTTACTTAATAATTTTCTTTGGACAAAAATTATGAAGGAAATGTTCCCTATCGACCTTTGAACAAATCCGAAGGAATTCTATCTTTGTTTTCTTCTCTTTAACCCTTGAACCAATGTTGTCTGCCCTCCACAAGGGCACTTGCCTCTAGTTCACTGCCCTCCGCAAGGGCACTTGCCTCTAGTTCACTGCCCTCCGCAAGGGCATTTGTTCCTTCGGCCCTGGGGCAGCGCCTTGAACCTGTCAATTGAACCAACCTTGGTTCAATGGTTCAATCAGTTCAATCTCTTTATTTGGCTAAGTCCTTTTGATCTTTTGAACCAAACGTGTTAAACCATTTGGTCATTAAACCCATTGAACCGTCGAACCAAAATGTTTTAAGGTTCAACGGTTCAAGCCTTTGATTTTTGTTAAGTGTTTAAAGCCGTGGAACCTTGAAATGGTTGAACTTTGAACCTTGACAAAGCACTTAACTCTTGTTGATGACGTTGAACCTTTGAACCCATTGAACCCGTTGAACCAAAATGGTTCAAGGTTCAACGGTTCAATGGTTCAATCCTTGCTTAGAAGCTTGTCGATGAACATTTTTTGGTTGAACCAAGGCATTGAACCAATCTTGAAAATGACTAAGTGTTGGAAACTTGTTCTTGAAGCTTGCCGATGAACATTTTTTGGTTGAACCAAGGTGTTGAACCAATCTTGAAAATGACTAAGTGTTGGAAACTTGTTCTTTTGATTGAACTCGCCTGCAGAAGCCTTTGAACCTGTTGAACCTGCTAATTTCAAGCATGTTGAGTCTGTAAAAACATATCTACAGAGTCCGTAAATTCGAGCAAAAGCCTTGAAAAATGAAGAACTTGAATGCTCAGAGTAACTTTTGAAAAGGGGAGAGATGATTTTGGTCTATTGAACCCAAAATCGTTCATAGGTTGTCCCAAAAATGTCACTCATTTTTGGGGACAACACTATATTCACGTTTCACTCTGGTCATTGAAGTTGATTCTCATGAATCACCGATCTATTTTTTGATTAGTCATTCTTTTCTTTGGATTTATTAAGAATCCTATTGATTTTTTTGATGTATAAAATATACATCCCAATGGATTTTGCTACTGCAACCTTTCCTAACCATAATTCCCTTCAATTTGGCACCTTCTAGGTAGGCAAAGGATCGAACATTGTACCAAGCAAGAATACACACACACACACACACACACACACACACACACACACACACACATATATATGTGTGTGTGTATATATTATGGGTTTCATCATTTCTATGGTTCTTTCTCTAACAGTAAGATCCTCTCTATACGATGAAGCCCTAAATTAGACATGAGATGAGTATTTGCTAACTAGTATAATTTACCATATCCAGCTCTACTCCCCTCAAATTATTAAGTAAAAAATACTCCCATGATAGGATTTATCCATACAATGATGACATGTAATTATGAGAGTTGGCAAGGAAGCTAACCTTATGTCCATTTTCATGGCACTACAAGCATAATCTTTATGTTTTTTCAATTTGCATTATCTCCCCGCTCAATGGATTGATGACAATTCACTACCAATGAGGAATTACTTATCATCCCATATAGAGGTGATTGGATTTACAACAATGGAAACCATAAATTTCATCCTTAGTAAGAGTAGATGATAGATCCGTGCTTTTCTACAATGAAAGTGCATAGTGGCAGTGGTGGACTAAAAGTGAATAGTGGTAGTGGTATCTAGAAGGTGAATGGGTATAATGGTCTGAATGTAAAGTGTCGATCATACCATGGATTTGGAGAGAGTGACCAACTAGCCAGAAGCTTAGAAGAGACATGAATCTATGGAAATATATCTTATTGACATTGTGGCATGCAAAAAAGGGAGAGAGAGTACCGATCACACCAAAGGAGATGTTCATCAGGGTGGTGGAGTGCTTTGAGTCTAAATAAGGAGTAATTGGTAAAGAAAGGCACACCGATGGGGGGATTGCATCTATGAAAGATTCAAACCAATTCTCGAGATGGTTCTCATCGAAATGGTTTGTCGATGAAGTAAACCATTGAGATAATATATCATAACTCATTCCATCTTAGAAAAAAGGAACTTGTATCAATCCAACAAACAGGGTAAATATTCTTAATAAAACTAAAGGTAATAACATTGCCTTGTCTGATTCTTTCAGATCGCAAAATATCCTTTATGAAAGAAAGGATAAGTGACAACTAACCCCCTGTTCTTTTTGTAAAATCCTTCCATCTTATTCAAAATTTTAAATGCTTCTTTGGTGAAGGAGTTATTCCTTCCTATAATTTGATTTGACATAGAATCCATTCTCATTCTATTGAATGTCCTTGATTCCTCCTCTCCCCACATAGTAGTTGAATATAATGCAATATGGTTGTTATATAAATCATCTAAATTTATACAGAAGTCTCCTTCAAAAGTAAGTAAATACATATGAAACATATAAAAGGTAGTTAACCATGTTGTGAACCAAGTTATCCCCCCAAAAATGTTGGTGTCTTGTTAATAAATCCATTTACAATTTAACAATATTTGGTGCCCCATTACCAAACTTATTTACAATAAATATCCAAAAAATAAAAGTCGCGTAGTAGTTAGTCCATACTTTCATATTGAGAATTGTTTGTTCTTGAGTTTGCATGTAAATTTATGATGTAACCTTGTCTTAATAATTTAAACTTGAAAATACTAATCTTGTTTTAATGGTTTGCACTTGAAAATATAAATGTATTACTATGTAACTACTTGTTACAATTTGAATTTAATTAACAATAGTTTTTTGCTTGTTTAAGGGTTGCATAGGTGACAATGCTAAGAGCAGAGTGTTAACATAATTTTTAAGCACTAATTACTTACCAAAATCTTCAATAGTACTCAATGGTAGTATGACATTGACCCTATTTTGGAAGTGATAAAGAAAGCAGTATGCATGTTGTATATTATGATGTGGCACTATCTTCAAGAAATATAGAGTTTGAATAGATTGGTCAACAAGGCATAACACTCACATGGCCATCGTGCATATTTTGACATCTATGAAGATTTTACTAGCATACCCATTTAATATCCACAACAAATGAATTAACGGAGAAGTAACAAAATATGGTGTGTTAATTTATTCATAATATGTATGTGTTGTTGTGTTCATATTTATTTGTGATGACACTGTTAATTATTGAATTACACAATATTAAATAAGACATTAAATACTTTCCATCGAATTATAGAAAATTGAATTAATTAAATCTATTTTGAAGATGACAATAGTTGCCAATATTTATGATGGTCTTCAACTACTAACCACTTACACATGGACACTTCCTTTAACACATGTGTCCTTAATAGTGCCTATCGCTTTTTGTAGCTCTGTCATAACTATCTTAACTAGACCATGTGGTTAAGTTTCCTAATAATAGAGACAGGTAGTGGAGATAAATGTGGGTTCGTATGAATCATAAATACCAAAGATGAACCAAGTTATTTTATGTATCCAACATAATAGTATTAGAAATTAGAAAAATGACCTATGACTTCTTTCGACATATGCTCACCTTGAACAAGATTTTCTAAATTGCAATAATTATGTGAGTACATAGTAATTTCTTTAATCTCCAACCATTATGTTTTTGACCATTTTTTACATGTAAACATATAGCGATTTTATATTTCTCTGCATTACTCATTAATTTTTTTAGACTTTTTTTAATAAACCACCTGATAGAGGCTATGGAGATAGGGTTGTACACATAATCATAGCTGAAAAATGTACTATAATTTTTTATGGGGCCCATTTAGCTATCCTCGTGATTTTTTTTTAATTTTATCGGTAACCTTTTTTAAAAAAGTGTTATTGAAGCTAGTTAGGAGACAAAACATACATTGAATCATCCTTTTGCCTAGTAAAAACACCTCATACACGAGTTCTTCCCTTAACATGTGTTCGTTTAACAGGCTACCTATCACTATGATAGTGTATATTAAATGTTATTAAAAGCATTTAAATTTTTTAAGACAGTACATTATCAATAATGTATTCAATATAGAGGAATATTCTTAAATCACAAAAGAATATTCTAAAATTAATATGTCAAATTTAGAAAAAACTTTGGAATTGTCAATATTTTATGTTTTTCAAAAAAAATGATTGGCTGAATAAAATGCAGCGAATTAAAAAATGATTCCATTAGTCCTACCTTGGTATGGACTAATAACTTCACATTAGCATTCAACCACCATCCTAGTTATCACTATAAATTTACTCTTATCGACATTGAGACAACTTTTACATTACTTTCCTTTATAGATTATTGTCCAATATTCCTTTATAAAATTTATTTATAACGAACACAAGGTTAACAAATTAATTTTTCTTTTTAATATAAATTAATATTTGGCACTCTTTTTATATAAAAAATTATTATGTTAAAGGCATTATACTGACAAGGCCTTAGCCATGATTCGTCTTGTCATATTTTTATGCCAATTTTGTTTTGTCAATGACATGAGATATACAATAAGTATGTTTAGAAACTATTGACGAGGCCTCTATAACCAACCAAAATATTTTAAATCATTGGCAAGTTAAGTAGTTTTTAGCTTCTTGTCACATGACACGACCACCTTTGACTTGACACAACTACCGCACATGAAGCCATGTAGTTATTGTATGTCAAATTTATTGCTAACATGGAGTATTGTTGTCAAACTTACTTGCCACATAATTTACTTAATGGATAGTGCTCTTAGCTACCTAATCCCAGGTCTTCAACATGATTAATCCAATAGCATTTTTGTTTTTGTTTTTTTCTAAGTAATTGAGGGTTAATGGGTCCCTCGCCCTTTATTAATAAAACCATGATTACAAAAATCCAAGTACAACCACTAAGAGGATTCAAAGAATCCAAAAGGGACCAAGTCTACAAGAATAAATAAAAGTTAAAAAACCAACAACTGACCACACCTACCCAAAGATCGATAAAACACCCCCAAACACAGACCAAACACCAACCCAACCAACCTAAACCAAGCAACCAAGAGCCACAACGAGCCAAACCCACCAAGAGACACCCTAAGGGGCCCATCATGGTGTCGATGCCAAATGATTATGAATGTTACTAATGTCCCCATAATTGGGGTGCCATTTAGCCACTGCCAAGTAAGATCTTCCATCTGACCACTCACCTCACCACTCCCTCCTGCTACCATCTCAGCCATCCTCCCAACCCTAATACCATAACCACTCCTCCTTCCTCGAGCTCTCTAGTCCACCACACAACCACCAAGTCTTAAGGAATGATAATTAGGTGGTCCCTTAAATAACAAGACATTATCCCACAATGAGTGACCAATTGGCCACCTTCCACACCCTTACATTCCATACTAGCATAAAAATGGAACATGGCACAATAGTCACATATAACTGCACCAACAACCGTGCCGTCGAGATCGCTATATTTACCCACTGAAGATCAATAATCATAGCTAGAGACATAAGAGGGGCCTTATGACCTTGAACATCCAATGTTGTTACAAACCCCCATAGAGTCGAAGGGTGTTGAAGCAAACCTTGAAGCTGTTCAAGAAAGCCGAAAACAATAACAAATCTCTCCTTTAACTCATGAAATGTAGACATGGATACCAACCCTAAAATATCCCTACATAAAAATAATAGATAAATTGAAGCACTCCCTGAAATTGTACCATTGCTATCTCCAACCCTACTTGAAACCTCAATCACACCAGCTTTACATCAATCTCCCTTATTTGCAACTCATCTTATAGAGCAAACAAGATATTCTCGATAAAAATAAAGGCCAACTTAGAATTAACTTTATCCCTAAGCAAAGTCTCAAAATAGATCATCCTCCAACACCACCCCTGACTAAATTATAAAGACTTTCTTCGATCAAGAATCTATGACACTCCCATCAAACACCATTTCATGCTTTGCGACCTTCAAATGTAATACAGGGGTGCTCCATAAAAGTTACATCATCAATCCATCGCCAAACATTCACCTAGAAGTCAACTCAATCACCAACCTACCATGCTCAAGTTGTCATCCACCACACCAAGCAAATAATTTCATTTACTGCCACAATGTGCAAATAATATCTCCCAAGTGCTAAATAGTCTTCCTCCAATGTCTGATCCAAATCCATAAAAAATAATGATGGCATGACTAAGATCATCTGAAGACCACCCCCAAACACAAATTAATAGGGAAAAACACCCCCCCCCCCCCCAATAATTGAACAATATCAAACAATTCCCTCCAAGTTAGCACTTGGCCAAGCATCCCACACATTACCCTCCACCAACTCTTCTAGTTGAGAAATACCATTGTTGGCCAAGAAGTTTGAAGTTGAATTAATCTCTCTAAAGTAATAAAAGGCCTACCAATCTAAGAAGGAATCCATGGCATCCTATATTTATCACAAAATGTTGTCAATGTTCCAAGATCTAGCTTTCAGCATGCGCAACGCATTTATTATCACCATCGAATAACCCTTGATGACCACTTTCTCAATGTTGCACTAAACAACAAGATTCAACACGTGCATAATAGGTTGTGCCTCTACCTTGTTATTAGTGTTTTCTAAAAGCTTTAGAGAATCCACTCTAATAAGGGATCTTGCACCATCTTTGATTAGACATCTTGCCCTTGAAGCCCTTGGATTCCCTCTAGCAGCACCATCGAAATTTAATTTGAACATACTTGGGGGTGGGGGACACCATGGGGTTGGGACACCATTCCATATTATATGCTTGCCTATGGACCTTAAGAGGGACCACTAACCCATTAACAAGAGTTTTTGTTCTTCTTATTATTATTATATATTTTGGTATATAATGTTTATAAAATATAATATTATTAATAATATATCATATTATTATATTATATATTTGTATTACATATATAAAATATACTAAATATATAACTATATAACTATATTAACTATATTACTATAAAATATTACTATATGACATCCTATATTTATCACAAAATATTGTCAATGTTCCAAGATCTAGCTTTCAGCATGCGCAATGCATTTATTATCACCATCGAATAACCCTTGATGACCACTTTCTCAATGCTGCACTAAACAACAAGATTCAACACATGCATAATAGCTTGTGCCTCTACCTCGTTATTAGTGCCTTCTAAAAGCTTTAGAGAAGCCACTCTAATAAGGGATCTTGGACAATCTTTAATTAGACATCTTGCCCCTAAAGCCCTTGGATTTCCTCTAGCAGCACCATCAAAATTTAATTTGAACATACTTGGGGGTGGGGGACAACATGGGGTTGGGATACCATTCCATATTCTACGCTTGCCTATGGACCTTAAGAGGGACCACTGACCCATTAACAAGAGTTATTATTATTATTATTATTATTATATATTTTGGTATATAATGTTTATAAAACATAATATTATTAATAATATATCATATTATTATATTTTATATTTGTATTACATATATAAACTATATTAAATATATAACTATATTAACTATATTACTATATAATAATAATAATAATAATAATAATAATAATAATAATAATATATTGTATATTATTATTATCATAATTTGATAGATAAATAAGGGTTACAAGGATCCTTTTCTGCTATAACAGAAGTATCACAATCAAGAAAGAAAGATTACAACAGGTAAAAGAGCCTGGATCAAACCTGAACACCTTTTCAAGCCAAAGGATTGAAAAGGATTAGGGGCTAAGGGGGAGGTCCCTCACCCAAATGATGGTCAAACCGAGGTGGCAATATATGTCATTGTCCATCTTTATGTCGACATTTCACTCCACCCCATAACTAGCTAGGAAGAGCTACAATGTAGCAATGGAGAGCCTCCCAAACTATCAAAGAGTTCAATAGGACCCAACAACTACAAATAGTGTTATCAAGCTTTTGATTTTGGGAGCTCTTGTTCTTCAAAGTGGATAACAATGATGGTCAAACCAACATAATAAGATATTTCATTGTCCATCTCTATGTTGACATTTTGTTCCATCCCACAACAAACTAGGAAGTATGTTTCCTTGTTAGCTTCCAGGTAGCAATGATGAGCCTCCCAAACTGTGAAAGACTTTCAGAGGACCCAACAACTATGAAGGATGTTATCAAGCTTCCAATTTGTGGAACCCTAATTCTTCAAAGTGGATAACATAAACATTGAATAAATTTCAATGATTAAATTACCAATTCCACATTCTACAACCATCTAAATGTTTGAACAAGAATTGATTATTAGAGTGGGTTGAAATCTATGCCACATCATATAAATGTTGTGGAGCGACAAATCTCCCATTTCAAAAAATATACAAATTTAGAGTAGTCTTTCCCTAAAAAAATTAGAATAATCTTTCATCAAACGAAGAAGTATCTAGGACGCCATGTATTGGACTAAGAGTTGTGTTATGTCTTATATTTTGCCATGTTTATCTCATTTCTAATAATAAGCATATGCACATTCAAATATAATTTGTTTCCAATAACGAACTTAATTATGTCAAATGCATTGTTAAGGTGGAGTGTTGGTGTCAAACTTACTTGTCACATGAGTACTCAATGGATAATGTTCTTAGATGCCTAATCCACAATCTTTAGGAAGATTAATTCAATATATATATTTTTGATTCTCACTATTATTATATATTTAGATATATAATATTTATAAAATATAGTATTACTAATAATATATCATATTATTGCCAATGATATGTGGGTGAGTTGGTTAAGTGGCTTGATTGTTTCAAGTCTCACCTAGGTTTAAATCTCTAAAAAGGCATATAAGGTCGGTTGTGACTGTTGGTTGTATTCTCGAGGCCATTAATGGCCATTGGTATTCTTGAGGCTAGTGGTGGTTGTTAGTAATAGTTGGTATACATCTAGTAATATATGGGATACATGTGGTATTCAAGTGGTTAATAAATTACATGGGGATCCGGGCTCTGATTGTGTCCTAGACAGGGCCACGCTCTGATCGAAAGTCGACATCAATCAAAAAATAATAATAATAAGAATATATCATATTACTATAATATATATTTTAATTATATATTATATCACTATTTAAATATAATACTATATAATATAATAATAATATAGCATATATGATTATAATATTATATGGTCTCAAAGGTCATATCGATTTGCAGTTCCTCGATTTATAAAACCTCAAATTACGAAAAAAAAGTATTATATCCATTTTTTTAATTTAATTGTGACACATCTTCATGTCTGATGTGCGACTCGAATCAACGTTGTATTGCCATCAATGCAGAGACAAGACATTGACGTCCTAAAGTCTATCTTATAGCTTCCATTCATCCATGTTGCCAATATATTAACACCTAGAGCAATTACATTAGGCTTAAGAACATACATAAATGTCATACTCAGAATTTTGGAAGAAAGTGAAAGGCCATACATAATATGCAAATAGAGAAAGATTTCAAGGTGAGTTGCACAGTGATGGTGAGGGGCAAGGAAAAGGTATATCAAGGGATTCTATACACCAAGAGGCCCATATAACAATGTAGTATTATATATAATAAAATATTAGCTTCGATGAAAATATTACTATTTGGAAAACAAGGATATTTCTTTTTGGTGGCATATAGATATCACTTATCCCATACAATTTACACCTACACACATGACTATGCTAAATTTTAAATTGACATGTTAATGTAATAGCGGTGCAGAATGATATGTGTCAAAATTTATTAAAGCAAGGTGAAAGTATATTTGATTGGATGTTTTCTATTGTCAAGGTTGGATGAGGATGTCATGAGAGTTGCTTTGATTACGGTAGAGCTCCATGTCTCATATGTGTCTCATATGTCGTTGATGTTGCAACAAGACATTGACGTCCAAGAGTCTTATCGTGTCGCTTCCATTCATCATGATGTCAATATATTAATCCCTAGAGTAATATTTCAAGATGAGTGGGGCTGTGATGGTGAGGTCCAGTGACAAGTTTTTAACGTGAATCATACCCTATATGGCACATATAGTTCAACAAACCCATATTTAGGACAATGTTTGGATTTAAATGCCCTGCACCCATTACAAAGGGGTGCACAACTTACATGGTGGTGGCATCCTTGATTGGCAATTTTCTATTGTCAAATGTGGATGAGGACATCATGAGATATACTATGATTACACTGGGGACCCAACTCTGACATGTAACTCGAATCAGGGTTGTGATGTCACAAATGTGGTGAGAAGATATTGAGTCCCTGGACTCTGTTTTGCTACTTTTGTTTGTCCATGCTACCAATATATTGACACATGGAGCAATTCCATCAAGTTTAAGAACATATGGAAATGTCATACTTGGACCCTTGGAAGAAATGATGGCCACAATTGAAACCTATCTCCATAAGCATCTCATTTATTCATGCTAATAAAAAAACATATAATTGAAGGGAGCAACAATCAATAAAAATATATTTTGGAAGGATTGTTAAAATGAATATCAAATTATTATGGTTTAACATTTCATGTATAAAAAAACACGAAACAGGGTGAATGACAATACATTTCAAATAACATTTGATTATCGATTTACACTTTTTTTTTACAAAACCCTACTTTACGAAAACATAAACTTATATCCTTTCATATGTAAAATTTGAAATCATTCGTAACGGGCATTCTCCAATGCCCCGTTAACAAATCCATTTTTCAAAGGACGAAAGAGAGACAAGTTCACGCTATAGGTACAGCCGCTTTATAGCCTCAGGCTACATTAAATCTTGCAGGTCGCACGTTCGAGTCGCAGCAAGTGTGAAAATGAAGAAAGATTCGGTGCCGTTCAAGATAGGGAATGCGTCGGTAGTTGTGGCCTCTGCAGGTGGTCACGGGTTCGATTCTCTTAACCATCGTTTCATTATTTCTATGGTTCTTTAACTTCTTGTTAAATATTGTCAGGGTTTTTATGGGCATGGGTTGGGGCCGGCGGATGGCGAACGATTTGCCTCGTATTCTGTAATAACCCGAAACGCGCCAAGATGCATAGGCTGGCCACTGTGTGAAGAAAAGATGCCAAGGACAAAGGACAGACACCAGAATCTATTTCAACGGGCACCAAAGATCTTGTCAACCACCATTATCGAGGCGGTGGATGGACTGTCAAGGCGTGGTTTAACTATTTTTTTGTTACGTAGTACACATGCTTGGTGGATGCATTTATAGAAAAACAAAAAAAACCCTTTCGGCTACTTCATAATTATAATTAAGTTGCATTGTTTAATCTGTCGGGTACACATGGTGTTTAGAGGATTTTACCCGATTACAGAGACAGAAACTTTTGGTTTCAAAAAAGTTTAATTTGATTTTGGTGTATGAAGAGTTAAGTAACAATATTTTAATATTTTAAATAGAGTTGAGAGTGCCAAATGATTTTACATGTTTCTTCATATGATGTGTCAATGTGTTGTGTGAGAAGGAGACGTTCGTTCACTTTTATGATGAGTTTAAGTAATAATAAAGTAGTGAGGAAAGGAAAAGCTGTACAAAATGTGCAAGTGGTGAAATATTTTAAGGTGAACTGCGTGGTGATGGTGAGGGACAATGATTGAGTAGTTTAGGTGGTATCGTACATTAAAGGGCCCATATCATACATTAGACCCAGATTCAAGGCAACTAATGGATTTACATGCCCTTTACTCATTATAGAGGGTTTCATAGTTTGCATGTAGTTAGCGTCTCTGATTAGTGGTTTTATATTGTTAAGAGTGGATGAAGACGTCATGAACATTGATTTGATTACGGCAAGAGTCCACATCCAACATGTAATGTCAATCATCACTATAATGCCTTGGGTGCTAGACAAAACAATAAAAGTTTGGAATCTATATTTAAATTTATTAATAAACAATATACTTATTCTATGTATATAATAGTATATATTATTAATAATATATGTAATAAAATATTATAATATACATATTATTGTTATTATAATATTAATATATCATATATGACTATTTATTTTTGTTATTATTATTAATATATCATATATCATATCATATATATCAACCATGCAAGTAGAAGGTATGAAATTTAATGTAGAAAAATGTATTTTATAGACTTTTGATATTTTAGATCATTAAAATAATTATCTTAAAAAATTAAGAAGAAAAAGGCATCACTAGCTAAATGCAAAGAGCCGAAGATGGAAATGGATGTGTTAATCCATGAGTTATCCACCAATCTTCCAAAAGGTTAGTTGTTATCATATATGATTGACTTTCAAGATAGCCATGTTGAGAAGCATGCAATTGAGGAGAATGTTGATCCTAACTCATTAATTTTGATTTACAAGGATGGAGGTGTTGAGGATATATCAACAAATTCTAATTCGGTGAATGAAGGTGAGCACTTTGATTACAACCCAAGGTATGAAAAGGATGGTTATATTTCAGATTTTTTGCTTCATACTATGCCATTACAAGATTCTTGTTATCATGAAAAACATTCTAATAATGGTGATAAGGTCAAGGATACAACTTGCAGCATAGGGTATAGATATTTTTTTATTCAAGTTCAAAATTCTTTTTGCATATGGGATTGGGTGATCTTTTGAGATACAAGAAGGATAAATCAATATTACTATTTCTAGTAAACTCTTCATCCCATGCATTTGGATAAAAAGAAAGTTCATGAGGAATCATATAGAGTATGTTGTGCATTCTAACGAAATTGTGGAGGATAAATGCTCATGATTCATGGATCACTTCTTAAAGCCAAGTTCAAGCAAGCTCCAAGGCAATGGTACTTACACTTGAAGACAAGGTTATGGAGATAGTCATAGTTGACAGGGTAGTGAGATGTTTGATGTTGAATGCTAGTAAGAACAACAGATGTTATTTTGATATTCAAGATTTTCTGACTCAGCATGGCATGGAGTTTTTGAAATCAAACTACATACAGGTTTGCCACTCACGGATGTGTGAAGAATTCACAAAGGTTGGGATATTAGGTAAGTGCACAAAGTTGGGGGACAAAAAGTGGCCTACCCATGGACATGATTTTCTTGAAATTAAAAAAATCTAAACTTTGTAAATAATTTGAGATATCTACACTCCAAATTTGAAGATGGAGTAAAAACATGAAATGTAGCATTACGAATCTAGTTTCCAAAACACCATTTTTTTAAAAAAGGTTAAGTATAACTAGGTCAAACATCTAAAATTTGAAAAGGAACTCATTTTTTTAAAGAAAATAGAGTAGATAGACAGTCGTACGGTACACTATTTTTTTAGCAGTGTTTAATATTTTTTGAAACATTTCGATGAAAATTTAGATAAAATATTCTAATCTGTGACCTATTTTTTTTAATTTTTCAATGAATACTTTTTTTATGAATTTTGCAAGTAAATAGATCCTAAAAACTGACAAAAAAATAGATAGTCGTCCATGTGGCACGCCTAATTACCTCAAAAAAAAAATCAATTTGTTTTTGAATGTGTGTAGAATTAGGTATAATTTGTGACCATATAATTTATTTTGCACTTGGATCAATGAAAGACAAATTACATGTTCACAAGTATAGGCATGTATGTTTGCGGCATGTAGTGGCCTAAAAAAGGTATAGTTAGAAATCAACATAGTTTGAAACCTTAATTTCGTCTTAAAATTATAAAAATCATATTTTTGGAAAGAGGAGAGTGTGCTCATCACGATGGCATTAAGTTTTTGAATTTTCACATTGAAATTTGTTGTGTATTTGGCAATCGAAGTTGAATTTTGTTGTTTTTTATCACAACTCTCAGACTCGACTGTAGATTGACAGGTCCACACCTTTAGCTCGAGAATATAATCCATTCCCGAGCCAAAAGGCATGGGATTTGAATTCAATTTTAAATAGTGCGATCATGTAAATGTATAATGTGATCAAGTTAATAGATATTGTGATTGCGATATTATAAAAGCAATCACGCGATCATGTTACTATTTTTTTCCACATTAAAGTAGTGAACATGTAGACAGAGTGAATCTTGGTTAATAAATAATGCGATCATGTTATTAATAGAACGTCACATTCATGTTATTTTGCACATAAAAGCACGTGGACATGCACATGAATCCAACTTTGGGCAGAGGCTTATATTTACTACTCTAATTGTTAAGTATAAGTTTACATTTATATTATTACATTTATTTCTTTATACTTTAAATTTATTCAGGGTCAGTACTTAGGCATTTTCAGGGTCTAGGTATTAAACCAAGGGATTTCAATACATAATTTTTGCAATTGATATCCATTTTTGGTAAACATATAGTCATTTTTTAGGTTTTTGTGCCTTCCAGATTAATTCTTGGCATTTATAGGAGTCCATAGGTTTGTCAAAATTGAAGTTTGAAAACTACTCACTTTGAACTTAAACTAAAGTGGTGTGATTGGGGTAGTGTAGGTCATATTGATGACCTACACATATCAAATGACCACTTTGTGTTAATTTTATTTGTTCATTATCCCTCCCTCATCCTTGATCACTTCCTACTCATCCCTCATTACTCGTAATCACTCTCTCATCATTTTGCATTGTCCATAATCACTCCCTCATTGACCCTTACTATCCTTAGTCATCTCTAATCACTCCCTTATCATCCATAATCACTCCTTCATTGACCCTCACTATCCCTCATCATCTCTAATCACTCTCTCCCCATCCTTCATCATCCCTAATCACTCTTTCCTCATCCCTCATCATCTCTAATCACTTCTTCATCCCCAATCACTCCCTCGTTGACCTTCATTATCTCTCATCATCTCTAATAACTCATGTTTATCTTTCCTAATCACTCCTTTATTGACTATCATCATCCATAATCACTCCCTCCTCATCCCTCATAATCCCTAATTAATATTTCCTCATCCCTCATCATCACTAATCACTCCCTCATTGACCCTCACCATTCCTAATCACTCCCTCATCATCTGATGTAAGTATATACTCTACAGATATATTTGATTCCAATCATATGTTGTAATCCATTATAATAGAAATTAACTCTTTTCTAGAACTTGTTGTGTTGTCAATACCCATATGTGATAGTCAATTTTATTACTGAATGAATTGGATGATCTTCTAAATTTATAGTCAAGTAACATAAGTACTAACACAAAATAGAGTATAAATTTTAGTTCATCAAATTATCTTTGTTTTGCATCTAACTTGATGAAAATTTATTCGGTTCCATCTTTCGTAGCTTGGTTAAAAAAATAAAAATTAAACACAAAACTCTTGTATAATATTCTAATTCTGAGAAGATTTGAATTAGATGCAAAGTTATTTAGTGTTTCCAATTCCTGTATGACTTGAATCTTAGTCAGGTTCACATGTGCACTCTTTGTGTGTGTAATGTATCCCAAATATATTATCTCTTGCATGAAAAATAAATATTTATTCATGTTATCATAAAAATATGTTCCTACAAAATGTGAAACACTAGTTCAACATGGTGTAGATGTTCATCCCATGTTTTCTAAAGATTAATATGGCATCAAGGTAGATTTAAAAAAAGGCATAGGTAAAGGGCCTAAGGATGTTGTTCAACATCTCAATGAATGAATTCGCTACATGAGCTAACCTAAAAGGCATGACCAACTAGTCAATCAATAATTCCTTTGTTTTTAAGACTATATTCTAAATGTCTAGAGGTTCAACATGAATATGATGATACCCAAACTTCAGATCAATTTTGAAAAAAACTTCTACACCATGGATATGGCAGAAAAATGCCTTAATATTTAGATGAGGATAATAGTTCTTCACTTTAATCTTGTTAAGATTATTTTAATTGATTCACAACTTTGGCACAATGACAATTGGGCTTTTGCAAGGCAATGATTTGGGTATAATGTGTCCATTATCCATGATTTCATAGATCTACCACTTGATCTATTCATTCTCTATAAATGATATGTTGTATAAAGAGGTTTGAGGTAGAGGTAGTTAAGGGATCAAATCAATAGTATTTTTTAGTGTACAGTATGTAGAAACTTATTTAGGTGACTGAAAGATATCTTTATATTCATGTAGTTTATGGTTCAATTATTTTGTCTTTGTTATTGTTGGATGAACCACACTATGATATGGTGACATAAGGATGTTATTACATTTACTTATTACCACCAAGAGTATACTTCTTATTAGAACTGACAAGATTCTTGCATTTCCTGGCACTAATGACTAAAATCTTATGAACTAACTACAATATATGGTATTTTAGATCATGACAATCCATCATAACATTTCAAGGATTTATTTCATAGACTACATGTCAATGGTAAATATATGGTTTACCACATGTAAAAAATTATACACCTCCAATGGTGAGATGTCACATAGGATTGCATCTTTAAAATATTTGATTTTGTACACCAAGTGACACTACTAGGTGATCCATTTCTTAAGGCCTACACTAGACCATATATTAGCGTATGGTTATGGATGATGTATAAATTTCAAGTTCAATTTTTGAAAATATGGTTTAGGAGAAATTAAATTCTTTTGACTTCCATTGGAAATGATGAAGTGTATTGGCTCACCATTGATCTACATTTGTTGATGAAACATTATTTTTAATTCATATAATTTATTGATGGGGGAAGTTGAGGTATTTTTAGTACCGACCATATCATTAGGTTCATAATATATTATCAACTTACCTTTGTATAGTGCTAGATAACTTGTACCCACTTCTCGATATGTGCAAGTAGAGAGCTCATAGTGTGACACTATTCATTGGATTGAATATTGAAGTTATGAATTAAGCACCAGTTTTCAATCTTGGACTACTTGTTCTAATCATGTGAAAATTATTTTCCACTCTCTGGTATGGTGACTCAATCAATAGACATACAAATAGAAGGAATTCAATGTAATTATTTGAATCATAAAATGTCCTCATATGGAAAGCAATTGATTGGTTTCAGAAAATCACATAGCTTGGTGATCTTCATGTATTTACTACCCATTTTTTGTGTTATGGTGGTTTTACTTGTTTCTCTTTTTTTGGTGGATTTTGAATTATGAATTACATCATTTATAATAAGCCCATATTTTTTCATAGGTGTTAAATATTTATGTTTCAAATTTGCTTCCACATCATTTTGATCACTATGTCTTATATTTTATGTTAGTACTCAAATCTCCACTTGTAGCTCCTAGCGTTGTTAAACCCCAACAAAATAACACCATCAAGGTATTAGATGGAGTGATTAAGGATGAGAAGGAATTAAGTAGAGATGATGAGGGAGTCAATAGGGATGATGAGGGATGGTGAGGGTCAATGAGGGAGTGATTAGAGAATGAGGGATGGTGAGGGTTAATGAGGGAGTGATTAGGGGTGATGAGGGATGAGGAATGAGTGATTAGAGATGATGAGGTATGATGAATCAATGATTAGGGATGATGAGGGATGGTGAAGGTCAATGAGGGAGTGATTAGAGACAGTGAGGGAATGATTATAAATGATGAGGAATGGTGAAGGTCAATAAGGGAGTGTTAGAAATGATGAAGGACAAGAAGAGAGTGATTAGGGATGATGAAGCAACAATTAGGGGTGATGAGAGAGTGATTAAGGATGATGATGGATGGTGATAGCTAATGAGGGAGTGATTAGGGACGATGAGGGAGTGATTAAAGATGATGAGGGATGGTGAGGGTCAATGAGGGAGTGATGAGGGATGAGGAGTGAGTGATTAGGGATGATGAGGGATAGTGAGGGTTAATGAAGGACTAATCAGGGATGATCAGGGAGTGATTAGAAATGACTAAGGACAGTGAGGGTCAATGAGGGAGTGATTAATTACAATGAGGAATGATGAGAGACTGATTAGGGTAGATGATGCATGAGTAGGAAGTGATCATGGATGAGGGAGGGACACCATGTATACTAATTAAATATCACTTTTCATTCTCTTAATAATAATTACTTTTTGGCATGAGTAGGAAGTGATCAGGGAGTGATTAGAGATGACTAGGGACAGTGAGGGTCAATGAGGGAGTGATTAGGTACAATGAGGAATGATGAGAGAGTGATTAGGGTTAATGAGGCATGAGTAGGAAGTGATCAGGGATGAGGGAGGGACATCATGTATACTAATTAAATATCACTTTTCATTCTCAAATTCTTAAAACTGTCATTAAGGATGAATTATCATAATGGACATGCTTGTTTCAATTTTAAAAGAATGCAAATTATAAATAGGTTATTATTAGAACCATTTATGTAAATTATTTTAACAAGTATGTTACCTTTGTTAAAGAGGAAATGGATCTTTTATTTGTTAGTTAACCAGTAATTTAATTTCAACATACATGTAAGGACAGTTTGTATTTAGAGCATACACAAATGGTATGATCTTGTATGTGAATGTATTTTTGTCATGGGGTTATTGTATTATTTTCATGTGCTAGATTCATTAAGCATTTTTAGAATAAAATAATTTTCTTTTGATTATTCTATTCCTAATATAGGAGAAAATATATATGAATCTTGGAAATATATACTATGTTATATATGTTTATATTAGAAACTGTATTGATGATGCTAATAGGTAGTGAGATGGACTCTACTAGCATAGATAATGCCACCAATAGATAGTCTTATCAAGTGGTGTGTGATGAAATTGATCGATATAGATGATCATATGTTATTTGAAAAATTTGGCCAAAGTAATGTTAGATATACATTGTCATTTCATATGTTTGATTTGCATGTTGTGTGATATCATGTTTGACACATATTTTATTTATGATACACGTCATGTAGTAGAAATATTACAAGCACATGGGGTACTCGCATATCTCACTAGATTCTCACATCGCTTTATGTACCTATCTATGAAAGGAGGGTCATTCCCTGATAGGGGATTATATGGGGGATTATTAGTTCCTGGTTGGTGTGGAAAAATGCTCAGATGATGCTCTTCCTCCCCACTATAGTATTTATCTGGAGACAACACTTGAGATTATCAACAATACACGAATTGGTTCGACTCAAGCTCTAGAGAGCTTGGTATCTATTTATTATATTAGGATCTATGCCCGAAGGAAATGTAATTGTAATATATAATAATTATATTTGAATAGCAGTTGCTATATCAACAGACCAACCGTAGTTGTGTCCTATTGTATTTACTTTCCTTAGAGTTGTATAAGATAAATATTATATGCGGTATTTGAATTAGAACTACTATTGTTCTTAATTATGGTTTAGATATGTTGTATTGTTTTATTTTGTGGAATGAATGTTAAGTTAATTGTTTAAAAAAAATTATTGAATTTTCTTAAGTACAACTTGAGGGGTTGTAACAAAATTGAAAAATTAAAATTAGAAAAGAACAAGTTGGGCCAAAATAAATTGTTATTCATTATTCATCTTTGACAATGAAACCCTAATTTAGAGTTTGAGCCATTATGTTCAATCTTCTCATCTGAGGATGAAAACCCTTTGATATATAGGTATGAAAGATGAAAACCCTCTAAACCATTGGGATGATTCTATTTAGGGATGATATTTGTGCTAGAAGATCAAGATTTATTTCATTTTTAGTTTGTTACAACCCTATTACAGTGATCCATACCACTACTATAGTTATATGTACCACTATTATAGTCATTTGTATTGTTGCTATAGTACTTATGTACCTAATGGGAATTATATGGAGGGTTTGGGTAGTGCATGTTGTTGATTTACCTTACTACATTGTTACATGTGATCTATTTTTCTCTAACTGATTGGTGGCAACCCTACTAAATGAGTTAATTGTAAAAGATTCAATAAATTCAATGTTATGTTATATCTAATTAATCTAGGTTAGGGTTTCGTATCTAAAGCAGAGTACTTTTACTATTTATGTAATCAATTATATTTGCATGTTTCTATTTCATTACAATAAATACTATTGTGAGATTTGTTATCATAATGGTGTTTTGCTATCTAGCGTTCAACTTGATATTCCAAAATTAAATAAAAAAACTAGAATTCAAAAATTTACAAAAAGGGGTTTACAAAAAAATTCAAAATTATTGTTTTTAATCTAAAAAGGGACATTACATTCTTATTGTTGACAATTTTGATGTTTGTTGGTAATATGTTTGTTATTTTATGTTAATAATTTCTCAACATACCATTTAGAATGCCATGCTCTATAGTCTATTCTTATTGGTTGTAGATTGTTCTTATCTCTGATGTCTTGATATTGTAAAAGGATTTGGGCCCTTACAAAAACCCATTTTTTACCCTATATCAAAAAAACAAGATCCCATGTTCTTTGAATAAATATACTTATAAACTTCCCTCCAAGACACACAGACACACACACACACACACACAGAGCTCCTTTGTGGCGTGCTTTTTACTTTCGACAGTTTTGTTGTTATTGGTAGTAAGTTTGTTGATGTATGTTAGCAATTTATTAGTTCAACATTTAGATTACCATGTTTTATTGTCTATTTTTGTTAGTTGTTGATTGTTCTTTTTTATAATGTCTCGATGTTGTAAAAGGATTTGGGCCCTTTCCAAAAACCCATTTTTTACCCTATATTAAATAAAAAAGATCTCATGTTCTTTAAAGTAAGTGAAAAATAACTACCTCTCTACCTTTATTTTTTACTAACGAACATATAACCAAAAAGTTAGCTCCTTTAAATATCTAAAAAATTTCTTTAGGTGAGTAATGGAGGGGTCCCATCTTGGGGGCTACTACCTTTATAATTTTGTTTACATTGGTCCCATGCACCATCATAAGTTTAAAAACTTTTAAAAAAATATCTACACCTTGAAATAAAATGCAATGATTATTTAGGAAGAAACTCTTTAGGGGGAAGGGGGGATGGTAGGGAATAGGCGCTGAACATTTGCATCATTGTTCCTTTTTTTTAGTTGCCGAATATAAGTTTGTATCCAATCAAATATAATATATAGTTTTTCATAAAATACTATTAATTTTTATCAACAGTGTGTATTGCATAAAATTTATATAATTATAAGACTATTCAGAAGTAAATAAACTTCTATAATTTCTCAACAATAATCCTTGAAAATAATTAGCTAGCCGTCATTATCGAACCCCTCCCTGAACTTTCTCAACACTACCCCCTTAAGAATAATTAACTAGCACCCAACATGGAACCCCTTCTTAAACTCTATATAATGACTGTCGTGATATATTATGTGGGAAAAATGGAAGAGTTCCCTCTTTTATATGAAAAATAAGAAATAAGGCTTCAATATAAGTATCCTCCACATTTTATTGTTGGAACACTTTGAAATATCTATTTAATAAAAAATAGTGAAAGTTACATAATAAGGCAATCAATAGGTATGCACAACCCAAACTCCTTACCGGTTAAATAATCTAGCTCAAAACAGAGAAAGCAAACAAAACCAACTCTTAGAGTGCTCTTGTTCATCGGGGAAAGCCAAGCAAGTAAAAGATCAGCCCTTACAACACCGTTGTCAACCAGGGAATGCCAAACAAGTAAAATAACTTACCTAAATAAAACCCTTGCTGGAAAAACCAACAAGAAAGAAACATAAAATAATGGAACGGTAACTAAAGACATTGAAAACACAAACACATCGTCGTAGAAGAAAACCCCTATCGATGTCGAGTGTCTGCGAAAATAAATGACCAAACAACAAAACTGCCACGGCGAAAACTATCACAAATGCCACTGATGCAGAAGGAACAACACCACCCTCAACAAGAGTGGAAACTGATAAAAATAGGAAGGAGCAAAGATGGATATTATTTTTGTTGTCGCCATTAATAATCCCTAGCGCCAGCCATGATTAGGGCCTCAAATCTGCAGGAGGAAGAATTATGCTACGACTATTAATGGGATGTTGCAGCATTGTTTCCAAATTCCCACCGTTAAAACTAAAAAATCGCAATCATTACCTAAGCATTTGAATATTTTTTTTCATTTACAAAATCATTAATAACTTTGAAAAATTTGTGTCGGTGGGCAACATGGAGATGAAGAAACTCTGGGCGTGTGAATACGTCGATTAAAAAGAAAATGACATTGGGAGACGTAACATAACATGCATTTCCATTCACCGGCACTCTCCGGTGCATGTTTGCTTGCCTGGCCTCCACCATCTCTGAATAATTCTATTCATCATGGATATCAATTATTTTAAATTGATTTTTTTTAACTTCACACACTAATTATATATTTTTTTGATAGAGATCTCAAAAAGACTACTTCACTTTATACCCACTTTCTATTAATGTGGAGGTCGAAAACGGCGAGTTCCCACTATAAAGGCTTTCCAATGAAAAGAATGTTTGATGTATTAACAAATTCATTTATACTAAGCATAAAAAATACCACATTACAATATAGTTTCTTTCCAACAACCTTTAATGTCTAATGTCTTGTTAGCACATCCATTAAAATGATAAATTTAATTATAATTTAATAATGTACATGGTTCGCATCTGGTTGATGGTTTTTGTTTAATTGTTTTCTCATTGAGAATAATAGGTGAAGAGTAAAGTCAATTGAGGTTGATTCTTTAATTTTTCGAGATAGAAGGTCGAGCACTAGGGCGATTGTTGATTGATTGAAGAGATTTCCATCTCACAGGAGAATCCTATCTATAACTTTATGGCTCGTGGTCTGGTAGAAGAATGAGGGCTTCATACCATAGTTGAGAATGAGGTCTTTATACCCATTCAGACTCTATTTATCTGGGGTAAATCTAGACTTTAGATGCAAGAACAAATAGAGTAAAATTAGAAAAAATATGATCCAAAAGGGGAAACCATATCCCATATCTAGTGAGTGTATGATGAATCACATTTCCTTTTCGCTTGAGAAGACCCTCGCTTGATTGAGGAACCTCAAGCGAAGAGATGAGATTCATTTGGCGAGATAATATTCATTCTGTTCCCCATTCTGGTCAGTTGAGACGGATCCATTTGGTTTCAAAAGATTCCCCTCTCTCTATTTGAGAACAAGATAAGATATATATGGGTTGGGTTAGTTATAGTTATAGATAAAGAAAATGATGAATCTATGACTGGATTCAAGGTTGGATTCTTGGAGAGTGGGTGGGCCATATTTAGATATAGGGGACTGGAGAGTGGGTTGGAGTTACCAGCGATAAAGAATAAGAAAGGGGTTGGGGTTTAGACACTAGAGGGCAAGAGGGAAACTGGGGTTCTTGGACTGGCCCTATATATCTATCTGGGGCTTGGGCCCTATCTAACTATATGGGAGAGTGTTGGGACCCTATATATCTGTCCAGGGGTTGGGCCCTATCTAACTATATGGGAGAGTGTTGGGACCCTATATATCTATCTGGGGGCTGGGCCCTATCTAACTATATGGGAGACTGATGGGACCCTATATATCTATATGGGCATGGGGGATGGGGTTCATGACCATCAGTCGAGTGTCAGGAAATTAAATATAACTAATTACATAAATGTTTTATGATTTGTAAGCAACTACCTTTTGTATAAAATTTATATGAATTTGTTATAGGAGACTCCATTAACATCAGTCCACAAACTACAAAAATCTCTCTTTTGTTAAATTCTATCGGTGAGTGGAAATTAAGGCTTTCATTTTCTGCTAGTTAGCAGTTCAAAAAAAATTTAATGCTCCCTCGGGAGCCTGACACAAATACAAGAATGTTTTTTCAACATTTTTGACCTATATATACACGTTTCACTATGGTCATTGAAGTTGATTCTCATGAATCACTGATCTATTTTTTTATTAGTCATTCTTTTCTTTGGATTTATTAGCAATCCAACTGATTTTTTTTTATGTTTAAAATATAGATTCCAATGGCTTTTGCTACTACAACCTTTGAAACCATACTTCCCTTCAAATCGGCACCTTCTAGGTAGGCAAGGGATCAGACCTTGTACTAAGTAAGAATATACATACATACATATGTATATATTATGGGTTTCATCATTTCTATGGTTCTTTATCTAATAGTACGATCCTCTCTATACCCTAAATTAGACATGACATGAGTATTTGATAACTTGTATAGTTTACCATCTCCAGTTCTACTCCCCCTGAATTATTAAGTAAAAAATACTCCCATGATAGGATTTATCCATACAACGACGACATGTAACTATGAGAGTTGGCAAGGTAGCTAACCTTATGTCCATTTTTATGGCAATACAAGCATAATCTCTATGATTTTTCAATTTGCATTATTTCCCCGCTCAATGGATTGATGACCATTCACTACCAATGAGGAATTGCTTATCATGCCACATAGAACTGATTGGACTTGCACCAATGAAAAATCATAAATTTCATCCCTAGTAAGAGTAGATGATAGATCTATGCTTTTGTACAATGAAAGTGAATAGTGGCAGTGGTATCAGGAAGGTGAATGGGTATAATGGTCTTAATGTAAAGCGTCGATCATACCACGGTTTTAGAGAGAGCAAACCAACTAGTTAGAAGCCTACAAGAGACATGAATCTATGGAAATATATCTTATTGACATTGTGTCATGCAGAAGAGGGAGAGATAGTACTGGTCACACCAAAGGAGATGCTCATAAGGGTGGTCGAGTGCTTTGAGTCTAATTAAAGAGTAATTGGTAAAAAAAGGCATGCCGATGAGGGGATTGCATCTATGAAAGATTCGAACCAATTCTCGAGATGGTTATCATCGAAATGGTTCATCGATGAAGTAAACCATTGAGATAATATATCATAACTCATTCCACCTTAGAACAAAGGAACTTGTATCAATCCAACAAATAGAGTAAATATTCCTAATAAAACTAAAGGTAATAACATTGCCTAGCCCGATTCTTTCAGATATGCAAAATATCCTTTATGGAAGAAAGGATAAGCGACAACTAACCCCCTATTCTTTTTGGAAAATCCTTCCATCTTATTCAAAATTTTAAATGCTTCTTTAGTGAAGGAGTTATTCCTTCCTGTAATTTGATTCGACATAGAATCTAATCTCATTCTACTGAATGTCTTGGACTCCTCCTCTCCCCACATAGAAGTTGAATATAATGTAATATGGTTGTTATATAAATTAGCTAAATTTATACGGATTTCCCCTTCAAAAGTAAGTAAATACATATGAAACATATAAAACGCAGTTAACCCTATTGTGAACCAAGTTATCCCCCCAAAAATGGTGGTGTCTTGTTAATAAATCCATTTACAATTTAACAATATTTGGTGTCCCATTACAAAACTTATTTATAAAAAATATCCAAAAAATAAGAGTCACATAGCAGTTAGTCCATACTTTTGTATTGAGAATTGTTTGTTCTTGAGTATGCATGTAAATGTATGATGTAACCTTGTCTTAATAATTTGAACTTGAAAATACTAATCTTGTTTTAATGGTTTGAACTAGAAAATACTAATCTTGTTTTAATGGTTTGAACTTGAAAATACAAATTTATTGTTGTGTAACTACTTGTTACAATTTGAATTTAATTAACAATAGTTTCTTTGCATGTTTAAGGGTTGCATAGGTGACAATGCTAAGAGCGGAGTGTTAACTTAATTTTTAACCACAGATTACTTATCAAACTCTTCAATAGTACTCAATGGTAGTATGACATTGACCCTCTTTTGGAAGTGATATAGAAGTAGTATGCACGTTGTATATTATGATGTGGCACTATCTTCAAGAAATATAGAGTTTGAATAGATTGGTCGATAGGGCATAACACTTGCATGGCCATCGTACATATTTTGATCTCTGTGAAGATTTTACTAGCATACCCATTCAATATCCACAACGAATGAATTAATGGGGGAAGTAACAAAATATGGTGTGTGGGTTTATTCATAATATGTATGTGTTGTTGTGTTCATATTTATTTGTGATGACACTATTAATTATTGAATTATACAATATTAAATAAGCCATTAAATATTTTTTATTGAATTATAGAAAATTGAATTAATTAAATCTAGTTTTGAAGATGATGATAGTCACCAATATTTATGATGGTCTTCAGCTACTAACCACTTACACATGGACACTTCCTTTAACACATGTGTCCTTAATAGAGTTTATCTATTTTCTAACTATGTCATAACTATCTTAACCAAACCATGTGGTTAAGTTTCCCAACAGTGGAGATAGGTAGTGGAGATAAACGTGGGTTCATATGAATCATAAATACCAAAGATGAACCAACTTATTTCATGTATCCAACATAATAGTATTAGAAATTTAAAAAAAGGCCTATGACTTCTTTTGTCATATGCTCACCTTGAACAAGATTTTCTAAATTGCAATAATTATGTGAGTGCATAGTAGTTTATTTAATCTCTAACCATTATGTTTTTGACCATTTTGTGCATGTAAACATATAGTGATTTTATATTTTTCTGCATTACTTGTTAATTTTTTTAGAGTTTTTTTTTAATGAACCACCTAATAGACGCTGTGGAGATAGGATTGTACACGTAATCATAGCTGCCAAACGTACTATAATTTGTTATGGGACCCATTTAGCTATCCTTGTGATTTTTTTTGAATTTCATTAGTAACCTTTTCCAAAAAAGTGTTGCCAAAGCTAGTTCGGAGACAAAACATACATTAAATCATCCTTTTGCCCAGTAAAAACACCTCATACACGACTTTTTCCCTTAACATGTGTTTGTTTAATAGGCTACTTGTCACTGTGATAGTGTATATTAAATGTTATTAAAGGCATTTAAATTTTTTATGATGGTACATTATTAATAATGTATTCTTTATATAGGAATATTCCAAAATTAATATGTCAAATTTAGGAAAAATGTTGGAATTGTCAATATTTAATGTTTTTCAAAAAGATTGATTGGCTGAATAAAATGCAATGAATTAAAAAGTGATTCCATTAGTCCTACCTTGGTATGGACTAATAACTTTAGATTAACATTCAACCACCATCCTAATTATCACTATAAATGTACTCTTATAGACATTGAGACAACTTTTACATTACTTTCCTTTATAAATTAGTATCCAATATTTTGTTATCAAATTTATTTATAATGAACACAAGGTTAACAAATTAAATCTTCTTTTTAATAGACATTAATATTTGGCACTCCTTTTATATACAAATTTATTATGTCGAAGGCGTTATACTAACAACGCCTTAGCCAAGATTCGTCTTGTCATATTTTTATGCCAATTTATTTTGTCAATGATGTCGAATATATAACAAGTACATTTAGATACAATTGATGAGGCCTTTATAACCAACCAAAATATTTTTAATCATTGGCAAGTTGATTAGTTCATAGCTTCTTGTCACATGACACGACCACCTCTGGCTTGACACAACTATTGCGCATGAAGCCATGTAGTTAAGGTATGTCAAATTTATTACCAACATGGAGCATTGTTGTCAAACTTACATGCCACATAATTTACTTAATGGATAGTACTCTTAGCTACCTAATCCCAAGTCTTCAACATGATTAATCCAATATCATTTTTGTTTTTGTTTTTTTCTAGGTAATTGAGGGTTAATGGGTCCCTCTCCCTTTATTAATAAAACCATGATTACAAAAAGCAAATTAAAACCACCAAGAGGATTCAAAGAATCCAAAAGAGACCAAGTCTACAAGAACAAATAAAAGCAAAATAACCAACAACTAACCACACCTACTCAAAGATCAACAAAACACCCCCAAACCTAGACCAAACACCAACCTAACCAACCTGAACCAAATAACCAAGAGCCATAATGAGCCAAACCCACCAAGAGACAACCTAAGGGGCCCATCATGGTGTCGATTCCAAATGATCATGATTTCTACTAATGTCCCCATAATTGGGGTGTCACTTAGCTGTTACCAAGTAATATCTTCCATCTGACCACTCACCTCACCATTGCCTCTTGCTATCACCTCAATCATCCTATCAACCCTTGTACCATGACCACCCATCCTTCCTCGAGCTCTCTGGTCCACCACACAACCACCAAGTCTTAGAGATGATAAGTAGGTGGGCCTTCAAATAACAAGACATTATCCGATGATGAATGATCGATTGGCCACCTTCCACACCCTTGCCTTCCATACTAGCCTAAGGAGGGAATATGTGCACAATAGTCACATACAGATGCACCAAAAATTGTGTCATTGAGATCTCTATGTTTACCAACTAAAGATCAATAATCATAGCTAAAGACATAAGAGGGTCCTTAAAACCTTGAACGTCTAATGTTGTTACAATTCCCCATAGAGCTGAAGGGTGTTGAAACAAACCTTGAAGCCATTCAATAAAGCCAAAAATAATAACAACCCTCTCCTTTAACTCATGAAATGTAGATAGGGATACCAACCCTAAAATCTCCTTACATAAAAATAATGGATAAATTGAAGCACTCCCTGAAAGTCTACTACCGCTATCTCCAACCCTACTTAAAACCTCAATCACACCAGCTTTACATCAATCTCCCTTATATGTAACTCATCTTATAGAGCAAATAAGATATTCTGGATAAACATAGAGGCCAACTTAGAATTAACTTTCTCCTTACGTAAAGTCTCAAAATAGACCATTCTATTTAATTCTTGCATCGCCTCCAACATTGCCTCCAACTACATATAAAGACTTTTCTTCAACTAAGAATTTGTGACACTCCCATCAAACACCATTTCATGTTTTTTAGCCTTCAAATGCAATATAGGGGTACTCAATGAAAGATGCATCATTACATCCATCACCAAACATTCACCTAGAAGTCTACTCGACCACCAACCTACTATGACAAGCTGTCACCTACCACACCAAGTAAATGATTTCATTTACTACCATAACGTGCAAATAATATATCCCAAGCGCTAAATAATCCCCCTCTAATTTTGAGGCAAAACCATCAAAAACAATGATGACATGACTAAGACCATCTGAAGGCCACCCCCAAACACAAATTTATAGGGAAAAACACCCCCCCCCCCCCCCCCACAATAATTTAACAATATCAAATAATTCCCTCTAAGTTGGCACTAGGCCAAGCATCCCATACATTATCCACCACCAACTCTTCCTGCTAAGAAATATTGTTGTTGGCCAAGAAGTTTGAAGTCAAATTAATCTCTCTAAAGTAATGAAAGGCCTCCCAATCTGAGAAAGAATCCATGATATCCTATATTTATCACAAATTATTATTGATGTTCCAAGATCCAGCTTTCAATGTGTGCAACACATTTCTTATCACCTTCGAATCACCCTTGATGACCACTTTATCAATGTTGTATTGAACAACAAGATTCAACCCATGCACAATACCTTGTGCCTTTGGCTCATTATTAGTTCCATCTAAAAGCTTTAGAGAAGCCACTCTAATAAGGGATCTTGCATAATCTTTGATTAGACATCTTGCCCCTGAATCCCCTATATTACCTCTAGGAGCACCATCAAAATTTAATTTGAACATACTTGGGGGTGGGGGACATGGGGTTGGGGACACCATTCCATATTATACTCTTGTTTATGGACCTTAAGAAGAACCACTGACCCATTAACGAGAGTTATTATTATTATTATTATTATTATTATTATTATTATTATTATATATTTTGGTATATAATGTTTATAAAATATAGTATTATTAATAATATATCATATTATAATATTATATATTTTTATTACATATATAAACTATATTAAATATATAACTATATTAACTATAATATTATAATAATAATAATAATATATTGTATATTATTATTATTGTCATAATTTGATAGATAAATAAGGGTTACAAGGATCCTTTCCTGCTATAACAAAAGTACCACAATCAAGAAAGAAAGATTACAACAGGTAAAGACCCTGGATCAAACTTGAAGACCTTTTCAATCCAAAGGATCGAAAAGGACTAGGGGCTAAGGGGGAGGTCCCTTACCCAAATGTTGGTCAAACCAAGGTGGCAATATATGTCATTATGCATCTTTATGTTGACATTTCACTCCAGCCCATAACTAGCTAGGAAGAGCTACTAGGTAGTAATTGAGAGCCTCCCTAATTATGAAAGAGTTCAATAGGACCCAACAACTACAAATAATGTTATCAAGCTTATGATTTTGAGGAATCTTGTTCTTTAAAGTGGATAACAATGATGGTTAACAAAATATTTCATTGTCTATCTCTATGTTGACATTTTATTCCATCCCACAAATAGCTAAGAAGTATGCTTCCTTGTTAGCTTCCAGGTAGAAATGACAAGCCTCCCAAATTATGAAAGAGTTTTAGAAGACCCAAAAACTATGAAGGATGTTATCGAGCTTCCAATTTGGGGAACCCTAATTCTTCAAAGTGGATAAAATCACCATTGAATTAATTTCAATGATCAGATTACCAATTCCACATTCTACGACCATCTAAATGTTTGAGCAAGAATGGATTATTAGAGTGGGTTCAAATCTATGCCACATTATATAAATATTTTGGAGCGATAGATCTCTCATTTTGAAAAATACACAAATTTAGAGTAGTCTTTCATCAAACAAAGAAATATCTGGGACGCCATGTATTGGACTAAGAGTTGTGTTGTCTTATATTTTGCCACTTTTCTCTCATTTTTAATAATAAGCATATGCACATTCAAATATAATTTGTTTCCAATAATGAAATTAACTATGTCAAATGCATTTCTAAGGTGGAGTGTTGGTGTCAAACTTACTTGTCACGTGACTACTCAATGCATAATGTTCTTAGTTGTCTAATCCCTAGTCTTTAGGAAGATTAATCCAATATATATATATATATATATATATATATATATATATATATATATATATATATATATGTATGTATGTATATATTTTATTCTTACAATTATTATTATATATTTAGGTATATAATATTTATAAAATATAGTATTACTAATAATATATCATATGGGTGAGTTGGTTAAGTGGCTTAATTGTTTCAAGTCCCACCTAGGTTTAAATCTCTAAAAAGGCATATGAGGCCGATTATGACTTTTGGTTGTATTCTCAAAATCGTTAATGGCCATTGGTATTCTTGAGGTTGGTGGTGGCTATTATTAGTAATAGTTGGTATACATCTAGTAATATATGGGATACATGTGGTGTTCAGGTGGTTAATAAATTACATGGGGATTTGGGGCCCTGATTGTATCCTAGACCGGTCCACGCTTCGATCAAAAGTCATCATCAATTAAAATAATGATAATAATATATCATATTATTATAATATACATTTTAAATATATATTATATCACCATTTAAATATAATGTAATAATAATATAATATTATATGGGCTCAACGGTCATACTGATTTGCACTTCCTCGATTTATAAAACCTCACTTTATGAAAATAAAATATTACATCCATTTTGCCAATTTAATTGTGACACATCTCCATATCTGATGTGTAGCTCGAATCAATGTTGCATTTCCATTGATGTAGAGACAAGACATTGACGTCTTAAAGTTTATCTTATAGTTTTTATTCATCCATGTTGCCAATATTTTGACACCTAGAACAATTACATTAGGCTTAAGAACATACATAAATGTCATAATTAAACTTCTGGAAGAAAGTGAAAGGCCATACATAATATGCAAATAGAGAAAGATTTCAAGGTGAGTTCCACAATGATGGTGAGGGGCAATGATAAGGTATATCAGGGGATATCATACACCTAGAAGCCCATATAACAATGTAATATTATATATAATAAAATATTAACTTCAAAAAAAATGTTACCATTTGGAAAACAAGGATATTTCTTTATGGTAACATATGGATAACCCTTATCTTATATAATTTACACCTACACACATGACTATGATAAATTTTAAATTGGCACGTCAATGTAATAGCGATGCAGAATGATATGTGTCAATTATATCAAGCAAGGTGGAAATATATTTGATTAGATGTTTTCTATTGTCAAGGCTGGATGAGGATGTCATGAGAGTTGTTTTGATTACGCTTGGGATCCACATCTCATATGTATCTCAAATCAATGATGCAATGTCGTTGATGTTGTAACAAGATATTGACATCCGAGAGTCTTATCTTGTAGCTTCCATGCTTCCATGATGACACAATATTGACCACTGGAGTAATATTTCAAGGTTAGTGGGATAGTGATGGTGAGGTCTAGTGACAAGTGTTTTAGGTGGTATCATACCCTATATGGCCCATATAGTTCAATAGACCCATATTTAGGACAACATTTGGATTTAAATGCCCTCCACCCACTGTAAAGGGGTGCACAACTTAAATGGTAGTGGCATCCTTGATTGGCAGTTTTCTATTGTCAAAGGTGGATGAAGACATCATGAGATATGATTTGATTACAATAGGGACCCATGCCCAATGTGCAACTCGAATCAGGATTGTAATGCCACAAATGTGGTGAAAAGACATTGAGTACCTGGTGTCTATTTCGTTGCTTTTGTTTATCCATACTACCAATATATTGACACATAGAGCAATTCCATCAAGCTTAAGAACATACGGAAATGCCATAATTAGACCCTTGGGAGAAATGATGGCCACAATTGGAACCTATCTCCATAAGCATCTCATTTATCCATGCTAGCAAAAAAACATACACAATTAAAGGGAACAACAGGCAATAAAAATATGTTATGGAAGGATTTTTAAAATGAATATCAAAGTATTATGGTTTAACATTTCATGTAGAAAAGGTGAGATGAGATCAATGGTAATACATTTTAAGTAACATTTGATTGCCGATTTACAATTTTTTTTCCAAAACCCTTCAAACAATTAGCAATCTCAAAAATAAAATTTGAAATCATTTTTCTCACTTATAGTCTCCGTTCCAGCAACTAAACCATTAATTACTCATTATAACTACTAAATGGTACTTTTTGAATGGGCATTGTCTAATGCCTCATTATCAAACCCATTAAGAACAGACGCGGAGTGAGGAAAGGAAAAGCCTTACAAAATGTGCAAGTGGTGAAATATTTTAAGGTGAACTGAGTGGTGATGGTGAGGGACAATGGTTGGGTAGTTTAGGTGGTATCATATACTATAGGGCCCATATCATACATTAGACCCAGATTCAAGGCAACAAGTGGATTTACGTGCCCTTTACCCATTACAGAGGGGTTCATAGTTTACATGTAGTCGGCATCTCTGATTGGTGGTTTTCTATTATCAAGAGTGGATGAAGATGTCATGAACAGTGATTTGATTGTAGCAAGACTCCACATCAGATGTGTGACTTAAATCATTACTATAATACCTTGGGTGCTAGACAAAACAATAAAAGTTTGGAATCTATATTTATATTTATTAATAAACAATATACTTATTTATGTTTATAATAGTATATATATTTAATAAAATATATAATATAAATATTATTGTTATTATAATATTAATATATCATATACGTCTATTTATTTTTGTTATTATTATTAATATATCATATATCGTATCATATATATCAACCATGCAAGTAGAAGGTATGAAATTTAATGTAGAAAAAGGTATTTTATAGACTTTTGATATTTTTGATCAGTAAAATAATTATCTTAAAAAATTAAGAATGAAAAAGGCATCACTAGCTAAATGCAAAGAGCTGAAGATGGAAATGGATTTGTTAATCCATTAGTTATCCAATGATCTTCCAAAAGGTGAGTCGTTATCACATATGATTGAATTTTAGGATAGCCATGTTGATAATCATGTAATAGAGGAGAATGTTGATCCTAACTCATAAATTTTGATTTACAAGGATGGAGGTGTTGAGGATGTATCAACAAATTCTAATTCGGTAAAGGAAGGTGAACACTTTGATTACAACCCAAGGTATGAAAATGATGGTCATATTTCGGATTTTTTGCTTCATACTATGCCATTACAAGATTCTTGTCATCATGAAAAATATTCTAATAATGGTGATAAGGTCAAGTATACAACTTGTAGCATAGCATATAGATATTTTTTAGTCAAGTTCAAGATTATTTTTGCATATGGGATTGGGTGATCTTTTGAGATACAAGAAAGATAAATCAATATTACTATTTCTAGTGAACTATTCATCCCATGCATTTGAATAAAAAGAAAGTTCATGAGGAATCATATAGTGTATGTTGTGCATTCTAACAAAATTGTGGAGGATAAATGCTTATGATTCATGGATCACTTCTTGAAGCCAAGTTTTACACTTGAAGACAAGGTTATGGAGATAGTCATAGTTGACAGGGTAGTGAGATGTTTGATGTTGAAAGCTGGTAAGAAAAATAGATGTCATTTTGATATTCAAGATTTTTTAACTAAGCATGGCATGGTGTTTTTGAAATCAAACTACATACATGTTTTCCACCCTTGGATGTGTGAAGGAGAATTCACAAAGGTTGGGATACTGGGTAAGTGCACAAACTTGGGGGACAAAAAGTGGCCTACCCATGGACATGATTTTTCTAAAACTTTAGAAATTTAAACTTTTGTAAATAATTTGAGATATCTACACTCTGAATTTGAAGATGGTGTAAGAACATGAAATGTATCATTTCAAATCTAGTTTCTAAAACGCCATTTTTAAAAAAAATGGTTAAGTATAACTAGGTGAAACATCTAAAATTTGAAGAGGGACTCCTTTTTTAAAAGAAAATAAAGTAGATACATGGTCGTACGGTGCATTATTTTTTAGCAACGTTTAATATTTTTTGAAACATTTTGGTGAAAATTTAGTTAAGATCTTATAGTTTGTGACCTATATTTTTTAATTTTTCAATGAATTTTACAAGTAAATAGATCTTGAAAACTGACAAAAAAATGGATAGTCGTCCATGCAGTGCACCTAATTACCTCAAAAAAATGTGTTTTTTTTTTTTTTTTAAAAATGTGTGTAGAATTAGGCCTAATTTGTGACCATATAACTTGTTTTGCACTTGGATCAACGAAAGACAAATTACATGTTCACATGTATAGGCATGTATGTTTGCGACATGTAATGGCCTAAAAAAGGTATAGTTAGAAATAAACATAGTTTAAAACCTTATAAAATTGTCCAAAAATTATAAAAATCATATTTTTGAAAAGAAGAGATCATGTTCATCACGATGGTATTAAGCTTTTGAAATTCATAGTGTATTTGGCAATCAAAATTGAATTTTGCTATTTTTTTAATCATAACTCTCAAACTCGACTGTAGATTGACAGGTCCAAGCCTTTAGCTTGAGAATCCAATCCATTCTCAAGCCAAAAGGCACAGGATTTGAATTCAAATTCAAAAAGTGTGATTACGTTAATGTATAATGTGATCACGTTAATAGATATTACGATTGCATTATTATAAAAGCAATAACATGATTGTGTTACTGTTGTTTTGCACATTAAAGTAGTGAACATGTAGATGGAGTTAATCTTGGTTAATATATAATGTGATCATTTTATTAATAACATGGTCATGTCCCTATCATTTTACACATAAAAGCATGTGGACATGCATATGAATCAAACTTTGGGTAGAGGCTTATATTTACTACTCTAATTGTTAAGTATAAGTTTACATTTATTTCCTTATATTTTAAATTTATTCAAGGTTAGTACTTAGGCATTTTAAAGGTCTAATTATTAAACCTAGGGATTTCAATACATAATTTTTGTAATTGATATCCATTTTTTGTAAACATATAGTCATTTTTTAGGTTTTTGTGCCTTCTAGATTGATTCCTAGCATTTATAGGAGTCCTAGGTTTGTCAAAATTGAAGTTTGAAAACTACTCACTTTGAACTTGATCCAAAGTGGTGTGATTGGGATAGTATAGGTTATATTGATGACCTACACACATCAAATGACCACTTTGTGTTAATTTCACTTGTTCATCATCCCTCCCTCATCCTTGATCACTTCTTACTTATTAATCATTACCCCTAATCACTCTCTCATCATTACACATTATCCATAATCACTCCCTCATTGACCCTCACTATCCTTAGTCATCTCTAATCACTCCATTATCATCCATAACCACTCCTCTATTGACCCTCACTATCCCTCATCATCTCTAATCACTCCTTCCCCATCCTTTATCATCCTTAATCAATCTTTCTTCATCCCTCATCATCCCTAATCATTTCCTCATCCCTATTCACTCCCTCCTTATCCCTAATCACTCTCTCATTGACTTTCAGTATCTCTCATCATCTCTAATCACTCAGGCTTATCATCCTTAATCACTCCTTCATTGACTATCATCATCCATAATCACTCCCTCATCATCCCTCATAATCCCTAATCAATATTTCCTCATCCCCCATCATCGCTAATCATTCCCTCATTGACCCTCACCATCCTTCACCAACCTTAACCACTCTGTCATCATCTGACGTAAGTATATACTCTACAGATATATTTGATTCCAATCATATGTTATTTAATCTATTATAATAGAAATTAACTCTTTTATAGGGCTTGTGTTGTCAATACCCATTTGTGATAGTCAATTTTAGTACTAAATGAATTGGATGATCTTCCAAATTTATAGTCAAGTAACATAAGTATCAACACAAAATAGAGTCTAAATTTTAGTTCATCAAATTATCTTTATTGTGCATCTGACTAGATGAAACTTTATTCGGTTCCATCTTTAGTATCTTGGTTTAAAAGGTAAAAATTAAACACAAATCACTTGTATAATTTTCTAATTCTAAGAAGATTTGGATCGGATGCAAAGTTATTTAGTGTTTCCCATTCTTGTATGACTTGAATCTTCATCAGGTTCACACATGCACTCCTTGTATGTGTAATGTATCACAAATATTTTATCTCTTGCATGAAAAATGAACATTTATTCATGTTATCATTAAAATATGTTCCTACAAAATGTGAAACACTAGTTCAACATGGTGTAAAATTTCATCCCATGTTTTCTAAATATTAATATGGCATCAAGGTAGATTAAAAAAATGACATAGGTAAAGGGCCTGAGGATGTCATTCAACATCTCAATGAATGAATTGACTACATGAACTAACCTAAAAGGCATGACCAACTAGTCAATCAATTATTCCTTTGTTTTTAAGACTATATTCTAAATGTCTAAAGGTTCAACATGAGTATGATGATACCCAAACTTCAGATCAATTTTGGAAAATACATATACACCATCGATATGGTAGTAAAATGCCTTAATATTTAGATGAGGATAATAGTTCTTCACTTTAATGTTGTTATGATTATTTTAATTGATTCACAACTTTGGCACAAACACAATTGGGATTTTGCAAGGCAATAATTTGTGCATGATGTGTCCATTATCCATGATTTCATAGATCTACCACTTGATCTATTCATTCTTTAGAAATGATATGTTGTATAAAGATGTTTGAACTAGAGGTAGTTAAGGGATCAAATCAATAGTATTGTTTAGTGTACAGTATGTAAAAACTTATTTAGGTGACTGAAAAATATCATTCTATGCATCTAGTTTATGGTTCAATTATTTTGTCTTTATTATTTTTGGGTGAACCACACTATGATATGGTGACATAAGGATGTTATTACATTTACTTCTTGCAATCAAGAGTATAATTCTTACTAAAAATGAAAATATTCTTACATTTCTTAGCACTAATGACTAAAAGCTTATGAACTAACTATGATATATGGCATTTTAGATCATGACAATCCATCCTAACATTTCAAGGATATACTTTATAGACTACACGTGAATGGTAAATATATGGTTGACCACATGTAAAACATTATACACCTCTAATGGTGAGATGTCACAAAGGATTGCATCTTTAAAAAGTTTGATTTTGTACACCAAGTGACACTACTAGGTGATCAATTTCTCAAGGCCTACACTAGACCATGAACTCGCGTATGGTTATGGATGATGTATAAATTTCAAGTTCAATTTTTGAACATATGCTTTAGGAGAAATTAAATTCTTATGACTTCCATTGGAAATGATGAAGTGTATTGGCTCACCATTGATATACATTTGTTGATGAAACAATATTTTTAATTCATATAATTTATTGATGGGAGAAGTTGAGATATTTTTAGTACCGACCATATCATTGGGTTCATAATATATTATCAACTTACCTTTTTATAGTGCTAGATAACTTGTACCCACTTCTCGATATGTGTAAGTAGAGAGCTCATACTGTGACACTCTTCATTGGATTGAATATTGAAGTTATGAATTAAGCACCACTTTCCAATCTTGGACTACTTATTCTAATCATTTAAAAATTATTTTCCACTCTCTGGTATGGTGACTCAATCAATAGACATACAAATAGAAGGCCTTTAATGTAATTATTCAGATCATAAAATGTCCTCATATGGAAAGCAATTGATTGGTTTCAGGAAATCACATAGCTTGGTGATCTTCATGTATTTAATACCCATTTTTGGTGTTATGGTGGTTTTACTTGCTTCTCTTTTTTTAATGAATTTTCAATGATGAATTACATCATTTATAATAAGCCCATATTTTTTCATCTGTGTTAAATATTTATGTTTCAATTTTGTCCTCCACTTCATCTTGATCACTATGTATTATATTTTATGTTAGTACTCAACTCTCCACATGTAGCTCATAGCATTGTTAAACCCCAATAAAATACCACCATCAAGGTATTGGATGGAGTGATTAAGGATGAAGAGGGATGAGGAGGAATTGAGTAGAGATGATGAGGGAGTCAGTAGGGATGGTGAGGGTCAATGAGGGAGTGATTAGCGATGATGAGGGATGGCAAGGGTTAATGAGGGAGTGATTAGGGGTGATGAGGGATGAGGAATGTGATCCAAAACTCAGAAGTTCTGGTTGACGAATATTTTAATAGTATATAAATAACACAATAACAATGTATTCTATGAGAAGAGACGTCATATTACTTAAAGATCACAATACAAATATAGGTTTATCTCTGGGAAGAGATGCCTGCCTTCCCTTTTCAGGTTACAATGCATTTATACATATTTTGAAAACATCGAGAGATTGAGTGGCTCGAGGAATTAACGGTGACCATTTAAGAATGAGTGGCTCGAGAGAAATAATAGAATTAAAACAATACAGTGCTGAAGGACATAATGGCTTGAGGAAATACTCAAGGACATAATGGCTCGAGGAAAAAACTATCACCGACAATGTGACTTCCAAGAATGAAAACAATACAAAATTTGAGGAATTAACTGTCACTTGAATGGTCACCCAAATTGTTTCCCAGATCATTTTTGTCACCCAAGTGGTCACCCAAAGTGTTTCCCAGATCATTCCTCCCTCCTTGAAAAGCAATGGTCCCCATTGCATCAATATTCCCCGTCAGGTGGGGTAGTTGTGTCTTGATTTGATTCTCTATGAGCCACTCGCCTTAGTGGCTAAGCTGGCCTCTTCTGAACACTTGATACAGTGGAATAGAGCATACTCTTGTTGTCTTCATCCAAGTATCCACAATCTAATCCTCTTCTACTGGAGCAAAACTCTGTGGATCAAGCTCATCAATGTCTAGTTGTTTTGCCACAACTGAAGTGTCCAATAGAGGTGGGTGATATGGTTTGAGGAGCTCCACATTGAATATTGGATGTAGGCCGAGTTAGGCTAGTAGGTTCAACTCAAAAGCATTTTTTGCAACTTTTTTGGTGATGGTGTATGGACCATATCGTAGAGGCTGAATCTTTTTGTGTGGGCCTATAAGTCGTTCCTTCTGAAGCCATAGCCAAACCTTGTCACCCACAACAAAATGGTGTGTAATCCTTTGTTTTTCATGGCATAGCTTATACTTCTGCTTCATCTTCTCCAGGATGTTGTGAACTTGTTGCTGGATATGTTGCATTTGTTCAATAAACTTTATCGCTTTTGCTACCTCAGATCTTCCATGAGGTGTGTATTCCATGGTGGAAAATGGAATAGCTATATCAATTGGTGCCATGGGTTGGAACCCAACACATACTTGGAATGGACTGTGCTTGGTCGAGTTGTGCAGTGCCTGATTGTACCCATGTTGTATGAAAAGAAGCCCCTCATCCCATGTGCATGGATGTTTAGAGTGATACATCTGAATCATGTGAAAAATCAAGTGGTTTACCACCTCAGTCTGACCATGAGTCTGTGGATGGAAGGCTGTGGACTTCATCAGCTTAGTATCCATCATCTTCCATAGAGTGGACTAAAAGATGCTCAGGAACCTATTATCTTGATCTGAGACAATGGACTTGGGGAGACCAAAATGGAGCCATACATGACTAAAATATAGTTGAGAAATTTCCTCAGTAGACATATTTTTCTTACAAGCAAGCATGATAGCCATTTTTGAAAAATGATCAACTACCACAAAAATTTAGTCCTTACCATGTTTGGAAGTGGGCAAACTTGAGATAAAATCCATTGAGACGGATTCCCAAGGCTTGGTTAGTTATGGCAATGGCATGTACAATCCTTGCTTCTTATTTGTTGGCTTGGCTATTGCATATGGGGTGCAAGATTTGAGATATCTTTCCACATCTTTCCACATATGGGGCTAGTAGAAGTGTTTTTGAAGAACTGCCAATGTTTTTTCGATACCAAAGTGGCCAGCTATCCTACTGAAGTGTGCTTCCCATATCATCTTTTGTTGCTCTACAACAAGAACATAGATGTGCCCCATATGGTAGAGGACATTATCTTGCAAATAGAAGTCAGAAACATGTTCACCTTTTTACAAAGCACCCCAAGTAGGATCTGCTTCATACAAAGCACCCCAAGTCGTAGTCTCATGTCTGCACAGGTCAAGAACTGTTGTGAGTGCAGTAAATGATGGGTGGCTCAGGCAATCTATAACTGTATTTGAGCTCCCCTTTTTGTGTTTGATTATCAGGTGGAATTGCTAAAGATACGTGGCCCACTTTTGGTGCCTCTCATTTCTTAGTTTGCTTTGCGTTTGGATGAATTCCAATGGTCAGTGGTCAGTGTGGATGACCATCTCTTTCCCAAAGATGTAGTGTTTCTAGTGTTTGTAGGCTTATACAACGGCATAGAGCTCCTTATCATATGTTGGATATTTCTTGACTGTATCAGTGAAAGTTTCACTGTGGTATGCAATAAGATGGCCATGTTGCATGATGACAACTCCCATGGCATATTCAGATGCATCTGTCATCAACTCAAATAGTTGATGCAAATCTAGCAAGGCAAGAACAGGGGCTAAGCAGAGTCTATTCTTCAAATTCTCAAATACCCTTTGCTATATTTCACCCCACTGAAATGTAGCTTTAGCTCCTCCTTTAGTCACTTGGGCTAGTGACCAAGCAACATGTGAAAATCCAAGAACAAACCTGCAGTAGAAATTTGCAAGGCCCAAAAAGTTGCAAAGCTCTGTGAGGGTCCTTGGTGTGGGCCATTCTCGAATAACCCAAATCTTTTATAGATCGACATGGACCCCTTCCTCATTCACAACGTACCCGAGGTACTTAATTATTGTCATTCTAAATGTGCACTTCTCAAGATTTGCGTACAACTTGTGCTCCTGAAGAGTTTGAATCACCTTACAGACATGTTGCAAATGTTCTTCCCATGTTTTTCTATAAATGAGAATGTCATCTAAGTAGAAAACCTTGAATGAGTTGGTGAAGGTTCGTAGGATGTCATCCATCATCCTCATGAAGGTTGCAAGTGCGTTAGTTAGGCCAAAAGGCATAACCAACCATTCAAAGAGCCCCTCCTTAGATTTGAATGTATTTTTCCAGACATCAGTGGGATCGATGGGAATTTGGTGATAACCAAATTTGAGATCAATTTTGGTGAAGAACTTCGCACCACGGAGCTAGTCTAGCAGGTCATCAATTATGGGGAGAGGGTAGCGATTCCTCATAGAGATTTTATTAAGGGCTGGGTAGTCAATGCAAAGCCTCCATGTTCCATCTTTATTCGGTGCCAAGATGATTGGGCTACCACAAGGTGAAGATATTGGCCTGATGTGACCCCTTTGGATCAATTCTTGAATTTGTCTTTTTATCTCATCATTCTCCAAAACTGATCTACGATACACAGGACTGTTAGGCAAAGGTGATCCTGGGATTAAATTGATAGAATGTTTTACCTGGAAATGCAGTGGAACTCCTGTGGGTGACCTAAATAAGTCATCATATTTGCTTGTGATTCATCCTATCTACTTTTTTTGTTGTGTTGATTGTGTAGTTAGGACCGCAACATCAACCTCCTTAGATTTCTATGGTTTGACCACCATGAGAACAAATTTCTTTGTCTTCTCCACCAATCTCTTACATTGCTTAGCACTGATCAGGGAGACAGATGTGGGAGGTGGTACCTATGGTACCCTATAGCACCATGTTCCAAGAGTGAGGGTGATCCTTCGAGTTCGGGATTCATAGATGCCATGTCACTCATACATGAACGGCTGACCAAGGAGTACATCACAAACATCTAGATTGACCACATCACACAAGACTTCATCTTGGAATGGTTTTATAGCATATGAAAGAAGACACTGATGGGTGACACAAAGGTCTCTCCCTGGGCTCAACCACCCAATACTATAGGGCTTTGGATGAGGCTTCATGGATAGACCTAGACTTTTCACAACTTTAGTCGAGATTAAATTCTTTTGACTCCCACTATCAAGAATGAAATGCAGAGGCTTACCTTTTACCCATAATTTGGAGTGAAACAATATTTCTTTGTCATCTGGTCTTTCCTCACAGGTCTGTGATGAAGCGACAATGGTGTTAGGCTCAGCATCTATAATTTTCTTCTTCGTCCTCTTTGACTGTAGGTTGTGTATGAGGTCGAGTAGTAGACGTCGAGTATTGTGACTCAAAGAGTAGTGACTTGATGGCTCGACATTATTCTTTGGAGTGAGTTCCAATTTTGTGGTAATCACACCATTTTCTAGCCTTCCCCTTCTAAGATTTCTTATCTTGAAACTCATGCTTCCAATTTTGGCCTCATGTTTGACCTTCCTTGTCACTTTTCCATTTTGAAGGTTGACTCTTCATATTCTTCCTGCCATGCTTTTGTTCAATCTTCGCTGCAAATTTATATGCCTCACCGAGGGTTTCCAAATTGAAGAGTTCCATTTCCCCCTAGATGTACCATTGTAGTCCACCATGATATTTGAGAGTTTTATGTTTCTCACTTTCTTGAATGCCCAATCTTGCAGACAAAGAATGAAAAGTTTTTGTGTAATCTTGAATAGATTGGTCCTTGCCTTGGTGAAGTTATTGCCACTGTATGTACAGATCATCATATGCTCCGATGGGATAGTATTCTTCTTTTACTACTTCCGTAAAATCATCCCAGGTAGATTCCACTCCAAGGCCAATGATATCCATATTGAACCTCTTTTTGTACACTTCCCACCAATTTTTCATGGGCAATGATGATTTCAAAAGAGCAAAAGTGATCTTTCCTCCATCGCTGAACTTATTTATAGAGAAGTAGGAAGACAGTTGATCCAACCAATTTTTCACTACATCAGCATTGATTTTGCCTTCAAATGTGGGAATATCAAAATTTACCTGAACCTTGAAGGGTGTTGTGGCACTGAAAGGAAGCTCCCTCGATGAGGAGCCAGGATGTGTAGCCGTGGAGCCAGAATTTCCCATCAGAAGTGTTTGAAGAATTTGAGAAAATTGTTGGATCATCTACGCTTGTTGCCACTAGAGGGCTTCATTCACTATTTCCTTGAAAGGATCAGATGTCTCGGTGTCGTCTGCCATTTGAGGTTGTTTGGGGCACACAGGTGGAACATTTGGAAGCTCTGTCGCTTCCCACCCAAGTTTCCTATATCCTGACCTCATCCTTAGGAACATACACTCTCAAGACAAACCGCTCTAATACCACTGATCCAAAACTCAAAAGTTCTGGTTGACGAATATTTATATAACATAGAAATAACACAATAACAATGAATTCTATGAGAAGAGACGTCGTATTACTTAAAGATTGCAATACAAATATAGGTTTATCTCTGGGAAGAGATGTTTGCCTTCCCTTTTTGGGTTACAATGCATTTATACATATTTTGAAAACATCGGGAGATTGAGTGGCTTAAGGAATTAACGGTGACTATTTAAGAATGAGTGGCTCAAGAGAAGTAATAGAATTAAAACAATACAGTGCTTGAGGACATAATGGCTAGAGGAAATAGCTGTCACCGACAATGTGACTTCCAAGAATGAAAATAATACAAAATTTGAGGAATTAACTGTCACCCGAATGGTCACCCAAATTGTTGCCCGAATTATTTCTGTCACCCGAGTGGTCACCCAAAGTGTTGCTCGGATCAGAATGAATGATTAAAGATGATGAGGTATCATGAATCAATGATTAGGGATGATGAGGGAGAGTGAAGGTCAGTGAGGTAATGATTAGGGATGATGAGGGAATGATTATAAATGATGAGGAATGGTGAGGGTCAATAAGGGAGTTTTAAAGATGATGAAGGATGAGGAGAGAGTGATTAGGGTGATGAAGCAATGTTTAGGGATGATGAGAAAGTTATTAAGGATGGTGAGGGATGGTGAGAGCTAATGAGGGAGTGATTAGGTATAACGAGGGAGTGATTAAAGATTATGAGGGATGGTAAGGGTCAATGAGGGATTGATGAGGGATGAAGAGTGAATGATTAGGGATGATGAGGGATAGTGAGGGTCAATAAAGGACTAATCAAGGATGATGAGGGAGTGATTAAAGATGACTAGGGATAACGAGGGTCAATGAGGGAGTGATTAAGTATAATGAGGAATGATGAAAGAGTGATTAGGGGTGATGAGCCATGAGTAGGAAGTGATTAGGGATGAGAGAGGGATGATGAACCTCTGAAATTAACACAAAGTGGTTATTTGATGTGTGCATATCATCAATATGACATATGTTATCCCAATCATAACACTTTTCATCAATTTTAAAGTGAGTGGTTTTCAAACTTCAATTTTGACAAACCTAGGACTCCTAATATGCCAGGAATCAATCTAGAAGGCATAAAAACCTAAAAAATAACTATTTGCTCACCAAAAATGGACATCAATTGTAAAAATTATGTTCTAAAATTATCAAGTTTAATACTTATACCCTAAAAATGCCTAAAACTGACCATATTGGATTTTGAATAAATATTTTCCACATCATAACGTGTGCAACTATGAGACCAACTCTATTAGATATAGAGTAGCCCTAATTTATTATATTTACTATAATAAATTTAAAGTACAAGAAAATAAATGTAAGAAATAAATTTAAAGTAACATACTTATACATAATATTTAGAGTAGTAAACATAAGCTTCTAGCCAAAGTTGGCTTCATCTACATGCCAAAATGTTTTTATGTGCAAAATAATAGCAGAATGAATGCAATATTAGTAACATGATCACATTATCTATTAACCAAGATTCCCTCTATCTACATATTCACTTCTTTAATGTTCAAAAAAATAGTAACAAGATAGCATTATTATTTTTACAGTAACTTGATCGCATTACTTTCTTTACAATAATGTGATCACATTATACATTAATGTGATTGTGTTATCTATTAACATGATTGCATTATGGCTTGGTAATTATCGAGCCATAATTTAAATAGCACGATCATGCTATGTCAATAATGCGATCACGTTATGTAAAATTTCCATAGAATTGTCCCCAACTCGGTGCACTTACCGTTCTACAAGATGGCTTCACCATTCCTTGAATCATGAAGGTACAACAACTTTTCAACACTCAGAGTAGACACAAGGTATGTGATGATTCCTACATCATGGGTCTAGGTGAGATATATTTTTATGATGGTACTTGGTCTACTTTGGATTAGCTTTGTATGGTGGTTGATTTTGCACCTTCAAGATTGTCATTAAGTAAAGAGCATCATCAAGAGTTAAGGAGGAGTTATGTTAGATATATCCTTCCTATTGACAAAGTTTTAAACACCACGAGAGGATATCAATGGGAAGTTCACATGAATAGCAAAGTAACACAACATAAGCATGGTGGAGTAACTTCAAATTGGGATATTTGTGTAAATGATCATCAACAAGATATAAAGGAAGTAAGTGGTGATATTATCATATCATCAAATGTTGGAAGGAACACACTCAAGACAACTATGAGTCTATTTTTTGCCTTGAGGTTATTGTCATCACCATTATTATCCATTGCATTACTTCATTTACACTCATACAAGTGGATTTTTAGGGATTTCTAGTGATGGGAAGGAGTAATTTTTTAGTAAGATGAAATGTTTTGATTATGATTAAGGAAAATAGAAGGTGAGTTAACTATGACACGAAGGAAAGGTTTAACTGTAGTTATTAAATTTAGAAGAAGACAAAATTGACATGGATGGAGTAAAAATCAAGGGAGAGATAACATGCAAGGGTGGATGCACAAATTAGAAAGGGAAGTGAGTTTTATAAATGAAGGGAATTTTAGAAGTAAAGGACACAGACGAACAAAGATGGAATGCACAGGAGAGAAGAAGGAAAAGATTGGATAGAAAGAAAGGGAAAGCAAGGAAAAAGAGCACAATTACCAAATTGGATTTACAATTATTTTCCTGTATGCTGAATGGGATGAATATGTGTATGCATTATTTATATTTAATGGTCTGAATTTTTACTTCTTTATACCTATTTTTTACTCCTTAGAACCCTGCATAGTATATATATAATGCAGCATTTTATTTTCTTAAGCTTATGTATTCATTAATAAGCAATGCTCCATTTTATTGGCCTACATTACCATTAATGGACCTGCGTCTTAATATATAGCATGCAATATTTCAATTTGTATATGCAACATTCCAATACATATTATGTTATATTTCAATTTTGGAGGACTACGTATAATGCAATAGAGGTTGTGTTTTAATATCTAACCTACATATTGTCTTTAGTGGCCAACATATAAGCTTCCATATAACCTGTGTTTCACATTAAAATAGCCAGTGTGTTATTATGACTTGTGTTTCCCTTATATTACTATGTTGAAATTGTTTAGACGTTGCATTTTATTCTAGAAAGGCCTGCATATAAATGTTATACTTGCATTTCAATTCAAGGTCTACATCGAATTTTGTATAATTTGCATGTGCTTTAATAGCCCAAGAATTTTCAATAAAAGGATGATGCTATCTTTATAACCCCGCATTTATTTATAGCAACATTTCAATATTTATAACCCAATGTTTCATTATGTAAGCGTTGTGTTGATACTCTTTTAATGTATGTTTTAATTGATAAGCTTGTGTATTATTTTATCAAACTTGTGTATTGGAATTCATAAACTTGCACCCTAAATTATTTGTTTGCATCTCACTTTAGCCTGCATTCCTTTAAAATGATTTGCATTTAATCTAAAGATCTGCATGTTACTCTTTATAACTTGCATTTATACTAAGAAACTACATTTTTAATTCCTTAAATGGATACATCTTATTCTTTAAGAATTGCATTTTATTTTCAATAGTTGCATATTAATTTCTCAGATACTCAGTCCATTTTTAGGTAATGTTTTAAATATGCTCTTGGCTGAGTCTTTGTATAGCAATGTTTCTTTTTTTAATAATGGCATAGATCAGTATATATATAAAAATATTAGACAACATCCCAGCATATAAATTGATTAAATTTTTGGACCTAAGCCTTAGTAAAGGAAAAATAAGAATTCTGAATAACTTCATTAGAGTCCTTTTAAATAATGAAATAATAATTGAAGTACTATTGTTTGCGCATAAGTATTAATCTTTCATGTTAGATGTACATAGGGATAATACCCTAAGATATTTGAAAGTAAACTTAGTGATGCTTTAGAACTTGATATATGTTGAGAAAACTTGCAATGATTTACAATCAAATGCTTAAAACTTTCATTAAGGACGAGTTATCATAATATACATGTTTGTTTCAATATTAAAGGAATGCAAATTAAAAATAAGTTATGATTAGAACTATTTATGTACGTTGTATTAACAAGTATGTTACCTTTGTTAAAAGAGGAAATGGATCTTTTAATTGTCAATTAACTGGTAGTTTAATTTTAACATACATGTAAGGATAGTCTTTATTTAGAGCATATCTAGATGGTATGATCTTTTATGCGAATGTATTTTTGTCATAGTGTTATTGTATTATTAGCACATGTTAGATTCATTAAGCATTGTTGGAATAAAATGAATGATGTCAATTATTCTATTCTTGATATAGGAGAAAATCTATATAAATATTAGAAATATATACTATGTTATATATGTTTATATTATAAACCCTATTGACGATGCTAATATGTAGTGAGACAGACTCTACTAGCCTAGGTAACACCACTAATAGATAGTCTAATCAAGTGGCATGTGATGAAATTGACCGATCTAAATGATCATATGTTATTTGAAAACTTTGGCCAAAGTAATGTTAGATATACATTGTCATTTCATATGTTTGATTTGCATGTTGTGTGATATCATTTTTGAAACATATTTTATTTATGATACACGTCATGTAGTAGAAATCTTACAAGCACACGGGGTACTAGCATATCTCACTGGATTCTAACACCGTTCTATCTACCTATCCGTGAAAGGAGGGTCATTCCTTGATAGGGGATTATGTGGGGGATTGTTGGTTCATGGTTGGTATGAAAAAGTGCTCAGATGATGCTCTCCCTCCCCACTATAGTACTTACTTGGAGACAATACTTGAGATTATCAATGATACATGAGTTGGTTCAACTCGACCTCCGAAAAGCTTGGTATTTGTTTATTGTATTAAGTTGTATGCATAAAGGAAATTGATTTATAATATATAATTATTATATTTGAACAAAGATTGTTATATCAATGAATCGACTGTAGTTGTGTCCTATTGTATTTACTTTCTTTAGAGTTGTATAAGATAAATATTGTATGTGATATTTGAAGTAAAACTACTATTGTTATTAGTTATGGTTTAGATATGTTGTATTATTTTATTTTGTGGAATGAATGTTAAGTTAATTGTTTTAAAAAAATTACTGCATTTTCTTAAGTACAACTTGAGGGGTTGTAAAAAAATTGGAAAAGTAAAATTATAAAAGAACAAGTTGGGCCAAAATAAATTGTTATTCATTACTCAACTTTGACAATGAAACCCTAATTTAGAGCTTGAGCCATTGTGTTCAATCTTCTTATCTAAGGATGAAAACCCTCTGATATACTGGTAAGAAAGATGAAACCCTCTAACCTATTGAGGTGATTCTATTTAGGGATCATATTTGTGCTGAAAGATCAATATTTATTTCATTTTCAATTTTCTATAACCCTGTTACGGTGATCCATATCGCTACTACAGTTATCTGTACCACTATTATAGTCATTTGTATTGTTGCTATAACACTTATGTACCTAATGGGAATTATATGGAGGGTTTGGGTAGTACATGTTGTTGATTTACCTTACTACAATATTGCATGTGATCTATTTTTCCCTAGCTAATTGGTGGTAACCCTATTAAATGAGTTAATTGTAAAAGAATCAATAAATCTAGTGTTATGTTTTGTCTAGTTGGTCTAGGCTAGGGTTTCATAACTAAAGCAAAGTACTTTTACTATATATATAATCAATTCTGTTTGCATGCTTCTATTTCATTACGTTAAATACTCTTGTGAGATTTGTTATCAGAATGGTGTTTTTCTATCTAGTATTCAACTGATATTCCAAAATTAAATATAAAAATTAGAATTCAAAAATTTACAAAAAAGGATTTATGGAAAAATTCAAAATTATTGTTTTTAATCGAAAAAGGGACATTATATTCTTATTGTTGATAGTTTTTATGTTTGTTGGTAATATGTTTGTTATTGTATGTTAATAATTTCTCAGCGTAGCATTTAGAATGCCATGCTCTATAGTCTATTCTTATTGGTTGTAGATTGTTCTTATCTCTGATGTCTTGATATTGTAAAAGGATTTAGGCCCTTAAAAAAACCCAACTTTTACCCTATATCAAAAAAGAAAGATCCCATGTTCTTTGAATAAATATACTTATAAACTTCCCTCCAAGACACACACACACAGCTCCTTTGTAACGTGCCTTTTATTGTTGACAGTTTTGTTGTTTGTTGGTAGTAAGTTTATTGATGTATGTGAGTAATTTATTAGCTTGGCATTTAGATTAACATGTTTTATTGTCTATTCTTTTTAGTTGTTGATTTTTCTTTTCTATAATGTCTTGATATTGTATAAGGATTTGGGCCCTTTCCAAAAACCCATTTTTTACCCTATATTAAATAAAAAAGAAGATCTCTTGTTCTTTAAAGAAATATACTTTTAAACTCCCCCCCCAAAGAAACCTGACCATCTTCCTTCCGCGCTACTGACCCCCCCCACACACATATATAATTGGTATCTCGCTAAATAGTAAGCGAAAAATAACAACCTCTCTACCTTTATTTTCTACTAACAAACATATAACCAAAAAGTTAGCTCCTTTATATATCTAAAAAATTTCTTTAGGTGAGTAATGGAGCGGTCCCATGTTGGGGGATACTACCTTTATAATTTTGTTTACATTGATCCCATGTACCTATTGATGTAGTGGATTTCACCCTCTGAAAGGAGGCTCAACTCTCTTCATCCACACGACACAATGGAAACATCCCTCTTGTTGTGGGTTGCAAACGTGAGGGATGAATCTCTAGATTAGGAGCTAGCTCCCCTTCATGCACCTTGAGGCCCTGGATTTCCTATTTTTAATTATGGGGGGGATGAAAAGGGAGAGAAAATATTGAAAATGGGACCTAAGCTAAGAGGTGATGCACCAAAACACTTGGTCTACTCAGCTTTGGCATACACTTTGAACCAAAAACAAGCAAGCATACACTTCATTCAAAGGAGAAACTTTCCTACATCAATTTTTCAATAAGGGGTCCTATGGAGATACAGGGAGGAAGAAACTAGTGTAGACATCCAATTCCTAACACCACTTGTGTTGAAATTGTCAATCTTACTCGAATTGCACTCAAATGCACATTTTAAGTCAAAATCCATAAACCACCTTAAATGGTTAAAACTTATCACTTACAAGTGCCAGTTTAGGTCAAATTATCCCTATATAGGGCAATGTATTTTATGGGCTAGCTTACTTTGATCAGATCATTTTGATTCAAAATGATAATTTTGCCATTTAGTGCTCTAGATCACTCTTTTCTTCTAATTCATTAGCACACATCACGTACCTTTGTTATTTGATGTTGGAAACATCCTAAATCGGAATACAACTCCGACACATCTAACATCGCCTTCCAGTTCCTCTCCAATCAAATTACAACCTATTAATATGATTTTTTGACTATTTTGATTAATTGAGGGCCAATTTTCAAATAATTGCACAAATGTTGATTAACCTTGTTTAAGGCTAATTAATCCAAATCAAGAGCTTAAGTGGATTTTCCATGAGAGTTGTTGAATATTTATTTTTGAAAATTGATTCCTATTAACTACATCATCAGGTGACATCATTTCTTGGCAAGACATCCTTAGGCCATAAATGCCACAAATATCAGGATTATGGGTCACCTATGCCTAGTTAATGCCTTTAATGCCTCTTCAATGCCCCTTCTTCCAAGGTCATGATGAAGATAATTATGGATTTAATTCCAAATATTAGGATTATCCATGCCCATGCATCTCAATCATGAGATGGACGGTCATGGTTGATCCTGACCAATCTCAAAAATCTCTAAATAGAGAGGCCATGGATATGAATTTTAAGCTTGAATATTACAAAGTTATAATGTTAAATTGTTTCCACAATCCTTTGCATTTGATCATTGATTTTGTTTGCAAGCTTAATTTATAGGCTAGTTTAGTGATTTGGAATCATGAGCCTAGGTTTTATGGAGTGTTCTTGAGACATTGGAGGAGTTTGCCACCTTTGTTGACAAAGACAAGGATGCTTGATCAAGGGAGAACATGATTTTGAGCCACATGGGTATGGTGAATCCATTTGGGAAGGTAATATGATGTTTGATTTATTTCATTTATTTCTTTCTATCCTTTCTAATTCCCATATGAATAGATAGGCTTAGTTGGTTAGTTTTTTATGTATTTTTCATGATTTAGGGACTAATGTTTGACTAACTTGCTTTGTAATCCTCTTTACAACTAGCACAAGAGGTGTTTTAAACACACTATTGGGCAGCTCATTCACTTGCTTATACTCGCTCTGGACACTTCTTGTTGACCTGCAAGAGAAGAACTCACAATACACTAGATATGTTAGATTCAAACTGTGAAAACATGAAAGAAAATGACTTGACACAAGATCAAAACCATAGACATATGCTGAAGTGTAAACTCAAATAGAGGTAAAATGCTATGTCTGATCAAGGTAAATTCCTGTAGGGCTTTGCCATACAAGCTGAGAGATATCTTCTCAAATGAGAAGTTACAAATATATAGAGCAAGATGCTGATAGAACAAAGAAGGAGACCCATGCTGGAGTCAAACACTTCTGAGACAAGAGACCATGCTACTATCATATTCTTCAAACTACATATGAGAGAGCCATGTTGTAGATGTCCAAGCCATTGCCCTTACTATCCTGGGCCTACAAAAGCATGGGATACTCCTTCTAGAAACTAACAAAGCCATCCCCATGTTGTTGTGGCTGGACCATGCGCTCTTCAATACTGAGCACAACTAGTTGTGCATTAATAGTGAATCATGAAAAGATGGGCTACTCTCCTCTATAGTTCAAAAACCAATTTATTTATTAGTTTTTGGTAGATATTTTCCACCCAAATGTATTAACTCCTTCTATTAAGTTGTTCATGCCACTTGTATTGTTCTGATTGGTCCTTAATTATGCGCTTTGTCTTTGTCAGCAGCTAGAACAATTTCAAATTTTGTCTTGTCCACTTTATCTATGCCTGGGATAATTTTCCTTCATGCTTGGATTTTCTTTTCTCTTGAGTTCCTTTTTTTTCTTGCTCTTTCATTTTTTCTTTGGGCGTTTGGGCTTTTGTTTCTTAATTTCTTCAGACATTTTGTTTGAAGAAATTCATCGTTGATCTCTCTTTTGTTTCAGCCCTTTTTTCCTAAACTTTCCTTTAAACAAAATGTTTGAAGGAATTCTTTCAAACATTTTGTCTAAAAGATTTTTTTCTTTTGATTGCTTCTTTTCTAAAAGGGCATGTGCCCCTCGAGCCTTTTGTCTTCGTTTTTCACTTCCACTTGGTGCCCTCTGCAAGGGCACTTGGCTTCCTGAATTACCCTTTAGGGAAATTGTAATGGTCTCTTTTTCTGCCCATGTGCCCTCTGTAAGGGTTTATTTCATCCAAAAGTGCCATTTGTGATTTTTTTCAATTGTCCTTCAAAAAAGTGAAAGTCCACTTCCTTTGCTTGGTGTCCTTCGAATAAATTTGTTGCCTTGGTGAGCATGCTAGACCAAACTGGGTTCTTCAATGTAAACAACTCATGAAGCTTTTAAGTAAAATCACTTTGAAAACCTTATTCCTTCTTGATAGACCATTTCAGACTTCCTAGGAGCTTCTACTTCAGGTTTCACATCAACTTCAGCTGATAAGACAAATAAGTAAAGACGCTTAGAAAGTCCGAATAACACTACAAGGACCAAACTGGATTTATTAAGCAACTTGACTTATAAAAATTTCACAAGTAAAGTCATTTGGAAAACCCGATTTGGTTTGTGAAGGCCAAATCGGGTTTTCAAGTGACATAGCTTACGAAAATTTTCATAAGTTAAATTATTTGTAAAACCCAAAATGCACTGTTGTAGGTGAAGTAACTCAACTTGACAAACCCAAAATGCACTTGGCTAAGCAAATTGATAAAACACTTGGCTTTTTCATGAAACAGGTTTGACAGGGGGTATTTTGCACAAAGCAGCTGAGGGATGACTTAGCCAAATCATGGATATGAAAGGCTGTTTGCAAATAAAAAGGAGGGTGTTCCCAATTTTGGCCTACACGACCAAAAAATTGGTTAACACATTTGGCAACTCACATGGGAAGCATGCCTTCTATGCTTGGGAAGATTGGTAGCCTCTAAGTCCATTGGGCATGGAGTCAGGATGCATCTTGGAGAAGTTAACAATAACCTTGTAAGGACCTATGAACCAAAAAAGATTTTATCTCAAACACAAAGGAAAACACACACAACAAAGGCTAAAAAATTGCACACATGTGTGTAACAACACTTAGGGGAAATGAAAGACACATAACTGAAAGCAAACTACTATGTACAACTAAATAGATATATTTGCCTCCCTCCTAGATCAAAGGGAAATTTTTTCAAGTCTCCTTCATGACAAGAAAACTTATGGTGCTAGACAAGTTGTTGAATGGAATGGAGACTTGGTGACTTGCTCTTCTTGCTTGTCACCTTGATTGGCTTGTATCAAAATGAATCAGGGTCAAACATGCTTCCAACATATATGTATTCATCTTGCTCTTGTAATCTTGCCTCATATTGGCCCTTCATTCTAGTGTATCTCACCAAGAAGTCAATGGCTACTAGCTCATCACCATAGGGCTCATCTAGCTCATAACCCCCTTGATATGCATCATGGATTGACTTGTTCCCTTCTACCTCATTGAAGAGCTTGTCAAATTGATCTTCTACTTTATCATGGCTTTCTTGAAGAAGGGTGACTGTTGTGATATCTAAAATGAGATCACAAATTTCTTGCTCATCCCACATAATATCACCTTCTTGCTCAAGGCTTTCTTCTTCAAAGCTTTCATCAAGATGGACAGGCCTCTCCTTTTCTTGCTAAAAAATAAGAGTTTTTATTTGTTAAAAAACGTGCTCCTGATCCTCCTCTAACTTGGGTCCCATGGCATGGTCATTATCCTCATCAAAGTAACAAGGAAGTTCATCAAACAAGGGAGGAGAGAGCTCACCATGCTTACATTCATCATCATCCATTGTTGACAAATAAAGTTTGTCAACCTCTTCTTCATATTACTAGAACATCTTCATGTATGCATGACCTATGTCTTCTCCGTTGTTGATGATGTCTTCAAAGGGAACATCCATGATGATCTCATCCTCATTGTCACTCATTATAGCCTCTTGAGCAGCTACAAATTGGATCCTCTCTTCTTCACTTACTCTTTCAAAATAGGTTCCTCCTTTAGAAGGAATGAAGTGGAGGGTTGATGGGCAAACTCATGTGGAAGAGGAGGCAATCCTTGAGTTAGAATAAAATGATTCTCTTCCTTTCATTTGGCTAGCACTTCATCTACATCAGATGTGGCTTGATAGCTCTCTTGAAGGAGTGTAGATGGGGTGTGTTCAGACATGGAATCTGTTGTTTGGTCTAAACCATCCATCACACCTTGGCTGAGGAACCTCATTCTTGACTCTAACTCTATAATTTGCCTGCCTATGTTCTCTTGGAAGATCCTTTATTGGAGATCATGAGGATCACCATGAGCAGGAGCATCTTCACCTTCTTCAAGGTTTTGAGCAAAACCTTTTTTCTCCTCCTTCATGCCTCATGATTCCATTATTTCCTTCCAACTCTTGACCTTGGGGCTGAAAATTTTCTCTTGAGAATAGGAAACAACTTCATCATTTATAAGGCCCTGAGCTGTTTCATGGTATTCCTTTTTCTAGCTTGGAATCTTAACATCATGTTGAAAGACTTGAGGAGGTTGAGGAAGACTAGGAAGATACTGTTCATGCATATGAAGAGTTTCTTGAAGAGAGACATGTTGTTTTTCAAAAGACATAGGATGATTCCCTCCAAAAGAGGATTCACAATCTAAGGAATTGAGAAGGTTCATTTCCATGGGAGGCTTCTCTAATGCCCTTTGGTGTTGAAAATTTAGGTGCAGGGGATTAAGAGTAGGAGTGGTTAATGCATCAGATGAGCTAGAGTGAACAAGTGTTATTTGGTAGAAATGATTTGGTGCACAAGAGGGGGATTTATTTATAATAAGAGGGGGTTACTTTGGAGTGGGAGAAGGCACACAAGGCTAATTGACTTTAATGAATGGACTCTTCCATTTTGCTACTTTCTCCTTCATGGATTGCAAGCCCTAAGCTTGCCTAAATAAGCACTCCTCTTTGTACATAAGCTCTTGTTGATATCTATTCTGCTCCTCCAATCTATTTATCTCCATCACTTGCTTCTCAAACTCTAGCATTATTTCCTTTACACTAGGTGAAGGGCAACCAGGAGAGTTTCTTAAGGTGATTCCATGAACAACTTGAGCTTGATCAAAGTTATATGAAGGAACACAAGGCCCATGCTACTAAGTAATGGGATTATACATAGCAAAATGTGATTTCTTGATGGCACCAGGACTACTTAACTAGCTAATTCAACTCAAAGTCACCATTGGTGTTGGTTGAAATGCCTCCAAACACTGATTTTTTGAAGAACACACCAAAAAATCCTTCAACTCCTTGCATAAATTGTTCCATCGAGCATGCCAAAAACTGTTGATGTAGTGGATTGAACCCTCTGAAGGGAGGCTCAACTTTCTTCATCCATGCAACACAACGGAGACATCCCTCTTGTTATGGGTTATAAACGTGAGGGATGAATCTCTAGATTAGGGGCTAGCTCCCCTTGATGCACCTTGAGGCCCTAGATTTCCTACTGCTAATTATGCGGGGGGATGAAAAGGGAAAATATTAAAAATGGGACCTAAGCTAAGAAGTGATGCACCAAAACAATTAGTCTACTCAGCTCTGGCATACACTTTGAACCAAAGACAAGTAAGCATACACTTCATTCAAATGAGAACCTTTCTTGCATCAGTGTTTCAATAGGGGGTCCTATGGAGATATAGGGAGGAAAAACTAACACAAGAGGTGTTTTAAACACACTATTGGGAAAACTATTCACTTGCCTATACTCACTCTAGACACTTCTGGTTGACCTGCAAGAGAAGAAGTCATAATACACTAGATATGCTAGATTCAAACTGTTAAAGCATGAAAGAAAATGACTTGACTCAAGATCAAAACCATAGACATATACAAAAGTGTAACCTCAAAAAGAGGTAAAATGCTATGTGTGATTCAAAGTAAATTCCTACAAGGATTCGCCATACAAGCTGAGAGATATCTTCTCAAATGAGAAGTTACAAATATATAGAGAAAGATGCTGACAGAACAAAGAAAGGAGACCCATGCTGGAGTGAAACACTTATAATACAAGAGACCATGTTGCTATCATATTCTTCAAACTATGTATGGGAGAGCCATGTTGTAGATGTCCAAGCCGCTGCCTTTGTTGTCCTAGGCCTGAAAAATCAAGGGATACTCCTTGTAACAACTAACAAAGCCATCCCCAAGTTATTGTGGCTAGACCATGCTCTCTTCAATGTTGGGCGTAACTCACTGTGCATTAATGGTGAAGTGTGAAAACATGGGTTGTTTTCCTCTATAGTTTGAAAACAAATCTATTTATTAGTTTTCAATAGATATTCTCCACCCAAGTGTATTTACTCCTTTTACTGAGATGTTCATGCCACTTGTCTTGTTTTGATTGATCCTTAATTTTGCCCTTTGTCTTTGTCAGCAACTAGAATAGTTTTGAGTTTTGTCTTTTCTGCTTTGTCTTTGCCTAGGCTAATTTTCCCTCGGGCTTGGATTTTCTTTTCTGTCAGGTTCCTTTTCTTGCTTGCTCATTCATTTGTTCTTCGAGCTTTCATGATTTTGTTTTTAAATTCCTTCAGACATTTTATTCTAAGGAATTCACCGTTGATCTCTATTTTGTTTCGACCCTTTTTTCCCAAACTTTCATTCAGACATTTTGTCTGAAGGAATTCTTTATTTTGATTGCTTCTTTTCTCAAAGGGCACGTGCCCCTCGAGCCTTTTGTCTTTGTTCTTCACTTCCTCTTGGTGCCCTCCACAAGGGCACTTGGCTTACCGAAATATATATCATATATCATATCATATATATCAACCATGCAAGTAAAAGGTATGAAATTTAATGTATAAAAAGGTATTTTATAGACTTTTGATATTTTTGATTAGTGAAATAATTATCTTAAAAAATTAATAAGAAAAAGGTATCACTAGCTAAATGCAAAGAGTCGAAGATGGAAATGGATGTGTTAATCCATGAGTTATCCAATGATCTTCCAAAAGGTGAGTCGTTGTCATATATGATTGAATTTCGAGATAGCCATGTTGATAAGCATGTAATTGAGGAGAACATTGATCCTAACTCATTAATTTTGATTTACAAGGATGGAGGTGTTGAGGATATATCAACAAATTCTAATTCACTAAATGAAGGTGAGCACTTTGATACAACCCAAGGTATGAAAAGCAAGGTTATGTTTCAGATTTTTTACTTCATACTATGCCATTACAAGATTCTTGTTATAATGAAAAACATTCTAATAATGGTGATAAGGTCAAGGATACAACTTGCAACATAAGGTATAGATATTTTTTTACTCAAGTTCAAAATTCTTTATGCATATGGGATTGGGTGATCTTTTGAGATACAAGAAGGATAAACAAAAATTACTATTTCTAGTGAACTCTTCATCCCATGCATTTGGATAAAAAGAAAGTTCACGAGGAATCATATAGAGTATGTTGTGCATTCTAACGAAATTGTGGAGGATAAATGCTCATGATTCATGGATCGCTTCTTGAAGCCAAGTTTTACACTTGAAGACAAGGTTATGGAGATAGTCATAGTTGACAGGGTAGTGAGATGTTTGATGTTGAATGCTAGTAAGAAAAATAGATGTCATTTTGATATTCGAGATTTTTTGACTCAGCATGGCATGGTTTTTTTGAAATCAAACTACATACAGGTTTGCCACTCATGGATGTTTGAAGAATTCACAAAGGTTGGGATACTAGGTAAGTGCACAAAGTTGGGGGACACAAAGTGGCCTACCCATGGACATGATTTTCTTGAAATTTTTGAATTCTAAACATTTGTAAATAATTTGAGATATCTACACTCCAAATTTGAAGATGGTGTAAGAACATGTCATGTAGCATTTCGAATCTAGTTTCCAAAACACCATTTAAAAAAAAAAGGTTAAGTATAACTAGGTCAAACATCTAAAATTTGAAGAAGAACTCATTTTTTTAAAGAAAATAGAGTAGATAGACAGTCGTACAATGCACTATTTTTTTAGCAGTGTTTAATATTTTTTGAAACATTTCGATGAAAATTTAGATAAAATTTTCTAATCTATGACCTATATTTTTTTAATTTTTTAATGAATACTTTTTTTATGATTTTTTCAAGTAAATAGATCCTGAAAACTACCAAAAAAATAGATAGTCGTCTATGTGGCACGCCTAATCACCTAAAATAAAAAAATCAATTTGTTTTTGAATGTGTGTAGAATCAGGTATAATTTGTGACCATATAACTTATTTTGCACTTGGATCAACGAAAGACAAATTACATGTTCACAAGTATGGGTATGTATGTTTGTGGCATGTAGTGGCCTAAAAAAGGTATAGTTAGAAATCAACATAGTTTAAAACCTTAAATTCATCTTAAAATTATAAAAATCATATTTTTGGAAAGAGGACAGCGTGTTCATCATGATGGCATTAAGTTTTTGAATTTTCACATTGAATTTTCACTTGGAATTTATCTATAATTATAGTTATAGATAAAGAACAGATGAATTTATGACTAGATTCCAGGTTGGGTTCTTGGAGAGTGGGTTGAGCCATATCTAGTTATAGGGGACAGGGGAGTGGGTTGGAGTTACTGGCCATAAAGAGTGAGAGAGGGGTTGGGGTTTAGGCACTGAAGGGTGAGAGGGTAGTTGGGGTTCGTCGATTGGCCCTATATATTCATTTAGGGGTTGGGCCCTATCTAATTATATGGGAGAGTGTTGGGACCTTATATATCTATATGGGCACGGGGGATGGGGTTCGTGACCATCAGTCGAGTGCCAAGAAATTAAATATAACTAATTGTGCAAATGTTTTATGATTTATAAGCAACTGCCTTTTGTATAAAAATTATATGAATTTGTTATAGGATACTCCATTAACATGAGATGCAACATTAATCCGAGTAATCCACAAATGGCGAAAATCTCTCTTTTGTTAAATTCTATTGGTGAGCAGAAATTAAAGCTCTCATTTTATGTTGGTTAGCAGTTCAAAAAAGTTTTGAATGGCCCCTTGGGAGCCTGACACAAATTCAAGAATGTTTTTTCAACATTTTTGAGCTATATATCCATGTTTCACTCCGGTCATTGAAGTTGATTCTCATGAATCACTGATCTATTTTTTTATTAGTCATTCTTTTCTTTGGGTTTATTAAGAATCCAACTGATTTCTTTAATGTATAAAATATAGATTCCAATGGTTTTTGCTTCTGCAACCTTCCTAACCATAATTTCCTTTAGTTCGGCACCTTCTAGTTAGGCAAGGCATCGGACCTTGTACTAAGTAAGAATATACATACATACATACATACATACATATGTATATATTATGGGTTTCATCATTTCTATGATTCTTTCCCTAACATTAAGATCCTCTCTATATGATGAAGCCCTAAATTAGACATGAGATGAGTATTTGGTAACTTGTATAGTTTACCATCTCCAGCACTACTCCTCTTGAAATATTAAATAAAAATACTCCCATGATAGGATTTATCCATATAATCACGACATGTAATTATGAGAGTTGGCAAGGTAGTTAATCTTATGTCCATTTTCATGGCAATACAAGCATAATCTTTATGCTTTTTCAATTTGCATTATTTCCCCGCTCAATGGATTGATGACCATTCACTACCAATGAGGAATTACTTATCATCCCACATAGAGGTGATTGGATTTGCACCAATGGAAACCATAAATTTCATCCCTAGTAAAAGTAGATGATAGATTTATGATTTTTTACAATGAAATTGAATAGTGTTAGTGGTAGATTGAAAGTGAATAGTGGCAGTGGTATCTGGAAGGTGAATGGGTGTAATGGTCTAAATATAAAGCGTCAATCATACCACAGATTTGGAAAGAGCGAACCAACTACCCAGAAGCCTAGAAGAGACGTAAATCTATGGAAATATATCTTATTGACATTGTGCCATGCAAAAAAGGGAGAGAGAGTACCGATCACACCAAAAGAGATGCTCATAAGGGTGGTGGAGTGCTTTGAGTCTAAATAAGGAATAACTGGTAAAAAAAGGCATGTTGATGGGGGAATTGCATCTATAAAAGATTCAAACCAATTATTGGAATGTTTCTCATCGAAATGGTTAATCGATGAAGTAAACCATTGAGATAATATATCATAACTCATTGCACCTTAGAAAAAAGGAACTTGTATCAATCCAACAAATAAAGTAAATATTCCTAATAAAACTAAAGGTAATAGTATTGCCTTGCCCGATTCTTTCAGATATGCAAAATATCCTTTATGGAAGAAAGGATAAGTGACAACTAACCCCCAATTCTTTTCGAAAAATCCTTCCATCTTATTCAAAATTTGAAATGTTTTTTTGTTGAAGGAGTTATTCCTTCCTGTAATTTGATTCAACATAGAATCCACTCTCATTCTCCTGAATGTCTTGGATTTCTCCTCTCCCCACATAGAAGTTAAATATAATGTAATATGGTTGTTATATAAATTAGCTAAATTTATACAGAAGTCCCCTTCAAAAGTAAGTAAATACATATGAAACATATAAAAGGCAGTTAACTTAGATGTGAACCAAGTTATCCCCCCAAAAATGGTGGTATCTTGTTAATAAATCCATTTACAATTTAACAATATTTGGTGTCCCATTACCAAACGTATTTACAATAAATATCCAAAAAATAAGAATCGCATAGTGGTTAGTCCATACTTTTGTATTAAGAATTGTTTATTGTTGAGTTTGCATGTAAATTTACGATGTAACCTCATCTTAATAATTTGAACTTGAAAATACTAATCTTGTTTTAATGGTTTGGACTTGAAAATACAAATTTATTATTGTGTAACTACTTGAACATTACAGTTTGAATTTAATTAACAATATTTTTTTTGCATGTTTAAGGGTTGCATAGGTGACAATGCTAAGAGCAGAGTGTTAACATAATTTTTAAGCACATATTACTTATCAAACTCTTCAATAGTACTCAACGGTAGTACAACATTGACCCTATTTTGGAAGTGATATAGAAAGCAATATGCATGTTGTATATTATAATATGGCACTATCTTCAAGAAATATAGAGTTTTAATAGATTGGTCAATAGGGCATAACACTCGCATGGTCATCATGCATATTTTGATCTCTATGAAGATTTTACTAGCATACCCATTCAATATCCACAACGAATGAATTAACAGGGAAGTAACAGAATATGGTGTGTTAGTTTATTCATAATTTGTATGTGTTGTTGTGTTCATATTTATTTGTGATGACACTGTTAATTATTGAATTATACAATATTAAATAAGCCTTTAAATATTTTCTATTGAATTATAGAAAATTGAATTAGTTAAATCTAGTTTGAATATGATGATAGTCGGCATATTTATGATGGTCTTCAACTACTAACTACTTACACATGGACACTTCCTTTAACACATGTGTCCTTAATAGTGCCTGTCACTTTTTGTATCTCTATCATAACTATCTTAACCAGACTATGTGATTAAGATTCCCAACAGTGAAGATAAACGTGGGTTCATATGAATCATAAATACCAAAGATGAACCAAGTTATTTCATGTGTCAAACATAATAGTATTAGAAATTAGAAAAATGACCTATGACTTCTTTGGACATATGATCATCTTGAACAAGATTTTCTAAATTGCTACATAGCAGTTTCTTTAATCTCTAACCATTATGTTTTTTAGCATTTTGTACATGTAAACATATAGCGATTTTATATTGCTCTGCATTACTCGTTAATTTTTGTAGAGTTTTTTTTAATAAATCACTTGATAGAGGCTATGGAGATAGGGTTGTACATGTAATCATAGCTGGAAAATGTACTATAATTTTTTATGGGGCCCATTTAGCTACCCTCTTGACTTTTTTTTTGAATTTTTATCGGTAACCTTTTTCAAAAAAGTGTTGTTGAAGCTAGTTAGAAGATAAAACATACATTATATCATCCTTTTGCTAAGTAAAAACACCTCATACATGAGTTCTTCCCTTAACATGTGTTCGTTTAATAGGCTACCTGTCACTGTGATAGTGTATATTAAATGTTATTAAAGGCATTTAAAATTTTTATGACAGTACATTATTCATAATGTATTCAATATAGAGGAATGTTCTTAAATAATAAATGGATATTCCAAAATTAATATGTCAAATTTAGGAAAAACTTTGGAATTGTCAATATTTTATGTTTTTCAAAAAAATGATTGGCTGAATGAAATGTAGTGAATTAAAAAGTGATTCTATTCGTCCTACTTTGGTATGGACTAATAACTTGACATTAACATTCAACCACCATCCTAGTTATCAGTATAAATGTACTCTTATAGACATCTAGACAACTTTTACATTACTTTCCATTATAAATAATTGTCCAATATACCGTTATCAAATTTATTTATAATGAAAACAAGGTTAAAAAATTAATTATTCTTTTTAATAGACATTAATATTTGGGACTGCTTTTATATAAAAATTTATTATGTCCAAGGCGTTACACTAACAAGGCCTTAGCTAGGATTCGTCTTGTCATATTTTTATGCCAATTTTGTTTTGTCAATGCTATCAAATATATAACAAGTACATATAGATACTATTGATGAGGCCTCTATAACCAATCAAAATATTTTTAATCATTGGCAAGTTGAGTAGTTTGTAGCTTCTTGTCACATGACATGACCACGTTTGACTTGACAAAACTGCCACACATGAAATCATGTAGTTAAGGTATGCCAAATTTACTGCCAACATGGAGTATTGTTGTCAAACTTACTTGCCACATAATTTAATAAATGGATAGTGATCTTAGCTACCTAATCCCAAGTCTTCAGCATGATTAATCCAATACCATTTTTGTTTTTTTTTCCAAGTAATTGAGGGTTAATGGATTCCTAACCCTTTATTAATAAAACCATGATTACAAAAAGCCAAGCACAACCACCAAGAGGATTCAAAGATTTGAAAAGGGACCAAGTCTACAAGGACAAATAAAAGCTAAAAAACCAAAAACTGACCACACCTACCCAAAGATCGATAGAACACCCCCAAACCTAGACCAAACACCAACCCAACCAACCTGAACCAAGTAACCAAGATCCACAATGAGCCAAACCCACCAAGAGACACCCTAAGGGCCCCATCATGGTGTCAATGCCAAATGATTATGACTGATACTAATGTCCCTATAATTGGCGTGCCACTTAGCCACTGCCAAGTAAGATCTTCCATCCAACCACTCACCTCACCACTCCCTCCCGCTACCACCTCAGCCATCCTCCCAACCCTAATACCATGATGAATCCTCCTTCCTTGAGATATATGGTCCACCACATAACCACCAAGTCCTAGGGAGTGATAAGTAGGTGGGCCCTCAAATAATAGTACATTAATTGGTGATGAGTGATTGATTGGCCACCTTCCACACCCTTGCCTTCCATACCAGCCTAAGGAGGGAACATGGGCACAATAGTCACATACAGATGCACTTGCAACCATGCTGTCGAGATCGCTATGTTTACATGCTAAAGATCAATAATTGAAACTAGAGACAAAAGAGGGGCCTTACAACCTTGAAAATCCAATGTTGTTACAAACCCCTATAGAGCCGAAGGGTGTTCAAGTAAACCTTGAAGTCGTTCAAGAAAGTTATAAACAATAACAAACCTCTCATTTAACTCATGAAATGTAGACAGGGATACCAACCCTAAAATCTCCCTACACAAAAATAATAGATAAAATGAAGCACTCCCTAAAAGTCTACCACCGATATCTCCATCCTGACTCAAAACCTCAATCGCACCAACTTTACATCAATCACCCTTATTTGTAACTCATCTTGTAGAGCAATCAAGATATTCCCAATAAACATAAAGACTGACTTAGAATTAACTTTCTCCCTAAGCAAAGTATGCAAATAGACCATTCTAATTAATTCCTGCACTGCCTCCAACACTGGCCCCTACTGAATTATAGACTTTCTTCAATCAAGAATCTATGACACTCCCATCAAACACCATTTCATGTTTTACGGCCTTCAAATGCAATAGAGGGGTGCTTAATGAAAGTTGCATCATTACATTCATCACCAAACATTCACCTAGAAGTCGATTTGACCACCAACGTGCCATGCTCAAGCTGTCACCCCTACACCAAGTAAATAATTTCATTTACTACCACAATGTGCAAATAACATCTCCCAAGTGCTAAATAATCTCCCTCCAATGTCTAAGCCAAAGCCATAAAAAATAATGATGACATGACTAAGACCATCTGAAGGCCACCCCCAAATAGAAATTAATAGGGAAAACACCCCACCCCCCTAATAATTGAACAATATCAAACACTTCCCTCCAAGTTGTCACTTAGCAAAACATCCCACCCATTATCCACCACTAACTCTTCCAACTAAGAAATACCATTGTTGGCCAAGAAGTTTGAAGTCAAATTGATTTCTTTGAAGCAATGAAAGGCCTCCCAATCTGAAAAGGAATCCATGATATCCTATATTTGTTGTAAAAAGTTGTCGATGTTCCAAGATCTAGCTTTCAACGTGCACAACGCATTTATTATCACCATTGAATCAACCTTGATGACCACTTTCTCAATGCTGCATTGAACAACAAGATTCAATCCATGCACAATAGCTTGTGCCTTTACCTCATTATTAGTGTCATCTAAAAGATTTAGAAAAGCCACTTTAATAAGGGATCTTGCACAATCTTTGATTAGACATCTTGCCCCTAAAGCCCCTGGATTCCTTCTAGCAGTACCATCAAAATTTAATTTGAACATACTTGGGGGCAAGTGACACCATTCCATATTATACGCTTGCCTATGGACCTTAAGAGGAACCACTAACCCATTAACGAGAGTTTTTGTTCTTATTATTATTATTATTATATATTTTGGTATATAATGTTTATAAAATATAATATTATTAATAATATATCAGATTATTATATTATATATTTTATTACATATATAAACTATATTAAATATATAACTATATAACTATAATACTATATAATATTAAAATAATAATATATTGTATATTATTAGTATCATAATTTAATAGATAAATAAGGGTTACAAGGATCCTTTATTGCTATAACAGAAGTACCACAATCAAGAAAGAAACATTATAACAGTTAGAAGAACTTGGACCAAACTTGAACACCTTTTCAAGCCAAAGGATTGAAAAGGAATAGGGGCTAAGGGGGAGGTCCCTAGCCTAGATGATGGTCAAACCGAGGCGGCAATTTATGTCATTATCCATCTTTATGCTGACATTTCATTCCACCCCATAACCAACTAGGAAGAGCTGCCAGGTAGCAATGGAGAGCCTCCCAAACTGTGAAAGAGTTCAATAAGACCCAACAACTACGAATAATGTTATCAATCTTATGATTTTGGGAACTCTTGTTCTTCAAAGTGGATAACAATGATGGTCAAACTGACACAAAAAGATATTTCATTGTCCATCTCTATGTTGGCATTTTGTTCCATTCCACAACTAGCTAGGAAGTATGCTTCCTTGTTAGCTTCTAGGTGGCAATGATGAGCCTCCCAAACTATGAAAGAGTTTTAGAGGACCCAACAATTATGAAAGATGTTATCGAGCTTCCAATTTGGGGAACCCTGATTCTTCAAAGTGGATAACATCACCATTGAATTAATTTCACTGATCATATTACCAATTCCACATTCTACGACCATCTAAATGTTTGAGCAAGAATTGATTATTGGAGTGGGTTCAAATCTATGCCACATTATATAAATATTGTGGAGCAACAGATCTCCTATTTCAAAAAATATACAAATTTAGAGTAGTCTTTCCACAAAAAATTTAGAGTAGTCTTTCATTAAATGAAGAAGTATCTGGGATGCCATGTATTGGGCTAAGAGTTGTGTTATATCATATATTTTGCCATGTTTCTCTCATTTATAATAATAAGCATATGCACATTCAAATATAACTTGTTTTTCGAATAACAAACTTAATTATATTAAATGCATTGCTAAGGTGGAATGTTAGTGTCAAACTTACTTGTCACGTGAGTACACAATGGATAGTGTTTTTAGTTGCCTTATCCATAGTCTTTAGGAAGATTAATCCAATATATGTGTGTGTGTGTGTGCGTGTGTGTGTGTGTGTGTGTCTATGTATATGTATATGTATATATATGTGTTTGTGTACATATATATATATACACACACACACACACACACACACACACACACATGCACACACACACACACACACACACACATGATTCTTGCTATTATTATATATTTAGGTATATAATATTTATAAAATATAGTATTACTAATAATATATCATATTATTACTAATGATATGTGGGTCAGTTGGTTAAGTGGCTTGGTTGTTTTAAGTCCCACCTAGGTTTAAATATCTGAAAAGGCTAATGAGGCCGATTGTGACTATTGGTTGTATTCTCAGAGTCGTTAATGGTCATTAGTATTCTTGAGGTTGGTGGTGGCCGCTGTTAGTAATAGTTGGTATACATCTAGTAATATCTGGGATACATGTGGTATTCAGATGGTTAATAAATTACATGGGGATTCGGGGCCCTGATTGTGTCCTAGACCAGTCCACGCTCTGGTTGAAAGTCACCATCAATCAAAATAATAATAATATATCATATTATTATAATATACATTTTAATTATATATTATATCACTATTTAAATATAATACTATATAATATAATAATAATATAGTGTATATGATTATAATATTATATGGGCTCAATGTTCATACCAATTTGCACTTCCTCGATTTATAAAACCTCATTTTACGAAAATAAAATATTACATCCATTTTGCCGATTTAAATCTGACACATCTCCATGTTTGATGTGCAACTCGAATCAATGTTGCATTACCATTGATGTAGAGATAAGAAATTTACGTCCTAAAGTCTATCGTATAGCTTCCATTCATCCATGTTGCCAATATATTGACACCTAGAGCAATTATTTTAAGCTTAATAACATACATAAATGCCATACTTAGACCTCTAGAAGAAAGTGAAAGGCCATACATAATATGCAAATAGAGAAAGATATCAAGGTGAGTTGCACAATGATGGTGAGGGGCATTGACAAGGTATATCAGGGGATATCATACACCAAGAGGCCCATATAACAATGTAGTATGATAAATAATAAAAATTTAACTTCGACAAAAATGTTACCATTTGGAAAACAAGGATGTTTCTTTGTGGTGACATATGGATAACACTTATCCCATATAATTTACACCTACACACATGATTATGCTAAATTATAAATTGACACGTCAATGTAATAGCGGTGTAGAATGATGTGTCAATTATATCAAAGCAAGGTAGAAATATATTTGATTGGAGGTTTTCTATTGTCAAGGCTGGATGAGGATGTCATGAGAGTTGCTTTGATTACAATAGGGCTCCACGTCTCATATGTATCTCAAATCAACGATGCAATGCCATTGATGTTGCAACAAGACATTGACGTCCAAGAGTCCTATCTTGTAGCTTCCATTCATCCAGAATGCCCAATATATTGATCCATGGAGTAATATTTCAAGTTGAGTGGGGCAGTGATGGTGAGGTCCAATCACAGGGTTTTTAGGTGATATCATACCCTATATGGCCCATAGAGTTCAACAGACCCACCCATTGCAAAGGAGTGCACAACTTACATGGTGGTTGTATCCTTGATTAACAATTTTCTATTGACAAAGGTGGATGAGGACATCATGAGATATGATTTGATTACAATATCGACTCACACCCTATGTGCAGCTCGAATGAGGGTCGTAATGTCGTAAATGTGGGGAGAAGACATTGAATACCTGGAGTCCGCTTTGTTTCTTTCATTTGTCCATGCTCCTAATAAATTGACACATGGAGCAAGTCCATCAAGCTTAAGAACATACAAAAATGCCATACTTGTACCCTTGGAAGAAATGATGGCCACAATTGGAACCTATCTCCATAAGCATCTCGTTTATCCATGGTAGCGAAAAAACATATAATGAAAGGGAACAACAAGTAGTAAAAATATGTTTTGGAAGGATTTTTAAAATGAATATCATATTATTATGGCTTAACACTTCGTACATAAAAAGTGAGACGGGTCAATGGTGATGCATTTTGAGTAACCTCTGAGTACCTATTTACATTTTGTTTTCCCCAAAACACTACTTTACCAAAACATAAACTTATGTCTTCCTCCTTACATCATCTACGTCAACCCTGAATCCTTCCCAGCCCAAACAATTAACAATCTCAAATCTAAAATTGGAAATAATTTTTCCCTCTAAAATTTGAAATCAATTTTCCCTCTCATAGTCTCCGCTTCAACAAGTCAGAAAACTATTAACTACTCATCATAACGACTTAATGGGATTTTCAACGGACTTAAAAGAGAGACGAGTTCACACTATAGGTACAGCCGCTTATAGCCTCAGCCTACATTAAATCTTGCAGGTCGCACGTTCGAGTCGCAGCAACTGTGAAAATGAAGAAAGATTCGGTGCCGTTCAAGATAGGGAATGCGTCGGTAGTTGTGGCCTTGCAGGTGGTCACGGGTTCGATTCTCTTAACCATCGTTTCGTTATTTCTATTGTACCTTAACTTCTTGTTGAATTTTGTTAGGGTTTTTATGTCCAGGGGTTAGGTTTGTAGGGATAAACTGCCGGCGAATGGCGAACGATTTGCCTTGTATTCTGTAATAACCCGAAACCCGTCGAGATGCGTAGGCTGGCCACTCTGAGAAGAAAAGATCCCAAGGACAAAGGACAAAGGACAGACAGACTAGAATGCGTGGTGCCTAGTGGTTTTTAAGCTGTGGACAACTATTGATGTTGACCTGATAATCCACATATCCGAATCTATTTCCACGGGCACCAAAGATCTTGTCAACCACCATTATCGAGGCGGTGGATGGACTGCCAAGACGTGTTTAACTATTTTTTTTTAGTACGTAGTACACATGCTTGGTGGATATATTTATAAAAAAAAGAATATACCCTTTAGGCTACTTTTTATACCTTAAGGTTGGTGATAAATACTTAAAAATTATAATTAAGTTATATTGTTTAGGTTGTCAAGCACACATAGTGGCTTGACCAAAAAAAACAAAACAAAGAAAATTCCAGAAAGTTAACATTAGGGTTGTCATAAGGTGTGAGTTGTGTTTGAAGATGTAATATTTTGTTTTTGTAAAGTGGCGTTGTGCAATTTAGTATGATCGTTGATTTCTTTTTGATTTTTGTATATGAAAGGTTAAGTAATAATATTTTTATATTTTTGAAAGAGTTGATAATGTATAATGAAGTTACATATGTGTCAATGTGTTGTATGGAGAGGAGATGTTTAGTTTCATGATGAATTTGAGCAACAATAAAATAGTGAAGAATGAAAAAGCCATACAAAATGTGTAAGTGGTAAAATATTTTAAGGTGAATTGAGTGGTGATAGTGAGGGGGAATGACTGGGTAGTTTAGGTGGTATCTATGCTAAAGGGCACATATCATCCATTAGACCAGATTCAAAGGATCGAGTGGATTTACATGCCCTTCACCCATTATAGAGGGGTTCACAATTTACATGGAGTCGACATCTTTGATTGGTGGTTTTTTATTATCAAAAGTGGACGAAAATGTCATCAGTGTTGATTTGATTGCAACAAAACTCCCCATCCGAAATTGGATTTGCATGCCCTTCACTCATTATAGAGGGGTTCACAATTTACATGGAGTCGACATCTTTGATTGGTGGTTTTCTATTATCAAAAGTGGACGAAAATGTCATAAGTGTTGATTTGATTGTAACAAAACTCCCCATCTGAGATTGGATTTACATGCCCTTCACCCATTATAGAGGGGTTCACAATTTACATGGAGTCGACATCTTTGATTGGTGGTTTTCTATTATCAAGAGTGGACGAAAATGTCATGAGTGTTGATTTGATTGCAACAAAACTCCCCATCTGATGTGCAACTTGAATCATCACTATAACGCTGTTGAAACAAGACAAAACATTGATATATATATATATATATATATATATATATATATATATATATATATATATATATATATATATATATATATATATTATAGGTGATTTCTTCACTTCGGCAAGACCCTGGGAGGTGGGGGAGTTGTCTTTGCATGGGATTGGTTGTAGTAGAGGTGGTAGTGGAAGAATAAGTAAGTGGGTTGTGGTTTGGTGCATGGCAGGGGGAGAAGGCTTAGTGATCCATGAGGTGTTGTTGGTGGGGTTCGTGGTAATGGGGCTCCAATGATCGAGCGATCTTTGTTGGGGGAGCTAGGGGATGTTGTTGCTGCGAGCCTTAAGCCATGGATTGAGGTGTCTTGGGAGATTGAGGATATGTTGTTTTAGTATTCATTTTAGTTCTTCCCCTGCATTTATGAGTTTTTGTCTAGCAGTAACATTTTTTGTGGTATTTTGTGTATGTTTTTTTGACTCATGGGGTTTGTTCCCTAGTGTTTCATTTTAACTATCTTTAGATGCGAGTTTTGAGCTTGTCTAAAGAAAAGTTTAGTGATGTTTCACATCCTTTGTCCTATTTTTTTGTAAATCGTCTTATATATATATAATATAAATATATATTATTAGTAATACTATATATTATAAATATTACATTTGTAAATATATATATATATATATATATATATATATATATATATATATATATAGGTGAAGGTCCCTTTAACCTTATTTATATATAATATAAATATATATTATTAGTAATACTATATATTATAAATATTACATTTGTAAATATATAATTAATATACATATCTTAAATAAATCTATGTAAAATATATCAATAAGTATCATTTTCGAGACATTTATTTCACTAATATCACGATTTAATATAATTTAAATATCTTGACAATAATACTTATCAAAATATTTTATATAAATTTATTTAAAATATATATACTAATAATAATATATAATATTAAAATATATATCAATACAATAATAATATTTTACTTAATTTATTAATTAAAAGAGATACTAAAAAACTGATGTATATATAATATAAGATAAAATAATATACATATTTTAAATAAATTTAATATATTAGTGAACATCTAAAAATATCATTGATATATAATTTAATATTTATATATCAATTATATTTAAAATTACACGAAATTTAAATATTTTCAAAATAGAATCTAGAATATAAATACGTGCATCTAATTATAATAGTTATACGTACATCAAAATATTAATACATAAATTAAAATAGATTCTAAAATTTATACATTCGTATATTATCTTAGTTAAGAGATAAGATGATAATGGAATCTTATAACATTTTGATTTATATCTATATGGATTCCAGTGTATTTATCTTATTTTAATTTATATTATAAATATAAATAATTTAATTTAATAGTATATATATATATATATATTTTTACTAAAAAGGTAAAAATTTATTGAAAACGGAACAAGGAACAAAGGAAATTACATAGCTTTATCCAATTTAATAGTATATATTATTTTAAATTTTAAAATTTAAATATTAAAAATTTATAAATAGTTATTAGTTTAATTAGTAAAGATGTTTAATTCATAAAGAGTTTATCAAGTTGAGATCGTGCCACAAACAAATTTGATGAAATAAATATGCTTTAGATCTTAATTCTCGACTTAAAATCATCGCATAAAACAGTAATCAATAATAAATATATACATATACATATACATATATATAATAATATTCTTATAACTATTACGATTTTATAAAACACTAATAATATAGTATATCTATGTTTAATTTAAAGATAGTCATCCGTTCCATACATGTGTCCCTATATATCTACGTAATAAATAAATAATCATATAATCTTGCAAAGGTGGAAGGATTAATTCACGAAAATGACGATGTTTTGTCCATGTGTGACTTGTCCATCTATCTTACATGTTCCTCTATGACTTGACCATCTTATGTATATAACTATCTTTTTAACCTATAAAATCTTAAGATAACTATCGACATTTTATTTAAGATAAATCTAACAAATATCAAAATTATAAATAAATAAGTTCTTATTATTAATAAATATAAAACAAATAATCATAACATCATCCCATATGATAGTATGTATAAAATAAAATCAGTTGTAGAGAGGATAAAGTTGACAAGGTTTAACATTTTATATCTTTTTATTTTTTTGTGCTATTTATTTTCCTCGTTATCCTCTACGTTTTACTTTTTGTGTGTCTCTTTCTTGTTTGATTTGATTTCATATATTTTATTTGTATTTGTATAGATTGATTTTTTCCAAACATTATGTTAGATTTTTCAAATATTGTATTGTTTTTTTCAAATATTGTATTGGTTCTATATATACTATTAATTGTGTTGATTATAAATCAATTAAAAGTGAACACACTCATGTCAATACAACTTTTCAACCCCCCGGATGCCATTGTAGGAATGCCTTATCGACATAATAATAATAAGAATAAGAATAAAATGATATTGGATTAATTTTCCTAAAGACCCAGGATTAGGTAACTAAGAGCATTATCTATTAAGTACATTATGTGGCAAGTAAGTTTGACACCGATACTCCATGTTGGGATTGGATTTGACATAGTTAAGTTCGTTACATGCAGAGTAAACATTGAGATGGAAACGAGTTATATTTGAATCTGAAAATGCTTAGTTTTAGAAATCGCTGGAACATGTCAAAATATAAGGCATGTGGATGCCCATGGATTGTGCTGCACAACTCTTAGCCCAACACATGGTGTTCCAGATCATTCATGTTTTATGTAAGACTCCATCGAGTAGTTTGATCAACATTCCACCCATATTTTTTATGAAGTTTGCAATATGTTTTTCATGAGGAAACAAAACTCCAATTGCTATTCAATTCTCCCCTTTCTTTACTTTTGCAAGAAATTCAACAAATTTGTTTGGGTCATGCTTGATGAACAGGGCTTTGTATTTCCTCATAGCCATGAAGGTGACTCTATTGTAAGGCAATTTGTCCCAAAACTCATCACTCATATACACCTCAAGTAAATGCATGGCCTTTCATAGCGGAACCAACATCTTCTTCCTCAGCTTGTCGTGAACACTGTAAGTGTAACGCTGGTCATAACTTATAAGGTAATTAGGGGTGGTGTTCATTGAGTGTAATATTGTGTGATGTCAATAATAACTCATTGTCATATGGTAAGTTTTTCTTCTTGTGTAAAAAAGACAACAAAAAAGTATGATTTTTTGGACATATGGTGGAGTTTGGTGCAATCATATTTTTTTTGTGTGGAAGAAATTTATGGTCAATACAAAGTACAACTAGACTGAGATAATCTATCACTAGTCAAAAAAATTGTGAAGAAAGTAATAAAATTAGTTAATCAATATGGAACCCTTTAATGAACAAAACTATGTCACAAATTTAAGATAAATACTTAAAAAATTAATACATAATGATATTTTCAAATAAAAACTTTAAGATTTTTGTACTATTTATCAAATAGTAAAATTAAGGAACTTGACTAATTACGCTTAGAGATGTTCTACAATGACATCTAGGGATGGTGTTAGGTTGTAATATAGTGTGTGTGTTCACTTTTAATTCCAACATTAATTTTGACCTCTATTTGAAAGTAACTTTAGAAATAAATTCATTTAAGAAAAACTTGATTGACATTATTATACAACGCTTGTGGTGGTGACTCAACGGTAAAGAACGCGGGCTTTACCCAATATGTCCCATATTTGAGTCTCCCTTGTCATTGGTAGTTGACTCTTCAAGTGGCATTGCTCCCCACAGGGTCTTCAAAAGTTCCCCCTATAAAAATAGTCAAAAAAAAACTGCTTACTAATATCAAGACATTATTATACCATATTAAATTTTATTTAAAAAATAATTTTATGAATGAATATTATTACAAGTTAAAACATCTAGTTGATATTATTATACAATATTAAATTTTATTAAAAATATAATTTTATAAATGAACACTATTACAAATTAAAACTCATAACCGTCATTATCATATAATATTAAATTTTATCAAAAAAATAATTTTATGAACAAATATTATAAATTAATAGCGTAAAACACATATTTTTAAATATCAACTCATCCTCTATCAGCACCAATTTTTTTTTTTTTCTTAATTTATATAACAAAATTGATTGTTTTTATTTAAATAACCAAAAAAAAATCACTTGTACTTCCATGTAAAATTGTGACGTTGCAACGTCGTTTCCAAATTCCCACCATTAAAAATGAAAAACCTGAGCATTTGAATCGCAATCATTACCTAAGCATTTGATTGTTTTTTTAAATTTACAAAATCATTAATAGTTTGAAAATTTTGTCACCGTGGGCAAATCGTGGAAAGTGAAACGAAACATGCGTAAATTAGAGGAGAGGAAACGACAAATTTATGGTGGGTGCAAACGCGTTGATAAAAAGAAGAAAACGGCATTTGACCTGCCCACTCAACATAACAAAACATTATTTATTCACATTCATTCTTCGAATTTGCTTCGCTCGCCAATCGAATATTTTTTCTCAACAAAGCTCCACTCGCAACATTTTGTTTTTCATTTACGTTGGTACCTGCGTCATTTTATTTTTTTTAAACTTTAATATGCTTCGACTCTAAACATATTTTTATTTAAAATAAAAATTTAAAAACATAATTTTATAATTATAATTCAACTTTATGACTCAGATTGTGTCATCTAAGATCTTAAAAAATACTCTTTCAAATTATAGATACTTTGTATTAAAATGATGTTGTTTTATGTTCTCACAAATTTATTTATAATGGGTATCAATTAAAGTGTGAAGTTGTTTTTGATTAATTTATGAGATTAAAATTGTCAATAAAATGGGTATTAATTGGTAGGTAATGTAGAATATCAGTCGACGTCGGTCACTCCCAGAAAACAAGTTTATATTATATATTATTTTTTTCCTCATAAAAAAATTAAAAAGATAATTTTACATTATTAAAAATGTGAAAATATTTTTTATTAGTGTATAATATCTTATTAACAAATCTATTTATATTAGATATCAAAAATGTCACATGTAAAGTGTTTTGATTACTCAGGTGGGAAGATTACTTGGAGCCCTTGATCACAGAGGTGGAAGAAGAGTGTGATCTCTTTATTGTACAATTTAATAATGTTTGGTGTCTTATACCAAACTCATTTACAACAAACATTTAAAAAATAACTTCACATTACTACACTCACCCACCACTTTATTTACCATTATAAATTTATCTTTATAAACATTGAGACAACTTTTACACTCTACCCTTATAAAATTGAGATAACTTTTACATTATAACCATTTTTCTTTTAGAAGTTTTGTCCAATATTCGGTGATCAAATCTATTTATATTAGACACAACAATTAACAAATTAAATCTTCTAATGTCTTTCTTTGTGGTATTGATTGATGGATAGTGGATTTTGTTTCTCCTTTCTTATTGGAAGGCGATGTTCTTTGTATTTTTTGTCTTTTGTTTTTCCTTTATTTTGACATTCCTTATATATATAAATTTATATAACATCTTCTTCAATTACGTTGACAAATTAAACTGTTTAATAGGACTAAAGCTTTAACGGGGCTTGTTAAATGTAGTTATCAAATCCATTTTCATTTAGAATTTCTCACCTCAAATCAATTAAAAACTTATATACTCTAACTGTAAATTTCCTTGCTACTATTCATTATCAACTTCGTTATACTATGTAACTTTATGATTCAATTCTTTGATATGGAAATACTATTGCTATGACTCTTTAGTATTTCTCCATTACCCTTATAAAATACAAACTATTGTCATCTTTTCATCTTTATTTTGTACTTCTTTGACTTGCAAAGTTAGTTATAAAAATTGCTCCTAACAATAAATACTAAAACATATCACAACACTTATTTATATAATGAGTACCAATTTTTTTTAATGTTAAATAATGTGAAATTATCTTTTTTTTATTCAATGTTCAATAGAATGAGCACCAATTAATAGGCAATGTAACATTAATGTAGAGGTCAAAAAGATAAGTTCAACCTATAAGCACTTTTTATTAAATATGACACCTTAATTAATTAATTTATATTAGACATCAAAGATACTAATATAGACGCTTTATATTAAATTACAATCTTCAATATCCAATGTTTTGTTCGAAGATAAACTCATTTATAATTTAATAATGTACAATGAAATATTAATAGATTTATTTATATATTTATAATATATATGATTTTTTAATAGATTTATTTACAATTTAATAATATTTGATGTTTTATTATCAAACTCAGTTACAACAAACATCTATTTTTTTTACATTATTATACTCAGCTACCACCCTAATTATCATTATAACTATACCCTTATAAACATTTTGAGACAACTTTTACACTACAACCACTTTTTTTTAGAAATATTATCCAATATTCTAAATTAAATATTCTTTTTAATAATAAACACAAATCAAATTTATTAAACACAACAAATAACAAATTAATTTTTTTTTTTTAAATTTTAATATTTATAATAAACACAACAATTAACAAATTAATTTTTTTTAATTAAACATTAAATAATTAACCTTACTTATATATAAATTTATATAATACCTTCTTCAATTCAAATCAAATCAATTCCATTGACCGTTCTCAACCTCTAATCTCAAAATTTAATTAAATTAAAAGGAAACAAAACAAAGTTGGGACATTCCTTCCTTTAACGGGCCTTGCCCAATGTCCCGTTATCAGACGCATTTACAACGGAGGCGGAGCCCGCGACCCGTTTAACAAATCCGTTTACAACGGACTTAAATATAGCCCCGGTTTATAGCCTCTGTACGGAGTATTTTTTCCAAATAAAAAACTGTTGTTTAATAAATTAAATGTTCTGTCGTTCCGGGTCCACAAGCACTGCGCTTTCACATGACACCTGCTGCACAGTGGGCAACTGGCTGAACCGGTAATGTGACGTTGCGCAACTGGCTGGACCGGTAGTGAGCCCGGTGAGCCTTCCTTCTTAATGCACGAAGGGGTCCGAACACTCTGTTTACGCGGCTTGGACTGCATTAAGTCTTGCAGGTCGCAAGTTCGAGTTGCAGCAAGCAATCGTTAAAATGAAGAAAGCTTCGGTACTGTTCGGGATAGTGGTCGCGATGGCCGTCGTGGCCTCCGCAGGTAGTCACGGGTTCGACACTCTTTACTACCGTTTCATTATTTCTGTGATTCCATAACTCAGTCGTTAAATTTTGTTAGGGTTTTTATGTGCAGGGGCTGGTTCTTTGGGGATAAACTACGGGCGCGTGGCGAACGATTTGCCTTCGGCTGTTAAGGTAGTGCAGCTGGTAAAGAGTGCGGGCATTGACAAAGTGAAGCTTTACGACGCAGATCCCGCGGTGCTGAGAGCCTTCAGCGGCTCGGGCGTGCAGCTCACCATAGCGCTACCAAACGAGCAGCTCTTCTATGTCGCTCGCCGCCTCTCCAGGGCCTACGCGTGGGTGAAGCAAAATGTTGCTACCTACGTGCCTGCTACAAAGATCACCGCCATAGCCGTGGGGAACGAAGTCTTCGCCAACCCTAAGAACCTTACGGGGTTCCTCGTCCCCGCCATGAACAACATACACCGCGCGTTGCTCAAGTACGGCCTGGGGGACGTCAAGGTATCGAGTCCCCTCGCTCTTAGCGCGCTACAGAACTCGTATCCTCCATCAGCCGGAAGCTTCAAAACGGAGCTCGTGGACAACGTCATGCGGCCAATGCTGGACTTCCTCAACAGCACTGGATCCTTCCTCATGGTGAACGCCTACCCGTTCTTTGCCTACAAGGACAACGCTGACGTCATCTCGCTGGACTACGCCCTCTTTAACCCCAACGCCGGTGTTCCAGACGCTGCTACGGGGCTTCTTTACAAGAATCTCTTCGACGCGCAGCTCGACGCGGTGTTTGCCGCCACGTCGGCGCTTGGCCACAAGAGCCTGGACATCGTTGTGACGGAGACAGGATGGCCGTCGAAGGGCGACGAGGACGAAACCGGCGCCGGAATGGACAACGCGGCAACCTACAACGGTAACCTTGTGAGGCACGTGCTCTCCAACAGTGGCACCCCGTTGCGCCCGAAGGCCACGCTGGACACTTATCTGTTCGCGCTTTTCAACGAGAACAAGAAGCCCGGGCCCACCTCGGAGCGCAACTACGGCTTATTTTACCCCTCCGAATCCAAGGTGTATGATATTGCGCTCACTGCGGATGCGCTTAAGAACCAGCCGCCCCAGGTGCCGAGTTCGAATAACGCCACCACCACGCCAAAGGTTGGCGGCAACTCTGGATCTCAGACGTGGTGCGTTGCTAATGGCAAGGCTGGGAATGAGAAGCTGCAGAGCGCGTTAGATTTTGCATGCGGCGAAGGGACCGCCGACTGTCAGCAGATCCAGCCTGGCGCGGCTTGCTATAACCCTAATACGTTGGAAGCCCACGCGTCGTATGCTTTCAACAGTTACTATCAGAAGAATAGCCGCAAGACAGGGTCTTGCTTCTTCGGTGGCGCCGCTTATGTGGTCACTCAGGCTCCAAGTAAGTGGTTAGGTAATAAAATATTTTGTTCCTTCTGTCTCTTACTTATTTTCTTACCCCCGATCTAACGCCATTCTTGTCTTATCTTTTGCAGAGTACGGTAGTTGCACGTTCCCTACCGGCTATTAGATGGGTTTAGATTTTGAAGTATGGTCTAGTATGGCAGTGCCTAGTGTATTCTAGGCACCCCCTTTGGGATGGCCCTTGGGCTCGAGGAGGGATAAGCACTTGCGTTTTTGTAATATGAAGGGTGTACTAGTTTCAATTAGAAATTCGATCTTTTTTAAAATTAAGATTCCAACAAATTTGGGGCGGTGGTTATGGATCAGTGTTATGTTTATGAATAAATTCTTTAAAAATGATTAAATGGGTTTTTGCATCGAACAAAAGATATTCGCATGTTTTAGGGTTGTATATTGCACCGTGGAACAATAGATTTTTGTTAACGCCTCTCAACAAGTTAACATGTCAAAAACAGCATTCCCAATAAATGCGTAGGTGTATAATTTGGCCATGCAAAACCATGAAAATTGTGTTTGGTACTAAAAATTTAAATATTATAATGAATGCTCTTAAAGTGTATATCATTAAAATGTTTCTTTCATTTTTCTTAAAATATTTTTAGAAATCTTGAATAGATTATTTAAATATTAAATTTTATTTTAGATCATCTTTATATATTTAAATGTATGAAAGATGTTTATTTTATTACTTAATTAGGATTTTATTAGTACAAAAATTGGATATCAAATGGTTTAAAAAACAAGACAGCTCATAAGGACACATTTAAGGACTCAACACTTTAGACCTAACGGAAAAAAGGGGATATATGATGGGACACATTGACATGAAATGGTTGAAACAATGAGATGAGACCACAAGGCATTAGACACCTTTGACAGATCCACAACAATGAAGATCTAGAGATGTATTGATTATGTTTTTGGTGGAAAACTACATAGACAATTAGGTGGAGATGTGGAGATTGAAAGAGGGACATGGTAAAAATGCATCAATAATGCTTAACTTGGACCTATAACTTATGAATTTATAAAGACTCTAGAATAACAAATTAAACTTTTTGATGTGTGCACAAGCATATATATATAACAAATTATAATAAGAATATAAGATATTTTGTCATGTTTTTGAAGTACTAGAAGCAAATATTTAAAGTTACTCCAAAGTGCAAATGTTAATAATTTGTCTAACTCTACATTTAAAGTTACTCCAAAGTGCAAATGTTAATAATTTGTCTAAATCTAGAAATAATAATTGAAAATAATAATACTTGAGTTGATTAAAAATGTAATGATGTTCTTCGGATATTAATTTTGTTTTAAATTTTGCATACATTTCAAAATATAATTTTTAGTGACAAAAAATCAAGTTAAAATAATGTTTCGATTAGTAAAAAGCAGGTTGAGCAATATCAAGAATTTAATTTGTTATACAAATAGGTGTGTCACATCTTGGATATGTTTAGGAGTACATGAATATAAATACTTCTCGAGAACTTCTATAAGAGTGAACGAGGATTTTAGCCGATGTAAGAGTTGGAATTTTTTTTTGAGGTTTCATTGAAGCTATAAATATCACATGCATAAGGCAAGATTGCTTGGCACAAAAAAGGAGTGATATTATCAGAGTGAAAGTCAAGCAAGTTTGCAATGACATAGATGAATCCTTTGAAAACCTTGTATACGAAGTTCAATCTAACACAAACTATTGTTGACTTTGACCAGCTAAAAAATGCTTTCTTGAGGGAATTCCACATACCTTTGTTTGAGCAATAAAGCATTTATGTGTTCAAGGAGATTTAACAAAGCATTGTTGAGAGTGTGCACATGAATGAAGCATGTTTTATGACATTGCTTTCAAAGATGTCTTATGAGGTACAAGAAAAATAAAATGTTCGGTGATTTCTCTACAAGGTCTTTTGCTTAAAGAACAACTCAAAAACCTTAGGATTCTTAACCCCAAATGCCCTACATGTTCTAGTGTTGAGACTTTTAGACACTTGTTTTGAACTTGTCTTAGAGCTAACAAAGGGTGGCAATGGATTCATAGTTTATTTTAGTGTTTTTCATTTAACGTAGAGAAAGTGGCTTTTAAGTTTCAACATCTTCGGGAGCTACTCAACCACTAGGAGAGTACACCTTGTACCATTAATAGAGTTACTCTTATCCCACAACTGCAAGGCACCCCTCTGCTTGGGCCAAGAAGTTAGTGATGCTGCTTCTGTTGTAACATACCTTCCCTTCTCAATAGAAGATGAAGCTCACCATTGCATGGAAAGTCCTTTGCTAGTCTGTCTTGGTGACCTTGCCCTATTTATAGTGGTGATCCAGTGTGGATTTTACTTGTCTCCCCGCCCGGCCCCCCACCCCCTTGATTGGGGAATCATTGTTTCATTGGCTCTTCCATAAAACACACACAATGAGTGGGTTGCACCCAATCTACCTTCAAGGGAGCCCCTTCTTGGGCATTTCAACGTCTCAAGGATGATTTACCACCATTGTGTTTTGTGTTGCTTCTTGTGCTTGACGTTCACAATTACCTTGGTGTTTCTATTTTTTTAGTGATTTTGTATATATGTATTTAGCCAACATTTATGCTTTGTAGTTGTGAGCCGTATTTTTATTAGAATGAATAATGTATTGTGAATACCAATCACCTTTTTATTATAACCATCTTTATGATATTATTTTGATGTGAATAATAAATATATTAAGTTCAAATAAAAATAAATTATGATTTCTTTTAAATATATTTAATTCTAATTTAATATTTTTGAGTCTTGTAAACTATCCACATTTATGAGAAATATTTACTTAAACTATTTCAATTATTTTTCAAATTTCATTAAAAAATAAATAAATATGAACTATATAGTGGAATTATAAATGTTCATACTCCCAAAAACATTAAAAAAAGAAGTTGTAAAATGTATAACTTGCATGGAATCGATGGTGAAACTCGTTTTCTCATATTTAAATTATACATGCTTATCATAACCTCATTCACGCTTACCTGTGATATTTCCAATCATAACCTCAATTATGAACTATTAGATTCGACAACCAAACAAAGTTTGGTGATTTTTTGAATCTAAATTTTCATCAAATCAATTCTTTACAAAATAAACAAAGGTTTCTAGTGGATTACGATTTCTCAAAAAATAAAGTTTTCAAATTTCACTTCTTTTAAAAATTTTGTCTAATTTTTAGACTATTTAATTAGATATTATTTTGACATATTAAAATTTATAATTTATTTTCTGGTGCACTTTGTTTGAGAAAAGGCTAAGGATTATGATAGGAAGAATTCAATGATTATAAAGGTGTTTAAATTGAAAAGGTTTTATAGATAGAAAGGCCTTTTATATAAGAAGAGTCTCAATATTTGTGAAGGTTAATATTGACAAAGAAAATACAAAAAACATATTATATATAAAATATTAACTCCATCCTCTCGGTTTGAATTTTATTGTTCTATTCGAATGTTCTTTAGCCCCTTTTTTATATGTGCTTGCAGTAGAAGGATTTAGTTACCTCTTAGCTAATTATGTTGCTAGGGGTTTGGTGAAAGGTATCTCCCTCCCTTAGTTTGATAGGCAACTTTTAAATGGTCACTTCGCAGACGATCCTTTGCTCACACTTCAAGAGGAAGAAGAATCCATTATAAATGCCATGGAATGTCTCCATATTTTTTTGTTTGGCTTCAGGGTCCTCTATCCAATGGAGGAAGACCCAATGCTACCGAGAGTCTCTGGGCCCCAAGCCTCCTTAGCTGGAGGAATTTCAATCGCAGTGGATTCTACCAGGGGTGCAGTTGAAGTTTCTTCGCATTCCTTTTGCCTTTCAGGATTCTCCCTCTGATTCATGGTACTATGTGGTGCAGAGAGTTGAAAAAAAAATCTCCTTTTGGATCACCAAGCCTCTTTCTCTTGTTGGCAAATTTTAAATTTGCTCTAAAGTTTTGGTAGCTACTCATGGGTATTATTCTTCTTATTGGGCCCCTTAAAGTGCCGAGTTTACAATAAATTAGAAAAGCTTCTAATATATTTTTTTATGGGCTAATTATGAGGGTCATAAGGGCTTTCACAGAGTCGTTTGGAACATTTGTTGTCGATCTAAAGACGCTAGGTGACTGGGTCTCTTAGATATTAAAATTGAAGTCCTTGCTCTTGGTGACAAATGGATTATCAGAGGTCTTACTAGGGATGAAGCCTGGAAGATTCTTCTATGCCACTGTATCTCTCAGGGTCTTCCATGTAGTAGAAAGGCTTGGCAAGGTCTAAGACTTCATTTTCTGCTCATAACCCCAATGACTATTAAAATCAAGGGCTCCTTTATGATTCAAAGTCTATGAAAAACTTGGAAGAAGCTTAAGCCTCACCTTATAGATGAGCGTTTCAAGAATGACCTCTCCATTAATTCCCAGTCCCTTTGGTGGTCGCCTTGCTTACATTTTCATAATGTTCTCTTTGCCTTAGTCCCTTGAGTTAAAGGGTTATGGCTCCTCAAAAAAGGTGTGAAGGTTATCAGTGATCTTTTTTGTAAGAAAAATAGAGTCTAGATCACTTGGCAATAACTTCAGAATTAATTTTATTTAATGAATTCAGATGTAAAGGTTATTACAAAAATTCAAGGCTCCATACCTAATGAGTACTTACATAAAATAGAAGTCAATTCCCTTGTTCCTTGGTGGAAAGATTGGCACTAGCCTACGACCACCCCCTTCACTTGATACTCTCCTCGACTGGGTATCATTTACTTGCTCTGCAATATATTCTAGATGATATGCTCATTCTCAGATGGAATCTCCATGCCAAACATGGGGTTTGGGCCCGACGCTTTAACACTGTGTGGTCTGCTTCTATTAAGCCCAACAAACTCATTTCTTATGGTGTTTTCTCTATCAGGACCTGCTTGTGGGAGACCAACTCAAGCATCGAGGAGTGCCTAACCCCATCTGCCCAACTTGCCAACAACCAGAGACTTTTAAACACCTTTTTTAGTTTTACCCTTGCGCACAATTTATGTGGTGTTGGATACATTCCCTTTTCTAGCCTTTTTGACCTAAACTTTTCACGTGGAAAATGGCTCTCTTGGGGGACTCAGTTATGTTGCTTGTAAAATATAATCGTATCTGGTAGATATTTCGATCTGACATTTTGTTTCAAATCTAGAAAGTTAGAAACTATGCTTTCTTTAATCATGAAGATTTGAAACATGGTTTTTTTGTTACTAACAAAATTCATTGTTCTATCTAATGTTACTCTTCAAATTCAAAGCCAAATAGACAAGGTCCATCTAGAACTCAACCACCTCTAGTGTTTGCTCGATCAATAGAAATATTCTCCATGCACAGTCAGTTGTGAACCTCTTGAGCCCTTACAACATCCTTTGCCTCCCTGGGGACGAGGGTGTGGGCCACTTCAACAATTGTCCATAACCAGAAGCAGGAGCCATTCTCCACAATGGTCACCACGTCACTAGTCTTCTCGTCGTGATGGCTCGAGTGGCTTGTCCAAATTTGGAGGTGATGACAGGGGCTGGGGATCTCCTCCCCCGTCCCAGGATGGTGACATCAGACGTTGGGGTTCACCACACTAAGGCGAATTCCCATGCCTAGCTCTGGCATATTCCCTTGAAAAGAATTAAGATGAGACATTAGAGTCTCACTAAAACATGGGTTAGGAGCCCTTCCCTGTTGATGAGGATCCTCTTGCCTTGGAAAGATGGGGTGGTAAGCGTTAGGACCCACCGTCTCCTCTGCCTCCCTCTATGTCCATGTTTACGATGATTGTTTAATTGTCCTCTTTATGGTTATTTGTACCTTGTTCTCTCTGCTTTATTGTCAAAATATTGATGTGATATTATTTTTTGTGGGTGTGATCATTTTCTAACTTATTCCGAAATGTTTTTACCCTCAGTGTAATTTTACTCGTAGAATGGAACTTTTTTACCCATTTTTTATATGATTAATATTGTACCATATCTTATTCTATTAATATATAGACACTTTTCAATCAAAAAATATTAAAAAATAAATTATATTATTTATATATTTTATTCAATTTTATAAAACAATTTCATCTTTAAAAAATTAAAATCATTATTCTTATTAATTAACCAAATCTAAATTTAAACTATGAAATGAGGATAAAAGAAATAATAAACTATTTAAAAACAATAATACTAACTAAACTAATCTTGTAAACCTTAAATTCAAATCAAAGATTACAAACTCTCATATTACATTCCTATTAATATTATTATTTATTAACTCCAATTATTGAAAACCATTGAAATTGAGAAAAGACCAATTAATCTTAATAATGGCAATAGTCTCGGCATATGCAACTCCTATTAACTATTATTAAATCATATAAAGGAACATCATTACTAAGTTAATTAAATGAATGCTTAATAGAGGTGATTAATTAACAAGTTAGATAATAGATTAATAATTTATTTAAATAGTTAGTTAAATGTAAGTTAAAATTAGATTAAATAAAAATACTGATTATGAAGTTGGTTCTCATGAAATTAATGATTTATTATAATAAATTATTATTATTTATGATGAATTATAAATTTATATTTAATTAATATATATTATATAAAAAAATTATAATCATAATTTTTTTATTATAAAAACTTAAATAATTTCATGTATAAAAAGTAAATTATTTAAAGAAAAATAAAATAAATTATTTAGAAATAAGAGCTTAAGGCGTACACTCTTGAATTCTTGCTGTATAAGATTTTAAGGATAAGGATATATATATATATATATATATATATATATATATATATATATATATATATATATATATATATATGGGGTATTTATTTATTTGAATTATTATGTTTTTTGTTTTTGGAGGTTTCATTTTATATGTATATAATAAGTTATTTATATAAGAAGCTCAATGTCATATAAATTATCATTTTTTTTGTTTTGATAATAAATGGTGACGCATGGTTGAAAACCTTAAGGTTTTAAAAATTATCAAAATTTTCATTAGAAATATTTTCTCATCATTTATGGATTATGAAAATTTGAGATCAATTAAAAATGCTCGTGTAATTTGTGTATTCTATTGTCATATATATATATATATATATATATATATATATATATATATATAAGAAGCTCAATGTTATGTAAACTTCAAGGTTTCAAAAAATATCACAATTTTTGTTAGAAATATTTTTCTCATCATTTAGGAATCATAAAAACTTGAGATCAAACAAGAGATGCTTGTGTATTCCATTACTTTGTATTTATTCACCAATGTACACGAGTTAAAAAGGCCATCAATAAATAGATACTCATATAAAATAACTTCGTATTAAGTATTAAAAAATACTCAGAACCATGTACTAAAAAATTCCATAAAAATAAAATATCTAAATAGTACTACTTTGCGAAAGACTCCCATTACATATGAAATATTGTATTGGATAAAAATAAGATAAACTTGCAATAGCTAACACACCTGCCCACTTTTAATGTAACCATAATCACAAATCTTTGCTTTATTATAGGAAAATATCATGTTCAACTCTCAGTTTCCTTAGTTATAATTTTAAATTTAACATAAGTAAAAAATTGAAGTCCAAAATAATGGGTCAAACTCTTATGATTGTCGTAGTATTTTGATATAAAATTCTACTATCACTGATGATGATGGTATTTAATGTTCTTTAAACATAATTGGTTTGGAGGACCCAATAAAGTGTACAATAGAAAATATAATTTCTCTTTGAATCCTCTAAGTAAAATGTGATTTGCAGTTGTCATTTTTGACGTCAACCTTTAAAAATATTCTCATTTGAAGTGCTTTAAAAATCTTTGGACTCTTTCGAACTGAATTTCATAAAAAAAAGAAGTAATGAATTAGAAACATGTCAAAATAATAAATAATTAAATAGTTAAACTAAGATAAAATGGAGAGTTTTTTTTTTCCAGTAACTTAATTATCAATAGAAAACTTGGACAATCAATAACCATAAAATCATTGAGCTTAGATTGGTGATCCATATTTAGGAGTTCATGGATCAAGTATGATTGTAAATATCAACCAAGCATGTTTTTAAATAAAGAAATATAATATGGGCATGTTAGGAGAAAGTGAGCTTCATCTTCAATTTCACTACACACCTTATACATTATTTTTTTAAGGTGTTTACATAATTTTGATCTACTAGTTTTACTAAGTACCTCATGCGAGTTAGTTCCTAGTTTTGAAATCATATTTTTAATCTTGAAACTGATAACCTAATATAAATTTGATGGTGTTCAAGTTTAAGATTGATGATATCTTTGTAATTAGACACATTTCTTTTATCTTTTGACATTTTCATTCATCTAAAGGTTTTCAAAAGCTTTCTTTTCAATTTTTAATTTTACGTCTGTATCATATGAGAGTGATATCTTAGTTGATGCCCTAAAATTTTAAGCATTTATCAAAGTCTTTTTTGCTAACCATGTTTTAGATAAATACATATTACATATGATTTTTAAGTAATGATAAAAGTCCATCTTGTCATATTTTTGCTAGCTTGTGTTTGTATAGTATATTTTTTAAGGCTTCATCTTTGGAGGACAACATACCAAATCCTACAAGGAAGATATGATATATTAGTTTTAATTTTAAAGTTATAAATAATGATTAGTTTTTGGATTTGCTCAATTTTATTACAAGCTTATAAAAGGAGGATAGGGAAAGTATGTTACTTTTAATTTTAAATTTATAAATACACAATTATTGTTAAATTTCTTTATTTTTTCAAAGTTCCTTGAAATTTGATTCGAACTCAAATTTCACAACCACAAAGTATCACATGAATTACGAAGTTGGAAAATAATTCTTTCTTTTTATTTCAACGACATAATTTAATGTCACTTCTATACTTTTTCAATCATAAAAAACTTTCCAACTTATAAATTATTTTTTAAAATATTAATGTTCCAATTTAATTTATTATTAAAATCAAATACCATAATATTTATGATTATAAATTACTTCACACCAATAATGACTTAAAATTTGAGCGTAACGTCGTACTTTGTTAAGGTGCTGACGTCTTTGCCAAAATGGAGTTTTGGCTCCGAATATGAAATAAATAAATAAAAAGCCAAATCCATCAAAGAATGGAAATGGTTTTGGATTATTAAAGGAGGCGGCGTGTTGGATAAAGTGGCTTTAAAAAATCACAATGCTAAAGGTTATGTACCTTCGAATAAAATTTCAATAACAATAAAAAGAAAAGACACCAGAAAGAAAGGTTGCCATGGGACATTTTGTTTTTAGTCATTTTGTTTGTGTTTTTTTCGGTTTTGTTTTTAGGCATTGGCCTTTTCGGAAAAAGGGGAGAAAAAGGGGACCTATTTTGTAGGGTAACTTTATAATGTTTTTTAATTTGATGTTTAATAATTAGGGTTTTTATTTATTTCGAATTTTTGTTTGAGTTTATAAAGTAGTTTGTAATATATGAGATTATTTTGTATTTTTTAAAGTATATATTTTATTTTTCAAAAAATATAATTTATTTATTATTAAATTATTTCATATTTATATATGAGGACAAGCATTTAAGATAAAATACGTAAAAATTATTTATATTATTTGATGTTATGAGATCGATTTCAATTTAATTTTAGGAAAGAATTTGGGTGAATGGAAAAAGCAATTTTTCATGTGCAAAGTTTAATTATATTCTAAAGCATTGTCAATATTATAAAACAAAGTTTTAGTTTGTCATTTATATGTTGTGAAATTTATTTTAATTTCGAAGTTTTTTTCTTTGTCTTTTCATTGTTTTTCTATTGTCTAAGAATGCAATTGCGTAAACTACAAAAAATTTACAATTTTTTTTTGAATATAATTATTTCAATTGATTAAGAATATAAGTTGAAGCGCATATACCTTTTTCAATAACTCAACTTGATACTAAAACTTGTAAAAAATATAAAGTTTTTCTAAAAATAAAAGTAGTTCAATTGACTTGAGAATATAAGGCAAATTGCATGTACCTCTTTTAATAGCTAAAGTCAAAAGTAAAATATAAATTTATTGCATTTCGTTTTGATTTTTCGAAAATACAATAGTTGCAATACACAAAACATTTTCAACTTATCAATAACATTAATAACAATATTTAAGGTATAAGATTAAAATAATACTACTTATAGTGGAAAAATATGTATTAATAAATACACAGAATACAAACAATTTAAAAAAAATAAAAATTCAAACGCTCATAGAAACCATATGTGCAAACAACATTTAACATAAAATTTTGATTGAATGCAAATGACTCTTCTTATAGATATATTAATATTTATAAAAACAATTACTTCAATTCCATTGTTCTAATCCAATTATGGTTTAGTTTTAATTGGCTACGATTTTTTTTTAGTTAAAGCTTAAGTTTATGGGATCGCAATTTTATATCTTAAATTTAAGGTTCATGCATTCATGTTATGTATTCCAAGCCATGCCTATGTATTCTTATGATTAACAACCTCAACAATTGCAATTTAAAGCATATATAGCACTTGAATCCTGAAATGACATCACATAAAAAATAACAATTTCTAAGCCATTAATTTTTATGGATTATATTTGCATAGTAAACAAAACCATGCTTTAATTAGAATGTATCGTATGATGTGATTTTTCTAGAAAATTTGAATATTTAACATGAGTTTTTGAAAAAATTAATCACATATTTAATCATCAATCTAAATTTGTGTAACATAATCATTATTTGAAAAATCACAAAATTAATAAGAAAATATATAATTATAAAAAGTACTTCTGAAAACAATTGTATGAATTATTTTAAATCGACATTTCAAATCACACTTCCATCATTATTTTTTTCTTTTCATAATAATAAATCACTAAATGTGATTGAAATATCAATCTAAAACACACACAATTATTTTTAAATACACTCTTTACATCTAAAATATGTTGAATCTAAAAAAAACTATTATTCTTATTAACCTATAATTACCTATCATCGATTTCTTATCTATAATACACAATCAATTTCTTATCTGTTTGTTGTGGCAGGGAAAAGCATGAAGTAGTTGGATGGAGCGTAAGCCTAGCCCTAGGGGACCTATAAATTATTCTCAACAAAATAACACCTATGAAAGTGTCCAAAATGGTTGTGTACGTTAGAAGGACTCTTGGAGGGAGGTTTTTTTGTCATCTAGGCTTGCCAAGATACAATGCATTTGTTACTAAAGGCTAGAGAGAGTAAGTAACTTGGCTAGGAAGTCCGTACCCATTCTAGAATGTACGATTGTAATTTGCCACATCAGCCATCCTATCAATTAGTAATCCGAAAAAATTTATGCGAACTTTTGAATGATGTTTGGGTAAACTATCCTTGGTGGTGGTAAATGTAGTAAAGTGTACATTGCGGTTTTAGGGATAAATAATAGTAGTTGTTTCGATGATGCAAGGAATGTCAAGGGGATTTATTTTTATTATTAATATTTAATTAAGTATTTATGAATGTGAAGATGGTGAATAGAGTGAAATAAATTTTGTGAAATGTATTTTTTTGTGTTTATTGAAAAATTTATATTTGTTGTAAATGTTGTGGAAGAGGTAATACGCAGAGTCTTGCTTCCTCTACTCTTTTAAGATTTATATATATATTATCCTTCATTCTTGCATATTGATTAAATGTAAATGAAGGGTTGATATATGGGTCGTATAATAAACATATTCTTGATACAACAGTGAAGGTCAACCCTTGATGATTAATGTTGCCAATATTTATTATTACTTTATTGAGAGTCATTCCTTGTGCTTTATGTATGGTTAGAACCCGTGCCATTTTCATAGGCATTTGACGGTGATTACCTGTGTAATAAGAGGAATTAAAAGATATGTTGGATTGCAAATATCCCATGAGCGACCATAGGAATTCTTGAAGGCAATAATCATGCACATGGGTAAGGAAGGTGGGTTTGAATATGGGTGGTAGACAAGGTGAAATATTTCTCCAATGGATCCGTTAACTAACTTTTCTTTTACCCATAGATTGGATGCCAACATAATCTTTTGTCCTTTACATAGAAGCACAATTCACTCAAGTTGAGTGTTATGGTTTGGTATCAGCTGTTGTCTACTCTGTTCCAATTTACATATTGTTATTTGAACGTTTAATGATTTTAATATGGCTTGTTTTAAATTATTGCCAATTTGTTAGTTGCATACAAATGTGTTGACACTTTGAAATATTCTTATTCTTTTGAATGCATGACGGATGATGTTCTTGTCATGAGCATATTCTAGTCTTTTTTGTTGGGTTTACATTTCTAATGTTAGTTAATAAATTTTTGAATAGTAGCCAATTTATCGTGCATCGCTGTTGATGCAAATTTGTGTGTAATGTTACTCCTATGTTTAATTCTTGTCACATGGGGTTGCCAAATGACTTTCCTGAATACATTATTATGTCATTTACAAGGGGAAGCTATCACATGTCACCAAAAAGTATAACTGAGCAACTTCTAAAAGCTTTGTTGTTATGTTGAGGAAATGTCTCAAGCGACTGGCTATTTATATATTGTTGAGCATTTTTGGTCCTATGAAGCTTATTTCATCAATGAGCACATATTCAATGCGTCTCATTTCTTCTTAGAAAATTATTAGTGATTGTCCTTTAAGTGCCTTCATTTCATAAATAGGAATGTAAAGGCTTGAATGTATTGTTAATGCATTTATGTTAAATGTTGTAATACCAAATGGAGTGGGGAGAAGTAGGGGAGAATTTGTTCTCCCTACAAGTCCATTTAGGGTACAATTGATGTTGCTAATCAAGTAGGATTTACTTGTACTTGTTATTCCTTGTATAACCAACCTGAGTGATAGAACTTGTGTATTTTTTTGGTCATGGTGTAGAATAATGTTGAAGGCTATTTGATGGTTACTTGACAACTCACTTGTGCACTCTACGTATGTATTTAGGGTAGTTGTGCATTGAGAATCTATAAATTGTGTTGTTGTTGTGTGAAGGTTAAGTAGCACCTCAGAATGATTCTAGTTATGGGGGATCTGAACCTAATGATATCTCCTCTTCCCTTCACTATATTACTGTCGACATGGGAGACATGCAAATCAACAAAGGAGACTTGGATGAAGACATAAATGCACCTACAAATCTACATGATTATCAAACATCATATTTTGAAGCATCTCAATAAATTTTTCAAACACTAAAGGGGTGTAATTATTTGATGTGAAAAATCATTTCACACAATTCAGAATGAATATACACCATTTTTTACACCATAAATTTGATCCAAGCAACAATTCAGGTGACAATTCGGGTGACGGTTCGACCCCAATTGATGACAAAACTTTTGGGAGCCATAACTTTTGCATTGTAGCTCCAATTGACTCCCTGTTTGAACCATTAAAAAGCTAAGAATGAGGAGAACTTAGTGAGATGGCACGAGCTCTACTCATTGGTTTTTGACCCCTAAAAACTCAATAGAAGTGCCCCAGATTTGAATTTTAGTAATGCAGTCTAAAAATAGTAAGTTTCTAAAAATAGTAATTCCTCAAATTTTGTATTGTTTTAAATCATGGAAGTTGAACCACTTAATCTCCCTCAATATTGGTGACCTTCCACATCCTCCTCCTACTTTCAAAATGTGTCTAAATGAAGATGTAACCCAAAATGGAAATCAGACATCTCTTCTCAGAGATAAGCATATAGTTGTATTGTGATCTTGAGCAATAAAACAGCTCTTCTCAGAGAATTCATTATTACTATGTTATTTTCATGTTCTTGAAATATCTATCAATCAAAACTTTTAAGTTTTGGATCAGTGGTATCAGAGCGGTTTGTCTTGAGAGTGTATGATCCCGAGGACAAGGTCATGCTATAAAAAGCTTGGGTGGAAAACAATAGAGCTTTCAAACTATCCACCTATTCACTCCAAATGACTTCGAATGGTGAATCACACTAAGACATCCAATCCCTTCAAGGAAATGGTGAATGAAGCCCTCCAACAGCAACAAGCACAGATGTTGCAACAATTCGCCCAAATTCTCCAATAACTCCCAAGGGAAATTATGGCTCCTCATTTGCACTTCTTGGCTCCTCATCCATGGAGCATCCTTTCAGTGCCCTCACACCCTTAAAGGTTCAAGTGAATTTTGATATCCCTACATTTGAAGGCAAAATCAATGTTGATGTAGTAGAAAATTGGCTGGATCAACTGTCTTCCTACTTCTCTGTAAATAAATTCACCGATGGAGAAAAGATCACTTTTGCTCATTTGAAAGCATCATTGCCCGTGAAAAATTTATGGTAAGTGTATAAAAAGAGGTTCAGTACATATGACATTGGCCTTGAGGTGGAACCTACGTGGGATGATTTCGTGGAAGTGGTAAATGAAGAATATTATCCCATGGGAGCATATGATGATCTGTACATACAGTGGCAACAACTTCACCAAGGTAAGGACCAATCTGTTCAAGATTACACTGACATTTTTTCATTCTTTGTTTGTAAGATTGGGCATCCAAGAAAGTGAGAAACATAAGACTCTTAAATATCATGGTGGACTACAATGATACATACGGGGGGAAATAAAACTCTTCAATTTGGAGACCCTCGATGAGGCATACAAGTTTGCAATGAAGATTGAGCAAAAGCATGGAAAAAAGAATATGAAGAGTCAGCCTTCAAAATAGAAAAGTGACAAAGAAGGTCAAATATGAGGCCAAAATTTGAAGCAAAAGGAGTTTCAAGATAAGAAACCCCAGAAGGGGTAGACTGGAAAATGGTTTGATTACCACAAAACTGAAACTCACTCCAAAGAAGAATGTTGAGCCATAAAGTCACTACTTTCTGAGTCACAATACTTGACATCTATTGCTCTATCTCATACACAACCTACAATCGATGAGCATGAAGAATAGATTGTAGATGCTGAGCCTGATACCATTGTTGCTTCATCATAGACCTGCAAGGAAAGGCCAGATGATAAGGAAAGATTGTTTCACTCCAAGTTATGGGTAAAATGTAAGCCTTTGCATTTCATTCTTGATAGTGGGAGTCAAAAGAATTTAATCTATGCTAAAGTTGTGAAAATTCTAAATCTATCCATGAAGCCTCACCCAAAGCCATACAGTATTGGATGGTTGCGCCCAGGGAGAGACCTTCGTGTCACCCATCAGTGTCTTCTTTCATATGCAATAAAACCTTTGCAAGATGAAATCTTATGTGATGTGGTCAATCTAGATGTTTGTGATGTACTCCTTGGTCAGTCGTTCATGTATGATCGACATGGCATCTATGAATCGTGAACCTAAAGAATCAAACTCACTCTTGGAGCATGGCACTATAGTGTACCAGAGGTACCACCTCTCACATCTGTCTCCCTGATTAATGCCAAACAATGTAAGAGATTGGTGGAGAAGACAAAGCAATTCATTCTCATGGTGGTCAAACCACAAAAATCCAAGAAGGCCGATGTTGCAGTTCAACACAACAATAGAAGTGGATGGGACAAATCATAGGAGAATATGATGTCTTATTCAAGTCACCCATGGGAGTTCCACTGCATTACCAGGTAAAACATTCAATCGATTTAATCCCAGGATCACCTTTGCCTAACAGTCTTATGTATCACAGATCAATTTTGGAGAATGATGAGATAAAAAAATAGATTCAGGAATTGATCCAAAAGGGTCACATCAAGCCAAGATCTTCACCCTATGGCAACCCAATTGTCCTAACACCAAATAAAGATGGAACATGGAGGCTTTGAATTGACTATCGAGCCCTAAATAAAATCATTGTGAATAATTGCTACCCCCTCCCCATGATTGATGACCTAATGGACCAAATTTGTGGTGTGAAGTTATTCACCAAAATTGATCTCAAATCTGGCTATCATCAAATTCCCATTGATCCCACTGATGTCTGGAAGACTGCATTCAAATCTAAGGAGGGGCTCTTCAAATGGTTGGTTATGTATTTTGGCTTAACTAACACACCTGAAACCTTCATGAGGATGATGGATGACATCCTACGACCCTTCACCAACTCAATCATGGTTGTCTACCTAGATGACATACTTATCTACAACAAAATATGGGAGGAACATCTGCAACATGTTTGTAAGGTGCTTCAAACTTTTTGAGAGTATAAGTTTTATGCAAATATTGACAAATACACATTTAAGATGAGAACAATTTAGTACCTAGGGTACATTGTGAATGAGGAAGGGGTGCATGTTGATCTAGAGAAGATTCAGGCTATTTGAGAATGGCCTACACCAAGGACCCTCACAGAACTTTGTAGCTTCTTGGGTCTTGCAAATTTTTATCACATATTTGTTCTTGGATTCTCACATGTTGCTGGGCCGCTAACCCAAGTGACTAAATGAGGAGATAAAGCTACATTTCAGTGGGGAAAAATAAAATAAAGAGCATTTGAGAATTTGAAGAATAGACTTTACTCAACCCCTATTCTTGCCTTGCCATATTTTCATCAACCTTTCGAGTTGATCACATATGCATCTGAATATGCCATGGGAGCTATCATCATGCAACATGGCCATCCTATTGTATATCACAGTGAAACTTTCATTGATATAGTTAGGAAATACTTGACATATGACAAGGAGCTCTATGCCATTGTGCAAGCCTGTAAATAATAGAAACACTACATCTTGGAGAAAGAGATGATCATCCACACTAACCACTGACCATTGGAATTCATCTAGATGTAGAGCAAACTATGAAATGAGAGGTACCAAAAGTGGGCCACATATTTTTAGCAATTCCATCTGATAATCAAACACAAAAAGGGGAGCTCAAATACAGTCATATATTTTCTAAGCCACCCACCAATTACTGTACTCACAACATTTCTTGACCTGTATGGACATGAGACTGTCATTTGGGGTGCTCTGTATGAAACATATCTTGCCTTTATTGATACACATCAGGTGCTTCAAGAAGGTAAACATGTTTCTGATTTCTATTTGTAAGATAATGTCCTTTGTCATATGCGGCACATCTGTGTTCCAGCTATAGAGCAACAAAAGATGATATGAGAAGCTCATTTCAGTAGGATAGCTGGACACTTTGGTGTAGAAAAGACATTGGCAGTTCTTCAAAAACACTTAGATTGGCCCCATATGCGAAAGGATGTGGAAAGGTACCTCAAATATTGCACCTCATGTGCGATAGCCAAGCCAATAAATAAGAAGCAAGGATTGTACACACCATTTCCAGAACCAACCAGGCCTTGGAAATCTATCTCAATGGATTTTATTGCAGGTTTGCCCACTTCAAAACATGGCAAGGACTATATTTTTGTTATGGTTGATCATTTTTCAAAAATGGATATCATGATTGCTTGTAAGAAAAATATATCTACTGAAGAAACTGCTCAACTATATTTTATTCATGTATGGATCTATTTTGGTCTCCCCAAGTCCATTGTCTCAGATCAAGATAGCAGGTTCCTGAGCATCTTTTGGTCCACTCTATGGAAGATGATGGATACCAATCTGATGAAGTCTATAGCCTTCCATCCATAGATTGATGGTCAGACAAAAGTGGTGAATCTCTTATTTGTTTACATGATTCAAATGTATCACTCCAAACATTCACGCACATGGGATGAGGAGATTATTTTCATACTACATGGATACAATCGGTCCCTGCACATCTTGACCAAGCACAATCTATTCCATGTATGCTTTAGGTTCCAACCCATAACACCAATTGATATAGCCATTCCATTCTCCACTATGGGATACACACCTTATGGGAGATTTGAGGTAGTAAAAGCAACAAAGTTCATTGAACAAATGCAACACATCCATCAACAAGTTCATGACATCTTGGAGAAGATGAATCAAAAGTATAAGCAATGCCATGACAAACATAGGATTGCACACCATTTTAATGTGGGTGATAAGGTTTAGTTACATCTTCAAAAGGAATGACTTACAGGCCCACACATATAATTTAGCCTCTATGATATGGTCCCTACACCATCACCAGAAAAGTTGGAAAAATGCATTTGAGTTGAACCTACTAGCCTACCTTGGTCTACATCCAATATTCAATGTGGAGCTCCTCAAACCATATCATCCACCTCTATTGGAAACTTCATTCTTAATAGAACAAATAGACATTGATGAGATTTATCTACAGAGTTTTGCTCTAGTGGAGGAGGATCAAATTGTGGACACCTGGATGAAGACAAAAAGAGGATGCGTTATTCTGCTTTATCAGGTGGTCAAAAGGGGCTAGCTTAGCCACCAAGGTGAGTGGCTCACAGGGAGTCAAATTAAGACACAACTACCACAATTGATGAGGAATATTGACATAATGGGGACCAATTCTTATCAAGGAGGGAGGAATGATCCAGGTAACAATTCAAGGGTCAATTCAAGCGATGGTTCTACCCCAATTGATGATGAAACTTTTGGGAGCCATAACTTTTGCACCATAGCTCCAATTGACTCCTCGTTTGAACCGTTGGAAAGATAAGAATGAGAAGAACATGGTGATATGGCACACATATTTTATTAGTGGGTTTTTACCCCTAAAAACCTAATGTAAATGCCCCAAATTTCAATTTTAGTAGTGTAGTCTAAAAATAATAAGTTTCTAAAAATAGTAATTCCTCAAATTCTGTATTGTTTTAAATCATGGAAGTCGAACCACTTAATCTCCCTTGATATTTTTGACCTTCCACATCCTCCTCCTCCTTTAAAAATATGTATAAATGAAGATGTAACCTAAAATGGAAATCAGACATCTCTTCCCAGAGATAAACATATAGTTGTATTGTGACTTTGAGTAATAAAACATCTCTTCTCAGAGAATTCATTGTTACTGTGTTATTTTCGTGTTCTTGAAATATCTGTCAATCAAAAATTCTAAGTTTTGGATCAAAATTTGAGCCACCTTAGTGTTCCCCAAAACTTAGCAATCCTTTATCAATTTACACTTTTTAATTGTAAAATACAATCAATTTTTTTTTAAGAATTAAAATCAAAATATATTTATTCTTTGATGCTACTTTCTTTTAGCCTTAAATTTTAGAGCATGTGAAGGGAAATGTTTGGCAAATAACCCATCATACCATATTTAGAGAGTCGACCATTAAACATAACCACTAGTGGGTTAATATCTCATTACTGATTGAATCCAACATTTAAGGGATAAAAAAAAAAAAAATCCTGTAAAGTCCATACCCTTCTTGGCCCTTCAAAGAGGTTTATAACTAATATAATAAGTATAAATTCTAATTTCACTTTTGTACGAAGGGAAAATCTAAATATTCGTGTGGAGTAGATTTTTTTTAATTTCATTCAAAATCAATAATTCATTCATTGGCATTTATTTTCTTGTTGTCTCTTCATACCTCAACAAGATTGTCGAGATATTGATACGAAGAGATTGCAAGAATTTAAAGTAAATTTTTAGTCTCTTCATATCAATAGCTACGGATTGTCTTGTAATTTGAGGACACCCTAACATTTTGATCACTGGCCTCTACATTTATATTCATATTTCCAGTGGTCTTGTTTACCATGACATTAGGAAATTAGAGTGAACACTAAAATGGTATAAATCCTTGGTATATGGAATGATGTAGATTGACCCCCAACTAATTTGAAGTGAATCTAAACTATTTGTTACAACATTCTATACATTTGATATTGAAATGAAGCTACACAATCCCATACACCCAATATTTGCATCAATTTAGGCATGCCGATAAACTATAAAGTGATTTGTTGGTCTACACCATTCAATACACATGGGATTTTCCTAACAAAGGGAAAATTGTGGTGTAATGAATGACATCGATTCAAGTGAATAAGTGGTTGGAACATCAGCTTTTGAGAATGTCCAAATGGTAAATGAGAAATAAAGAATTATGCAAGGGAAAAATTTAGTTTGAGCATGTGGATAAAGCATCTTGGGAAGGAGGAATTCCACCTCATAGAATTCAATCTTACTTTTAAACACGATAATTCTTATAAATATGCTCTGTCCATCTTCTCCAAGCATCTTGTTGGTCAAGCATCTTTATATAACCTTCAAGCATTCCTTTACCTTTGATTTTTCCCATTATTGACTTCCTCTAGCTTTTCATTTGTAGGTTTCTTGAAAATAATTCAATGCCATAAAACCTGCTTGGTATCATAAAACAAGGTTTTAACTTTAGAAAAAATACCCTAGTAGTCTATATAGGTAGTGATGCACATTGCATACCATACTTATGAAGTTTAGATCTCTAAACACTTAGAAAAACTAATGTTAATAAACTTGAAATAAAATATGGTCCCTTCTTTATCACTGCAAGTTTGATAAGGTGCACCTTGTTTGAGTGAAATCCCATGTTTACAGATCACATCACTTAACATTGTAGACACTTGAAACTAGCCACAACTGGCCTTCAACTGGACTTTAGACCGATTCCTACCAACCATTGCATATTAAGCTTAGAAATCACTGAATGCCCCAAATTTGCTTGTGCATCATTCATTAAAGCTTAGAATCATATTGAGACATCCCTGATTGGTGTATCCTATCATATACAATAATAACCTCTCATGGATTCATCCCTAATCATCTTGAGGAATCATAACAGTCAATTTGACCTATGGACCTATTAAGTGGGGCACATGAACAAAAATCAAATCTTGAAAGAGCTAAATGTCTAATCAAAATTAATTAACAAGCTAAACCAAATTAAATGCCTAATTGAATTATCCATGTGCAATTAATGAATATCAAAAAAAGAAAATTCAAAAATTGAAATATCCTATCCTTTCATCATGACCTTTGTGAATTGTCAAGTTCTTTGGAAATATCCTAAAATATCTCATTTTGGAGATCCATGCCTATTCATTGCAAATCATGATTAATATATGTTGAGTTATTTATATAAGAAGCTCAATATTATGTAAATTATCATTCTTTTTATCTTGATAATAGACATGAAGTGCGGTTGAAAACCTCAAGGTTTAAAAAATTATAACAATTTTTACTAGAAACATTTTCTCATCATTTATGGATCATGAAAACTTGAGATCAACAAGAGATACCTATGTACTTTGTGTATTCCATTGCCTTGTGTTTATTCACCAATGTACATGAGTTAAAAAGGGCTTTGATAAATAAATACTCATATAAAATAACTTCTTATTGAGGATTAAAAAATACTCAAAACCACATTCTAAAAAATCCCATAAAAATAAAGTATCTAAACAATATTACTTTGAAAAAGACTCTCATTACTTACGAAATAGATTGTATTGGATAAAAATAAAATAAAATTGCAATAGCTAACACATCTACCCATTTTTTATGTAACCATAATCACCAATCTTTGCTTTATTATAGGAAAATATCGTGTGCAACTCTTAGTTTTCTTAGTTATAATTTTAAATTTAACATGAGCAAAAATTTGAAGTCCAAAATAATGTGTCAAACTCTTATGATTGTCGTAGTGTTTTGATTTACTACTATCACTGATGATGATGGCATTTAATGTCCTTTAAACATAATTGGTCTGGAGGACCCAATAAAGTGTACAATAGAAAATATAGTTTTTATTTGAATCCTCTAAGTAAAATGTGATTTGTAGTTGTCATTTTTGATGTCAACCTTCACAATTTTTAGAATCTTCTCATCTGAAGTTTTTAAAAATTTGTTGGACTCTTCCGATTTGAAGTGCATAGAAAATAAATAATGAATTAGAAACATGTCAAGATAATAAATAATTAAATAGTTAAATTAAAATAAAATTGAGAGTTTTTTTATTAATAATTTAATTGTCAATAGAAAATTTAGACAATCAATAACTATAAATCATTGAGCTTAGATTGGTGGTCCATATTTAGGAGTTCATGGGTCAAGCTATGATTGTAAATATCAACCCAAGCATGTTTTAAATATAGAAATATAATATGGGCGTGTTAGGAGAAAGTGAACTTCATCTTTAATTTCACTATACACCTTATACATTAAAAAGTGTTTATGGGATTTTGATTTACTAGTTTTATTAAGCAGCTCATGCAAGTTAGTTCCTAGTTTTGTAATCGTATTTTTCTTCTAGAAATTGATAACCTCATATAAATTTAACAGTGTTCAAGTTTGGGATTGATGATATCTTTGTAATAAGACGTTTTTCTTTTATCTTTTGATATTTTCATCCATCTAAATATTTTCAAAAGCTTTCTTTTCAATTTTCAATTTCAAATCTATATCACATGAGTGTGATATTTCAATTGATGTCCTAAAATTTTAATCATTTATCAATTTTTTTTGGTCAACCACTTTTTAGACAAATACGTGTTCATATAATTTTTAAGCAATGATAGAAGCCATCTTGTCACATTTTTGCTAGCTTGTGTTTGCATAATATTTTATTTTAGGCTTCATCTTTGATGGACAACATACCAAGTCCTACAAGGAAGATATGATATATTAGTTTTAATTTCAAAGTTATAAATAATGATTGGTTTTTGGATTTGCTCAATTTTATTACGAGCTTATAGGTAGAGGATAGGGAAAATATATTACTTTTAATTTTAAATTTATAAATACATAATTATTTTTGGATTTCCTTATTTTTTAAAAGTTTTTTGAAATATAATTTAAACCCAAAGTTCACAATTGCATAATATCATATGTATTACAAAATTAGAAAATAGTTCTTTCTTTTAATTCCAATGACAAAATTTAATATCTCATTTATACTTTTTCAATTATAAAAAACCTTCTAACCTATAAATTATTTTAAAAAATATTAATATTCTCATTTATGATTAAAGTCAATACCATAATATTTATAATTGTAAACTACTTCAAATCGATAATGACTTAAAATCTCCTACTTTGTTAAGGTGTTGAGGATTTTTGGCTCCGAATATGAAATAAATAAAAAGCCAAATCCATCAAAGAATGGAAATGGCTTTGGGTTATGTAGCTTTGAATAAAATTTCAATAACAATAAAAAAGGACTATTTTGTTTGTCACTTTGTAGAGTGGGGCACGTTCCATCACATGTTCGTGTTTTTTTGGTTTATTTATCGAGTATTTTGTTTAAGTTTGTAAAATATGAGTTTATTTTATATTTTTAAAATATTAAAAATAATATTTTATTTTTCAAAAAATATAAATTATTTATTATTAAACTATTTCATATATATATATATAATTTTTTTTGACAAATGAAATATGTCTTATCTTTCCCTAATTCAAATGTCTCTAATTAAAAATATCACACTTACCAAACTATTTATTTTTCAGACTATATAATATATAAACCAAATCTTAATAATGTTACAATTAACATGAATTAAAAAAACAAAACCTAATGAAACTATAATGTGAGTTAAGCAAACCTAGGGGCTAAAAGACATGAACATAAATTAATAATATGAGGATATGCATTTAAGATAAAACATGTAAAAATAATTTATATTATTTGATGTTTTACATATTTCGTCATATCTATAAGTTTTTATGTAATCGGTTCTAATTTAATTTTAAGGAAGAAATTGGGTTAATGAAAAAAATCAATTTTTCATATGCAAAGTTATATATAGTCTCTTGTTAGATGTCGGTGAAGATCAAACACCTCACAAAAGAAAAGAGTTAAGCATCTACGATTCTCTTAAATTATAAAGGTCTTACGAGAGTTATATGAGTCTCTAAAGACATAAAACAATTATTTTTTTATTTCATATAAGGAAAACATCTAAATATAAAATGATCTTCAATTTTAGGTTTAATAGAACAACTCTGAGAAATATAATGTACATGAGGAATATGGTGATTTGTATATACGCGAAGGTGGTGTGATCAAACTTTTAATTGTACAAATAAAACCCTCAAAATATAGGGTAATTAGAGCTTAATGTAACTTAAAGATTAGATGATCCCATTCTCACTAGAGTAATGTCGAAACTTTGAGAAAAGAAGTCCCTGAGGCTCTAACCATTTGAGTCCTAAATAAGTTCTATAGATCTCATCTTTGACATCCCTATTTATCTCCTTTTAAATAGAATTAATGCATTAATTAAAAAATTGTGTACAGGAACTATGTCTATGTCAATATTTACAAGATTTAATATAACAACACACCAACTAGAAAATATCATGCGATATGATTACTCTATATAAGATTTTAATGTTTGATATGAGTCCTTGAAGAAATCAACTACCGAATTGGTCACCAATATGCCCTTGTGTATCATAATCATAATAACCACTCAAAAAATAAAAAAATCAACAAAGGTCATGTTGCAGCATGAGTACATATTGTTATTAGTACATATACAAAATATACACCTACCTTGAAATTGTATTTGATTGACTTGCAATAATATTTGGATTGTGTAAAAAAGACAATCACCTATATTTTATTAGAATTAATTAATTCAAAAAATATGATTATATTCTAAAGCATTGTCAATATTATAAAACAATGTTTTAATTTGTTATTTAGTACATGTTGTTATTAGTATATACACAAAATATACGTCTACTTTAGGATTATATTTGATTGACTTGCAATAATACTTAGATTGTGTCAAAAAGATAATCACCTACATTCTATTTGAATGAATTAATTCAAAAAAAGTGATTATATTTTAAAGGATTGTTAATGTTATAAACAATATTTTAGTTTGGCATTTATATATTTCGACATCTATTGAAACTTCAAAATTTTTTCTTCTTTATTATTTTTTTTATCTTTTCATGTTTTTTTAATTGTATAAGAATGCTATTCTATAAACTAAAAAAATTTACAAGTTTTTATTTGACTATAATTCTTTTAATTAACTAAAAATACAAGTTGAAGTGCATATACCTTTTTCAATAGTTGAACTTGATACCAAAACTTGCAAAAAAATATAAAAGTTTTTTAAAATAAGAATAGTTCAATTTACTTGAGAATATAAGGCAAATTGCATGTACCTCTTTTAATAGCTAAATTCAAAAGCAAAATATAAATTTATTACATTTCATTTTAATTTTTTTAAAATACAATAGTTGAAATACGTAAAACATTTTTAACTTAGATCAATAACATTTATAACAAAACTTAAAATATAAAATTAAAAAAATATTATTTATAGCAAAAAAATATGTATTAATAAATGCACTGTATGTAAACAAATAAAAAAATAATAAATTCAAAAGCTTATAAAAACATTTCTGCAAACAATATTTGACATAAAATTGTGATTGAATGCAAATGACTCTTTTTTAGATATATTAATATTTATAGAAATAATTATTTCAATTCCATTATTCTAATCTAATTATGGTTTAATTTTAATTGTCTACGATTTTTAAGTTAAAACTTAAGTTTATGGCGATCATAATCTTATATCTTAAATCCAAGGTTTATGTATTCACACCATGTATTCCAAACTATGCTTATGTAATCTTGTGATTAATAGACTCAATGATTGTTATTTAAAGCACGTATAACACTTGAATCTCGAAATCACATCACATTTAAAAAAAATAAAAATTTCTAAGTCATTAATTTTTGTGGATTATATTTGTATAGTAAATAAAACCATGTCTTAACTAGAGTATATTGTATGATATGATTACTCTATAAAATTTGAATGTTTAACATGAATTTTTGAAAAAATAAATCACAATTAATTACCTATCTAAACTTGTGTATCATAATCATTATTTGAAAAATCACAAAATCGATGAAAAAATTTGTTATGTAGAGTGCTTCTGATATGATCATGTAAACATTTTTAGATCGACATTTCAAATCACACTTCCATCATCATTCTTTTCTTTTCATAATAATAGATCACCGAGTTTAATCGAAATATCGATCTAAATATAGTCACACAATTATTTCTAAAAATACTCTTTAGATTTACATAGAATCTAAAAACACTATTGCTCTTATTAACCTATAATTACTTCTCATCAATTTCTTATCTGTTATACACAATCAATTTCTTATCTGTATATTGTAGCAGGGAAAAGCATGAAGTAGTTGGGTGGAGCGTAAGCCTAGCCCTAGGGGACCTACAAATTATTCTCAACAAATAACACCTATGAGAGCAATCATTTAGCCTCTTGTTAGAACGATTCTTGGAGGGAGGTTGTTTGTCATCCAGGCTTGCCTAGATACAATGCATTTGTTATAAAGGCTAGAGCGAGGGATTTTATGAAGTCTGTACCCATCCTATAATGTCGATGGCAATTAGTAGTATGGAAAACTTATGGGAAATTTTGAATGATGTTGGGTAAACCATCCTTGGTGGTGGGAAATGTAGTAAAAGTAAAGTGTATAATGTGGTTTTAGGGTTAGAAGAGTATATGAAAATAGTTGTAATTGTTTCGATAATGCAAGAAATGTTGGGAGGGATTTATCTTTATTATTATTATTTAGTTAAATGTTTATGAGTGTGAAGTTGGTGAGTAGTAATAAAGAGTGAAACAAATTTTATGAAATGTATTTTTGTGTGTTTATTAAAAAAACTTATAATTATTGTAAATATTGTGGAAGAGGTCATACATCGAGTCTTGCTTCCTCTACTCTTCTAAGATTAACATATATATTATATTTCATTCTTGCATAGCGATTAAATGTAAATAAAGGGTTGATATACAGGTCACACAACAAACATACTCTTGATATGGCAGTGAAAGTCAACCCTTGATGATTAATATTACCAATATTTATTGTTACTTTATTGAGAGTCATTCCTTTTGCTTTATGTATGGTTAGAATTTATGCCATTTTTATAAACATTTGGCAAAGATTACCTTTCCAATAGGAAGGATTGGAAGATGTGTTGGATTACAAATATCCCATGGGGACCATAGTAATTATTGAAGGTAATAACCATGTACATGAGTAAGGAAGATGGATTTGAATATGGGTGGTTGACAATGTGAACTATTTCTCTAATGGTTATATTAACTAACTTTGCTTTTATCTATAGATTGAATGTCAACATAGTCTTTTGTTCTTTACATAGAGGCACAATTTGCTCAAGTTGAATGTCATGGTTCGGTATCCCCTGTTGTCTACTTTGTTTTGATTTACATATTGCTATTGGAATGTTTAATGATTTTAATATTATTTATTTTAAATTATTACCAATTGGTTGGTTGCATACAAATGTGTCAACACTTTGAAATATTCTTGTTCTTTTGAATGTATGAAGGATGATGTTCTTGAAATGAGCATATTCTAGTCTTATTTTATTGGGTTTACATTTTTGATGTTGGTTAATCAAATTTTTAACAATTGCTGATTTGTCGTACATATCCGTTGATACAAATTTGTTTGTAATGTTACTACTGTGTTGAATGCTTGTCAAAGGGGGTCACCAAATGACTTTTCTACATACATTGTTATGTCATTTATAGGGGGAAGCTATCGCACGTCACCAAAAATTATAACTAAACAACCTCTAAAAGTTTTGTTGTTATGTTGAGGAAATGTCTCATGCAATTAGCTATTTATATATTGTTGAGTATTTTTGGTCCTATGAAGCTCATTTCATCAATGAGCACATATTCAATGTGTCTCATTGCTTCTTAGAAAATTATCAGTGCTTGTCCTTCAAGTGCCTTCATTTTATATATAGGAATATAGAGGCTTGAATGTATTGTTGATGCATTTATGTTAAATGTTGTGATATGAAATGGAGTGAGGATAATTAGGGGATAATTTATTCTCCTTGCAAGTCCATTTAGGCTACGTTTGATGCTGTTAATCAACTAGGATTTACCTATACCTGTTGTTCCTTGTATAACCAACTTGAGTGATAGAATTTGTGTATTTTTTTGGGCATGGTGCAGAATAATGTTGAAGGCTATTTGATGGTTACTTGACAGCTCACTTGGTAGTGGCTCACTTGTGCACTCTAGGTATGTATTCTGGGTGACTATGTGTTGATAATCTATAAACTATGTTGTTGTTGTGTGAAGGCTAAGAAGCACCTTAGAATGATTCTAGTTATTGGGGATCCTAACCTAATGATATCTCCTCTGCCCTTCACTATATTACTATCGACATTGGAGACACACAAATCAAAAAAATAGACTTGGATGAAGACACAAATGCACCCACAAAGCTACATGATTATCAAACATCATATTTTATAGCATCTCAATAAATTCATTGAACAAGGGGTGTAATTCTCTAATGTGCAAAATCGTTTCACACAATTCAAAATGAATATATACCATCCATTCTCCAGTTATTTAAGTCAATTTAATAAATTATAAAGTAATATTTGTGGCACAAATTTACACCATTTTATACACCATAAATTTGTTCCACCTTAGTGTTCCACAAAACTTAGCAATCCTTTATCAATTTACACTTTTTTATTGTAAAATACAATCTAAATTTTCTTAAGAATTAAAATCAAAATATGTTTATTCTTTGATGTTACTTTCTTTTAGCCTTAACTGTTAGAGTATTTGAAGGGAAATGTTGGGAAAATAATTTATCATACCATATTTAAAGGGTTTACAATTAAACATAACCCCTAGTGGGTTAATATCTCACTACCGATTAAATCCAATGTCTAAGGGATAAATAGAAAAAAAATTCTATAAAGCCCATACCCTTCTTGGCCCTTCAATGAGGTTTCTAACCAATATAATAAGTATAAATTCTAATTTCAATTTCATACGAAGGGAAAATCTAAATTTTTGTGTGGAGTAGATTTTTTAATTTCATTAAAAAATAATAATTCAATCACTGGCCTTTATTTTCTTGTTGTCTCTTCATACCTCAACAACGTTGTTGAGATATTGATATGAAGAGATTGCAAGAATGTAGAGTAAATTTGTAGTCTCTTTATATCAATAGCTGGGGATTGTCTTATAATTTGAGGCCACCCTAAAATTTTGATCACTGGTCTCTACATTTATATTCATATTTCTAATGGTTTTGTTTACCATGACATTTGAAAATTAGGGTGAACATTAAAATGGTGTAAAACCTTGGTATATGGAATGACGTAGATTGAACCCCAAATAATTTAAAGTGAATCTAAACTATTTGTTACGACATTCCATAAATTTGATGTTGAAATGAAGTTACACCATCCCATACACCAGATATTTACATCAATTCAGGCATGTCAATAAATTATAAAGTGATCTATTAGTTTATACCATTCAATACACAAGGGATTTGCCTAATGAAGGGAAAAAATGTGGTGTAAATAATGGCATTGATTCAAGTGAATAAGTGGTTGGAACATCAACTTTTGAGAATTTCCAAATGGTAAATGCAAAATAAATAATTATGTAAAGGAAAAATTTAGGTTGAGCATGTGGATAAAGCAACTTGGGAAGGAAAAATTCCACCTCATAGAATTCAATCTTACTTTTAAACATGATCATAAAACATACATAGGTGCAAGTATCAAATAGAGAACAATGTTTCTTATAAAGATGCTCTCTCCATCTTCTTCAATCATCTTGTTAGTCAAGCATATTTATATAACCTTCAAGCGTTCCTTTGCTCTTGATTTTTCCCATTCTCGACTTCCTCTAGCTTTTCATTTGCAGGTTTCCCAGAAATAATTCAATACCATGAAACCTACTTGGTATCATTAAACAAGGGTTTAACTTAAAAAAAATACCCTAGAAGTATATATAGGTAGTGATGCACATTTCATACCATACTTATGAAATTTAGATCTCTAAACACTTGGAAAAATTAATTTTAATAAACTTGAAATAAAATATGGTCCCTTCTTTATCATTGCAAGTCTGACAAAGTGCACCTTGTTTGAGTGCAATCCCATGTTTACAAATCACATCACTTAACATCATGAATAATATTGGCAAGAACATTTTCCTTGTTTAAAATTATGGAATTGGTTTGTATCTCTCACAAAAACTTGTCTTGAAACAATCTTGGAGATAAACTTAGTTGTAGTGTGATAGTCAACACATACTCAAAGGTTCTTGATGACTCTAATAGTTATTCCAGGGGGTATGTTTAAAAATATAAATGCAATTTAGAACTTCTCACTATGGTGATAGATGAATAATCCATTTTCCTCTTCCTCAACATCATCTAATGCATGTCTTGAATCTTTAAAATATCCTATTGATTTCATCATAATTTCTCCAACTTTGCATAGATCTCATGTCTCTAGGTGTGTTCTATCTCCTACAGAAAAAAATGTAACATTTTGTATCCTTCAATATAACTACACATAAATATATTTTTAATTCCTCTATCTTGCATCAAAATCCTTACCATTTAAGCCTTACCCTGCCTCCCCACTTCTGCATAGATGATTGGTAGAAGAATATAAGTCGCAACATTTTTAGGTTCTAGTTCAAAAAGAAGAGTTGTTGTAAATACTCTTGAATCTACATTATTATGTGGTCTATAGTCACCAAGAAAACATATCCACACAACAACCACATGTTAAAATGGCATTTTGATGATAAATTTTAGAGTTTCCCCAAGAAAGCCAACACGACCAAGAATGCCAACCATGCACACATAATGATCAATTGTAGGTGTAATGAAATTAGAGCCACCATGCCATTGAAGTATTTACAACCCTCATCCACCAATCAAGTATAAATACATGCTAATAAAACAAAAGCAAAGCTTGCATGGTTAGGGTTTATTCTAGAGTGCATCATTAGTTCAAAGAGTTTTAAAGTGTCCTTGAAAAAGCCATTTTATGCATACCTTGAAAGAGAGCATTCCATAAGACCACATTTCTTTTAGGCATGTTGTCAAAAAATTCTTGTGCCTTGTGTATGCTTCCAAATTTTACATACATGTATATTAAGGAACTTCTAACTACAACATCTACGAAAAGTACACTTTTGATTATGCTTTGATGGATGTCCATTCCCTATTCCAAAGCTCCTAATTTAACACAGGGTAGGAGGATGTTGGAAAAGGTTGTTGAGTTTGGATTTACACCTACCAGTTTAATTTGATAAATTTTTTCTAATGCCTTTTAAATAAACCCATTTTGTGTATATCTTACAATCATTGCAATCCATAAAACCACCTCTTTGAGGCATTTTGTCAAACAATTCACATGCCTTGCCTAAGATTGCACATTTTACATACATGTATACCAGGGTGCTTGTAAATAAAACATTTGATAAAAATATGCTTTTGATTTTGCTTTGATGGATGTCCATACCTTTTTCCAAATTTCCCATTTTTACATAACCTAGGAGGATGCTGTAAAATGTTGTGGAGTTTGGACTTATACCTGCCAATTGTATTTTCTTAAATGCCTCTAATGCCTTTTAAAGGAACCCATTTTTTCCATATCCTACAATGATGGAACTCTAAGAGACGACATTTGGTCGACACATTTCATTCAAAATCCTTAAATCCTCATCAAGGAAACCATTCTATGCATGTCCTAAAACCATAACATTCCATGAATCCACATTTTTTTAGACATTATGTCAAATAATTCACATGTATTGTGTATGCTTACACATTTTGCATACATATCTACTAGGGAATTTGGAATTTCAACATCTAACATAAATCCCATTTCAATTATGCTTTGATGGATGTCCATACCATGTTCTACTACTCTTATTTTGGCACATGCTGGGAGTATGTTGGCAAAGATGAACTGATCAGGTTAGACACCTATTTTTTACATTTGGATAAATAGTGTCAATGATTTATTAGGATACCCATGTATTTTTTAATCTACAATGATGGAATTCCATGAGAATCCATCTTGTTCTTTCATATCATTGAAAACTTTATGAGCATCGACCAAACTACCGCAACTGACATACATGTTGATAAGGTTATTTTGAAACATATGTGTAGGGAAAATACAAATCCATATCATTGATGTGAGATTGGATTTATTTACCCTTTGAAAGGGAATTATTGTCAATTCTATAGATGGGACACATTATGTATAAGCTGAGCTAGGCATCTATGCAATCTAGGTGAAACATGTGATCACAATCAGGTATCAATCACACCACATCTAACTTGTTGAAATCTATATGTAAATTGAATAACAAATTTGTGATTTTAGATCAGGAGGATAAACTACACTCATTTTCTATGCATAAATTAGTTTTAGATATATAATCAAGGTGGTCGCATCGATCCCTCCTCTCATTACTATTATTATTATTTTCCAATGCTCGATTAGAATAAGAAAACATCATTCATCCATGTATACACACTTTATGCACCTAAATTTGCTTGCCTTAATAATCCTATTAAACCCACTAATTTATATCATAACCATAGACCTAACCAATTAACTAATATCCTAATTCCTACATAAAATTCCCTACATACCATAAACCTTACCATACCCTCGTATCCAATTAATTACCCCATTGACCTACTAATTAATTACCCCATTGACCTACTAACTAATATACCCACTAGTCCACTTGCCAATTTAAAATTCCTTTTTAATCACCTACCCCCTAGCTACCCTACCACCGTAGCCTCTCCTACATCCATATGAATCTTAAACATCATTAATTCCTATTTAATCCCCTATTATAAATTAAAATAATTAAGAAACCTCTAGAACTAGGGAAGCTCCTCCAAAGTTCTAGAAGTCTCTAAACTAGAGGCTTCTTAATAATTTAAAATTCCTTAAATTATCCTCCACCATCTTATATAAGCCATACATAGGCTATGGCCAAACTAACTTGGAAAACTTGGAAATCACTAAGCCTCCATATACTTACATAATCAACCATTTTCAAGCATCCTCACACTCTTGTCAAGCCATCCAATAATCCAAAGAAGCCATTGGAGTCACTTTGAAGCTCAAGTCAAGCAATCCACATTCAGAAATTTTGGAATTCCAATTCACTTGAAGATCTTAAAGAGGATTTTTAAGGGAGAAAAGGATGGTAATAATTATATTTTAATTGTCTAATTATTCCTTTATCCCCTACTTTGACGTTGTTTGTGTTATTGGGTTTTTATTACTAAATATAATAGTTTTGTAAATAACTCAAAATACGATCACACATTAGTGACCATAGTGGGATTTTCCCCTTTAATCTAACCCTTTTACTTGTTATAAGTGATTTGGTGACTTGTAGGCTTGACTGGATGAAGATCAAGCTTTGAAATTGCTCAAAACTACATATGCAGGCAATCAATGATTTTGACCTGTAAATGGCGATATTGTAGTTGCAATTTTGTATGAAATTAAGAGATATTGACTTAACCATCACCTTAACCACTAATGGTTTGAAAATTTTGACAGTTTTTGAATTTTTAGCAATATCACTAATTTGTGGATAGTGATTTTGCCTAAAAATCTATGGTTTTATCCCTAGATTTACTATTTTGTAGGCTTTTGTTTTAAAATAAGCATAGATAGTTTTTGCATTATTTTTTAGCTTTTATAGGAAGATTTAAACTATTTATATCTAGCAGGTGTAGGAATTTGAATTTTGTGTGTAGGAAAGTAGGACCCGTTAGCACTAAATCACTTGGGTTCCAACACTCAAAACCACAACTCAAAAGTCACAATTTTGCATAAAAGTAGTGATATTGCTTTCACAAGTTGCAATTTTGTGTTTTATTTTTAAAAATGTTAAAACTAACCTACTAATTTATTGAATTCTAGGTTTATATATGTCTAATCACTTTCTATTTGTAGGAAAAATTGGGAAGCACCAGTTTTACAAAGCCTTTTCACATAAAATTGTAGTTTGTTTAAGTAATCTAAGGCAATTAGGTTATTTTGCTAACAGGGTTTGATTGGTTGTTGTGTTGGATATTGTCTATCAACAGGGAGAAATTAGGAACCACCTAAAGATAAATCAAGATTTTATCCTTGCCCTTTTTCCCATTTTTTGTAATATCGTAGATCACGAATTAGCAGTTTTATAATAAAACAAGCAATATTGTCTTTAAAGTAGCAATTTTGACTGAAAGTGTTAAAAACTATATTGATAAGTTTTGGTGACTATTTTAACTACTAATACAAGTATAAATATAATTTTGGAAGATAAATATCACTCTGTTCTGTGCTCTTGTATAAATCATATATCTTACATTAGCTTTTAAAAGGTTAAAATTTCTATACTACTCTATCAAATTTTGTCTTCCTGCAACAAGTTTTGGTCTATAAATAGGCTCTTAGTGCATTTGTATTCAAGTTTAGGGTTATAAATATAAATTTTTTAGTCTTTAGAGAATGTTAATATCGTAGATCATGAATTAGTGGTTTTATATTAAAAGTCATAGTTTTGTCTGACCATTATTGATTTTGCAGGGTTCATATGGTTAGCTATAAGACCATAATACCGTGAATCAAAAGTAGTGATTTTTCATAAAAGTAGTGATATTGTAGTCTTTGGAAGTGATATTTATTTATATTAACTGTGTTTTTGTAGTTTTTTAGGAAATTAGTGATTTTGCTTATTTCGAACTACTAATCCATTTCTTGCAGGACCTTTTAATGAGAAGGCATTAAATCTAATTGTCTAACCTATGTACTTGTAGGAGTGCTTAAATTGAATATTTTAAAATTTTGTTTGTATATATCTTATGTAAGTGACTTGCTCGATCATTTTAAAATTCACTCACATAGGTAATTAATCAGCTAAATTAATCTCGTTTGCTTATGTGATAATGCATATTATCTAGGATAACACATGATGTGGAATTCATCCCCATGCATGGGCTTAGTCACTAGGGGTTGGTGTCACATATTTAATCACCACACATTCAACCACACTCTATGTTCTGGTAGAGTATAAATATTAGGGACAACTGTCGTTAGGCTAAGCGGTTGACCCCATACAGGTCATCCATGAAGGTGAAGAGTTAACTCTCTAAACCATGCATTAGATAACACCCTATATGGATTTGGGCCCCACGTAACTTAGCATATCTCAAGGACTCTCATATATACCTTTGTGTAAACCTATCATAGGACATATCAGTCATAATAGGTGTTCTACTATTGGAGTCAGGATCAGATCTCAAGTGACCATCAAGTGCAAACAGGGTTGAGAGGGTTCAATTGATTTTTTAATGGGTCACTGGATTATAACATTACCCAAAAATCCATTAGATGGTATAGAATTTGGGTTACATGTGCATTTAGTTGATTAAATTAGGGATTATGATTGAGCATGTTATTTATGTGTTGTTTAAAAGCCTGTTTTATTTGTGAACCAAGTTAGCATGTCCTAGTTTTTTGTCACAAAACACCTAGAGAATCTTAGGACAAATACCATATTATAACAAAAAAAAACAATAACTTCATACAAATATTCACACCTTTAGATATAAACCTTTATCTTGAAATCAAACTTTAGTGGTCAACCATCATTTTCTATCCTAGTCATCACTATCCTTGACTAAACATTATCGACATTTAAAACCTTGTTTGGTTTTAGTCTAGCACTCATCATCTCATCATTCTACCTCTTCATACATAGCACCCATGTAATCACCACCTTGATAGTCTGAAGGGTATCTAGTCATCTTATCTTCTTTATCTCTTTTCTAGATTGAATCCTTATAGGGTGTTTATTTTGGTAATATTTAGTCCTTCTATTCTTCGTATCTTCCCACAACCAAATCCAATCCATGTTTAAATCATGTTTCTTGGCCACTCTTAGTTTGGGTTTTTAGATAAAATTAGTATCTAAAGTCACCTTATCTCCCATCATCCTATATTAAATTCACACCTAATCACTCTTCTTATGTCACTCTCATCATCCATCATGCCTATCCAAACTTGTGCCTAAATTATTAGAATGGGACAAGGATCCAACTAGGAAAATGACTTCTTGAGGAATCTAGGTGATCAAACTTGGGGTATTGATGACATGCATACTTTTAGAAAGGAAGAATGATTCACAAATGACTTCTTCCATAGTGATGAGGTTAGGACCTAATTCAACCAATATATATATGAATAACGTGACCAAATCCTAGTCCAGGTCATTGAAATAGGGGTAAATTTACCCCCTAACTTTGATCCAATCCTCTTACAATACCTAATTTGTCCATCCACTAGGCCTAACACTCCACATCATCAAACTAATACCAACCAAGAGCAAAAAGAGGACAATCTTGTAGATCACGAGTAAGAGATTGAAGAACAAGAATGATAATAGCCCCTCCAAAATAATCACATTGAGGCTAATAGGAGAATAACTACCTTGGAGGATCGGTTAAACCAGTTAACCCAACAAATTAATTTACTTGCCTCATAATTTTGAGCCCAAAATAAAATACCTTCTTCCCTAAGGAAACATGTCAAAAACACCAACCCTAATCATTATAGACCTTAAACCAGTTAAGTTCAAACCTCTAATCCCCTCATGGACCCCTCATTTGCTTAAGAGTGGAGAATAATGAAGTAGACTCTTCAGCAGATCAATCCTCGAACACAAGCAATAAGGTACAAGTATGAATATTTTTGCACATCTCTTTTAGACATGAGCATCTTAAAATTACCTTTCCCATCACATTTTGAGGTCCAAAAATTTGATAAATATAGAGGGAAAGGGGATCCTTAAGATCATGTACAAGAATTTTATGTAGCATGGCATGAGGTTTCTTATGAAGATGCTTATCCTCTTTGAATTTTCCCTAAAATTCTCATGGGTCTTGAATTGGAGTGGTTTATGCATTTAACCAAAGGGTCATATCCATCTTTGAAGAGTTGACATATTTTTTTATGAGACACTTCTCCTTTAATATTGAGCATGATATATCTATCGTAGATATTTATAACACTAAACAAAGAAATGGAGAAAGCCTAGCTTTATTCTTACAATGTTAGAGAAGTCTTGCAATCTTAATTACATTACATGGTTCCTGAAAAGGAATTGGATAACATGTTCATTGACAACCTCAACACTAAATTGAAATATCACTTAGAGCTACAATGTGCAAAATCTTTTGATGAGATCATAGAGAAGGGGATCCAAATTGAAAAGGCCCTCATTGAGAAAGGTAAAATCAAATTATATAATCAAAGTAAACGTAAACAAAGTCATAATCAAGATAATATATTTTTGGGTAAACCTAAAATATTTAATAAGAACAAAAATGTTGTAGGGGTTGGAGTGACAAATTCTAAATAACATGTTCAAATGGTGTAGAAAATATCCCCTACTTATAAGCATAATGTCTCTGCCATAAGAGTACCATGGGGAAAGTCAAAACCCCAAACAAGAAAAAAGCCTCTCACTAGTCTTGGGATACCTATAGAAGTGGTCCTAAAATAGTTAATAGTTATAAATATGATCACTCTCCCAAAAATTTGACCCTTAGATGACAATAAACACTGACCAGATTGGTATCATGAGGATGAGTTTTATCAACATCATAGAGTCAAGGGGCATGATACTAAAAAATGCATGTAGATGAAACATTACATCCAAGGTATAATTTAAAAATGGGATATTGAAATATAAGGGGAGAGCCTGACTACCAATCTAAGAATCAACAACTCAGAATCTATCAGGACCCATTGCCTAAACATGATCAGAGGCAAAGAAAACCACCCAAAGACTAGGGTCAAGCCTCCACATACAATTGAATTGATTACCATACCATTAAATATAATTATGTCAACTTGATTAATTATTCCCCCTTAAGAACCCACACCACCACCATCCACCATTCTCAATATTAACCAGGCCACAACTGACTGTGTAGTAACCACATAGTGCAACAAAATTGTAGTTCTTGGAGCACCATTGAAATACCCATCCACTTCAACATCCAAAAAGGTTAATATATATGAAAAAGTCTATACATATTTTGAAAAATCTTATTATATCATCCAAAAACTTGAGAAGAATCCAAACTAAATCTCTCTTATGGATCTTTTTAAAACATCATAAGTGCATCGGGAGATTCTTAATCAGGTCCTAAATGAACTCAAAGTTCCTAGAGATATGGACACTAGTTAATTTTATGCATTGGTGTGTCACTTGTCTCCTTAAAAAAAAATCACTTTCAGTGCCCATGGCATACCACCTATAGGCTTGCATCATAATTATTTACTATTCATTGAAATGTCCATCTCCAATCACAAAATCCTGTGGGTACTCATAGATGGAGGGTCTGCTTTAAATTTGAGCAATTTGGACTTTATAAATAAGTTGGGGTACTTTGAGGCATCATTCGGGCCTAATCTCATAATGATCAAGGCATATGATGATAATGAAAGGCCATCTACAGGAACCATTTATCTTCCTATCATTGTGAGACACATTGTCCATTAGACCTTAATTCACATCATGAATGCCGATATTCCATATAATATACTTTTGGGATGCCCATGGATCCATGAAATGTGAGTAGTTCCTTCCACCCTCCATCAATGTTTAAAATTCCCTCATTTAGGCATGGAGGTAACCAACCCAGGGGAGATTTAACATTTCAATATCTATCAAATGTATCAATCCCATCCTGCTTGCAATTTCCCCAATACATATAGTTCCACTCCTAATCCAATAGCTACAAAATATGTCCACCCTGATGATTTAACACCTACTTCAAATGCATCCCCAAATAATACACATCTTAATATCACTTCCATAACGTGTAAAGAATATGAGTACAAGACCTTTTGTGTAGGAGATTTACCATTCTCCCCACGTAGCTATAGGTTCCCAACAATGAGGAAATATTACCCTATAATTTATTAGTTTGGATATATGGCCTTTACTAGTGTAGGTCTACTGTCAAATTAATATTTTGATGATCTTGATGATTCATGGCTTATTCTAGATGATGAGGCCCTCGAATTCCATAAACAAAATTACCCTCAACTCCAGAAGATGAGTGTAGACACCGAAATCGTGTCTAACCCTTGGACGTCCTCCCCCCCTTAGTCCCCTTAGTCCACTTAACCATGCCTAACCTATGTCTTATTAATTTAAAATAATTATATTATTTTAAATTAATAATTCTCTCCTTCCTTCTCTCTCTCCCCTTGCCACCTCACCCATGCCACCTCTCCTCTCCTTGGATTCCTTCCCCTTGGATACCCTCATTTATCACCCTATGACCTATTCCAACTTCCCCTCCACTACCCCTTGCCAAGTCTTAAATGATTTAAGACCCCATTTCCCTTATCCCACTCATTTCCCACACCTATTAATCCACCTTCGACCATTTCTTCCCCCGACCCACTGACTCGACAGTTGGAAAAATGGATAAAAGACTATTTTTAGCCTTTTTCCTGCCTTCTAGCCATCGACGTCGATCAACTGTCGACCGACGTCAGTGATTTTGTCGGCATTGAATGCCTTCAAAACTACATTCTTGACCTGAATGTAGGATCCATTTTCCAATCTTTCAATCTGCTCTCTCAATCTTTCAATTCGACCTTTCGACCTTCAGCAATCTGATCTTTCACTCCTCAATCCATCAATCCTTCCAATCAGTAGACCTCTCACTCTCTCTCTCTCTCAGGTACACATAACAAGCTACAACAACAAGTCTTCTACACTACCAAGAATCAACAACAAGTACATCAGCAGCAACAGGTGATCTTCATTCCATTCTCCAACAGGTACGAGGTAAGTATTTCTACTATTTTCATTTCAGTATTTCTTTTAATTCATCTGTCATTCAGCCTATTGCCCATTTTCAACCCAACCAAACCACAGATCCCTTCCAGACCATTTTCTCTTCCCTGTTGCCTCTGTCTTTTGTTTGGTCCCCCTTTTAGACCATTATTTTTGCCTACAAAGACCCTGCACAAAGCATCCAACCAGACCTAGACTCTCAGACCATTCAAACGGATCCAGACCCCTTCTCAGACCCATCCACAGACCATAAAATCCATCCAGACCTCGTCCAAGGACTACTGCCTCATCCGACACCGGCCATAGAGACCACTGCCTTCACCGACGTCGATAGACTAATCGACATCGACAGACTTGACCAACTGACGTCGGCAGACTAACTGATGTCGGCAACTGTGACCAGGCTGACTGTAGCATTCAGGTAAGCATTTGCTTCTATTTCTATTTTAGTCTAATCATTTCAGTCTTTTATCATTCTGCCTCTTATCAGACATTATTTTTATCAATCAGTGGGTTGAAATCCCTCAAGGAAGTCTTTGTAGTTCTGGGATCAAGCTTTTGCTTGGCAGCCCACCATCTCCTCATCTAACGCCTTCTTTGTTTTAGTCTCTTTCTTCTACAGGTGTCATCCTCCACAACCAAAGAGGAGTTCTCATATCGTTTGAATTTGGTGCGCAAGACTTCATCCAGGTACATACAAGCCTTAGACCATTTCTCTTAGTTTCTCATTTCCTTCTTGAATGTGAAAGCAAAAATTGTATAGAAACATTCCGGCATGCCCAGTGGGACCCTAGGGTCTTCCTTGGGTTCCTTTCTTTCTTTTCATATAGGTGCATTAGGTTTCTCCTTTTCATCTCTTTCTTCTATCTCTTCCAAAAGACACCATTAGCAGGATTAAAAAGAATCATTCTTATTCTTTCTTTTCTTGCATCTTAGACTAGTCAAAAGTCATACTCTTCAACCCTTTCTCAACTTGTTTTCATATGAACTAACATTTCAATTTGGGCTTAAAACACATTGCATTTCATTTCTTCTTGACTGCATACTTAGTCCACATCTAGTAATTAACAACCGCATCATGAATTAATCGTAGGCCACTTGTGTTACACAACCAAATCACTTGCACAAATCAAACATCAAAACTTACCTAAGACAAGGCCTGACTGGGATTTCATCACCCAGTGGATACCTTACCCGTCCTGGCAATCCCACTTGGACTTCACCACCAAGGGGAAAGCCCACTCTATTCTCTGGCAGAGGATAATCTCTAGGGAAAGCATATTTTGGCTAAGCAAGACCAGCTTACCACTGGGCTCGTGAAGTGAGGGGAGCTTCCTCCTTAGCACCAGGCCATGTACGGAACCTAACACAGACTCTTGAGCACCTAAACTAACCTGAAACCATCTTTAGACTACCTCTTCTAGGACCCATTCTAACAACCAACCTCCCAAATGCACTTTAAGGCATAAGCCAACAGGATTCTAAAATTTGATTCTTAGGATTTAACGCTTAGGGTCTGCCTATCTCCATCTATTTTTCTATTCCTATCTAGTTTTTTGAGCTAGTGAGGACGTTTTCTTCCTTTTTCCAAGAATCTTCAATTTTTTTTTTTGAGTTTCTGGAAACCACAGGCACCGACATCAGTTTTACCACCAACGTCGGCCACCTTTCTTCGCCATCATCGGTTATCTGACCGACGTCGGCCATTTATTCTCACTGACATCAGTTTTTCAACCGACATCGATCACTGTCATAGTCTTTTTTCCCAAAACAGCAGCCTAAAACTCGACCCTTTTTCTGCCAAAACCACATTCTGAGTTTTTGAAACTAAAAAACATAGTTTCTGAAACCTAACCCTTCTTGCCTTGAATGGTTTTGACATGCAGTCAAACCAAGGCTCTTCTTGACCACGTGAGGCATCAACCACTTCCGCCTTCCCCATCGTTTAGAGACCGAATGAACTCCAACTCGACCGACCCCAATTCAGACCCCCATTGTACCTAAAGGGGACCAAGATTTAGAAAGATTCTTGGACCTCAATGTCAAAGCCCTCCAAAACTATCTCGCAAGAAACCAAATGCGAGACCTTTTGGGTAAAGCAGCGATGACATCAACACCATCCGCTACCCAGCCTTTTATGACTCAAACTATTGCCTCAACCATTAATCCGACCATGGCCAATATGCAAAGTTTGGCCTCCCCATCTATTTTTAGACTGACCTCCATCAGGGTTTTATTACCCCCTTAACCATACGCAATTCAACCAAGTTCTACATCATACAAGAACTTGATTGTCTCGACTCCACACACTCTTGTGCCCATAAATGCAGGAGTGTCTACCTCCCCCTTTTCCAATGCCACCACGCAACCACCTTTGGCGGTATCTAGTCAACTTATGCCTTCTACCTTCACAATGCAACCACCCTTGGCCTCCACTTCTGTCCCAATGACTAGTTATCAATACGTTGGGCCCCTACAAGCACAACCGACTACATTGTATGCCCCTTCTAGCACCTTTCAAGCACCCTACAACCTAGGGGGTGCCCCATCCACCAATTCGTCAGCAGATCTCATCAAAATGCTGATGGATAAGATTTCATATGACCAAATATGCAACGAACCCATTCATCCCTCCGTCCCAATCCGGCTGTATCCCAGTCAGTGGGAGCTTCCTAAATTTTATCATTTCCAGAGTAAGGAATACCCTCAACAACACCTATGAGCATTCAGACATGCTTGTTATCGCATAGCCCATAACGATGCGTTACTTCTACACACATTCCCCATGTCGCTTTCTGGCCCTGCCCTTGACTGGTATAGCTCTCTTACCAGACATTCTATCTTTTTGTTCACTCAACTCGCCCAATTATTCCTTGACCACTTTTCTATCAATATCACCAAACAAGTCTCGATCACAGACCTCTACTCCATCAAGCAATTTGATGACGAATCAATAGCCGATTTTGTCGCCCATTGGAGAGGCTTGATTAACTAGCTCTCCTTCTCCTTGCCTCAACCTGAGCTCATCGAGCTCTTTTCCTGAGCATGTGCCAGGCACATCTCTTCTACCTTGCAGGTTCAAACATTTCGCACTTTCGATGAGGCTTTCACCATGGCCCGAAAGCTTGAACTCCGCACCATTGAAGAAGATAAGGTCAAATTGTGTAATACCCACGCAAAAACTAATGACCCTTCTTCTTCCAGACCTTCTTCTTCCCACTCCAAGTCCAAAGGAGTGGCCAACACTGTGGTCATTATATCACCATCATCGACAACAACCGACCAATCTCAACCTTCAACATCTCAAAGCATCACCAAACAATTCCAACAATGGTACATCCAGCATTCATACACTCCAATTGGAGAATCATACGCTTCCATTTTGGAAAAACTTGTCAAACAGGGGGTCCTCAATCTCCCTCCAATCTGACCACCTCAATTCGACCCTTCAAAAGCCCTCCCTACATGGTATAGGGAGGCCGACTTCTGTCACTACCATCACGTCCACGGCCATGACATCAACAATTGCCAAACCTTCAAAAACATCATTCAAGACATGTTAGATAAGGGTGACCTCATCCTAGACAATCCAAATGTGCCACCCAACCAACACATCGATATCTTCAAACAACCCTTTCCTAATCATCCACCTACCTAAAACAATGTCCAGACCATGGCCGATGGCTCCCACGAGCATGACATACACACGGTCAACATGGTCTCGCCTCTTGTCCCAGACCAACCTCCTTCACAGATGGAAGACCCTTCTTCCCCTATTTCTCCTCCACAGGTAGAAGAACTTTCTTCTCCTATTAGTCCTGCATCGACCTCTCTTATATTGGAGGATGCCTTGACCATACCAATGCCATTAGACCCACCTTCATCTTTCCTCCTACCAATGGAGGACCATACCTTGCCTACTCCTCAACCACAAGTCGAAGGCACAATCATCCCTGCCCTCTACCCTCTTGAGGATTCACAGTCTCTTATTTCTTCTCCACCAAGAGAAGAACTGGTCTCTTCACCCATTTCGACCAAGGAAGACCCAGTGACGGTTTTCTCTTGCCTTTTGCCTGAGATTACTACATCTCACCCACCTCCATCCACATCTAAACCCAAACCCATATCTAACCTCACCTCGCACAATGGTGGCCCTCAACCCAAACCAAAGAAGGCCACTAAACCACACTAGAGGACTCCTCCCCCACCTTCATCATTACCTTCAATTTTGGGCCCGCATCCGTCCACTTTAATAGGAGTGGTTCCTACTCCCATACTTCACAGAGGCAAGTCGCCTCCATTATCCCCTCAACCCATCAGACATATATTTCCTCCAAAACATCCAACACTTATCACCACCAAAGTGCCATCTACACGTGTGGCTACACCACCCACGAAAATGATGGTACAACTAATGCCTCCTACGCCTCTCAAACCAAAGTCATCAACTCCCACTGCAACAATACACATAGACCCATTGGCAGGTTCTTATGCCTTGCTGTTACGACAATTGTTGCAGTCTTCTCGCATTAGTCTTCCACCTCTTAAACCATATCAATCTCTCAGACCAAAACTGCCTTGGTTCGATGACACTCAGATTTGTGCATATCATCGCACACCTGGGCATGACACTGAGCATTATTGTGCCCTCAAAGCTTTTGTTCACCAATGCTTGGAGAAAGACACCCTTCTTCTTGACCGTATTATCAACAAACCTTCAACACCGCCTCACTCATCAACTCTCGGATCACGACCATCTTGGTTCAACAACTCTAAAGTTTGTCACTATCATAAAAAATTAGGATATGACACTGAGCGTTGTTGCGCTCTTAAAGCTGTCACTCATCAACACCAAAAAAAGGATTCCCTTCTCATCAAGGATCCTCTTGACCACCCCTTTGACAAATCATCAACACCGACCCATGCTTCTCAAACCTCATCACCTAAATCGGGATCTCCATGCCAGACTATGGTCCCTTTGCCGCCTTTAACCCCCTTATTCGACATCAACACAGTCAATCTGACCACCAAGCCTCAACCAACCTTGACCAATCTGTCAAACATTCTCCCTAGCTGCTGGGGGAATTCAACGTTCATCCAAGCCTCGACCAACCTTTCAACCCAGTCTTGACCAAATATCAATCACTCTTTTAATCCTAAACCTCGACCAAGCCTCAATCAAACATCAACCAATCTCGACCAAACATCAACCCTGACCTTGACCAATCATTCAACTGACCTAGGCCAAACCTTGACCAAGTCTTAACCCAATCTCGACCAAACCTCAACCAAACATTCAACCCAACCATCAACCAATCATTGACCAAATATCCATCGACCTGACCCTCGACCAAACATTCAACCAGTCTCAACCAATCAACGACCACATCAACCATCCAACATCAATCAACATGTGACCAATTTGGAAAGAAGTAAACAAAGATAAGTTTGCTCCAAATTGGCTCGGACCTTACATCACCACGCACGAGCATGGACCAGGGACTTACCAGAACCTGAGCCCTTTAATGCCTTGCGTCTGCGACCATTCTACTATTAGTCGAGTACTCATCCACTTGACATCTAACTTGAGCTCATCCCTTGAGCAATCCCCATCCTCTTAATCCTCATTCCTTTCAACCCTATTCCCCTAAACAAATCCTACATAACCCTTTTATAAAGTATGGATGCTTTGTCCTAATAAAAGGGAGCCCTTGAACTTCCATAGTCTTGTCCATGACTCAAAGTTTTGTCAAAAATAAATCGAGATGTCAAAATATCCAAGGTCACAAAATCAAAAGGCAGACTGCTCCCTCAAAGGACAGCTATACTATCATTGCTATAGCTAATAGACTGCTCCCTCGAAGGACAGCTATTCAAAGCCCTCATATATATAAAGCAAAAATATAGACCACTCCCTCGAAGGATGGCTATGACTAAATCTTGCTACAAACAACACTTTCTCAAAAGCTTCCCGCATCGATCAACTTCACAAATGACCACAAAGTAAATGACATCTCTATGTAGACTTCCTGCATTGATCAGTCTGCTCAACAAAAAAAAAAAGAAAAGAAAAGGTCATGGACTTGACTTGTAGTCGTCTCAGGGTCTCCTATAAAAAGAGGCAAGGTTCTCTCTGCTCTAAAATGGGTTACCCTCTCTTCATATCACATCACCTACTCAAGGGACTTCAAGCTCACTTTAATGTCAAAGCAATTTGATTAATTCACAACCCATGGTCAATGACGTAATGCATGAATGGGGCTCTTGGTTCTAACAACCCCTATCTATGCTATCTATCTGGTCCTTGTCAATAAAAGGGAGATTATGCCTTTCACTTTCTGCCTACACTTTGGTCACATTTAACTACATCATTTGTCAAACCAACTCAACCCAACATCTTCAGACCAACAACATGACATCATGACATCATCCTACTCCATTTCACATAGTTTCTATGGAGACCAATACACATGGAAACTATTGACCAGACACAATTTATGTTAAGCATAAACCATTACTTACTGAAGCATAAATAGACCTCAATTCATTTTTAGCATACATCCATCACGAATATGGAAAATTGTTAGGGATGAAAGACCCCTCAACCAATGTTACATAATACACCATTTGGAAAAGGCTGTAACATCTTTTTATCCTCACCATCATCGACAACAACCGACCAATCTCAACCTTCAACATCTCTAAGCATCACCAAGCATCAACAACAGGTACATCAGCAACAATAGGTCTTCTTCATTCCATTCTCCAGCAGGTATGAGGTAAGTATTTCTATTGTTTTCATTTCAATATTTCTTTTAATTGATCTGTCATTCAGCCTACTGCCCATTTTCAACCTCTCTTGCCCAGACCCAACCTGTTCTCTGAGAGCCTTCTCTCATCCTTATTTTCCCTATTTCTTTTGTCCACTCCATCTGGTCCCTTTTCAGATCACACACTCTATCCATTGCCCTTGCACAGACTCTCAGACCATTCAACCAGAGCTAGAGCCCTTCTCAGACCCATCCACAGACCATAAACCCATCCAGACCTGACCATACCTCGTCCAAAGACTACTGCCCTGACCGACGTCGGCAACATAGACCACTGCCTTCACCGACGTCAGCATACTAACCGACGTCGGTAGACTTGACAACCGACGTCGGCAGACTAACGTCGGTGACTGTGACCAGGCCGACAACAACATTCAGGTAAGCATTTGCTTCTATTTCTATTTTAGTCTTTAATCATTTCAGTCTTTTATCATTCTGCCTCTTATCAGACATTATTTTTATCAATCAGTGGGTTGAAATCCCTCAAGGAAGTCTTTGTACTTTTGGGATCAAGCTTTTGCTTGGCAGCCCACCATCTCCTCATCTAACACCTTCTTTGTTTTAGTTTCTTTCTTCTACAGGTGTCATCCTCCACAACCAAAGAGGAGTTCCTGCTATCATCTGAATTTGGTGCGCAAGACTTCATCCAAGTACATACAAGCCTTAGACCATTCTTCTTAGTTTCTCATTTCCCTTTTGAATGTAAAAGCAAAAATCGTATAGGCAGTGGCTGTGGTGATGGTGGCGGTGGCCGTGAAGATGCTGTATCATCCCCACCCTCTGCTCGTCGCCGTCTGTGGGAACTCAAGGTAGTCACCCGTGACATAGACTGTTGCCAGCTCAGCTCTGCCCACATATCTGAGTATCGCTGTATCTAAGGAAACCCCCTAATGGCTCCCTCATGATATACGATCTCATCCAACGCATTATTATATCTAACTATAGATACAGTCTGCGGTGGACCCATTTGACCTGCTGCCGTGCCCTACACTGAACCCTGCGGATGTGAAAACCCTGGCTGCACTGATGCTGATTGCGTGGGCTATTAAAATGGCTACTGAGGTGGATGCTGCATCAGGCCCTGTCCTCCCAAACCCTATCCTACCAATGCCTATGCCTGGGCTGTGGCCAACTGCCGTTGCAAAATGGTAACCTGTCCTCGTGTTGCATCCCTCTCCTGGATGGCAGCATCTCTCTCCTATCGAGCCACATCCTGCTCTCTGATCACTATCTGTAGATCAAGTTATGGTCCCACCTGCACGCCTATATACTGAATTGCACACCATGCCAAGTAGGCCTCTGTGCATCCTGGATCTGCTATCCCAGGGCCTACTGGTAGCTTCTCAAAATTGGGCCCCTCTGTCTCCTCTAGCAATGGGAGCGACACCTCTATGTCATCTCGTCTATACTGTGGGAAGGTGGGTGGCACACCCTAAAGCAGCCCATATTGGCACCACACTCTCTCTGCTGGTACCCTCTCAAGCTCACTAGCTCGTCTGCCTCTGACCCACTTGATGCTTTGCACTCTGACCAACTACTCTCCCTAATCTTTGAAAGCTGGATACCCCAGGTACGATCTCCAGATAATGTCTATAGGGATCAGGGCCTCTAGCACCCCTTTGTAATAGTCGATGTCTCTGACTACCCTATCCATCTGCGCCTGTGCCATCATCTTGCACCATCACTTAAATTTGACTCTAAAACCAGCCTGAATCACCACTGGGAGGATGAGAGGTCGTGTGACCATGATGTGCTCATAAGCCCAGCAATGCAGGAGGTGGTCGACACACAAGCTATACTGTCACCGCCGACTGATGCCCCATAGCTCTCTGTACACTTGGGCCAAAAATATTGGTGACCAAGCAAACACTGTCTACTGCTCTATCATATCTATCAAAACTCTGGTCATAGTGACTAGAAACCTGCCTCCCTCTGCATCTGGTAATGCATAGACTGTGATACCGATCATCATCAGGATCTCCAGTCGATGAGCATCCTCGTCAGCAATGTATAAGGGCTTGTAGGTAAAACTCGCTAAATGGTAACTAGTCTTAGTGACGTGCTCCCCAAATAGCGTCACCATATGTATGTCATATGCCTCTCTCGAGCACACATATAACTCTGCACCATGTACCGATAACTACAAAATCTGGTACACATCCTTGACTGTGACAATCATCTCTCTTATCGACAAGTGGAAGGTGTTGGTGGAGTGATCCCACCGCTTGATCAGAGCCACCATCAGGCTCACATCCCTCGCCACTCGACAATACCGCCATAGCCCACCGAGTCCCACTGTGCTCATATGAGCCCACTCCTCCCCTGTGATGTCTCGACGCATCTACGTCAGCAATGTCGATAGCCGATCCAGCAGCATCAGTGTCTGCCTCACCTGCATACAACCAAAGTCAAACTCCTATCAATGCGACTACCAATCCCCATGACTCTTTTTCTCTAGCCCAACCATTTGCCCTTTCATCTATCTACTTAACCATTTACTTGACCATCTATGACTACCCTGACACTCGGGAAGCCCTTGGTGTAACTTTGCCCTTTTAACTTGATAATTTTCAAACCTCTCTCCAACCAGGCAGCCATCGACATCGATTTACGTGTCGATGATGGCCCTTACCTGACCGACATTGGTAGGAAAGTGATCGACGCTGGTTGCTAATTAGTCAATGCTGGCAAACCCACCGACGTTGGTGACTAGTTCGGCCCTAGAGCCGAACGGGGTGAGCCCAAAAAATTAGGGCTTCCCCATTTAACCACCCTTTTCCCCCCAAGACCCTCCTAAATCACCCTAGCATGAACTACCTACCTTCCCACCCTCCTAACTACCCCTCCCCCTCAATTTTAAGTTAAAAACATGCAAATTTCAAAAACAAAAATCAAATTCAAACAAATCTAACAAATTCAAAAATGCCTCCTACCTCGTCCCGTCGTCGCCGCCATGGTGGCACAATGGGTGCCGCTAGTGATGGACCTCCCACGGGTCCTCCTCCACCCTCTCTCATCTCCTCTATCTCACTTTATTTTCACACTCCTCCTGGCCCACAATCCACTGTTCAACCTCCACTCCTGGTCCAAATCGCTCCCTCTCTTCCCCAATCTCATTTCGACACCTCACACCGCTACACCGGTCAACTTGGAGTCGTTTTCACTCAATCACTCCAGAGCTCATTTTCTCACTTTGATCACAATCACAAATGAATTTTGGTAGGCTGCCAATTTGGTTTTGTCTGATTTGGTAGGCCGCCGACGTCGGCATAATCATGCCCTAGTCTGTCGACGTCGATCGATTTCAGTCGACGTCGGTCACTTCTGTCCACCAACATCGGGTGTGAAACTGATGTCGACAACTTTAAAAACCTCTAACTTCTTCACCAAGACCCAAATCATGCCCATTTTTCACAGTAAAAGTCATCTTAGCCTCCTGGGGCACACTTGAGATCACTTTTACATCAACCCCACTCGACCAATGACCATGGAGATCGCGACTATCTCCTTCGACTACAACCACTTCCAAGACAACGTTGCCTTGGTTGTTTTTGCATGTATGCTATCTCACAAATGGTTAACAAAATTGTTCTCACCCCATATTTTGACCTTCATAAGTATAGGATCGTAAGCTGGTTGATCCTCACTACTTGTGACATTTTTGTGTTTCTAGGAGCACTTTCTGAGCCCAAGATACCTGGAACACGAGACCATTGGAGCTTCAGCTTAAATTGAATAACCTGATCAGCTACGACCAAATGCTAGGGCCTGATTATTTCAATTTTGGCACTTCTCGACCCTCAACTTGCGACAATTTGACCTGACCATCTCGTGAAGTGGTATACGCGTAATCACAACTTTTGCAGCGTTCACACTCACACCTTCACCATTTTCATCCATCTCTCTATCAAATCGGCACTCGACATCAGGTTCCCTTCCCTCGACTCCCACTTTGAGGGGGAATACCTGATCCCACATCTGGTGCAATCAACCTCCTATTTTTGTCTTGCAGTTCATTTGAACAACCAACAGGACAAAATTAACCTTATCCCACACTTGGGGCAATCAACTCCTATTTTTGTCTTGCAGTTTGTCCAGAACAACCAACAAGACAAAAAGGGGAAATTGTAGACACCGAAATCATGTCTAATCCTTATACGTCCTCCCCCCTTAGTCCCCTTAGTCCACTTAACCATGCCTAACCTATGTCTTATTAATTTAAAATAATTATCTTATTTTAAATTAATAATTCTCTCCTTCCTTCTCTCTCTCCCCTTGCCACCTCACCCATGCCACCTCTCCTCTCCTTGGATTCCTTCCCCTTAGATACCCTCATTTATCACCCTATGACCTATTCTAACTTCCCCTCCACTACCCCTTGCCAAGTCTTAAATGATTTAAGACCCCATTTCCCTTATCCCACTCATTTCCTATGCCTATTAATCTACCTTCGACCGTTTCTTCCCCCGACCCGCTGACCCAGCAGTTGGGAAAATGGATAAAAGACTATTTTTAGCCTTTTTCCTACCTTTCAGTCACCGACGTCAATCAACTGTCGACTGACGTCAGTGATTTTGCTGATGTCAGTTGCCTTCAAAACTGCGTTCTTGACCTGAATGCAGGATCTGTTTTCCAATCTTTCAATCCACTCTCTCAATATTTCAATCTGACCTTTTGACCTTCAGCAATTTGATCTTTCACTCCTCAATCCATCAATCCTTCCAATTAGTAGACCTCTCACTCTCTCTCTCTCAAGTACACACAACAAGCTATAACAACAACATGTCTTTTGCACTACCAAGCATCAACAACAGGTACATCAATAGCAACAGGTCTTCTTCATTCCATTCTCCAGCAGGTATGAGGTAAGTATTTCTACTATTTTCATTTCAGTATTTCTTTTAATTCATCTATCATTCAGCCTACTGCCCATTTTCAACCCAACCAGACCACATATCCCTTCCAGACCATTTTCTCTTCCCTATTGCCTCTGTCTTTTGTTTGGTCCCCCTTTCAGAGTATTCTTTCTGCCTGCAAAGACCCTACACAAAGCATCCAACCAGACCCAGACTCTCAAACCATTCAAACGGATCCAGACCCCTTCTTAGACCCATCCACAGACCATAAAATCCATCCAGACCTCATCCAAGGACTATTGCCCCGACCGACACTGGCCACAGAGACCACTGCGTTCACTGACGTTGACAGACTAACCGACGTCGGCAGACTTGACCAACCGACGTCAGCAGACTAACTGATGTCAGTGACTGTGACCAAGTCAACAACAACATTCAGGTAAGCATTTGCTTCTATTTCTATTTCAGTCTTTAATCATTTCAGTCTTTTATCATTCTGCCTCTTATCAGACATTATTTTTATCAATCAGTGGGTTGAAAACCCTCAAGGAAGTCTTTGTACTTTTTGGATCAAGCTTTTGCTTGGCAGCCCACCATATCCTCATCTAACGCCTTCTTTGTTTTAGTCTCTTTCTTCTATAGGTGTCATCCTCCACAACCAAAGAGGAGTTCTCATATCGTCTGAATTTGGTGCGCAAGACTTCATCCAGGTACATACAAGCCTTAGACCATTTCTCTTAGTTTCTCATTTCCTTCTTGAATGTGAAAGCGAAAATCATATAGAAACAATAAGGACCTTGAATTCCATAAACAAAATTACCCTCAACTCTAGAAGATGCTAAGGAATATGAATTACAAGGGAAGAGGACTAGGGAGAGATGAATCTATAGGGGTTTAAAAACACCCAAAACATCTTAGTTTAGGGTAAAAACGTCTCAACATCAACCTAAGCAATATCATTTTGGGAAATTCTTTAGTTCCTAAGGAGTCTTATTCTGATGAATAAATCAAAACATGTTTCATTTATAGTCTTTATGAGGATTTTACTACCACGAATCTTTTCCATGACATTACTATCTCCACCTTTAACATTTCCCTCCATTATCCTACCTTGATAGATTGGGATCAAAAGCATAGCCTTATTTTGATATGTTTTATAATGATGAAGCCATTATCAAATATTTGGGAGCATGAGACTTTATGCCATCAGGGGATCATAACAAAGGGTTTTCTATTAATCTCAATGAGTCTGCCTACTTTAGAGATCAATAAAAATCTCTAAATCAAATTGATGAAGAGGAATATGAAGATGAAGATCCTTCTCCAAACAGAAATGACCTTCAACCCTCTCTTGATGAATCAAAATTCTATTTATAATTAGATACAAAGATCCTTGATGTATTTGCTTTAGAAATCTAGGACTTACTATCACCCCTAATGTATATCCAAGACCAGTCACGCTCCTTCATTGAGTAGGTCATCAAAGTCAATCTTGGAACAAAATAAAGTATTAAAATAGTCAAATTGGGGTAATTCTTACACCCAATAAACAACAAATTCTTATTGAGTTGCTCAAAGAGTATATAAATGTCTTCACATGGTGTTATTCAGACATGCTTGGATTAGATCCAACCTTGGTCATGCATCATCTAGTCATCCATATAAATGTAAAACCTATCAAACAGAAAATTTTCAAGATGCACCCCAAGGTGGCTCTTTTAGTCAAAGAGGAATTGCAAAAATTCCTAGAAGACAGATTTATTCATCCTATTGATTGTTCTGATTGGATATCCAGTATTATCCCCATAGCCAAACCACAGGGAGGCATCAAAATTTGCATAAAATTTTGGGACATCAATAAATCATGCCTTAAAGATGATTTTCCCTTGCCAAATATAGACATGATCATAGACTCCACTATGGGTTATGAGATGTTATCCCTCATGGATGGGTTTTATGGATATAATCAAATTAAAATCACCCTTGAAGATCAACACAAAATAATAGTCATCACTCAATGTGGAACCTTTTGTTATCAAGTGATGCCTTTTGGTATTAAAAATGTGGGAGAAACCTACCAAAGGGATATGATCTTCATCTTTCATGACATGATGCATGACATCATTAAAGATTATGTAGATGATATTATGGGAAAATAAAAACTTTGATCAGAGTATCCTATGATTTTAAGAAGAATCTTTGAGTGACTTCACAAATATAAGGTTAGATTAAACCTAAAGAAATGTGTGTTTGGTGCTACATTAGGCAAGTTGTTAGGGTTTATAGTCTCTAAGAGGGGCATTAAGGTATATCTAACAAAATTCAAAGCTATTGTGGAAATGCCCCTTCCCATAAATATGAAGTAGCTTATAAGCCTTCAAGGTAGGTTACAGGTCATTCATCGATTTATTTCATAATTAATAGACAAATGTCACCCCTTCACCCATCTCTTGAAGAAGGGGACTCATTTCAATTGGAACTCTAAGTGTCAACAGGCCTTTGACCATATCAAGTAGTATATGGTTAAGACTCCAATCCTATCACCACCAATCATGGGAAGGCCTTTGCTTTTGTATATTTCTATAACACTGTGTACTATAGGGGCCTTATTATCTCAACAAAATTATGAAGGCAAGGAATGAACAATTTATTGTCTTAGTAGGACATTGATCTCATATGAGTTGAATTATACCCCTATTGAAAAAGGTTGTTTGTCCATTATCTTTGCATCCTAGAAACTTAGGCATTAAATGCTTAACAACCAAGTTTAACTCATAGCCAAAGTTGATCCCCTTAAGTACATGCTATCAAAATTTACTCTAACTAGAAGGATGGCCAAGTGGATTATGTTTTTAAGTGAGTTTGATATAGAATTTGTCAATCAAAAGGCCATTAAAGGAAAGCTATCATGGGTCAACTTGTGGCAGCACCCATTATAGATAATAAGACTCTCATCATAGCCTTTCCTGATGAGTCTGTAGAGTAATTTCCTACTCTACGTCGTATTCAATTATTTTCAGTCGAGCACTACAATTTTGGTTCTTCATGCGAAGCGGCAGAATTTTGAATCAGAGGGCCGGTTCATTTTGCCTAAGTGTTGAGATGCAGTGGAAGCTGTGAAGTGTCACCCTATGAGCAGGTCTTTTTCCCCTTGTTTCTTTCATCTCATTTTTTTTTGAGTATTAGTTCAAGCAGATGCTACCAAGTGTTGCTTTCCAAAAGACAAAGCTGACAGTTGGCGTTCCCTGAGTCCCCTTTTTGTAACCTTCGAGAACCATGGACCGTGCCACATACCCAGTAGCAATTAAGTGGAACGCACCACATGTCAGCATTCGCATCTCATATTGGTGTTTTCACTTCATTCAAAGACTTTCAACATAAAGCAGCAGAGAAGGTGGAAAGTGCCAAGTGGCAGTTGTGGAGGCCCTGAAATACCTTTTTGGAGAAAAATCACAAGCCACCACATGTCATCATCTAGGAGACTTTGGTCTAATGATTTCATTCAATGCATAAAGGTGTCCTTTCATTTTGCTTAAGTTCTAAGAGTAGCGGAGGCTGCCAAGTGTCACTCTCTGGTCCCTTTCTACCCCATCCGAAAAGGCAGCAAAAGGCACCACGTACCTTTAGACGAAGAAGCGAAAGATGCCACGTATCTTCCCAGGAGTAGTGGATATTTCCACATGTCAATGTCTGAGGGATCATCCTCGAGTTTCATTATTGAATAAAGGTTGTGGTGGGCCTCGGGTGTTACTTCAAAATCCACGAAAGCTGCTAGGCGTCACCATCCGTAAGAGCCTGTTATGAGTCCCGAATAAATCTACAACATAGCCAAGGAAAGGGAGAGGGCCACGTGTCTTCGATGAATCTGGTAGAGAGCACCAAATGTCATTTTTTGATGCCTAAAGGAGAATTTTTCATAAATTGGCTAAGGGTCCTCTCCCATTACAAACAGAACAGAGTGCCCGTCTACCTTTTACAACAAAAATGGAGGGAAATTCGATGAGAGTTAATTCAAGTAGATGGAGTAGTGAACTGGGTAGTTTTTTTTGGGGCTTGCAAGCATTGAAGATGCCATCTATTTGTCTCCTAACAGTGGAGGCATAATAGACAGTTAAGCGGCCCAATAGGTGATGAAATTTGAAATTCAGGCGCGAAGAGAGGAACTAGTCAAGAATCACCATGCCGCAGTTAAGGACAGCCATTCTTCTCCAGCATGGATTTTTAAAGCATTAAATGCACCAAAGTTTAAATTATTATTATTTATTTACGTATCTGGGGCTATAAAAGAAGAATAATTGTAAAATCTAGGAAGGGGGGAATTATCATAGTTTTAGACTATCTGAAGTTTGTGGCCAATAATATCATTTGCTCTTGTCTCAATTTTCTTGAGTTGTAAAGTTTATGTAATCATGCATGTTTTTGTGCCCCTTATGTGGCTGAATGAATTGAGGAAATTTAAGCTCCATGCCTTTGTTGATGTTATCTGTGTTGTTTGCAAAGTAGTCTATACTGTAGATTTTCTAATGCGATGATTGGAAATGTTATTTGCTTTTGTCTCATTTTATTGAATCTAAAGATTTACATGACTGTGCGTGACTTCTGCACTTCCTATGTGATTGGAAAATTCTATTAAGAAGATTGAACACTATGCCTTTGTTGACAATTCTTGTATCTTAGCAAAAGACTCCCCTGTTGTGAGCCTCTATTTCTGTTATTCCAATCTTTTACATTGATCATGTACTTGTCTGCTCTTAAATGTAATATAATCACATAATAGTTTCACTATGCTCAGGTTAGGATTAGGATTACTCTCAGGTACATCACCATAGTTAGGTTTCAATTCTTGCATTTTGCATTTCTATTTAGTCTCCTATCCCTTTTCCCCAACACCCAATACAAAAGAAGAGACCATCTTCTTTAAAATTTGGAGGTTGTTTTCAAGCTGCATTATCCCATAGCTTGAAACTTCCCATTGTTGTTGATTAAGATCTAGCACAATTTTAAGACGTCAACAGAGTCCATATTCACTATTGCAAAGAATCAAACAATTATTAATTATATTTTGATGGCTCTTTAACCATATAATTGGTTGCTTTATTTTTTCCCTTGAGAACTTGTTCAAATATGATAAATTGAAAATTTTGCTTCAATTGATCCACTACCTATTTATAAGCAAATAATTTCTCATCTTTCATATTGAACTCCTCATTCATTTATTTGATAATCAGTTATGAATCACCAAATACTTGAAGCTATTGGATATTCCACTAGATGACAAGTTGAAGATAGACAATTAAGGCCTCATATTTAGAGATATTGTTTGTACATGGGAAAGTAATGTGGAAAGATTTAGGGATGAGGTCACCTTGTGGGTTACCAAAAGGATTCCTACCCCTGACCCATGTGTGGTTAAAGAGCCATCAAAATATAATTAATAATTCCAAAAGATGACCTTAAAGGAAATTCTTCATTGAACATTTGATATTACTAGTTCATCAATCTATGACTCATTTTCAAATTTGTGTCATTCCTGATCCCATTCTACCCTGGTATCATAATATCTACACTTACCTTCATGACAAAATATTACCACCAAACTTAAATCATCACCAATGAAAATCCTTAATCCATTGTATATCTCATTACACCATCCTTGGTAGTGTGCTCTATCCACGAGGCTATGACAAGACCCTATTAATATGCTTGACTTCAGAAGAGGATACTCTTGCAATCAAGGAGGTCCATGATGGTATATGTGGCAATCATGTTAGTGGGATGGCCTTGGCTAAGAATTTACTCATGACTAGATATCATTGGCCCATAATATATCATGATGCCTGCCAATATGTACACAAATGTGTAGCCTATCAAAAGCACATTAATATAATTCATGCCATCTCATAAGATCTATAACCTATGATGAGACCATGGACATTTTTAATATGGGGATTATTCCTAATTTTCAAGATAAAATTGACATCATCTGATGGGAAAAATTTATAATCACTACTATAGATCACTTTACAAAATGGGCTGAAGCTATACTGCTTATTTATACCATAGGTTTCTAGATATTAAAATTTATTTTTAATCAAATTATTTGCCATTTTGGCATCCCAACCAAAATATTATCATATAATGGAAATCCTTTCAAAAATCAAGTGGTCAAATATCGTGGTAAATGCTATCACATTGAGCAACATTTTTCCACACCCTACTATCCCTAGGGGAATGGACAAGCAGAAGCAACCAATAAGACACTTTTTAAGATTCTCAAGAATTTTTTTGATGATGTAGGAATAAAATGGCATTTGTAAAATATACCCTACACTTTGGTCTTAAAAAACTAGTGTTTTCACACCTATTGGGGCTACTCTGTACTCTTTAGTCTACGAAATAGAAGCTATCTTGCATGTGGAGGTGAAACTCCCCTCGTTATGCATCTTTTTGTGAGGAATTATTAATGATCATAATCTCAGACAAGAGAAACTACAAGAGCTTGAGCTATTAGATGAAAAATGTCAAAATGATTTAAACCATCTTTGGGCATATTAAAATGATCTCAAGGTCTAATATCATACAAAGATTCAGTCTCGAGAATTTGAAGTCGGTGACCTAGTCCTCAAGGAGAGTCAAAGGAACACCAATGCAAACTAGGATAAGAAAGGCCAATTTAAAGCTAACTAGATTGGGCCATACATCATTGTTGAAAAATTTGGATCAAGATCCTACATATTAGCTACACTCGATGGTGATGAGCTCGATGAGCTTACGAATATTATGCATTTAAAACATTTTTATACTTGAAAGGCTCCAAAATATTCATCTATGGGTCCCCACTCTTAGGGGCATATCTATTGCCATTATAATTATCTTTATCATTCCATTTCATCCCTTCATTATCCATATGACCTTGGTATTAATAGTGGGTACATACTTAGGCAGAATCAGGAGACAAGAATTTCAAGATGGGGTAAATCATTTCTAGTCATGTGAGGGGAATATCTACTGAGGAGTCTTCCAGAATATCTCAATGCACTTTTAATACGTCATTCATCCCATGTTTGGACATCCTAATACATCTCTCAATTTCATCCTCCTTGATGATTATTTATCCTAATTGCCTCAATTGGTTCCATACTTGTCTATCGATATCCATCCCTAAGTAATGATCCACAAGAACCCACTAATCTCATCATTATCAGAAGATCACATAATATTCTTACTCTGGGATCCATCATGCACTCTTTAATTGAATCTTGATAATTCATTCTAGACCCTAAATATATTTCTTTATGAATGGTTTGGATCCTTGTCTTAGTCATAATAAAAACACTTTTGGGCACAATCAATCCCATGTACATACTTACTTATATCCCTAACAATTATTCCACTTATGACCTTTTATATATTTGGTCTTTAGTAGTCGTATTATGAAGTCCATTAGAAACAATCATTATCCCACATAATTTTCTTAGGTTGTTATGTATATAAAAATCAAACATACTTACTCTAGTCCATTTTATCTTTTATGTTATGTCTTGTATTATCTTTTATATATGCGTGTATGTGTGTTATTGTTTGTTAAATTTTAAGTCTTGTAAATATTTATCATAATTAGTAAATTTTATTGTCTTTTTATCCTATCCTTTTTAAAATTTTTTCTTTTTCCATAAAGGGAACAAGGATGGTATAAGTGACTACCCAAACTCAGAATTGGGAAAGTCACCCAAGACGGAGTTCCCATGCAGTATAAATTCAATGTGTCAATGACTACTATCATGTCATCAGGTACACTTACACTCACATTTGAAATAGTAAATTGGATTTCCTACATCTCTAATGGCTTCAAATTCCCCCCATATCACCCCCCTAATCATACTACTATCCAATATAACCATCCTAATCTATTGTCCCACATCCACCTGTCTCTTTGGTGTAGGAGGATTTTACCCAACATTAGATTGTGAGACATATGATTAAAATAAGGGATTATTTTATTAACACATTGATCATAAACATTATATGTCATTTTCCCCATCACATTATCCACATAAAATCGTAATAATCAACAAAATCATGTTCATCACATTTTAAAATGTAATCTAAAACATCTCATCATTATCACAAAATCACATCATCTAAATCCATAATAAATTAACATAAATATCATCTACAACATACCCATCACATCAATATCTATTCAATCATCTAAACATATATCATAAATATCTAACCAATTACCTCCACAACATCATAAACATAATATTAAAAACACATAACATCCATAAATCATGATCCATATATATATCCATAACATCTATAGATCATCTATCAAAAACACAATCACAATAAACATCATAAGGTAACCATAACATCATACATCACAAAATCATAATCACATATAAATCAACAGTCCATAATGTCCATTAAAATTCAAATTTTAAAAGATATAAATACATAATTGGGCCCCATGGGCATCAATGTGCTACAATACATTAATATCTATAATATGATACAAGTCTCACTTATCACAAAAACATGACTACGGTCTAGGTGGCCCCTTGGGAGGTTGGTGTACTGACTAGGAGGAACTAGCGCTGAATGTCACAACACATCGCTCAAGTGGAACTAATACCTCATATAAGTCCCTATAATATTAGGCCTCCCATGTCAACCATGTAAATTACCTCATGACTGATGCCATACCCCTCTCTGACATGGCTGCATCACCCTCCTCCTTGGCCTTCTTGAGCATCTACACCTCTCTCATCAAATCTATCACCCTAGCCTATACATATCCAATCTAGCCCTATAACATCATAATTTGTGCATATTAGATTTTAATCTAACCCTACAATGTGGCTATTTGAGCATCTCAACTCTAGATATGCCCCTATATTGTAGCCACCTGCCCTTGTAAACTTGTAACCTATCCATGATCCCCATCCATCTGACTATCCCTCTATGCTAACCACCTCTATAGATTGGCTGATATCCTATCCCTCTTAACAATGATCCATGTTATCTCTAAGGTATAAGACTGTACCTCTCTCCTCAACCTCTCTAATAGTGATCACTCATACTCTATCAAAGGTGGGTTAGATGGCCCTGTCTCATCTGCACCTCCACTCCCTCATGCCTGAACTCCTCCTCCCACCTATCCCTCAACCCTTTTTTGACCCCCATATAGATATCCTTGGTCTCCCCCATCCACATCCATGACATATATCCCCCTCTGTCCATCTTACTAGTTCTATACCTGGGACTGTGCTCTCCATGCTTGCCTCTTCCCTAGTCTGAATTTTTCCTATAACAGTCTCTGTACATCCCCCCTACTCACCCTAACATGATGTCTGAGTAGACTGAGTGACCACTTCTATGACCACCAAGTTATATATGCCATTTCTATCACTTTTGGATCTGGGGTCAAAGTCTAGTAATCACATACTAATGGGGTAATGCTCTCATAGTCATCTCATGCTAACTCCCTATCCACAAGAATCCCATATTGAGGTATCTCTTTATCACTATAGGCAAATAGGTGATCCTCACTAGGCACATTGTGTGGCCTCCTAAACTACCATTGTACATGATTAGGTCTGTACTACTCAATGATATAGTCTTGACGTCTAATAAGATGACACTCTATCAGTATGAATCGAGTGACATCCAAATCCTCAACCCATCCCCATTAGACATGTCTATAAGGCATCCATGTAATCTACTGTAGCCATAAGCTATCAAATACCTATATATAGAATTAAATCTCCCCCACATGAGATCTTTATACTCCCAAAATAATGCACCATCCAAATACTATGGGCTCATGGGGTTATCTGTTTACACATGTACCCAAGTGACACTATATAAAAATGTGCTCCCAACTCCATACCTGTAGTAATGAGATGGGCCTAGGCTCATTACTCCTCTATACACTGCCATGTGCATCTCTCAATATAAGTGGACCAATACAACTAGGCCCAAGATAAACACTTGGTATTCCTAAACCATGTATGACACCACATCCCCCAGTCCTTAGTGAAATCTATTGCCCACTCTTTTTTGGAAAGATTATGCTGGTTACAAGAGACATAACCACCAATGTCAACTTGTCAATCGCACCCTCCCTCAAGGCCCTATCAATGTCCACTCATGAATATTGTGCCCCAATTTTGTAACCTCCTAGCCAATATCTATACTATCACACTAAGGGTGTGTAAGTGCCAATATATCCTATGGATTCTCATAAAAAGCTAGAAGATTTGAAACACATCTTCCAAAGTGACTGTTATCCCCTTAGTCATGAAATGAAAAGTGCTAGTCTCAGAATGCCACGTCTTGACTAGGGCTATGATCAATGCTTTATCGATCTACACTACCAGTATAGTCACCATATAATAAAGGCTAATCAACTCTAGTACACCATACTCCTTAGGTGTTAGTAAGTGCATCTTGTGTAATACCTAAGAATGCCATAATCCAGATGCCATCACTCTTAAATCCTCTTACACCAACCACACATCCTATCACATAACAATCATCTCATCACATATATATCTAGTCTATCATGTACCATCACCCTAATTCCCTATCTTAACCACCCCTACCCATCCTCATCTTCCTAGCCTAATCCACTTACCTCCCTCATCCATCTAACTATCTACTCACCCTAACCTAGTGATAATGCTTCAATCCTTTTTATCTCCCCTAACCTAACACTCATTCTCAACCTAGCCTAATCACCCTTAGCCCACTAACCATCCATTTCCTAAACTACCCTAACCCAATCTTATCCACCTTCTAACTATCCACCCCCAATCCTTAACCCTTCTAACTCACCCTAGCATACCCACCTAAATCCTTAACCCTTCTAACTCAACCTAACATACCCACCTAGGTCCCTAACCCCTATAACTCACCTTAGAATACCTACCTAAGTCCATAACCCCTCTAACTCACCCCATTCACCTATCCCCCCAAGTACCTACCCATATAACTCTTATCCCCACCCATTTCCCTAACCCTTTCCCTAAATACCACAATATCACAAATCATGACCTAGCCCTAACACACGATGTCAATAATATCACTATTTTTATTTTTGTCATTTTGTATAACCACAACTATAACCTCATGGTTTTACAAAACCATGATTCTCCTCTTATGATATTATGATATCACTTATTGATCGTTGTAGTATTGTAATATCACAAGTCACTTGTTATAGTATTATAATACCATAATTTATGACTATGATATCAAAACTTGAAAGCAAAATATCACCACTGAGGGCATTACCCTCAGTCATGGTATTGTACTTGTGGAATGTACATGCATTAAATGAAGCAATAAATGCAAAAATGCAAAAAATCACAAGCTAGGGATTGATTACTCACTGATGGTCCTGTATTGGCTGGCCTTTAGTGTTTGAGACTATGACATCATAACTTACATGCATAATATCACAATCGAGGGCATTACCCTTATTCGCTATATTGTACCCATGGAATGTACATACATTAAATGAAGCAATAAATTCAAAAATGCAAAAATTTAAAAGCTATGGGTTGAGTACTCACTGATGGTCCCACGTTAGTTGGTCTCTGGTGTTTCCAGACTCTCTCTTTATGATGCAATGATCATGGGATGAAATCTATGGATATATCTATAGAGATACAAAGTTAACAAGGGTAAAATACAAAATGAACCTTTTCACCCCCACTTTATTAATTTTACCACTATGTTACCCTTATTTTACCCCTTATACCCCATTTGACTCTTGCTAAACCCATTATCTTACCCCATCTACTAAATTTGATCCCCAAATATTGTTTCATAATCTATTATCCCATTTAATCCTCATATAACATCCCTAAGTCTTTTGGGGCATGGTCTTCCATTCTCTATTATAAGTCCCCAATCTTGAGTTAGAACTACATCAGCCTAAGGTCTCCTAAGACTATGTAGGTCACACTTGGCCACCTTCTTATACCCAGAGATAGCTTGGCTACTATTAACATCCAATCCCATACCATCCCATCCATTATGGGTCACTCTACATCATCACATCATTTTATGCTATAAATCAAACATAAAGTGGCTTATTATTCATAATCATCCACCAAATGTCCTATATAGGCTTATAGCCATCCCTAAAATGTATCCTTGCTAAAGGAATAATCATTAGCTTATGGCATATCCCATCTCTATCTTTCTTAGATAATGTCTATGTCTCAAGAATTCAAGTCTTATCATATTCATCAACTTGCCTCTCTTATATACATCGATCATTTGTCTAGAACTCATAGTCTGAGGCTAATTCACTTTATCCCATAACACTTATGCTTGGGATATCTCAATCATAGATATCATCACTTGGGACATACCAACCCCTTATCCTTGTCTTGGTCCTTACCCACCCTGGGGACTTCTTTTTGAGTGACCACCTGACTCATTCCTCCCCACTTAATCCCTCAAGGGGGCATCATATCCACTAACAACATTTTCATCCATGAAATGATTTTATTTGAAAAACCATTAATCCTTCCACTTTACTCCACTCACAATGCCATTTTAAAGAGGGGTAAAATGTATGCACCTAAATATGCTCACTTTAATAATCTTATAAAACCTGCTAATTTATCCCATAACCATAGCCCTAGCCAATTAACTAATATCCTAATTCCTACATAAAATTACATACATCCCATAAACCTTACCATACCCTCATATCCAATTAATTACCCAATTAACCTACTAACTGACCTACTTAGCCACTAATCTACCCACTATCCCACTTGCCAATTTAAAATTCCTTTTTATTCACCTACCCCCTAGATATCCTACCACCCTAGCCTCTCTTACATCCCTATGAATCCTAAACCTCATTAATTCCCATTTAATCTCCTATTATCCCCTCAACTAATTAAGAAACCTATAGAACTAGGGAAACTCCTCCAAAGTTCTAGAAGTCTCTAAACTAAATGCTTCTAAATAATTTAAAATTCCCTAAATTCTCCTCCACCATCCTATATAAGCCATGCATGGGCTATGACCAAACTAAATTGGAAAACATGGAAATCACTAAGCCTCCATTATACTTGTATAATCAAACATTTTCAATCATCCTCACACTATCGTCAAGCCATCCAATAATCCAAAGAAGTCATTGGAGTCACTTTGAAGCTCAAGTCAAGAAATCCACATTCAACTATTTTGGCATTTCAATCCACTTGAAGATCTTGGAGAGGAGTTGTAAGGGATAAGAGGATGGTTAGAATTCCATTTTAATTATCTAATTATTTTTTTATTCCCTCCTTTGATGTTGCTTATGTTATTGGGTTTTTATTACTAAATATAGTAGTTTTACAAATAACTCAAAATATGATCACACACACACCAATGAATTTAGCAACACTAATGTCTAAGAAACCATCCATAAACTATATGATAAACTACCATTTATAAAAATAACTAACTAATGGTGATGTTGTGGTATAAAAATATATCGAGACAAATATTTGGAGGATTTCCATCAGGTAAGCTTAACCATCACACACAAACTTGGGTGCATGTTGGAGGCCCCCCAAATGCCATAAATTTTCAAATTCTTTAACCGTCTACCATCCTAACCATTCATAGTTGGGTATCTAGCTCCAAACTACCAACGATGCCCATGTCATATCTGCCATGCCCCTTTGCCCCATCATATCTACCCTATCACCCACATCACATGTTATTCCATCCATGTTAGCACTGAGGTTGTTGGGACTTAATTATTAAAATGTCTATGATTTATTTCACACCATTTCCCCTATTTCATCCTTGTTTAGGTTAATTTGTTGTTGGGAGATTGATTAGTTTGCAAAGCATATGAAGGAACTAGTTTGGCTATGCATAACCACATATATTCCCATATTTTATCATTATAAGCATGCACAGTATTTTTATTTCTCATTCATTATTTCTCTTCTAAGATTTGATTACTATGGAGGAATCTAATTTACTTGAATTATTTTCTCTAGCCCTCAATTACTTATAAATATAGTTTTATTAAATCCACTATCATGGTTCTCAATTATTTATTATGTTTTCTAAAAGTTGAGATGGAATACCAATAACAAAACAAGAACTGATGAAAATATGCTCTCTAATTTTTCCAAAATTATCTATAATGTAACCAAAATATACAACAAGACAACCTACTATAATAATGCTCATTCCTCTATTTAGCTCCTTACTCAAGGTAACACCTACCAGACTGACAACCTCTAAAATAGTAGGTAAAAAATTGGTAATAAATACATACATTTATAGTGTAAGTTATAAAATTTATTTTAAGGGTGTTCTTTTGTCCAGTACTCATCTCTACTTGTTTACTTATTTTGATGATATTTAGTCTAGGTCCTGAACTAGAGAGAATTAGGATAGAGGGTGATTTACAGTGGCTTAGATTCAAAGCTGCTAGTTTGAGAGATGATAAAGGATATAATGTCATGACATGGCTCAAAATCCCTTTGACATATTGTAGGGATATAAATATATGTTGATGGTAAAGGGGAAAATCAAAGTCAATTTAATTTATCAAGCTCTGTATCCGTGATAACATTGACAATGGTGTGTATTTCCACATTTTTGATTTCAAACTACAAAATGAGATGATTCCCTTATATTAGCTACTGTATGTACTTGTAAATAGAAGGTTACTAGTGTTGCCTTCTTACTTGGAGTACCTATTTGTCTCATGTACTATAAACTATATTGTAATTTATAAATAGGTCACTAGTATAGTGGACCTTAAAATGAACTTTAGTTTTATTTGTAAAGAATGACTTTCATACAAATGATGAACTTCGAAAGAAAAATGAGGTTATAACCTTTTCTTAGGAAGGAAGCAAAGCTGAATGGAATTTATGAGCCATCTATACCTATTACATATAAATATGAATTTCCTTTCATTTTAATGTTTAATCAAATTTAAATCTTATTAGTGAAAGTTTCATCAGCTTATATTATTTGTTCCCTAGTTTACGTAGGGGCTAGTATATGATAAAAATATGAACAAGAAAAACAAGGGGTGGGGGTCACTCCCTGATACTATGGATCCATCTAATGGGGATCTATTTATTGGTGGTAGTTGGGGATAGGGTGGCTCACCAAATGATGCTCTCGATCCACTAGTGTTATTTACTCCTTGCCACTTGTGCTTTGTTCTCTTGGTACCCTTAAGGCTTTATATTATATTTATTTTAGGATTTGTTTAAATCTCTATTAGTTAAAAAGTCATGTTATCTTTTTATAAGTTAAAATCAATTTTTATTTCCTTTGGATTAGTTTGAAATGAGTGTGATACCATACCATTTATTTTTATAAGAATAATTCTTTATAATCTATATTATTAATTGAAATCACTTTTTAAGTTTGTTTTACTAATATAATTTTAAATTTATGGTGTAATAATTTTGTTTTAACCTTTTAGGGATTAGTGAATGTAAATCCTATATTGTTAAAGAGATGATTATAGTAAATTAGGGTATAAATAGTCCATAAATACATCCACTAATGTATTATAGAATTGAACTAATTTGACCTTTCTAAAAATAGTAATAAATAATGTAAATGAGAACTTAGTTGGAAAATGACCGAGATGGATGATTTAGAGGCTAAAAAAATGAGGTAGAGTCTTTTCTGAGTATCAAAAATAGGATCCAAGTGTCAAAAACCCTCTTGGATAGTAGTGTTCTAATTGGACAATAGCGCCATGTGGCACTAGTCTCCTTATTTTGGTAGTAGTGTCCTATGTGTAAGATTGTCTTGAGCTTCTAGGTGCACCTATGTATGGATCTGTAAGGTCTATAATATGTGAAAAACTTATGAAACCTTGTATATGTCCTATTTTGACTAAATTTATGAGCAAATTCTACTGCTCCATGTTGTTATTACATTCAATTGATACAAGCTAAAAAGTGTGTTTGTTAGTGGGGTAGGTGTTGGAACACAACTATCTACTGAGAGGGGGGGTGAATTAGTAGATTGATTAAAATTATTCCTTTAATAATTTTAATACAAACTAAAAATTATATTCAAATATCACACACACACAAATAGACACAACACTCAGTCTACATGGAAAACCTAATATGGGAAAAACCACAGTGAGAATAGCTGCTAGAATCTATTGTTCTAATCCAACCTCACAATCAGAACCTCACCAGTTATAATGTTTAAGGGCACCAAATCTAAAGAGACACCAATCCCCTAATTTAAGAGCACCTACTCTAAGGAAGCACCTACTCCCTAACTGAACACCAACTCAACTTTTTTGATGGCACTGACCAATCAAATCTATTATGGAGCTACAACTCCTGATTATAAATTAATTTAAATGAATCCATCTCTATGTTACAAACCTATTTTATAACTACTCATAATCTACATTTCTTCTCTCTCTTCCTCTCTATTCAAATCTATTCAACACTTAGTCTATATCCTAGATGATATATATATATATATATATATATATATATATGTAATAAATATAAGTCTCACATCTTATCTATGTTCACACTTGGTTGTTAACACATCACACTCCATTTGTTCATATTTATTTAACAACAAGTTTTCCACATCTTGAATTCACACACCACCATGATTCTCTATATTTTATTATATGTAGCATATATCAGGCTCTAGTTTTGATGCACATGCCATTTTACACAATTTTGGTTGATCACTGTGATCTATATCATTCTCTATGTCATATAATGCATCTTTCTTGAGTGTTCCATTGCTTGACTATTGAAATGAACATATCTTTCAATATTAACCATTGATCTTAAGTTTCATGCCATGATTATATGATCATCATTCTATTTGATCAACTTTAAAATTCAACTATTGGATCAAGCTCATGCGCTTTGTTAGATCCTTACAAGATTCCAGACTTTAACATTTCAACTTTAAAACACATCTATTGATCTTTGATCTGAGCTCCCACATGCTAGTATATCTTCAAAAGTAGCACAAAATTTTCCTCTATTTATCATTAAACATCAAGCACTTGATCTCATCTCACTGCTTCCTGATACTTTGGAACACATACACACAATCAATCTCCTCAAAGTAGCTCAATTTTTAAATCATTAAACATTAGACACTTTGTCCTCTTTGACTCCATGCACTCCATTGATCTTCATTTCATGATCACATGCTCACTGTTAGATCTTATGATAGATTAATATTCTCATTAGATCTTTGTCTGATAAACTCCCATGAATGTGACACTTGGCATCCTCATGAGCCTTTTGCACATTTCTATTAGTGCCTATGCTTATAACACTTGGCATCCTTGTATTGATCATTGACTAATTAACTTTGAAATACATTATAGATTTGCTATTTAAGCTTTGTTATCATGACATGTCTTTAATGAATTCATTTTTAGGTTCTTTTGACTTATTAACTTCACTGTGCATCATTAGATCTTCACCATGTGATTAAACTCTCACCATTGATCAAGCTTGGATAAATATTAAGTTGAGTACTTAGGAAATATTAAAGTCTTTATAAACACTGATCCAAGCCAGTAACCACTAGGTTGAAGGCACTGGATGCACAATAATGAGGAAGGCTTAAGTTATAACTTAAGCTATCAGTTCCCACCTACATCTAGTCAACATAAAAATAGACAAGTTTGTCAATGCCATGACCAAAACCCATAGGGTTTTATTGAGAAACCCTAGTAACGATTGAGAGCCAAAATAAATCATTTATGGGCTCATTTCTATTCATCTGAACCTACAAACCATATATTTGAGACGTACTTGAAAAACCCATAATAGGTATTCTATCAATTTCTCTTCAAACATAGAAAAATGGTCTCTATAAAATCATGACAACTTTGCATGATAATATTGCAACTTGTGCAATTATAAAACATGCTCTTCTCTCCATCAATCTTGTCTATGACTGATCCTCTTGACATCAATGACATCCATAGTTCCAACTATCTCCCTTTTGACGTCAATTACAATCATATTTCTAATAATCTCCCCTGTCATTGATGACAAAATAAATGCTTTGATCTTGTAATGCATGATCTGATACTTCTCTGACATTGATGGTACTTGCATATCTTGCATTGGATTTTGGTGAATTAAAGATGAAGCTACTCATACCAACCTTTCTCCCCCTTAGGTAATGGAATTTTTTCCAAAACATAACTTGGACACTTGCTCTTCTCCTTTTTTGATAAACATAAAGCTTTTATAGAGAGCATTTGCATTTTTTCTCCCCCTTTGACATCAATGGCAAAGGGACTCCAACTTTCTTCTTGTTTGACTAAAGTTTTTTCCTCATTTATAAGATAAAGGAGATTGTCCAAGAATCTGCAACCATCAATTCATTATAAATTTTTAAAAACATGCATACTTCACTTGCCTTTTGATTCCATGCTTCTCATTGTATTCTATGAACTCATTTGAGGTGAATTCTTCACCTCTATCAGATCTTAAGCATTTGATTTTTCATCCAATCTCATCTTCTACCATGTTCTATAGATTTTGAATATTTCAAATGCCTAAGACTTATCCTTCAAAAAGGTTACCCATGTCATTCTTGAGTAATCATCTATTAACAACATGAAGTATCTTTCTCCTTTAGATCCTCTTGTCTTAGTAGGACCACAAAGATCAATGTGAACCAACTCTAAAGGCTTTGTAGTTACATAATCCTTTGTTTGAAATCTGACCCTTATTTGCTTGCCTTGATGACATTCCTCGCAAGTAGTCTTTGTAGGTTTGGTTATCTTAAGCATGTATCTAACACACTTATTTGAGCTCACCTTTACTAGGTTATCAAAATTGACATGGCCCATTCTTCTATGCCATAACCAAATCTCATCAACCTTTCCTATTAGATAACTATTACTATTCACTTCACTAAGATTATATATATTACTTTTAGTTCTTGTCCCTTCTAAAAATAATCTTCTAGATCTCCTTATCTTACATCCTTCTACATTAAATGTGACTTGATATCCATTGTCACACATTTGGCTGACACTTAGCAAATTATGTTTCAATCCTTAAACATAAAGGACATCATGTGTAGGTAGTTTTCCATCTATATTCAAAGTTATTTTACCATTGATATTTATTGTAGTATTGTATCCCAAGATGACAAATCCTTCCTTACATTTACTCAATTTGATAAACTTGCTTTTGTCACCAATCATGTGTTTTGAATAACCTCTATTTATTACCCACAAGTTCTATTCATTGACATGGAGTGCAGTTTGAGTAATCATAGATTGCGCAACTTTCTAATATTTCACTTTCCACACATCCTTAGGTTTCTTGTTTGGATTATTTTTCTCTTTTTTAGAGTCTTGTGAACCTTTGTTCACACTAAGAGGCATGCCTTTCTTTTAACTTTGTATTTTTAGTCTTATAAAGTTTGTTCTACATTATTTAGCGATGTGAACAAAATTATTGTAGTTATAACATATTGCATTTGTATCTAACAAGGGTGCAAATGAATTTTTGCTTACAAAGTTTGTTCTCCTTTTAGTTATAACCCTACATTCACTAGCTCTATGACCAAAATTATTATAGGCATAACAATAACCATAGAAAAATGAGGCATACCTGGTCATAACATTTCTTTGTGAAGGATGAGGATGTCTTCTTAACTCTAGCTTCTTCAAGTCTCTCACCCTTATGTAACCATCTACATTAGCTACCTTTGTGTTCTACATCTTCCTTGAGTTTAAAAAGATTAACTCATTATTTTTCTTCTTTTCTTTATGCTTCTTTTCTCCTTCAACTTTCTTCACATCAATAGTGCTTGTGTCTATCTTTGTATCTCTGGAGGCATTCTTACAATATTTTTCATTCTTTGTTTCTAATTCTCCTTATGCTTTGAATTTATCATATAGGTTTATAGATGTACTGGTAATGGGACTTTTACTTTTTCCAAAACCAAGACTAGATCTTTCTTTTGATGGATTTTGAATGTTGATCAATTCATCAAGAATTTTTGAACCTCCTTTTAGATTCAGACCTTTGTCTATTTATTCTTTACCTTTTTCAAGTTCTTTTCTCAAGGCCACTATTTCTACTTCTAACTTCATGCATTCATTAGATTTAGATTGTAGTTCAAATTTGACTACATTTTCTATTATTTTAGCCTCTTCAACTTGTGTCTTTAGGATAAATACCATCTGATCAACTTTTTCAAGGCTTTTGGATAATTTTTCAATTATTTTTGTGCCTTCCTCTTCTACTTTGAGTTCTCTTTTCTTAGCTTTTCAATTTCATCTAGAGCATAAATGAGTTCATCCTCTAGGTCCACTTATCGTTCCTCTTCTTCATCAAAGTCTTCAACTTCTTCTTTTTCTTAATCCACATAAGTTAATTCTACTGTCATGAATAGGATTTCATTTCCCTCATTCATAAAGGAAAAATAATGGTCATCATTTTAGCTTTTACTATCATCCAATGAATCACTATCTTCTCTTATGTACAGGCCCTTCTTATTTTTAAAGAAGTTATTCTTATTGGAGTAGTGGGGTTTCATGTTTTTACTATCCTCTTCTTTCTCAGAGTTATTCTTTTTTTTATAAGGGTATTTAGCAGCAAAATGTCCCACCTTACCATAGTTAAAGAATTTAAAGGGTGACTTACCTTTGTATTTTATAGACCCTCTTCTTAACTTTTTGATAAAGTTGACTTTTTCTTCATCAGTATCCTCAGATCTAGATGTATGTGCTTCTTCTTTTACTTTTTTGGATGATTTGAATGCAACTTTTCTATTGAAAGTATTTGCTTCTCCCATTCTCATCTCATAGGCTGTATAGGCTCCATACAACTCATCTATAGTGAGCTTATCTAGATCTCTTTCTTCCTCTATTGTAGAGATTTTAGAGTCATACCTGGATGGCAGAGATGTTAGGACCTTTTTAACAATGATTGAATCTTTCATCTCTTCTCTAATGCCTCTATTCACATTGACTATTTCATCTACTTTGAGGAGGTAATCTATAATTTTCTATTCTTCATTCATTTTAAGACTTTTAATTTTGCCTCTATATGTTTGTAGCTAAGCTTGCTTTACCTTATCATCATCTTCATAGATGCTCTTCAAATTTTTTTAGACATCATGTGCAGTTTGACAATGCATTACTTTAACAAAATCTGAGTTAGACAATCTAGAAAGGATAACATTCTTTGCCTTGGCATTTATCTCATATGCTTTCTTGGTAACCTGATCAATAGGAGTTGTAACATGAATTGTATATCCATTTACATTAGATATCCATACATCAAACCCTAATGAAGATAAATACGATTCCATCCTAATGCTCTAAAATGCATAATTTGATCCATCAAAGAGAGGTTCTTTGTTTGAGGAAGAGCCTTCTTGACTAGCCATTTGTGTTTATTGTCCAAGACCTACCTGAGCTGATTAAACTTCTTCTAAGGAACCAGGGCTCTGATACCAATTTTTGGAATAAAACTATCTACTAAGGGGGGGGGTGAATCAATAGATTGATCAAAACTAGTACTTTAATACTTTATTCTTGACTAGCCATTTGAATTCACTGTCCAAGATCTACCTGAGTTGATTAAGCTTCTTCTAAGGAAATAGGGATCTGATACTAATTGTTGAAACATAATTATCTATTGAGAGGGGGATGAATCAATAGATTGGTTAAAATTAATTATTTAATACTTTTAATGCAAAATAAAAAGTATATTCAAAGATCATACACACACAAAAATACACAACACTCACTGTATGTGGAAAACCCAATATTCAAAAAACCATGGTGAGAATAGCTACTAGAATCTACTATTCTAATCCAGTCTCACAATCAAAACCTCACTAGTTATAATGTTTAAAGGCACCAACCCTAAAGAAACACTAATACCCTAATTTAAGAGCACCTACTCTAAGGAAGCACCTACTCCCTAACTGAGCACCAACTTAGCTTTTATGATGGCACCAACCAATCATATCTATTATGGAGCTACAAATCCTGATTACAAATTGATTCAAATGAATCTAGTTTTATGTTATAGACCTATTCTATAGCTACTCATATTATGCACTTCTTCTCTCTCTTCCTCTCTTCTTCTCTGCCTCTTTCCCTCTCTATTCAACTCTATTCAACACTTAGTCTATATATACATACATACATACATATGCAATAAATCTTGGTCTCACATCTTCTCTATGTTCACACTTGGTCGTTAACACATCATACTCCATCAGTTCATCTTTATTTAATATCAAGTTTACCATGTCTTTAATTCACACACCATCATTATGATTCTCTATCTTTTACTATATTTAGCATATATCATGCTCTAGTTTTGATACACATACCATTTTACATAATTTTTATCGATCACTGTGATCTATATCATTCTCTATGTTATATAATACATCTTTCCTAAGTGTTCTATCACTTGACCATTTAAATTAACATATATTTAAATATTGACCATTGATCTTAAGTTTTGGACCATGATTCGATGATCATCATTCAATTTTCTCAACTTTAAAATGTAACCATTGGATCAAGATCACGTGATCTATTAGATCCTTGCAAGCTTATGGAATTTAACATTTCAACTTTAAAACACATATGTTGATATTTGATCTGAGCTCCCACATGCCATTATATCTTCAAAAATAACACAAACTTTTCCTCTATTTATTGTTAAGTGTTGAGCATTTGATCTCATTTTAATGCTTCCTGATACTTTGGAACACATACACATCATCAATCTCCTCAAAGTAGCTTGGTCTTTAACTCACTAAACATCAAACACTTTGATCTCTTTGAATCCATGTGATCCATTGATATTTATTTCATGATCACATGCTCACCATTAGATCCTCTAATAGATAAATACACTCATTGGATCTTTGTTTGAAAAAATCCTATAAATGTGACACTTGGCATCCTCACATGCCTTCTACACATTACTGTCAGTACCCATGCTTGTGATACTTAGCATACTCGCATTGATAATTAACCAATTGACTTTGAACTAAATCATAGATATGCTACTCAAGCTTTGTGATTTTGACACATGTCTTCAATGCATTTATTCTTAGGTTCCTTTGATTTATTTACCTTTTTTTACGTCATAGACCTTCATCATGTGATTAAACACTCACCATTGATCAAGTTTTGACAAATATTAAGTCGAGGACTTAGGAATATTAAAGTCTTTGAACACTACTCCAAGCCAGTAACCACTAGGTTGAAGGGGCTGATTGCACAATGATGAGGAAGGCTTAAGTTATAAATTAAGCAACTAATTCCTACCTATATCTAGTCAACATAAAAATAGACAAGCCTATGAATGACATGACCAAAACCCATAGGGTTTTACTGAGAAACCCTAGTAATGGATGAGACCCAAAATAAATCATTTCTGGGCTCATTTCTCTTCATCTAAACCTGTGGAATGTGGATCATATATTTGAGATGTACTTAAAAGACCCATAACAAGTCTTCTATCAATTTATCTTCAAACATCTAGAAATGGTCTCTATAAAAGTATGACAAATTTACATGACAATATTGTAACTTATGCAATTATAAAACAAGCTCTTCTCTCCATCAATATTGTATGTGACTAATTCTCTTGACATCAATGACATCCGTAGTGCCAACTATCTCCCTTTTGACATCAATGACAATCATTTTGCCAATAGTAGGCTGGATATCCCCAATACCCCACTCTAATGAGAGTTGCCTACATACCAATACTCTGAAGAGGGATCAAGCCCGATGTCGTCTCCCCTCCTAAGTGCTGGTGCTGGTGCAAGTGAAAGTGAATCTAGTATTATAATTGACTTGAGTGTTTTGAATGTGTTTGAGACTATAAATTTGAGTAATCTAAGCTTAAGAATGTTCTAGATGGTAGTATGCATAAGTATGGTAGAATAGGGATTAATAACTTTAATTTTGCACAACTTGTTTTGAGTTTGCATATATAATTTGTATCTAATTTCCATCTAGTGTTTAGAGGGTTAAAATTCAAGTATTTATACTATTATGGTGCTTGTGCAGGTGCTAAAAGAGGTGTAGGCTAGCCATAAGAGGTCTAAGATTTGAAAAGATATTCATTTTTGAAAAGAGGAGGGAAAATAATGTAGTGCCATTATTGGGACACTAGTGCTAAGGGTATGAGACTACTTTAGGGATGATTAGGGATACCTATGGCTCACACAAAGGCTGGATAAGTGTGAAATGAGGATCTAGGATAGGTCTAGGGATAATATAGGGATAGGTGGTCTCAAATCTCACTCTTAGCACTCAAGTGTCACTTTTATGTGATTACAAATTCATTTAAAAAATTAGTAGATTATTTAATTTATAATATATTCTCATGTTTAAATTTTTTAGAATATTCAAACTTAAGGAGTGGTTCACTGTGAGTTTCCCATGAAATATATATCATAATATCTATTAATCAATTACATATGTATGCATGTACACATGTATATACATATGTATGTGTACATACATACATACATACATACATACATATGTAATTAGTTAATAGATACATACAAACATATGTACATACATATATAATACATCACATGGTTTGTAATAAAAATTTGGCTGGTTGGTATGTACACAAATAAAAAGAATCAACTAAGTTTTAATAGTAAACAAGAAAAGGCTATTAAGGTATAACATCAAAGATCCACACCAGGCACAAGTAACAATGCATAAGGGATAATGATGCATATAATCCCTAGGAAGGGTTTTCACCCAAGTGGAGGGTTTCCCAATAAGTGAATTTGACACCACCCATCTGCCCTAACCATCATGTATATCTAAAGTAATAAGCGCTCCTCACCTGAGTGACAAGGGAATAATCACATGTGTCCAAAACAACTTGTGTTAGAGATGTTGCCTTGAAATCCCAACAATGGTCTTTTCACAAGTGGGCTAGCTCAAAACCCTCTCTTGAGGGGGAGGGGTAAAGAAGTCATTGTGAGAGTGGATTTATTACCGATGTGGTGTTGGTGGAGGATAAACTTGAGGAGAAATGTATGGAATAATTATACTCAAGGTCCAAGGATCAATCCCACTATGATTAAGAAAGACTTGGATCTATTGTATGTTATGAATCCACTTCCAAGCACTTTGGGCATGGGTGAAAGTTTAGAATAAATGATGCAATGTCTCTATCTATTACTAGTAAACACAATTAGTATGAGGAATCCCAATATGAAGAAGCATTCATCGAAAGATAATTCTTCCTAAACTAAGCACCATAAAATTGTAAAAGCTTGGGCTTGAGAATAACCTGCCATATACTTTTTTAGTTGCATACAAAAAGGTTACATTAAATAAATAATAAGAAAAATGGTCAATTAATATTACATGATAAGCTTCAAATTTTTTGACAATGATTGATCTAGACAAATAGATCCAAAAAACAATAGTAAATTCACATAAAGTAAAGGCAGTACATCTAATAAATTATTAAATAAAGACTAGCAATAGAAGTGAAGAATATTTTTGGAGTAAAAATGACAAATAATAAAGAAATAAAGGAAGAAGGGAATGATGGAGCGTGCAAAGGGTAGTTGGGGGAAGAGTAAAGGGTAGAGGAGGAGTTAGGAAGAGGGGGAAGTCCAAAAATAACATATAAAATAATAACATTATCTATCATTACATATATAAAAGGGTATACATATTATAAAAAGGGACATTAAAGGCCTCATCGAATCACCTTTCCATCTAAATCGATCTCAAGGTATTTTGTAACACCCATGAAAAATGATCTAAAATATTTAATGTCTCAGAAACTGAAAATTGTAAAAAGGGAAGCTAGGAAGTGGAATGAAGAGAATTTTGGTAATACATTTCAAAGGAAGAATTAGGTCTTATATGTTTTTGATGTTGAATGTGCATTGCATAGCTTATTTTTAGTACTCAAAATGGGTTAAATGGAACAGTGTAATAAAAGTAAAGTATTTAAATTGGATACAAGAAATGAAACTAAGGAGGTGTTGTCATGTTTCTTTATTTTAATGTGTATGACTAACCATGTCTATGACTAAGCATTGCATGCATATGATTGAAGTAATTTAAATTCTCATCTTTTGATGTACGTGTGAGAAACACATACATTTTTTGGTTACTATTCGATGGAAAGGAAGGGATATTTATATCAAATGCATGTTATTCAGTGTTATAAATGTAATCATAATGTAATATGGTAGATTGCTATCTAATGAAGTTTCTTTACTTTGTGCTCATTACCTTTATTTAATAGATGGGCTTGGTTTATGTTTATATTTGTGTGATAAAAGATGTGTGTATATGGAGGTTTATTCATGAGATGTTGTTATGGAGATGAAAGGGGAGAGGGATGTTCCTAGAGGTATTTTAAATAAACTACACGAGGATGACACTTTCTTTTATGGGTATTTTTAAGATATTCGCATCCGTTGTGCAAAGAAATCTCTTAAACAAAAAACATCATGGGAGGGAAAAAAAGAAATAATGGAAATGAGTATGGATGCATTGGACATGCCTACTTTAGAAGATGTGCCTATAGAAAATTATTTTAATAATGTGTCAAATTTTGGAGTGCATGACATCGTCATTCATATGCACCCATTTTCATTTCTTCATTGTATAACATTCAAGTTTGTTTCCATAGTACTAATCTCAATTTTATCTGGTGATGTGATGTAAATTTGATTGAATTTCAAAAACATTTTTTGGGATATATTTATATTTTAGTCGAAAGACAACAAACTTCATTTTGACTATGCAATGATGTATATATGTTATTTGAATAATATTTTGATTATGATGTGATTTTGTAGTGATTAATACATGTTGTAATGTTATGTTTGTAATTATCATAGGATATAATGTAATTATGTTATAATTAGTATGAGTTGTAATGATACTTTTATTCTATTTCTATTGTGCATCTGTAGGATATTCCTAGTTATCATGTATTTGATGTGTAAACATTGTTTAAAGTTGTTTAAATAAAATCAATATTAAAAAATTTTATACATGTTACTAATTCATTATCATTCATAGATTACAATATTTCATCATTCACAATGTATTAATGTTATATTTGTAACTATCATAGGATACATATGAAGGTGACTCATGAATAGAAGGTAAGAGGTCATCAATGAGAGCTTTGTATCTACTAGCTAGATGTGGTTCACCAAAAACATTACATCAAAATATCTCCCTACTATAATATCTATTCATTCCACTCAAATTATAATCATTTGGTAATTCTATGTTTATAACCACCCTAATATAACTTGCTGTAACAATTACCAGACTATTGAAAAACTTCTTTTGCATATTCATGATCAATAGAGCGTCCAACTATTCTGAGAGATCAATATCATATAGAATAAATAAAAATCTAAAATGTCTGATTTTTCCTATACAGTCCCCCAAGTAACCTTTTCCATCCTCTATGTAAATTTTCTATGTATTTTACAAAAAATTCCATTCTTTTCTGTAGCAGCAAACAAAGATTATTTATCCTACCTTTGAAAAATGACACAAAATAAACATTCCATTTCTTCCCACAATGTAATAGCTATAAAAAATTTATATTTACTTGAAAAAGGGAAAAATCTCTTTTTAGTTTAAAATGGATAGAATTCACAAAGTCTTCTATAAATTTCAGAATGATAATGATTTCAAAGTAAATTATTTATTCTCCATTGCCAAGCACTGCTAAAGTTTGGATCTTCAAAACTAATGAAGAGCCTAATGTATTTATAATATTCACTCCCACTAATGAAGTGCCTAATGTATTTGTTTACTATAGTTGTAAAATACCTTAATACCTTGAATAGCCTAATACATGTGGTGCCCTTTCCTTATTCTTAAATGTGGTTCCCTTGCATTATTGATTGACATATAGGTCTAAAACCATTTTAGACATCTATGAACTTCATATACATCCAACATTCAGACAACCCATCCTATATGTAGCTATTTTATGTTTTTTTCAACAAAATTCTATTCTCTTCTCTAGCAGAAAACAAAGATAATTTATCCTACCTTTGAAAAAGGACACAAAATAAAGATTCCACTTCTTTATTTTGATGTTTTCTATAGTTCATTAATAATATTTATAGTATGTGTATTATGTATTGGTTAATTAAAAAATTATTCTTGTAGGCTAGAATAGATGGAGAAAATGTGGGAATAAATTATGCAGCTCCTGCTACAGAATCCCAATAAGGGTCCATTTAACTACAACAATGTCAAATGGGAAAAATTTCTTGTCGTCAATGATGAAGACATGTGGGTTGCTTGGGTGGATGGTTAGAGGGTTAATGACTTTGTGAAATGGGAATCAATAAGGGAGTCATTTACCACAAAATTTTGAGTTTCACATTGCACAAAAAAATCACCTGTTCTTGGCAAGTAGAGCATGATCAAAGCTACCTTCGATTATGTCATGTAAGTGACCTCCCATTTTGGATAACAAGTGGGTTTCTATTAAGATGTTGTTATGTTCCATTCATGTGTCATTTATGTATCATATTTTTAGTTTCCATACACTTAATATGTTTAACATATTCCTATAGATACTGGTGTTTATATGGGCCTAACAATTTCTAGGAAATTGATGCCATGCCAAAACACAAGTATATACTACCAAAGTCAGGAAAGGTTAGCTGATTAATCCAAAGACATATACAATGTGGTTTTTAATTTGATTTTAACACAAAATTTATGGTCATTAGACCTAATCATGTGCTATTCACATACAATCAGGTGGAACACACAGACAATGAATGCAATCATAGCCATGGCCAACAATATGAACATTTCAAGGGAAATAAATATTTTTTTGCTCCTTACATCATCCCCTAATTAAATTAATGGGTTCATAGGATACTATTATTGGGAATGTCTACTGATATTATCCATTTTAAACACTGCAAGATGGTGCATGAGAAACTTGTATTGTTTAATGGTGAAACACAATGGGATGATTTCTTGAGCATGAATGATATATACAATAGAGAATTCCGAATCAAGGAGGTAAAATATGTCTATAGTCCCAATGATTTAGAAAGTATTTGGGAATAGACACCATTAAATCCTGATAAGTGGTTTGTCTACCAAGGATACTATTAGGGAGAGATTGATGGGGATGGGGTAATCCCATTTGTACTAGGTATCCAACTTTCAAAATAGTTGGAATGATTATTAAGATTTAGGAAGTGTGACTTATTGGAGATGGACTCAATGTTTGGCACAAATGCAATGAAGGTATATTTTAAATGTTTTTAATAGTAGTTGATAATATATATATTTTGTATCATGCAAGCTCATTTTATTTCTATAGTTCTAATTGTACACATTGTTGGTGTTTGATTGCAAACACCAAGGTGTGCCTGTTGCATGGGTTATTATGTCAGGATCATGTACTATTGACATCAACCAATAGGTGAAAATAATTTTATGAGAGTAAATTTTAAATACATTGAGTGGACAATCAGTGCCTTTATGGTAGATGATGCTGGTGTAGAGATGAAAGCTATTAGGTGCATCTTCATTATTCATACATACATCATGAAGTTCATATTTTGAATTTCATAGATACTTTTCTCACCTTATACTATAAACTCTTAAAAAGCTATTATGTTATGTGGGGAAACATTCAATTGTGAGGTCTACTTATGTAGTTGACATGTTCATCATGTGTGGTTGAAGAATTTAATAGCAAAGGTGAAATAAGATGATGTAATACGTGTGATGTTTGGTGAGTTGGGGTACATAATGCATAGTTTTTCTAATGAAGACATGTTAAAAAGGGAGTCCAAAAAGTTTGTATAAAGGTATCATTCCACAGGGTAATTTTGTCAAATATTGAGAGTAGCATTGGATTGACAGTATTGGAATGTGGTCATGATACTTTCATACACTTCCACATGTTAGGAAAGAAACAAATACATACATATAATCTTACCATTCCCATTTGAAAATTCATTTCTTGAGCATAATACAGACTTTTACACATCATAGTTTGGATTGGTTAGTTCACCAACTAAGAACCACTATTTTAATATATTATTGGTGGATAAAAATATGTAAGGACAATGGATTATATAAGAATTTTGAATTAGAGAGACTTGAAAATATTTCATACGTCAAGGCTTTACACATTTTATATTATCATCTCACCTTCCACAACAATGACCCTAATACAACCTGGGTGTAAAGTATGAAAGATGAGTCATTGCATTATCATGTCTATATTGGAAGGCCATCCATGTCAATGTGTAATTTCCCAATTTCACTTCAAGGCTACACTTATAAACATGTGATTAAGGTGGAGATAATGAGAAAGATAAGAATAAAGGTAGTTGTACAGGATGCAAGGGATGGTGTTAACAAGTGCATCAATAGTATTGATGTAGATTATAATGTAAGGTTTCTTTCTGATTCTAATTTTTATGTTTATAAGTTTATGAAGAGTCTCAATTACGTAATATGTTTTCATTGTGAAGTGCATAGACAATGAATTTGGAATTGAAAATGAGGGAAAATTAGGTATGAATGTTAGAGTATTAAACTCTCAAATTAAATATATATCAGGTATGGGTATGCTATGATCAAATATTATAATTGAAAGTGAAGTAATAAATTTGGTAGATGACACTGAAAACCAATCAAGGGAGGCTAGTAATGTATGACATGTCTCTACTTATACTCATCTAGTTTTCTATTTTTCAACATTTTTAATAAGATGCATTTCACTATATGAATATAGACTTACCAGTGCTAAATTTTATGAGGTCTAAGCCCTAATATACAGAGCACAAGATATTTTTGAGACATGTGTCACATTAGATTTCACTGTTGAAAATTTTCATTCTTTAAAAACTATATAGTAGATGTTTACAACAACATGCATAGTAGGGTGATATCAAACACATTGCACCTAATGGCTCATCCATTCCAACAAGTGTATGATGGGCATGTAACTTATTTTCTTAGATAGATATACTTCATATAGAATATGAATAGAGGAAGAAAACATAACATGTCATAGGAGAAAACACTTTTTTTGAACCCTTCTCATAAAAAAAGAAAAATGAGAAGTATAGAATGATGATCTAAATAGGGAAACAAAGTGAGATAGGGATAAACATAATAGAGATAATTCAACTTTATTTCCACCCTTTGTAGGTTTTAGTGATAATACAATAGAGGTAAAAATATGTACATTGAATGAGTATATACTTTCATTATATCATGTGATGTAATTATCTTCAATTGATGCTTCATCAAGTCTATGGATATATGACCATGTGCCTAATCGATTTCAAGGCATTCAATTAAGTCTTTAAATCAATATATTTTTAATACTTTTTCAATTTTTTTGTCATGATAATTTTGAATGTGGATATTTAAAGATGTTACATGAAATATCTATTTATAGAAATGGAGCTCCAAATATGATAAGGTTTTTTACCTTTCAAACTATTATTTTGACATGTAGTAAATGAAAAGCGAGGGAAGCATAATTAACTTTTTTTTTGTAGGAAATATGTAGTTGAAATTTATTGTTATAGCATATTCGTTTAATAAATAGTAGGGATAACAATATGTGGCAATTTTTTACAATTCATCACTAATTTTTTTTGTATTGGTTAATAGGCCTCTTGAAAATTACAACTCTATGAACAAATTAAACCATAAATATGGTGTGAGCTATAAAAACTAGAGAATAATTTCATGAAATCATTTGGAAAAAGTGTTATATTCTACAAACGCTGGCAAGAGAACAAAATAAATTGAACTACAACTAGAATGTGGTGGCTGATGTCATTAATTAGAGGGGACTTAGATATACAACTTAGTTTATGCAACCTTGTGGTATGATATGGGATAATTTTCTTTTACGTTATAATAGTAACTATCCTAAATACTACATTCTATATGCTAGTTTTAAGTTTTAGACACTAGTAGAAAGGAATGCTTTTGACTTTATCATCCAATGGTATTTCGAAAGGCCCAAGGGGAATTTAGTCTTGACTGATATCTTTAATACTCTTGATGCCATTCTACCTTATGTCAGACCATTCCTAGATAAAATTATGCCTAAAAAAGTATCCAATAATCCTAATGTCAATATACACCCAAATCAAGTGATAAATGTATTCATTAGATTGAAGCTACCTTTTAGAATTCATTTGAACTTTTTAGTTTTTGAAATCATCATTCTAACACAACAAGACTCCATCCAACTCCGCCCTTTGTAGCATTATGGAAAAAATACAACATATCCCATGACATTGATTTCCCACTGCTATAACCTAGATAAAAGATTGGGAAAACAAATACTTTGTACATCTACACACCCACTGAAGGTACCAACAGTGATGGAAGTTACTTTCCCTTTGATGAATATACTGATTCTGATAGTGATTAAAATATGGGATTTATAATTATTTTGATTGCACTTCTTTTTCTATAGAATTCATAATGTACTCGAAGGTGAATATGATTATGGGATTGTGAATACAAACAAAAAATTATAGACTTCATAATTATTTTGGTTTCAATCCTTTTTTGTATTCAATTAACATATATACTTATGAACATAGTTGAAGAGAGAAGTAAATCACTATAACTTATTTTAATTATGCACACTATCTAACAACATATGAAATCTTATCAATCACATGATGTTTAATGTCTATCTTACCTATGTGGAGAAATGAACCCAAGAATTCATTTTCATTTTGGCATATTTGAAGTTTTACCTCTGCATCATTTATTTTTTGATTATGTTTGATGCAACAAAAATGAAGGGTATGCATGCTTAACATCCCCATGTAATAATGAATAAGTTCATGGAATAATTGTCTGAATATGGTTTGCATTCATTTTTTTTGAAGTAACTTTGATTACATTGATTTGAGTCCATTTGACACATTTTAGACCCATTATGGTAGGATGGATCATTTAGAAGTTTTAAATATGCCTACATGTAATGCATTTTGGTTTTATTAGTTATACATATGCTTATGTCTAGCTTTAGTGCTGGATGGCCTCCATGATTTCCTCATGTATTATGAGCTATAATTATTTATTCTATCTAAAAAACCTAAATTATAATACATTACAATACATTTATGTGCCTAAAATTATTTAAAACTCTTAGGATCAGACCAATAAAAGGATAAAATAGGTCACACTTTGACCTATATTTATGTTGTCTTATGTTGCATAAAATGAAATCAATGCAAATGAATGAACCAAACACATAGTTGATTTCATAATAAAATTCAAGTTAGGAAAAAACCCACTAAACCACGTCTCATGGCCATACAACAACTAAAAATGCATGGTATAGTCTTTCCACATCTATTACCTTCATGTGTGCATATCACATTCTTCAATTTACACATGCATGATACATTCATAACCAAATAAATATTTTACTCATTGTGATTCCAAATGCATGCTATAATGCTATAGTGCTGAAATCAAACCTATAAATGCATGATATAATCATTATAATACACCAAACACATGCCATAATTATTGTAATGGTGAAAAGAAAGTCATAAATCCAGGCATGATAGTCATGGAGTGGTGGTGTGCTACCACCTTTTTTACAGAGTTTATACCCTTTCTTTGGAGACTCTACATTGGCCCTCTGAGGTGGTGCAATGCTACCTTCATGTTCATTAAATTCTACTCTAATCTACATTCTTCTTCTGCAAGTGTTGCACCGTCTTTCTCAGCTCTCTAATCTCCTCATGAATTTGATGAGTTATTTCATCAAACTCTTCAAGTCTTTATTTCTTTAATGATTTTCCCATGGTTGGGATATGTAACCAGATAACCTAAAAAATGATATGAATGCTTGAAGGAAATTTAAATCTTTTCAACTACAAATGTAACTAGTATGTGTTAAGACACACTCCAAAACATTTACCAACATCCTCCCATACAATGCCAAAATGGGACCATTAGAATACGGTATGGACATCCATCAAAGCATAATGGAAGGGAAAATTTAGAAAAAATGTAATTAGTAGGTGCAAATCAAAACTACTTGAGGATTGAAATACCCTAAGTTTCATAGTTGCATATAAAAATGTTGAGAATAATCATTAACTCCAATTTATAAACACAAACATCAATGTAAATACAATGAATATCCCTACTTATGATATATTTATATACCCATCTCATCTTAAGTATCATCAAAATATATTAAAATTGAATGGTAATAAGACATAATAATGTTAAAATAACATTCTTCAAAAGTTGCAAAGTTTAAATGACATAAAAATAAAATAGAGGAATGATTGTTTATCAAACTGTACCCAATCACTTATCTACATCAAAAAGTGTTTCCTGCACAGGGAATGATGTGATTAATATTCAATTAATGGACATATGATCATTTTTTATCTTTTTAATGATCCATATGCTTCTGCCATACTATAATTTACAATATAATAAAGTGAAATATCATTTAGATTAGACTTCGTATCAATAATATCTATCCTATAAATTTATTTACCCTATTTCTCATCTTCTCTCTTCTCCACATTTTCTCCATCTACCTTTCTCTTAGATATTTTTTTCACTGAGGTATTTGAATTGAGATATACTTATTTATCTTACAAATTGAACTTGTTAACACAAAAACACACTTCACTAATCAATTATATCTTAATCATAGAAAATAAGATGATTATAGTCACTACACTACATTGATTAATTTTATTAATGTTTTGATACCTTTTTGTTATTAAGGATCTGGTAGGAAAACTCAAAAAATATTTAGTTTTTTTACCCAAATTCTTAATCATACCATTTTTCTTGAGCCTAGATTTCAATCAACTCTTCAATGGTCAACAACTAACAAATTATCATAAACATATCAGGATCTTAACAAGATACAATTGATTACTCTTGTGCAAGCAACTAAACACGGAATTAAACCAGAATAACAAGTAACTAGAAATCAGAATTAGCAAAGAACAAGAGATACAAGAAACAATGAAAACTTGTATTAAACTCTTTCAGAAGGAAATACAATTGAAGAAATCTCTCTTTCTTCTCACACCTCTCAGATGTATAGATCTCTTTCCCTCAAGAGTTCTCTCTCACAATTACAAACACAATTCAGCTACTTGAATTGATTACAATTTCCCTCTTACATGTCTACAAGCTATGAAGATCTATCCCTATTATATAGAATTAGGGATTATGAGCTATGCATTCTCAACCATCAGATATACCTCCTAATCAAAGGTTCAAATCAGTCCTGCCTAAAATAGAAACGCGGACTTGCAACTAACAGTTAATCCTATCATGCAAACATTGTGTTCATCCACAAAAATAGACTTTTGGAATGCATAGGTGACTGATGTCGGTCCCTATCAATCTACACACGACCGACGTCGGCTGATCCATAACCGACGTCGGTAGCCTCCAGTCTATCCTTGACCGACGTCGGTGACTGTGTAATAACAAAAACCTTGCATTTGCTCATTTGGTGAAGCTTTTAGCTCCACACCTCAACAATCTCCCACTTGGAGATAAACAGCTGCACCTGTACCTATACAACAACATCTTCTAGCTTCTCCATCTTCAAGCTCAATCTTAAATGCCAACAAAAGTTGAATGAAGATTCAACTTCTCCTCTGTTACTGGCTTTGTTAACATATCAACAGGATTCTTATCTATATGGATCTTTTCCAGCTTCAACTCACCATCCTCCAATACCTGTCTAATGAAGTGGTACCTAAGCTGTATATGTTTGGTTCTTGAATGAAAGGCTGGATTCTTTGCTAAATGAATTGCACTTTGACTATCACTGTATAATCATCAACTCTCTTGCTCCTTTCCCAACTCTTCCATGAACCGTGTCATCCATATCATTTCTTTTCTAGCCTCTGTGACTGCAATGTATTTTGCCTCTGTAGTAGACAAAGCAACAACCTTCTGTAACTTTGAAATCTAGCTAACCACTGTTCCACCAACAGTGAACACATATCCTATGGTGCTTCTCCTGCCATCTAAGTCACCTGCCATATCTACATCTACATATCCATGTAGAGAAGTATTTGACCCTCCATATCACAAATGCCTACTGCTGGTCCCTCTCAGATATCTGAGAATCCACTGAACTGCTTTCCAGTGTTCCTTTCCTAGATTGGCCATAAACTTACTAACAACTCCCACTACTTGGGCAATATCAGGTCTAGTACATACCATTGCATACATTAAGCTCCCAACTGCAGAAGCATATGGAACTCTACTCATGTACTCTACCTCATCATATGAATTAGGACACTATTCTTTGCTCAACTTGAAGTGTCCAGCCATAGGTGTACTCACCAGTTTTGCATCCTGAATATTGAAACTCTCCAACACCTTGTTCACATAATCCTATTGAGACAAAATCAACCTGTGATTTTTCCTGTCTCTCTTAATACTCATGCCAAGAATTTTCTTTGCTGCTCCTAAATCCTTCATGGCATATGTGTGAGCTAATTTTACCTTAAGCTCAGAAATATCTTGCATGTGTGAACCTGCAACAAGCATATCATCTACATACAGCAACAAGATAATTTATCTACCATTATCCAATCTCTTAAAATAAACACAATGATTAGATTGACATCTACTGAAGCCATGCTCAGTCATAAACCTGTCAAATCTTAAATACCATTGTCTAGGAGCTTACTTAAGACCATATAAGCTTTTCTTCAACCTGCACACAAGCTTCTCCTTACCCTTGACCTCAAAACCTTCCGGTTGATCCATATATATTTCTTCATCCAAATCTCCATGAAGAAATGTTGTCTTAACATCAAGATACTCAAGATGCAAATCCTCAATAACAACTAAAGACAATACAGTCTGAATAGAAGTCATTTTTACTACAGGAGAAAAAATTTCACCAAAATCAATACCTGGTTTTTGTGTAAATACCTTTACTACCAACTTGACCTTATGTCTCATCTGTCCATTCTCACCTTCCTTTAGCCTATAAACCCATTTGTTTTTCAGTGTTTTCTTACCCATTGGAAACTCAACCAAATCCCACGTTTGGTTCTCTTTCAAGGAATCAATCTCCTCATTCATGCCAAGCTCCCACTGTTTCTGGGTTTCTACCTGCATTGCTTCATCAAAACTCTATGGTTCTCCACTATCAGTGAGCAATAAGTAGAATAATGAAGGGGAATATCGAATTGGAGGTTTACTTACCCTTTCTGACCTCCTCCTGGGCGTTTGAGACTCATTTTTAGCTTGCTGTCTGCCCAAATTCTCTGTCAGTGACTGATCTCGGTCATCTCCTGGTCTGTACCTGACCGACATCGATTCCTCCCAACTAACGTCGGTTCCTGCCTGACCGATGTCAGTCACTGTCTGACCGATGTCAGTTCCTATATGATCGACATTGGTTCCTTCTTAACCGACATCAGTGTTTGTGTTTTCCTGAGTGTGAAAATTCTTTCCCACGAGCTCATTTTGGATCATCACATCGTCCAATTCAACATTGCCCTGCTCAGAATCACAGCTTCTAATAATTTTGTTAGTTCCTAGATTCCACAACCAGAATCCAAAGTCTCTGGAGCCATAACCAATAAAAGTGCACCTCATAGACTTAGCATCCATCTTCTTTCTATTTTCCTTATCAATGTGCACAAAAGCTTCAGAACCAAAAACTCTGAGAAATGAAAGATCTACCTTTTTACCTGTCTAAGCCTCTTCTGGAATTCCACCATCCAGAGCAGTAGAGGGTCCTCTATTAATCAGGTAAACTGTAGTATCTACAACTTTTGACCAAAACTGTAAGGGTAAACCAACATGCAACCTCATACTCCGTGCACGTTCCAATATTGTTCTATTCATCCTTTCAGCAACTCCATTTTGCTGAGGTGTCCTTGGAACCATCCTTTCCCTATGTATTCCACTCATAGAATAGTAACTGTTGAACTTATTGCTGTAGAACTCACCACCATTGTCAGATCTAAGGCACTTCAATCTCAAACCTGTTTCATTCTCAACCAAATCTTTCCATTTCTTAAAAGTGTCAAAAACATCAAATTTCTTCCTTATGCAATAAACCCATACCTTTCTTGTAGCATCATCAATGAAAGTAACATAATACTGTGATCCTCCAATAGAAGCTACCTGAGCTGGTCCCCACACGTCTGTGTGATAAGCTCCAACTTGTGCTTCCTCTTTGTTGACCCAGTCTTGAGAAATCTCACTCTCTTCTGTTTTCCAAAAATACAATGCTCACAGAAATCTAGATCTATGCTTTTCAAATCTGAAAGCTTACCTTTTGACTTAAAAACTTTCATTCCCTTCTCAATCATGTGGCCAAGCCTCTGGTGCCACAACTTTACATCTACATCTGAAGTAGATAATACAGAAGGAGAATAATCAGTAATACAATTACATAAATAGAGAGTACCTACTCTCTTACCTCTGGCTAATACAAGTGCACCCTTGGTAACCTTCCAAGATTCAATTGTGAGAGTTACTGTGCAACCCTCATCCCCCAACTTTCTTGCAGAAATTAGATTCCTCTTCAGGATGGGTACATGCATGACATCCTTCAACACCCATGTGTTGCCATTCTGCAGTTTCAGCTGCACTTTTCTTTTGCCAACAATTTTACAAGGCTCATCATCCCCTAAATAAACTATTCCAAAATCTCCTTGGACATAGTCATTGAAATATTCTCTATTTGGGGTAGCATGGAAAGAGGCACCAAAATCTAAAACCCAAGATTCTATTTTATTATCCAAAGAAAATATGATAGCATCTTGTGTAACAATACCTGCAACTTTTGCTTCTCCATTACCTTCATGCTGATTTTCTTCTTTAACCTTCAACCAACAATCTTTCTTTGCATGCCCTATCTTTTCACAATTCTAGTAGGTTATCTTTCTTCTATTTTTGGATTTTGATCTACTTCTCATCTTTGACTTAGACCTTGATCTCCCTTGCTTTCCCTTCTCTCTTTTCCTTCCCCTGCTTTCAATACTTAAAGCATTACCTGATGTTTCCCCTGTGCTTTTCCTGTGAGTTTCTTCATTCAAGATTACACTAACAACATCATCTACTTTCAAGATATTTGTAGCAGATGCAGTATTACTAACTTCCATTACCAAGCTATGCCAACTTTCAGGTAAAGAGCATAATATTAAAAGAGCCTTAATTTCATCATCAAAAACTATTTTTATTGAATTTAACTGATTTACTATTGCATGGAAATCATTAAGATGACTAGATACAGATCTACCTTCCTACATTTACAAATTAAATAACTGCTTCATAAGATATACCTTATTTGAAGCTGAGGGCTTTTCATATAAATTTGCTAAAGTATCCATTAACTCTATCATTGTCTTTGCCTGTGACAAGTTAGAAATCATAGAAGATGCCAGGCTCAACCTTATGGATTCCAGAGCCTTTCTATCAAGAACATTCCATTCTTCATCTTGCATATCTATGGGTTTGGTTGAAACCCCACCCAATGGTAAGTATAGATCTTTTTGATACATATAATCTTCTATCTACATCCTCCATAATTGATAATTCTTACCATTAAACTTCTCTATTCTTAGTTTACTTTCTTCTGCCATTGCTATTCTCCCACTCAAACAGAAACCCCTGTGAGTGACCTGTAATCAACACACACTAAACAGATCTGAAACCACCTATTAGTGAACCCAAGATCTGATACCACTTATTAGGATCTTAACAAGATACAATTGATTACTCTTGTGCAAGTAACTAAACACAAAATTAAACCAAAATAACAAGTAACTAGAAATCAGAATCAACAAAGAACAAGAGATACAAGAAACAATGAAAACTTGTATTAAACTCTTCCAGAAGAAAATACAATTGAAGAAATCTCTCTTTCTTCTCACACCTCTCAGATGTACAGATCTCTTTCCCTCAAGAGTTCTCTCCCACAATTATAAACACAATTCAACTACTTGAATTGATTACAATTTCCCTCTTACATGTCTACAAGCTATGAAGATCTATCCCTATTATATAGAATTAGGGATCATGAGCTATGCATTCTCAACCATCAGATATACCTCCTAATCAAAGGTTCAAATTAGTCTTGCCTAAAATAGAAATGTGGACTTACAACTAACAGTTAATCCTATCATGCAAACATTCTGTTCATCCACGAAAATAGACTTCTGGAACGCACAGGTGACCGACGTTGGTCCCTGTCAGTCTGCACATGACCGACGTCGGCCGATCCATAACCGACGTCGGTAGCCTCCAGTCGATCCCTGATCGACATTGGTGATTATGTAATAACAACCTTGCATTTGCTCATTTGGTGAAGCTTTTAGCTCCACACCTCAACAAAACATTCTTTTTTTAAAGAGTCAATGTTATCTCAAAATATATGGGTTTTCAACTATGAGACAACCTCATCCAAAAAATTAATTCCAAACTTAAAAATTGGATCCTTAGATGTGTGACACTTGTTGTGATAATTCATCTGATAAAAACAATACTCCAATCTATCTTTGTGTACTAGTTTTCCATTCTCCCACATCCCATAAGGATCCAAGAAGATTTAGTGAACTTATAAAAGAATTTATTTTGGTGAGGTCTTGAAAATATATTTGAATAACCTCTAATATATTGGCACAAAATAACACTATCAATGATCAAGAACCTTAATATATTCTACAAAGCAATGGCAATGAAGCTATTTTGGCACATCGACATGGACCCAAATTATGTTTGCAGTCAATTCATCAAAATAAAATACCTAGTAATGGAAGACTAGAATATTTGATTACCACTTTATCCATATATGGGTGTTTTATATCAAAGACTTATTAAGTGGGGATTGATCCTCTAAATCATTGTTCTTATTAAATGCATTGCTTTGGAATCCAACTTTATTATGCTGTTAGTTATTTTATTGTCAAATTTGGTAGTGTATGCATTAGTAGTATCTAACAACTAAAAAATTTAAACTTGATTTTAATTTAAAAATGTGGAAATGACAAGTTAAAAGTTTCACACTGACATGTGAAATGAAGCTATGGGTTCTAAGGATCATGAGAGGTTATTCTTCTAAGGATGCCAATAAGACCTAAAACTTAGATTCAACAATCACAAGATCACTAGGAATTCGTGCTCTATTTTTTAACCATCATGAGGCCCTATAAAGTCATTCCATTCCATTAAGCTATCATCAAGTGTAAAAAAAATGGAACATTAAGTTTTCATTTAGCCTTCAATCATATGGAGATCTATCAAACATCATATTTTAAAACTATTTTATAACTACCAAGACTACCGTATTTCATTCTATTTCTATTTCTCAAGGAAGATAAATCATCATGAGAAGCAATCATTCTTGGGCATAATATTTCATTATTTATAAATTTATAATAATAATGATTTTGATCATAATGACAGGGGAGGGATTAAAGCCTAACTCAACCCATCTAGTCATTATTCAAAGAGTGAGTGCAAAGGTGATTTGTTCTGAAATAGGGCTCCCCTTTTGTCCATGTTCACTAAATTGTTAAAACTTGAAATCTCATAATTCTAATTTTGTAAGAGTAATATATAGATTACAACCTTATCATCACAAGTATGACACATTTAGCACTCAAATACTTTGATATTTTATAAAAGAAAACATTGTCTAACTTATATTTCAACATTTCCTTGACATAAACATAGAAGAGCTATCCTTAATGCTCAAATATCAACAATATTAAAGCTTATAACTAAGAAATATGCACTACCTAACTATCCCTCAAAGTGGGTCCACCTTCTTCATGTAATAGTTTAAGAATTTTTTTTACAACATCATTCAACCTTAAGTATAACATGGAATATAACTAAATACACATAACTAATTATCCTTGTTTGTTTCTAGAATACCACATTTAGTTTGACCTATCCTGTGAACTTTACGAATCATGATCTCGTACTCTACCTTCAAAAGATGTAGCTCATGTTCATATATGGTAATAATTCCTTCATGATTTATTTTCATGGCCTTGGAAATCTCTCCTCTGAAGTCACAAAGTGATTTTACATAGGCATGGGAAAATTTTAGGTTAACACATTTCTTTTTAAGTTCCATATTCTCACCCCTAAATGCAAAAATGGTACATTTTAACTCCTCAACCACTTTGTTCATCTTAGCTAGTTTAGTTTCCAAATTCTTATTGCCCATCCTTGAACTTTCAGGAAGCTCAGACAAAAACTAATTTTCCCTCCTGAGAGATTATTTATGTAGCATTGCCAGTGACAACTTCAAACCAAGATGATCTTCAACTATCATGACATTCATGCATCTCATCCTTGTAATCTATTCTTCCATCTCTTTGGGCATGTGGGTAGTGGCATCAAAAACTTCATTTGCCGAAACCTCTAAAAAGATACATGGCTAAGTCAATATGAACATTCAATCAAAATTAAATTCAATCAACACTAAAACAATCTTTCCAATGTCATATATTTTTAATTAAATGTGGCTGCATTATATTTTTATCTAAATGGAATAAAAACATGAAAGGTTTTGTTGAAAACTATTGTCATGGATTTACATAAGTAAAAAAAAATGAAAAATGAAGATTAATCATATTTAGAAAATCAGTGCCATGAGAAAGTAGGTTTAGTTGCATCCAAATAATAGTTTTTTCTCTAGGATGTTCTAGCTTCTAATTTCATAGTTAGAAGGAGCTAATCATTATTTAACTATCTATCAATGCAAATATTTTCCATGATTACATATTATTGAAAAAAACTATCTTGTATTTATGTTTCTCAATGTAATTTGTTGATATTCACTTTGAAATGGTCATGGATGCCCAAAAGTTACCAATGGATGGAGTAGAGGACTTAGTAGAAAATAACTCAAGGTTAGTAGCAAAACCGGGTCACGAACTAGAGATTAAAGAATGATTTAACTCATCTCACCCCAATAATAAATAGATGGATGTAGCCTTATGAATGATTAATGTTATAAAATATCTGGTACTTCTAATGTCAACAATCTACATTCCTTTAAAAATAGTGTTGACTAGGATTTGATTGTTAGTATTCACTGATAGTTGGCTTTCTTCCATAGTAGGTTGGTGCTTCTAGAACACTTTTTTTGATAGTTTGTACATAAATATTTGGAGGGTCATTGAGTATTAATTTAGGAAGGCCATTACATGTCATTTGTTTGTATTTTTTCCATTAGAAAGTTCCCTTTATAGTTTGGTACTAGAAATTGTGAAGCCAAAGGTGGTATGGAGCTTAAAATTGTCCCAAAATATGTTTGGATTTTTTATCTCAAGAACTGATTCATTTTTTTTTAAGATGGCCAATAATTCTTTGGGAATTATAGATTTTGTTTAAAACTACTGATGATTGGATTTTATTCCTTCCCTGATATCCCGATTAAGGGTCTTTGGAAAATCTCTATAGTATTTGAAAAGAGTAATGGGTAGAATGCTAATTATTACATAAGGATTTTTTGGAGAGAATGTCTTTCCTTCCAGGATTCAACCTTGTATGGAATTAAAAAGGGTAATTAATTTTAATGTGACTTAAACAATATGAGAACATAAAATATAGGAAGAAGAGAAGCAAGAGGAGGTGTGAGACATAAGAAAGACAAGAAAGGAGAGAAGATAAGGATCTGTGTTTTGATGGTCACTAGTAGATTTTAGGTGTAGGACTTGAAAAACTAATGTAAGTGAATTGTCTATAAAATAAAATATAGAAAATAAAATAAAAGTGATAAAATAATTTTCTTTTTTGTTTCTTTGACTGAAAAATATAGGGATATGGGCAGAGATTTTATCTCTACCTAATTTTTTTCCTTTCCCTAGAAGTTTAAACTGAGAGACAAACCAAAAACATACTAAATAAAAACCCCTTTTTACTCATTACTAATATCAAGTACACAATCTATAACTCTTTACCAAAAAAAATTGATTGATTTGAAATTGTAATAGGATTATATAAGGTCTTGATTTGTTTGGATTTCATGTTTTTGCATGTAAAGTTTGAATATGGGTATCATTACATTAATATTCTCTCCATAGAAAACAATATATTATATAAAGACCTTAAATCTTGTTGTTATGTTAACAATCATATAGAAAAGCTGCTTATGAAGTTGTGAAGCTTAAACAAGATCCTCAAAAATATTATCGACTATCTACAATAAGGCCAACCAATACAAAAATCTACAAATTACCTGAACTGTTACATCATTATTTTTCTTTAATTAAATGTGGTTGCACTATATATATTTTTATCTAAATGGATCAAAAACATGTAATTTTATTGAAAATTATTGTCATGGATTTACAAGGGCGTGCAAGATGATATGAAATTAGACAATAGTTATTAGTTCAAGTTTCAAACTATAAAATCCATATTTTGTAGGTGTGATAATAAACTAGAACACACAAGCTCTAAGATGTCCCACATATTTACAAACAATAAAAACCAATAGAAAATACCATGAATCTATACATTTAACAAGCTCATTATGATCTTTCAAAGTGTTACAATCCTCTTCACCCATCTTCATCTTCTTTGAATCACAACCCAAAGACATTAGCATAAGTGTTTTGTGAATTAACTAAATAAATAAAGGCATTAAATGAGATAAATGGAGGGAAAAGATACAAGTCATGCAAAACATGCCATATTTCACTCCATCCGACCATGGTTACTTGTCAACATACATAGTGACATGCAAACATATGCACGTGATCAGTAACATGTGTAACATTGAAAAATAGAAAAAGGTACACATGTGAACACAATAGATTACCTATCAGAATAATTACATATCATACATATATATATGATTTCACAAGTATATGTGAACATAATCATAACATATAACTATGCACCATCATGAAAAACATCATTAAATGTAATATTAAACACCAAAGCATTACTTAAATGAAACACTAGTATTGAAAGATCATGTCCAAATAATATGTATCATTACATGTCATACATATCATGTGAATACATACATACATACATACATACATACATACATACATACATATATATATATATATATATATATATATATATATATATATATATATATATATATATATATATATATAAAGAATCATGTCCAAGGTAGTAGCTAGAAACCAATATCCATGTTCATGGCTTGGCCATGGAACCTCATGTCGAGGAAAAAAAATTGGAAGTGGAAAAACAATTAAAGTATATGCATATGTCAACCTACCGTGACGATGCCTACATTTCAAAATGTCAAGGTTAGAAAGATTGATGAAAATAAAGAATAACACACCAACACAAAGAATAAACCTGTTGGTTTGCTAAATTATATGTGAAAATCAAACCTCTAAGAAATGGCTCATAATGCTTTAGATGGCATCACCTCATATCCATCTAAATCACTCATCATTTACTACATCATCACTAGAAAAAATATTAACATGGTGGTCTTGTGCTTGTTCCATTTCATTCCTCTATAAATGAATAATAAGGAACATTATATCAATGTTGGTGAAAAATAGAAGAACAATAACAATTCCTTTGGACATAGTCATTCACTTTAATTATGTGAGGCATATCGTCATGAGAAATTTATATTTTTGGGGTCCATCGATAAACCCTTTTACCTTTCTATGAAAGGTACTCCCTCAAATTAATGTGATCATCATGACTGGAATAGGTTTGAGGGTCATCTATCTGAATCTTGAGTGGCGATTATTGTAAAAATATAAAACTTAAATATTCTAAAACCTAAAATTAAAATATATTTTACTTCATGCAAACCATTTAATAAATTGCATCTAACTTGATGTCCAATATTTATTGCACCTTGCCCATTCTCTACCCATTGTCTTTCTCACTCCATTTCTTGACAGTGTGCTTCTCCACCTTATGCAGGCTTGCCTTCTCCATTCCAAGTTTTTAATTAAATCATATGTAATCATCTAGATAACCTTGAAAGCTATCTCACTAAGATCACATGTTTGGGAAACATTCTCCTTCACCATCCATGATAATTCCATCCTATCTCTCTTGCTGAAGCTCTGGTTTTATAAGAGTTGGTTTATTAGCCTACATTTCATTTATCTTTTTGTGCATGCTCTTCTCCTTAGATTATTTTCCCCACTACTGGCATGCCCTGGGGGCCTCCTTAGAATGGGTTATCAACCATTAATATTTAGATGGTGAGTATTAAGTATGTTTAGTGACTACAAAGGATGAACACCATCATAATATGTTGCATTGCCGTAACAAGCATTATTATAAATCTCAATTCACAATACCCATATCCATAATCTTATATTTGCCAAAAAAATATGATTCAATAAAGAAGCCATTTTGGGTCACAAACATAAATAAAAAAACTAAATAAAAGGTCCTCAAAGACAAGAAAATATTTTGATAGGTTTTAGTTCCTCCTCCACATCTAATTGTGAGGCATTTGGAATCCAGTCACTATCATCATCATCATTGACATCATCATCAAAATCATCATTAGGTTTCTCTAAATCCAACTCATCCTACCATAATGATAGACATATATACATCAATTGAAACATATGTGGAATAATAAACATGTATGAGCATGATGAAATAAAGAAGAATATGTAAACCAATACTCACATTTATGGGGATGAAGTCATTATATCTGTCATTATCACTCTTCTCACTATGGATCCACTCCACCCCCTATAACTAAAACAAAAAAAATAACCTAGAAAATATTAAGGTGTGTTAAAAGTGGTTTATTATTGAGTATTATAGGAATGCAAAAATAAACATATATGAACAAAAAAAATGAACAAGGTTTAAGTACGAACAATGGTTCTCATACATCTCAAGACACAAACTCATTGCTTGGGTCATGAACACCCTCATCGCCTTGGCTCTACTCCGCCCCATCCGACTACAATATTAAACATGACATAAAAAATCACAAAGTGGATTCAAAATTAGTAAATATTAAGTATAATAAAAATGTGAAAATAATATTAAATTTCACTTGGATAACATAGGGAGAATTATGAAAAGTACTTGTGTTGTTCCCTCATTTGCATCTATATTCAAAAAATAATTAAACACCCTCAAAGACTCCATAATGGTATATTTTTGGCCACAAAGTGGATGTCCTGACCCATTAGGAATCCCATCCCCATTGGTGGATGCACCATATAAAACCCTCTTAGGATATCGAATGAATTGAAGGAAATGTTTAAACTCAGGGCATACCTGTAATGAGAAATGACTACTGATTTCTTTGTCCTAAAGCAATCTATGTAATAACCAAAAACATTAATAAATAAAAATTAAACTAAATAATTCACCATCAAGGGTAATAGATAAAATTAAATACAATCCATTCATCCTCAACATAAATCACTTTCAATAAATCATTTCTGTTTAGACCATTCATCATAAATTTGGAATAAAGCTAGAAATCAAAAAGGAATAAATATAATTTAACCATTTGTGCACATCCATTGGAGATGGAAGGGAGTAGATGAACTCCCCCAAAAGGTATAAACTCTAAAATTTCTAAAAAGGTCTAAAAAATTATTTCAAAAATGCATCCATACAATAGTAAATAGATAAAATATAGTGATGGTTTGAGTTGGACCATGGGGATATCACATGCAAATAAAAAATGGCAATTAGATTATAATTTATCTTTGAAGAAGATGCATTCAGAAGTGTAGTCATAATCTTGGTTGGGTTAATAATAAAGATATATTTCAAATGTAATGGTTTGTGATTTTTTCTCTTCAAATTCTATGCATAATACTTATCAAAAGGTGTAGGGGATGGACCAGGGTGGAACCATAATCCCATCTAACCCCTTTGATAGTTTTTCATAGTCCTTTAAACTTATATAGATTCCCAAATCTATTATCTTAGTTCTTCATGTTCCTTAATCATCCTATGTTCATAAAATCAATAAAGTTTCATATGTCATAACATAATTACATTTCATTTCATGTGTCATGATATATGATCAATACTTATCAACATAACACTAAGTGCTTCTAGCTTGTAACCCCTTAACTTGAAAGAGGCGTAAAAATACTATTTTAGTTTTGACACCCAAGTAGTAATATATTGCACATAGGATTGGTGGAAAAACTTTAATAATACATATTCAAAACCATAAGTCTCATGTGAGTGGTGTAAAAACATATTCAAATTTCATTACTTTAAGAAAAAATTAACTATAGGAATCTAAATAGATATTGAGTAGCAAAACATGTTTACCTAGATTTCTATGTAATAAACATTATTTCTTATTTAAAGACAAGAGGAAATGATAAAAAATAAGAATATATAATACTCCCATAAGATAAATTTGACTGTTAGTTGAATATTAGTGATTGCATTGAGCTCATGATATCATTTCTCTCACTAATAGTGGTAGGCAGAGTCAATTTTAATTAATTGGTCAATCTAGAACTGTGATAACTAAGAGAAACAATTACAATGTACTCACAATATGGATGGGATCTTATCTCAAACTAACATGAAGAACTTGAAAACAATGCTCCATTCACTTAACACTACAATTAGAAGTGTAGAAAGAATGCCACCAAGCCCTTCTATAATAATTTCTATATGGCACGTCAAATTGAACCTAGGCTCATAAGATCCTTTAATTATAATTCTCCCTGCACTGTGGTCCTTATTCTGGTCTAGTTTTTTTATTTCATAGAGGATTGGTGAATTTTTTTATTTTAATATAAAGTCGATCTTTTACTAAAAAAAATAGAAAAATAGTAAATACATAATGTTTAGTTAGTAATTCTTGATATATTTTTTAAATCAAATAGTTTTTATTGAATGCAGTAATAGAAAACAAAAATTTTAGACTTCAAATTTTTTTTTGATAATTTTAAGAAAATAAATTGCATTGGCTTTGTAAAATAAATGTTGAATAACCCAGGGTCATATTTCAAATTATCCTTTGTCTAGGGATAGATGTTGTGTCCTTGCAGAGGCATCAAAATAAAAACCAAGATTTTGGTAAATTCTTCCAAGTTTGGTTTTGAACGCCTATGCAATTTTTGGCATGCCAATTTATAAGAACAACTTATGCGATTGTCACCAAAGCACTCTACAATAATGAATTTTTCTTTCATAAATAACAATAAGTTCTACCATGAAAAAATATTTGGTCATAGAAGTTGGTTTTCATAGAGGGTATATTATCAACTTGTTGACCTTTTTTTCCCAACAGGCCGAAAATTCGGTCCCCCCTTTTTTCATGCTATTTTGAGCTAGTACTTTTGATTTTTGCACGAGTCTTGAAATTTATATGAACTCTATAGGTCCATTTCTATGGACTCTGTATGTATTCTACGAACTTCACAGGGACTTCTACGAACTCTGTAGGTGTAGTCTTTCGGCAGATGAAGAACCAGTTTAGAGAAGTGCAAGGTTTTACAAAGATTCTTCAGACTCTTGTTTGAATAAATTCATAAGGAAAGAGAGCTAAAATGGTTCAAAGACACTTTTACTTAAGGTTGGAAGAGTGGTTCAATGACATAATATTTCCAAGAGTTAGCACCTTTGAACCGTCAAACCATTGAACTGGTTCAATGCCTTGGTTCAATGCTTCGGTTCAAAGCCTTGGTTCAATCGGCAAAGTTCATCACTTTGGTTCAATGCCTTGGTTCATCGCAAAGTTCAATCAACTGGTTCAACACTTTGGTTCAATGCTTCGGTTCACTCAGTTGGTTCATCCGTCAGTTCAATGAGCTTGGTTCAACGCTCGGTTCAAAGCCTTGGTTCAATAATCACTTGAATCGTTGAACTGGTTTGATGGATTAGTTCAACGGTTGGTTAAAAGGAGCAGTTCAATGTGAAAAGTTCAAGCCTCTCAAAGGACAAGTGCCCTTGCGGAGGGCAGTTTTGGGTTCAAGAGCCCTTGCAGAGGGCAGGGATCACTTCAAAGAAAAAAAGAGCCGCAAAGGTAAGATTTTTTGGAATTTTGTCAAGGAAACGACATAATTCCTTCAGACTTTTTATCTAAAGGAACTCCTTTAGACAAAAAGCCCGAAGGAATTCGAAAGCATTGCCCAACAAAATCTTGCAGAAAGGACTTAAGCGTTGAAATGAATTCTTTCAGAATTTTCATCTGAAGGAATTCCTTTAGACAAAAAGCTCGAAGAAATTTGAGGAGGTTGCGGGAGAGAAAAAAGATGAGAAAATTCCAAAGAAAGGGACTCAGATAAAATTTTGAAGAAATCAAAGTAACCGAGACAATTCTCACAGACTTTTTTCTATGGGAAAATTGTTTGAAGGAAAAGCCCACGAAGAAGAAAGGACAAGGAAAAGGCTCAAAGGAATTTTCCAAGGACGGTGACGTCCCAGAAGCCATCAACTTTAAGAAGATAGACTAGCCATTGGTTTTCAAACTGTGATGGGCCCGCGAACATCAAATTTTACACCAAGAAATCTAGAGCATGGAAGGCACCAAGTGGAAATTGTGGAAGGCTTTGACATGCTTTTCTAAGAGCAGTATAACGTGCCACGTATCCCCTGCAAGGCTCAGTGGAAGACAACAAGTGTCAACACCCACAGTCTCTCTCTTTTGTCCCGTGAGAACTATGGTGGGCCCCAAATGAATTGATAAAGAAGGTAGAAGCTGACACATGTCCTCTTCTATAAGACCTTCAAAGGGTGCCTAAAGATTTCATGAGTCAAGCGGATGCTACCATGTGTCCTGCCCATTTCACAGTAGAACGTGACATGTGTCACTTATTTGAAAATCAGTAGAAAAGAGCCCAAGGGATGCAGTGACCCACTAGAAGATATCCCTGAGGGCTGAAGGAGCTAGAAAGGGATAAAACTAGGATGAAACAAGTGCAAGAAAAGACAAAGTAGTCCAATTGGCAAAGGGGAGGTGAGTTATTGCTAGAAGGTCATCAAATGGCGCAAATAGTGAGTGGCATGACCTGCTTTCTCCATTTGACATTCATGAGGGGAAAAACCACAGTCTATTTGTAGGAAAAGAGGTGCAACCTGTGCTCTCAAATGCCAAAGTCAAGATTGGTGATTACATAGCATGGTTCCAACAGGCCTCTTCTAGAAGAATGACATCAACAACAGTGACTTCTTTTTCCCGATGCTCTTGGCGCACATGAGCCAGCTTGAAAAAAGAGCACCAAAAGTCTTTCTCAAAAAGTGCAAAGTTCTTTTACTCTTTCTATATATTGTAAATTTCTCATTTGAGAAAGGGACTCTCTTAGCCTTAAGGCAAAACTCTACCCAAAAATCTCTCGGGCTTGTAAGGTAGAGCACTGCCAGTTTTTACCTTGAATCAAGACTTAGCATTTTTACCTCTATCTGGACTTGCACTTTAAAGTATATGTCTGTGTTCTTATTTTGTGTTAAGTCATTGTCTTTCATGCTTCTCACAGATTGATTACAACATGTCTAGTGCATTGTGAAGTCTTCTTTTTGCAGGTCTGCCAGAAGTGTCTATGACAAGAATATAGGTGCATGTGAATAGGCTATCAAAGTGTGTCTCAGAACACCTTTGCTAGTTCCTTCCTCCCTGTATCTCTACAGATCCCTAACTCACTATTGTAGAAGAGCTTCCCCCTTCAGATGAAGTGTATGGGCATTTCTTCCTGATGAAAAGTGTATGTTCGAGCTGAGTGGGTAAACATTTTCTAGTGTATCACCTTTTCATTTTTAGGCTTAGGTTCTATTTTCAGCATCTCTCTCTCCCTTTTCATCCCCCCTTTTTCATTTTATTTGTTAGCAGTAGGAGAAACTAGGGCCTAAAAGATACATCAGAGGGAGCTAGCCCTTATCTAGAGACTCTCCCCTCCAACTTCACTGGTCCCACATGCGAGGGGGGAGTTTCCATTGTTGCGTGTGGAAGGGCAGGAACTAGGCATCTTGCCCCCAAGTGCAATCCACTGCATTAACACAACTTTCTTTGGAATCTTTTATTGTTGTCTCAAGATTGAATGTTAAGCCACCAAGGAACGTAATATGTAGTCTGAAGCATAAGACAAGTATAATTTAGGCCAAACATAATCATAATTAACATACTACATGTAACTTAATTGAAGATAAGAGTTTTAAATGCAATCATGAATGAATTCCCCTTACATGTAACTTAATTGAAAACATAGAAAAGGAATGAAATCATTTCCATTGCTATAGTTGAGCCTTAACCATTTTTTGGGGTACTTTGACACTAATTAATTTTTTTAACTTAAATCCCTTAGAAGATATAGAGGAACTTATAAAATAATTTTGATATGTGAATACGTAATGGTACTTACAAGCTGATCTTTGACTCTTTTTGGTATCCTCAATCCAAATATAGTTCTTATCTAAGCCAAGTCCATGGATGATGAAGTGATTAACAAATAAATAAAAAAACTAGGTTTAATAAAAATATAGTTCTCAAGGCCTCAGGTGTTTGATAAGCTTCACCTTGAGTATGATGCAATGAGTTCTCACATCTACTAGAAAATGGAATAAAGAAAGGGCACCACATTGACAAATAATGCAAGGGCACCACTGATAATCTTGTTATTGATTAAACATATCTATAAGGAGATAGAGTGCAAATGATTGAACATATATTTTAACAAACATAGGTCATTGATGCATTCTATCAAATAACTCATAACCTCCAATATTACTCTACATTTTTTATGCATTTGTGAGTTTTTTTTCTCCATTTAAGTAATAAAAAATCTAAGAAAATCAGTAGCCTTATTTGGTAGGAACAACACATGTAAGTATCAAACTGTAATATGTAAGAACAAGGTTGATGAATAATACTAACCTAGAAGATGCCCCAATGTTTCCTCCTTTCCCACTAATCTCAATATTTTCACTTCTAACTAGGGTGTAGTAGAGATCATATATGAAATGGTACCTGGTCTTGAATCTTTCATGGGATGGTCATTTCTTGCCCATGTGCCCCCATCAAACTACCCATTGATGGCTCATCCCAAATAATAATTTGAAATTTGAAACCATTGATCACAATACAAATCATGAAACTTTGTACATCATTCCATGAGAATTATAGGTGCCAACGTGGATGGTCGATGATGATGTAGAGGTGCGTGGTAGTGCACCTAGTAGAGGAAGATTGCCCCATAAACATTCATGTTCACTAGTATTTAGGTTGGAGGCATTGTCATGGTTAGGAGGGTAGATAATTAATGACTTTGAAAAGTTATGGGCATTGGGGGGGCACCAACACCCACTTGAGTTTGTGTGTGATGGTTAAACTCACCCATTTCCACTAATTTAACACCTCTAGACTAATAAATATGTAAGTAAAAGTAAAAAATAAGATCAAATATAATAATATAGTAATAATAATGGATTTTAAATATGTGAAAACATATATTAAGATGTTTGGAATTTTATAAAGAGAAACTATAGAGAAATTCTTGAATTATGATTTATTATTGGACATTAAATATGAGTGAAAACATGTTGATATATAGTCCTAGAACAAACCAAATTTTTTTATGCTAACTTGAGAATATTCCAAAAAACAATGAGGATTAGATTTTTTCAATCATGGTTAAACTAGGTTCATGGGGATTCGATCTTGTTAGGTCAAATCTGAACATGATTGCTATGGCCAATCTAGTCTAATGATGTCATATTTTTATGAAATTTTGTGTGTTTTCATCTACTTATACTTATAAAAACCTCCCTTATATTTTAAAATTGAGTTACAAAACTCCCACAATAACTTAACCTAATTCCAAACCCTAATTGTCTCAAAATCACTTTGAAAGACCATAAAAAGGGAAGTAGTTATGAGGGGCATGCCTCAGTTAGACACCTTTTCTTTAACAAGTTATCAATCAACACTCATGTAGTCCAACAAGCAATCTAGTGTTGAATGAAGATCATGGCCCTTATTCCTATATATGAGATACATGCAACTACCATATTCTATATGCTCTTTCATTAATCACTCAATTTAGATTTTTGTATAAGCGGTGTTGTTTTCATCTTGTAATTCTTCCCTTACATTTAAATAGATGGTGTATCAATTCAAAATATTTCTATCATAAATGCATCATTTCACTCATGTACTTATAGACTTATTGAGTTCAAATTAAGACCCTATTGATGAGCAAGTGAACAATCAAAAGGAATGAATGAAATTTAAAATGGCACAATAAACTAAGAAAAATAGTGAAAGGGATCAATGGGTCCACAAAAAATAGATGACTAGGATCAAAAGGGCCCAACCCTTGTTAGGGAGACCAAGAAACCCCAAAATGGTCTTTTGGACATTTCAAGAGTAGTTGGTATCAACTTGGGATAAACAAATAGCTGATATGTATATTTTCTAGTGTTATAAATTGAGTGTGTCATATTTTATTTGACCCAAAATTAACTGATTGTAAATTTGTAATGATAACATAAATAAAGGGAAGACAATATGAACTCAAACATAAGGATAAACATGCCAATAAGATCCTAGTTTGAACCAATAATCCATAACAATCCACTAATACTGTAGCAAATAACTAGTCATGTACCAAAATTAAGTTTCTACATAATTCCCTACTTTGATGTGTGTGTGTGTGTGTACATTTCAAATTAAAACAAAATGTGTACTTTCTAGGTTTTGATGTAGGTACCTATTTCCTACAACATTCTTATTCATTACTTGGCATTGATTTCTCCTTGGTTTCCTTCAAACATCTCTGATTTAGCTTGCCTCTGCAAGTATATTGCTTGCATCTTGAACTCTCTTCCTTAATCTCTCTCTCTCTAGGGTCATAAGACTCTTTATGCATGCATAAGTTCCTTTATATATATTTAAGATATGTCATCTTGTCATCTTCTACATTCTTATCTCACTTTGCACTAAAACCATCATCCACATCATCTCATACATATCTCTCATCTTTTCATTTTATTTGCATAGTTCAAACTTTACCTTCTTCCATAGGCTCAAAGATGTAAGAATTGGTTCTAATGTGATATCTCCACACAATGGATCATGATTTCATCCCACTAATTTATTTTAGCTCCCTTTAATCATCTAACCCAACAAAACCACCTCCAAGCAATAAATCTCCTTCCTTTCACACTTGCTCTCTTTAAGGCCTAATTCTTGTAGCCCTATTTTGACACAAATATCCTAGGTTTTAAAAATATACTAAAATTATAGGCAAAACAAATACATATTCATATACCATTTATCCTCATTGTTATTCACACAAAATTTCATGACTCAACTCCTAAGGGAAGTACCTTTTTTCTCACATTCTTCTTTCTAATTAGGTCTCCATTAGGCCTAGCTCAAAGCCTCATCAAAGTTTCCATACAAATATTTAATTTAGCATCATAAAAACACCATAATATTTTATAACTTTTCAAAACACATCAAACTACCAAGTTTCATGAATTTTGTACACTGAAAACACAAGTTATTCCATTTTCAATTCCAAAACCTAGTCTAGGTTTGTATAGGCATGGACAAGGATGAGGGCTATAAAAATGAGATAATTTGAATTTTAAGGCACTTTAAATAATTATAATACCTGATTAATTTATATCCCAACTTTTTACACCTTCTCAAATGGTTCTTTGGATTTAAACATTCACTAAAAACATTCAACATGCACTTTAGCATAGTTTTGTATGCATTATATGACTGTATTGGACAAAAAGAAGATTCAGGATCAGTTTTATCTCACTTGAGGGAGTATAAATTTTTATATGAATTATTAAGGGTAATTAACTTCTAAATAAAACTTATTAAATCTTAAACAAATATCAATAAACTTCTTACCACCTTGATAGTCCTACTTCTTGGACTGTGCAATTCATAATTTGCTCCCAATTGGGACTATGTTATAAGTAATGGAAGTTAGAGTTGAATATCACCCTTAAAAGTGTAATATATATTTTTTTTATGGTATATTAAACTTTTATACAACCCATCCAAACATTTCAATCTTTGAATAAATAATATTATACTCCCACAAACTCATTTACAACATTTTGAGGACTCTTTTCTTGATTATGTCAATTTATATGAAGAATTTGCATTTGGGGCTGAAATATGAGTTTATGAAAAAATTAAAAGGATTAAAAAATCAATATAATACCATTTATTATACTCCCAAACACTTTAAACACTTGAAAGGACTCCAAAAACAACCTAACTCTCTTGTCAACTTGACTGTGACACAAAATAGATCTTAAAGGACTGTGTGTTGCAACTTGTCCCTGAAGATTAGTATCAAGAACACATTATTGTTTTGAGGAAGGAAAAAAAAATTAAACAATAATTATCCCATGAAACTCACCATGAATTCATTCAAATCATTCTTTTATTGATTGATCATTTCATATACAATAACCATATATAAAATGGACAAGGTAGACATGGTTCTTTGAAATCTTGATCTCTCATCTTTCCTCAAATATATACCTCTATCTCATTTAAATATATTCTCATATAAAACCATAATATATTCTCACACTAAATTCTTCAAGCATTATATTATTCTTATTATACTAAACATGCAAACGAACTCTGATTTTTGCCAACCCACATTGAAGGGCAGTTACTTTTTCTTGTTTACTTGATTTGCATTAACTTCTCAATGAAATGCATGTTATGTAAAATTTTAACACACACTTAGGACCATTTAGGGACATTTAAATTTTTTTAATAACATTGGATTACACACAAGACCCCCAAAACACCCCACAAGTTAGTCTAGAAAATTTAAATTTTCAAATTTGGGATTTTGGCGGGAAACTATATAGGAGCAAATAAAAAACAACCTAAAGACTTATAATGACACTATCATCACCCAAGGGTCCATATAATACCAATAACACCCAAAAAAAACTATAAATTACTACTATTAGACACTTAAATATATTTACATTCTTGGTTCTTATTGATGCTTTGTTTTAGGGCCTGCAAAAGAAGTTACGACCAAAACTTATAAATGTTGCTTAAATTTAATACCATATAAGATAATGATGTAAAATTTAAAAGTATGAGGTATTTTATATTATCATAAGCTCCAAATATTGTATCATATAAAATAAAATAAACCTTGTTTCTTAGCAACTGACATAAGCATCTTGACTACCACTAAGGGCCTTGAAAGGAACATCCATGCACTTGTGTCTAGAGTGTGAATGTCTAGATCATCTAAAAACATAAACGGAAAATTTTTAAGTAGATAAATGTACATATAAATATATAATCAATAAATTTTTGAAATCACTGAGTAAAACTAAAAAAGTAGGAATGAATACCCTTAGTGGAATGAGAACTATGACACTGTTTCTATATAATATAAAATGTATCTAGTTACTACCTTAGAATAGGATTAAGTACTTGTATTATTATTTTTGACCACCTCAAACTATGTGGGGACAAGTAGAAGAATGTTTGGTAATCACCTCCAACTATGCGGGCACAAGTTTTTGTAATGTGCATGGTGTGTATCATCATGTAGTTAAATATAGAATTAGTGTTCATCATATGAACCCCTTTAACAAATGATATACACTAACTAAATATAAAATTAACATATTATGAAACAAATAAAATGTGTTTTTGGTCTGAACAATTGACCTTCACAAGGCCTCTTAATAATTTACAATATAAAAAACAACACAACCAATAAATGTAATTATTTTTTAGTTATATAAAACATGCAAATGAGTGTAGTGTAATGTGTCCTTATTTTAAACTATTAAGAATAATGACTGGTTTTATAAATGAATATTTCACCATGGAACAATAGATCTTTGTTAAGGCCCCTCAAAAATTTAAAATATCAAAAAGAACACTCCTAATAAATGTAATAAGTTATCGACTATGCAAAACCATGAAAAATGTATTGCTACTATAAACTTCAATATTATAATGAATGATATTAAAGTGTTTTATTAATTTCTATAGGATGTGTTTGGAAATATTGAATAAATTAATTAAATATTAGATTATATTTTAGATCATCTTTATGTGTCTAAATACACTAAAGATACATGTCTATTTTATATATGACTTGAATTGAAATTATAATATGTAGCATAGAAATTGACATAAAATGGTTGAAAAAATGATGCAGGAGTATCTACGGGTGCATAATATATTTCATTTTGTCTCAAGTATATTGAATGAGTTTTCCTACAAAAAGTTGTAATGCAAATTGTAATTTGTGTTAGAGGAGGTTAATATTGTTGTAAAGATTTAAAAATGACATTTTGGGTAAAATAAGGCCTAAATATATTTTGTATGGATTTATTAGAGGATTTCAATAATCCTATTATTGTTATCATCCACGGATGGCGTGGAGTCCAGCATAGTTGAAGAATTCCTTATTAGATGAGAAGTTGAGTCTTTATAGGATAATGCAAGATTCAAGGAGATTGAAAAGGATTTGATTTCCTTTATGATCAAATCTGTTAGACCAGACAAGTCTTTTTGGAGTAACCACAACTGGGTAAAGGATGGACACCTGTGAGAAGACAGAGGTAGGCTTCTGTTATGTAAGTGAAGAATAAAATGCCGAGCAGGAGGGAGACGTGCTGGTCCATTCATGTTGACATGGCTAGTCTTATCATTTGATGATAAGCTTCATAACTATCATAGGAGCTCCCGATCGGAATGTGGAAGATATTTCTTGTTTTTATGGCTCGACGGCCATTAGAGAAGCCCATGACCATGCATGTAATCAGACCTTGGTAACAGAAATACTTGCCACGAATTGGGAATGTGGTAAATGGAGTGTGGAGTTGTAGATCGGATAAGAGGGAGATAAAGAAGAGGAAGGATAGAGGTCAAGGCTGTAGTGACTGTCACAGCAAACGTAGAGGTCGTAGAGAAGAAAAAAAATGGGTGCCTATCACAAAGCTCGACCATTTGGTCAAAGAAGGTAAAATCCATTCCCTTGAATAGATCTATTTGTTTTCCTTGCTTGTTAAGAAACATCAAATTGTGGAATCCATTCTAGGCCCCCAGCTGAAGGACGAGGTGACGAAGATCACGCCCGTGTAGAAGCAAATGCGAGCAGGGCAAAGAACAAGATTTAAGGTCTTCGAGTTTTGAATGGTAGACAATCTATGGTATATTTGATGCATAGTCCCCTGTGATATATGTTTCTTCTATTCAACCGAGTCTGGAAGAGATTTGTATATTGCCACCAACGAGCTAGATTCTAATTTCTTCGAGCCGCTTCGAAATAGTTACAAGCTTCATTTTCTAAATGATTTTAGTAATCTGTGGGCCGAGAACAGTGAGTGGTACAATGAGACCATGGCTGCCAGCTGGGGGAAACCATGATGGCACACAACTAACATTATGGAAAATGCTGAAATGGTCTGAAGCTAAACTACCAATGATAGGTCCATTTCTGCTATAAGTGAATGCAGGTTAGACACCCTTGATGGACCCAAAACAACAAAGACCTAGAGATGTATTGCATATGTTTTTGGTGGGAAAACTGCAAAGCCACAAAATTAGGTGGAAATAGAAGGGGGGATATGGTGACAAATGAAAAAACACACCAACGTGAAATGGTCAAAACACCAAGATAGGTCCATAATGCATTAGACACCCTTGATGGACCCAAAAAAACAAAGACCTAGAGATGCATTGCATATGTTTTTGATGGGAAAACTAAAAAACCACAAAATTAGGTGGAAATAGAAGGGGGGATATGGTGACAAATGAAAAAACACACCAATAATTCCTAGTTTGGTCCAATAATTGATAAATGCATAAAGGCCCGATAATAATAAAATTATATGACTAATAAATTCCCAAGGACTATTTTTATGTTTTTACTTAATTCCCCACTTTGATGCATGCCCAAACACATACATAACAAAGTGTAACAAGCATAGTATGGATACAAGATATTGTGTCATGCCTTTGAAGCACTTGAAGCAAAAATTAATAATGTTGTTGCGAATCTTGAAAGAAAAGTTACTCCTAAATAAAATGAAAATGATAATAATTTATCCTAATCTATCCAAATCCTGAAATAATAATTGACAATAATACCCCTAGGTTGATTGAAAATGTAATGGTATCCCTATGATATTAAAAACACCTAATTCTGTTTTAAATATTGTACACATTTTAAGGTACAATATTTAGTGAAAAAAAGTCAAGCTAAAATCATATTTAGATTAGTAAAAAAAGGGTTGAGTAATATCATGAATATAACTTACGATGAAAATAAGTGTCACATATTAGATATGTCTAGGAGTACATGAAATATAAATGCTTCTTGAATCCTTATTAAGAATGAACACTAAATGCTTCACAACTATTTTAGCTAGTACAAGAGTCATAAATATTTTTTGAGATTTTTTTGAAGCCATAGAAGTATCACATCCATAATGTAAGATCTCATGGCACAAAAAGGGATGATATTACTAGACTAAAAGTCAAGCTAGTTTGCAATGACATTGATGGCTCATGTGGATACCTTGTATAGGAAGTTCAATCTAATTCAAACTATTGTGAAATTTGACCAACTCAAAAATGCTTTCTTATGAGAGTTTCACATACCTTTGTTTGAGAAACAAAGCATTTATGCATTGAAAGAGATTTAACAAAACATTGTTGAGAGTTTGCACATGAATGAAGCATGTTTTAGGACATTGATTCCAAAGATGTCTTATGAGATACATTAAAAATAATGTCTAGTGTCATGTCTACTAGGGTCTTTTGCTTAAGGAGTATCTCAAACACATTAGGATTATTAACCCCAAATTCCCCACGTGTGCTAGCACTAAGACTTTTAGACACTTGTTTTGGATTTATCGTAGAGTTTAGAAAGGTTGACATTGGATTCATACTTTATTCTAGTGTTTTCACTTAGAGCATATCAAATGGAGAATGCATTTATTTGGGAATAACTCTTAGTGGTAGGCATACATTATTTTTTTATGGATTTTTTTTAAAGATATAATTCTATTTTAGTCATGGAAGTCTATAAAATTAGTGATTTTCAATAATGAAAAACTCTCTTCAGTTTTCTATTAATGATAAGGTTCTTGTAATCTCCTTGTTTTACTCGTAGATCCAAGTTCATGTAAAGAAAGTGGATTTTGATTTTCACCTTCTTTGGGAGCTACTCAACCACTAGGAGAGAGCATCCTATACTATGAGTAGAGTTACTTGTCTTATAAATGTAAGGCACCCTTCCTCTTGGGCCAAGATGTTGGTGAAGTTACTCCTGTAGTGGCTTATCTTCCCTCCTTAGTAGGGGATGAAGACCATCATCACATAGAAAGTTCTTTGCTAGTCTGTCTCAATGATCTTGACATGTGTATGGTGGTGAGCCAATGTGGATTTACTTTCCTCCCCCTCTTGATTGGGGAATCATAGTTTCATTGGATCTTCCATAGAATACACACAAGGGTAGGTTGCACCCAATTTGTCTTTAGGGGAGACCTCTTCTCGGACATTTTAGCGTCTTAAAGATGATCAGCCACCACTTCCTTCCACACTACTCCCCATGTTTAAAGTTCACAGTTGTCTTGGTATTTTAATTTTTTTATATAAACATTTTTAGTCGACATTTTTTATTTGTGGTTGTGAGTCATGTTTTTTAATGGATAATGTGTTGTGAATACCAATCACCTTTTTGTTACATCAATCTTTGTAATATTATTTTAACATAAATAATAAATATGTTAATGAGTTCCCATAAAAATAAATTATCAATTATTTTAAATATATTTAATTCTAATTTAATACTTTTAAGTCTTGTAAACTATCCAAGTTTATGAGAAATCCTTACTCATTAAATCATTTAAAATATTTTTCAAACTTCATTTAAAAATAAATAAATATGAGCTACATAGTAAATGAATACTCCCAAAAACATTTAAAAATAATAATAAGTTATATAATAAAAATAATAATATATTAGTTGACTAATCAAACATTTAAACATCATTGGATAATATTGTAATTAAACATTCACAAACATCATTGGATAATATTGTAATTAAACATTTAAAAATGTGTCTCCACCACATTTAAAGAATATGTTTGGACATTAATAACACACATCTAAATGATTCAACTCTAGCAGATTATGATTATAATAGAAAATAATCTTAATAATGAATAAATTAATTAAATGAATGATTAGTGGAGGTAATTAAGTAATGAGTTATATAAAAAATTAATTATTTACTTAAATAGTTATTTAAAAGTAAATAAAAATTAGATTAAATAGGAAAACTGACCATGAAGTCAGTTTTCAATGAAATTAATGAATTATTGTTATTTTTGGTGAATTATAAAGCTATATATATATATATATATATATATATATATATATTAAATAACTCACAACTTTGAAATTAATATATTTAAATATAATATATTAGAAAAACTTGTATATAATGAGTTATTTATATAAGAAGCTCAATGTTATGTAAATTATCATTCTTTTTGTTTTGATAATAGATCATGAAGTGCAGTTGAAAATATCTAGGTTTCAAAAATTATAACAATTTTTGCTAGAAACATTTTCTCTTCATTTATGGATCATGAAAACTTGAGATCAATAAGAGATGCTTGTGTACTTTGTTTATTATATTACCTTGTGTTTATTCACCAATGTACACATGAGTTAAAAAGTCCATTGATAAATGGATACTCATAGAAAATAGTCTTATTAAGTAATAAAAAATTCTCAAAATAAGGTAATAAAAAATCCCACAAAAATAAAATATCAAAACAATACTACTTTACGAGAGACTCCCATTACTTACAAAATATATTGTATTGAATAAAAATAAGATAAAATTGTAATCGCTAACACACTTTCCCACTTTTAAAGTAACCATAATAACCAATCTTTGCTTTATTAGAGGAAAATATCGTGTTCAACTCTCAATTTCCTTAGTTATAATTTTAAATTTAACATAAGTAAAATTTGAAGTCTAAAATAATGTGTCAAAATCTCAATTGTCATGATGTTTTGATATAAAATTCTACTATCGATGATGTTGATGGTTTTTAATGTTCTTTAAACATAACTGGTTTGGATTACCCAACAAAGTGTACAATAGAAAATATAATTTCTCTTTGAATCCTCTAAGTAAAATGTGATTTGTAGTTGTCATTTTTGACATTACCTTCATAATCTTTAAGATCTTTCCATCTGAAGTGCTTTAAAAATATTTGGACTCTTACGATTTGAAGTGCATATAAAAAGAAGTAATGAATTAGAAACATGTCAAGATAATAAATAATTAAATAGATAAAATAAGATAAAATTGAGATAGTTTTTTTTCAATAACTTCATTGCCAATAGAAAACTTGGACAATCAACAACCATAAAATCACTAAGCTGAGATTGGTTGTCAATATTTAGGAGTTCATGGATCAAGTTATGATTGTAAATATCAATTAAGCATGTTTTATATATATAAATAATATATGGGCATATTAGGATAAACTGAGCTTCATCTTCAATTTTGATACAAACCTTACACATTAACTATCTTAAAGTGTTTACGGGCTTTTGAGGTACTAGTTTTGTTATGCAGCTCATGCAGGTTAGCTTCTAGTTTTGCAATCATATTTTTCTTCTTAAAGCTGACAACCTCATATAAATTGGATGGTGGTCAAGTTTGGGATTGATGATATCTTTGTAATAAGACGTATTTCTTTTATCTTTTGATATTTTCATCCATTGAAAGGTTTTCAAAATATTTCTTTTTAATTTTCAATTTTAAATCTATATCACATGAGAGTGATATTTCAGTTGATGCCCTAAAATTTTAACCATTTATCAAAGTCTTTTTTGCTAATAATGTTTTAGACAAATACATGTTACATATGATTTTTAAGCAATGATAGAAGTCTATCTTGTCACATTTTTGATAGCTTGTGTTTGTATAACATATTTTTTAAGGCTTCATCTTTGATGGATAACATACCAAATCCTACAAGGAGGATTTAATATGCTAGTTTTAGTTTTGAAGTTATAAATAATGATTAGTTTTTGTATTTCCTCAATTTTGTTATGATCTTATAGCAAGAGGATAGGGAAGGTATATTAATTTTAATTTTAAATTTATAAATACATAATTAATTTTGGATTTCCTTATTTTAAAAAGTTCCTTGAGATATGATTCAAACTCAAACTTCACAACCACAAAGTATCACATGGATTACAAAGTTAGAAATTAGTTCTTTCTTTTTATCCCAATGATAAAGTTTAATGTCTCTTTTATACTTTTCAAATTGTAAAAGGCCTTCCAACTCATAATTATGTTTAAAAATATTAATGTTCTAGTTTAGTTTATGATTGAGATCCATACTATAATTTTTATAAATATAAACTACTTCAAGCTGAAAATTATTGAAAAAAATGTAGGATACATTAACTTTTTTGTATTTGATAATATTATGATTAGTTTGAACTATTACTTCAAAGTTTATTTCCATTTGCCTCATATTGAGGTAATTATAAGTTTTTTTAATTGAAATATTAATATCCCAAACCTTTTAATATGATTTGGGATTGTGTGTACAGATAATTGACATGAATATCGAACTTCTTTGGTTTAGTATGAAGGATTGATGATACTTAATCTACACTAAATTACCAAATTTATTTGAGATATGAACCCAACCTCAATATTTTCAAATTTATTTTAAGATTTGAATATTAGTAAACAACATCATCCATTTTCACTAATTTAACTACGACCCTTTTCATAACTAAAAATTATTAAAGATGACATATAATTGGCATGCACATTATTTCAAAGGTTGTGTAGCTTTGAATAAAATTTCAATAATAATAATAATAAATAAAAGACACCAAAAAGGTTTATTATTATATCTTAATACCTAATACCATGTAGGTTACCATGGGACATTTTGTTTGTCATTTTCAAAACTTTGCAGAGTGTGGCATGTTACATCACATGTTCATGTTTTTTTAATTTTGGTCATTTGCCTTTTCAGAAAAAGGGGACCTATTTTATAGGGTCACCTTAAAATGTTAGAGTTATTAATTTGATGTTTAATTATTAGGGATTTTATCTATTGTGTATCTTGTTTAAGTTTAAAAAGTAGTTTGTAGTATATGAGATTATCTTGTACTTCTAAAATATTGGAGGCACTTAAATATAATTCAAGTGTATGCATGTTATTTCTCAGGATTTAAACTTGTGACCTCCCTTTCAAGAATACAAATTCTTCACCATTAAACTAGAACTCATACATACATATTAAATTTTTGACAAATGAAGTACATCTTATGATGCAATAGCATCACCACCTTTGTAAATTTTGTTCTATTTCACTTGTTTTGGAGTCATGAGTGAGTCAATATAGTCATTTTAGGTCTATAGGAATCATTTTTAGGTGTTAGACAGTTGTCAAATTTGAATTAGAGTTGCTTGGGCATTTTCTTGCCAATTTCCTTATTTGAAAATTTCAAACTTCTTGTCAAACTATGGAGTTGGCAATCATGTGTAAAGATGTCTTAATGTTGTAATTGGTTTGGGTTATAACTTTAGATAGTGGTTAAGGTTATCCATACATACATGGATTACATACTAAGATGTTTTGTTAGTCATGTTAGAGGTTAGTATAGTTAAGACCCTCCCAACGTACATGAGGGAGTTAGAAGGTAGTTAAGGTAGTTGTAGAAGTCTTTTTGAATAAGTAGGAGTTTTGATTAATGAGTCATTTAAGGTAGGAGAGAAGGATGAAAGAAAGATGGAAGATGAGTTTTGAATAGGTAAGGAGGAAAATAAATAATTAAAAACTTTATCAATCAAACATTGTTATGTAAGCATTTTTCAAAGAATCATGACTTTAAAAGAATAAATAAGTCTTTAAAACTTTGAGAGTTCAATGCTCTTTTTGAGCATGATGATTTAAGTTTTGTTCATTTCTTTATATGAATGGATATGATATGTTTTTTGTTATTTGAAAGGGATATTTGCTTTATTGACCCTATTATGAGTTTGTATCTTATAATAAGAAAGACTAAGAGTATTTTCCTTATGAGGAGGACTATGAACAAATTGAGTTGAAACACAAACATCATAAATTAATAAGTTATCTTTACATCTTATTAAGGGTCTTGATTTGAATTATTAAGTTTGAATATATATATATATATATATATATATATATATATATATATATATATATATATATATATATATATATATCTGTGTGTGTGTGTGTGTTTGTGTGTGTGTGTGTGATAAGATAATGTATTCAGTCTTGTAGACCATTATGAAACAAGTCATAGTGAACAGAGAATCTAATGCAAAGTGGAAACAAAGTTGTTTGAGAGGATTTTAATGTTTGGAGGAGGTGTGTAGTGTTATCAAAATGGTTGAGAATCCATCTCAAAGATCTTAAAACATTTAGATAACTTAGAATATCATTTTGTTTCCTTGCAGGTGTATACAATCCTATTAAATACACACAATCAAATAAAATTATTGTGACAAATGTTGAACATAGGTAAGGGAATGAGAATCCATTTATTATAAATGGTGTAACATGTTATCATAGACCTAAAATAACAATTACAGTTATTTGAAATATGTTATAAAGATTAAAACCTAATTTTAACCCTTCTTGGGCACATACAATAATGCACAGACCTTGTTCCAGGGTTTTGAGGAGAAATATTGATTTGAGGAGGACTTCACCATTCAAAATTAAATAAAATTTGAGATTATATTAATTCCAATGTGTTTCAATATATTTTTTATATTTTGAGTTTTCATGTACCTCTATGTACGGTTTTGACATGTATAAGTGAAAGATAGGGCAGAGGAGGCCTAATAGGCCTAATTAGAGGCTAAAATGGAGTGGGAAAAGTAATAAAGAAGTGAAGTTAAGTCACAGAACTTCATATTGAGATAAAGGACCATAAAGGGTATCTTTAAAAGGTTTTAGTTTCCCAAGATGATATGGCATGTGTCTGTACATAGTAAATAAGTCCAAAAAAAGGCTATTAGAGAACCCTGTGACAAAGAAGAAAGCATTGAATGGGAAGGAGTTGTAATTGGAAGTTTTGGAACATGATAATTAAAATAATAAGGGCATGAATGAGTATAATAGTGTTATAATATATTTTTCAAGTCTTATTATTAAAGCACAATCATATAAAACAATAAAAGGGTGAGAGATGGTAAGAAAGGGTCAAGAAAACAAGAAGTGGTTAGTTAATATTTGAATAATGGAGAGTGTATAAGTGGATTAGATAGTGAGAAAGAGTTTACATATGTTAATTTATGGTCCAAAGTGAAGGGTTTACAAATAGTAAAGGAAGTTGATGCTTCAAGAGTGACTAGAGAATCTTGTACCAAAAGAAGACAACTTGTAAAGTGATTATAGATCATAGCTAGGTAGCATAGGTAAGTGTTTGTGTGAATGTGATTTTATCCATGAAAGACAACTTATTGATCACCTATGCATCATATTACCATCCTATAACTCAAGTGTCTATAATTCAAAATATAACAATTTCCAAGAAATTTATTTTTCATACTTTATATGAATATAATATAAACAAACATTACTAATGCCACAATTAACATGAATAAAAAAAAACCTTACTAATGAAACTATAATGTGAGTTAAGAAAACCTAGGCTATCAGAGATGAACATAAATCAACAATAAAGACATGCATTTAAGATAACATAGTAAAAATAATTTATATTATTTGATGTCATACATATCTCATCATATCTACAACATTTTTATGTGGTTGGTTCCAATTGAATTTTAGGGAAGAAATTGGGTGAATAAAAAAATAAATTCTCCACACACACACACACACACATAAAGTCTCTTGTTAGATGTTGGTAAAGATCAAACACCTCACAGAATAAAAGAGAAGCATATATGATCCTCTTAAGCCATGAAGGTCTAATGGGAGTTATATGAGTCTCTAAAGACATATAAATCATTTTTAAATCTCATATAAGGAAAACATCTAAATATAAACCGATATTCAATTTTAGGTTTAATTGAACAACTCTGATAAATATGATGCACATAAGGAATATGGTGTTTTGTATATACATAAAGGTGGTGTGATTTTTTTTGTTTTTGTGCAAATAAAAATCTCAAAATATAGGGTAGTTAAAGACTAATGAACTTTAAAGGTTAGATGATCCAATCCTCAAAATGAAGATATGTACTATTATAATGTCTAATATTATTACTAGATCTAGCCTAGCATAGCTTGATATAACCCTAATATGTTGGAAGCCCACGTGTCATATGCTTTTAAAAATTATTATCAGAAGAATATCCACAAGAATGGGTCTTGATTCTTCAGTCGCACTACCTATGTGGTCACTCAGGGTCCAAGTAAGTAGTTAGCTAATAAGTTATTTTTTTCCTATTGTTTGTAACTTTTTTCCTGATCTAAGTGTTTCTTGGTTTTTTATTTTGCAGAGTTAGGTAGTTACACATTACCCACGAGCTATTAGATGGTTTAGATTTTAAAGTATGATTGAGTATGATAGTTTGTAGTGTATTCTAGGCACTTCTTAGGATGGACTTTTGGCTTGAGGAGGGATAAGAACTGCGTTTTATATATGAAGGGTGTATTAGTTTCAATGAGAAATTTAATCATGTTTTTTTAAAACCAAAATTACAATAGATTTGAGGTTGTTATGGATCATTGTTATGTTTATGAATAAATAATTTTTATGAATAAAGTTATTTAAAAATAATTAAATATTTTTTTACTTTTTTTATTTAACAAAATCACATTTTTTGTTTTAATTTTCCTAGTGTCTAAAAAACTATTAATTATAATCTTGTGTCATTTTGACAAAATAAAAATGATATTACAACAGTGCTGCCATTGGAGCCAATAACTCCTTTAAAAAATGATATATACTCACCAAAGTTTAACTTAACATATTATGAACCAAACACAATGTGTTTTTGGATTGAACAATATATCTTCAAATGGCCTCTTAACAATTTAAAATATCTAAAATAACACAACTAATAAATGTAATGATTTTTTAGCTATATAAAACATGTAAATGATGTGTCCTTACTTTGAACTATTAAGGAAAATGGAATGTTTTGGGGCTATATATTTCACCATGGAATAATAGATATTTTTTAAGGCCCCTCAAAAATTTAAAATTTAAAAAACAACACTCGAAGTAAATGTAATAACTTATTGGCCATGCAAAACATGAAAATCATAGTACTACAATGTGTTGTTACTATAAACTTCAATATTATAATGAATATTCGTTTGATTTCTCTAGGATATGTTTGGAAATATCGAATAGATTACTCAAATGTTTGGAAATATCGAATAGATTACTCAAATGTTAGAGATTCTATTTTAGATAATATTTATACATGACTTGAATTAAAATTAGGATCTTATTAGCACACAAATTGACATCAAATAGTTGAAAAAATAAGATAGACCACTAGGCATTAGACCCACAAAACCTAAGACCTAGAGGCATACCAGGTATGTTTTTGGTGGGATAACTATAAGACACAAAAACATGTGGAGAGAGAAGGGGGACATGATGGCATACCAACTAACATGAACCGGTCAAAATAATGAGATAGGACCACAAAGAATTAGACACCCTTGATGGACCCACAACAACAAAGAAATTGAGATGTATTGAATATGTTTTTGGTGGGAAAAATATAAAGACACAGAATTAGGCTGAGATAGAAGGGGGGACATGGTGACAAATGACAATGCCTAATTTGGACCAATAAGTGATAAATGCCTAGGGACCCTAGAATAATGCAATTGTATGACTAATAAATTCCAAAGGGATATTTGTACATGTGTTTAATTAATTCCCTACTTTGATGTGTGCATAAGCACACACATAACAAAGTATAACAAGCATAATATGGATACAAGATATTGTGTCATGCCTTTTAAGCACTTGAAGTAGACTTTAATGTTGTTGTGAACCTTAAAATAAAAGTTTACTCCTAAATAAAGTGCAAATGAAAATAATTTATCCAAATTTAGAAAGAATAAGTAAAAAATGATACCCCTTGGTTGATTGAAAATGTAATGGTGTCCTTATGAAATCACATGCCTCTAATTTTGTTCTAAATATTATACACATTCAAGGTATAATTTTTAGTGATAAAAAGTCGAGATAAAATAACTTATTTGGATTAGTAAAAAAATGGTTGATTAGTATCATGAATATAACTTGTAGTGCAAATATGTGTCACATATTGGATATGTCTAGGAGTACATGAAATACAAATGCTCCCAGAGCCTTTTTATAAGAATGAATACTGCACAAAATGCTTCATAAGTATTTTAGTCGGTACAAGATTTGGATTATTTTTGAGATTTCATTGAAGATATATAAGTATCACATCCATAATGCAAGATTTCTTGGCACAAAAAGGGGTGATATTACCAGAGTGAAATTCAATCTAGTTTTCAGTGACATTGATGCCTCACGTGGGTACTTTGTATATGAAGATCAATCTAACACAAACTATTATGGACTTTGACCAACTTAAACATGATTTCTTGAGAGTTTCACATACCTTTATTTGAGCAAAAAAGCATTTATGCATTGATGGAGATTCAACAAAGTGCTGCAGAGAGTATGTGCATGAGTGAAACATGTTTTAAGGCAATGCTTCCAAAGATGTCTTTTGAGATACATTAAAAATAAGTTTTTTGGTTTCTTGTCTACCGGGCTCTTTCACTCAGGGAGCATCTCAAACACACTAAGATCTTAACCCCAAGTGCCCTACGTGTGTTAGCATTGAGACTTTTAGACACTTGTTCTAGATTTGTCGTAGAGCTTAGAAAGGTTGGCAATGGATTCATAGTTTATTTCAATGTTTTCTCTTAGAGAATATTAAATGGAGAATGAATTTTTTTGGGGGAAAATTTTAGTGACAAGTATACATTACTTTTTAATGGAATTTTTTCAATGCTATAATTTAATTTAATTATATGAGTCTATAAAATTAGATTTTTTAAATAATGAAGAAATCTCTTCAGTTTTCTATTAATGATAAAGTGTTTTTAATCTCTTTTATTTATCCATAGATCTAAGAACATGTAGAGAATGTGGCTTTTGAGTTTCAACATCTTTGGGATCTGCTTAACCACTAGGGGAGTGCATCTTGTACTATAAGTCAAGTTACTCTTGTCCCACAACCACAAGGTACCCCTCCACCTAGGCCAAGATGTTGGTGAAGTTTTTATTGTAGTGGATTATCCTCCTTCCTCCTTAGTAGGGGATGGAACCCACCTTTGCATGAAAATTCCTTTACTAGTCCATCTCGGTGGCCTTGACCTATGTACGATGGTGAGCCAATATGGATTACTTGCCTCCTCCTCTTGATTGGGGAATCACAATTTCATTGGATCTCTTCTATAGAACACAAACAATGGGTGGGTTATGCCCAATTTGCCTTCAAGGGAGCACTCTTCTTATACATTTCAACATTTTAAAGACGATCTACTTCCACTACCTTCCACATTGCTCCCTACACTTGAATTTCATAATTGCATTGGTGTTTTTATTTTTCTATTTTGTTAATGGTTTTGTATAAATTTATTTAGCTAGCATTTCTTTTTTGTGGTTGTGAGCCATTTTTTTTATTGAAATGGATAATGGGATGTGAATACCAATCACCTTTTTGTTATTACCATCTTCGTAATATTGTTTTGATTTAAATAATAAATATGTTGATGAGTTCTTATAAAAATAAATTATCACTTATTTTAAATATATTTAATTCTAATTTAATACTTTTGAATCTTGTAAACTATTCAAGTTTATGAGAAATGTTTACTCACTAAACTATTTCAATTATTTTCCAAACTTTATTTAAAAAAATAGATATGAGCTACATAGTCATTGAATACTCCCAAAAACATCTAAAAAAAATAATAGGTTGTAAGTTATATAAATTGAATGGAATAGATGGTGAAACTCATTTTATCTAAACATATATAAATTATATATGCTTATCATAACCTTATTCATGCTTACCCTGAGATTTACAATCATAACCTCGTTCATAAAGTATTAGATCAGGACAATGAAACAAATTTTGGTTTTTTTTTGAATCTGAATTCTTATCAAATCAATTCCTTACAAAAGTAAACAAGGTTTTGGTGGTTTAAGATTTATTTTAAAAAAATATTTTTTTGAAACTTCACTTCTCTTAAAATTTGTCTAATTTTTAGACTATTTAATTAGATATTATTTTGATATGTTAAAAATTATAATTTCTTTTCTTAGGCACTTCGTTTGAGAAAAGGCCAAGGATTATGAAAGAACTTTTATTTGGAAGAGTGAAATAATTATTAAGGTGTTTCAATTGAAAAGGTTTTATACATTAGAAATGCCTCTCATGTAAGAAGAGCCCTAATAATTGTGAAAGTTGGCATTGACAAAGAAAATAAAAAAAACATATTTTATATAAAGTGTTAAAAATATTTTACATTGTTTACACACTTCATTAAATCCTATAAAATAATTTAGTCTTAAAAAAAATTAAAATTATTATTTATCATTATCTTCATTAATTGACTAATTAAATATAAATATAAATTATGAGGTGAGAACAAAAATAATATTAACTAAATTAACCTTAAAATCTTAGATTCAAATTAAAGATTGCAAAATATTCATATTTTATTCCCATTAATATTATTTGTATTCATAATATATTATTCTTCATAACACATTATTTATCATCACAACCATCATTAAATAATCTTGTAATTAAACATTTAAAAATGTGTCTCCACCACACTTAAAAAGATTATGTTTGGACATTAATAACACACAAAAATAATGGAACATTCAATTTACAAAGTGCATGTAAATAAAATGAAACATCGATTGCAAAGGAGGATTATTACTATAATAGGTAAGGAAAACCATTGAAAAGGTTTTATAGGTTAGAAAGGCCTCTCATATGAGAAGAGCCCCAATAATTGTTAAGGTTGGTATTGACAAAGGAAATAAAAAATATACTTTCTATAAAATATTAAACAATAAATTATATTGTTTACACACTTCATTAGATTTTATAAAATAATTTAGTCTAAACAAATTAAAATCATTATTCATCATTAATTGACTAACAAAAAATAATTTTAAACTTTAAAGTGAGAAGAGAGGAAATAATAACTAAATTAACCTTATTGACTCTAGATTCAAATCAAAATTATAAAATCTTCATATTTTATTCTCATTAATATTATTTGTATTCATAATATATTATTCTTCATAACACATTATTTATAATCACAACCATCATTCAATAATCTTGTAATTAAAGGTTTAAAAATGTCTCCCCCACACTTAAAGGAATATGTTTTGTACATTAATAACACACATCTCAACAATTCAACTCTAGTGGAACACAATTTATAAAAGTAAGGAAAACCATTGAAATAGAGAAGAGACCAAATAATGTTAATTATTTAAAAGAATGAGCAACACCTAGTAACTAAGGAACATCATCACTAAGTTAATTAATTAAATGAATGGTTAATAGAGTTAATTAATCAACAAGCTAGATAATAGATTAATCATTTATTTAAATATTTAAATAGTTAGTTAAAAGTAAAATAAAAAATACATTAAATTGGAAGACTAACCATGATGTTGGTTCTAAATGAAATTAATAAATATTATTTTTTATGGTAAATTATAAAGTCATATGTCTTTGGTGCTCAAAATTTTGAAATTAATATATTTAAATATGAAGTAACAAAAAACCTTATTAGAGAGTAAATATGAACATGAAATTGCATGTTTGGATGTATGTGACAAATAGATATCACATTGGATTTATTGTTACATAGTTATTCTAATTACGTCTCAAGCATGTTTCCTCTAGGAATAACTCAAGGAAGTTACAAAAAACACTGGATGGACACTTATATATGTTTTTATTGAATTTAATAGTGGGGTTATTAGACTTATTGTAATCATTAGCTAGTTATACGAGTATGGTGGATTCATTGTAATAGAAAGATTGATCAATAACTATTTCCCTATGTTTTAATCATTTCTGTAATGGATATTAAACTAAGTTTACTATGGTTTTCTCTCTATAATCATTTATCAATTCACATAGTTAGACATATGTAATTATTTTCTTTCCATAAATCTTTAATAACACCTACTTTAGGCATAGTTAAGCTTGATCTATGTAATTAATATAAATTCTTGGATTATAATATGTATTGCCTTCTTGTTGTGTTCCATTTCTTTGACTATCTATGATTTCTCATACTTCCTAATTCGATTTACACAACAATCCCTATAATTAGCATATTATGATGAATCATCATGTACCTCTACCAACAATGATGCAATTAGTGTGGAACATCATTAGCTAAGGAGATACTGTGATGGTTACCCAATCAAAGAGAAGTGGAAAATTGGTTAGAATAGAAGATTCATAAATTCACATAGGAAGCGCAAAGGATAGGGTATACCACGAGACAAATAGTATAAGAACATTATGAAATATTTTGGTGCAAATTTCTTAGGCTATTATCTACTTGGCTGGCCTAATTAAAATATCACTAGTTTTAATTTAGATCTATAGATGTTATTTTATGGACTAAAGAGAAGATAAAGTGGCTGTAGAACTTAGACAATATTTGGACTTATGGGATTGATCATTAGATAATTGATACCATCGATGGATACATAACCAAGTTCACATTATAAGGGTATATAACATTTGAAATAGTAAATAATCTATTTATTAGGGGGATCAGAGAAATTTTTTTATAACAAATCCCTTTGTTAATGATGTTATCTATAGAAAAGGCCATGGTGCTTATTCTATTTAGAATGAAGTAATCACTTTAGGCACCATGGGGATGTGTGTGATAGAAGGGTGAATTATAAGACAATAAAAAGGTAGAGTTTGAACCTAATACCAAAATGGATAATAAAGAGGAAAAAACTATAAGAAGAATATGGAGTTATAAAGAGAGATACAACAATAGAAACAATCGAATAAATAGAGTGAGACCTAGGAAGTTACAGATAAAAGGAGTTATATTAGAATAGAAGACAAGAGCAAGAAATAGAGAAGGGAAAAACAACTAGGTGATGAGAGGAGTAAGGATCCTAGGCTGAGTTTGGATAGGGGATGTGAGGATGAGGAGGATCAAATGAGAAAGGAAGAGGAAGAGGAAGAAAATAATAGAGAAGTAGATGAGGTAGTTAAGAGTTTGAAAATGTATAGAAGAGTATTCCATGGAGGAGAAACATGATTGTCATATAATCACAGACATAACACAGGTTCAAGCTTTGAGAAATATGATGTTAGAGGTATAGACCATTCACCTTGGGGTACAAACCATTCACCTTGGGATCACACATTCCCCAAGCCTATTTTTTTCTAAATCATAGTAATTTCAACACCAGTTTGGAAGAAAAGGATTGGCAAGGACCATTAACAAAACATATCCACCAGAAAGGTATCCAGGCACAAAAAGTAACATGTCATCAAGTCACATGTAATTTTTTTGAATAATATAACAAGAATATACAAGAATTATATTTGACCAAGACATATCTCATAATTTTTGTGCGAGTAAGGAAGTTCCTTGAAAAAATCAAGACATTGGAAGAAGAGGAAGAGTACAAGGATACATCAGAGACTGCATCATCACTAAAACAAGTAGGGACATAATAGGCACTAAAAACTTAGGTATTCCCCTGAATTCCACAAAATTTTTAGATACTTATTTTTAAACAACCGACTATGATACCTGTGAGAAACAACAATATGGAAAATTAGTTACATGCCTTTATCAATTTGGCACCCTACGATGGATATGCAGACCTAAAATAGTACTTGCTCACCTATAACATTAAGTGGTAGGCCAAAGGAATTACTAATAATGAAATAAATAAGTACAAACTAATTTGAGTTTTGTGTGGTCACCTATTGGAATTCATATAACACAAATAGGTTATTAAAGTGGATCTATAATAGGTAAAGGACATGTTTATCATAGAATCAAGAAATGTTCTAGTCAAACTATATAGGATTTGAAAGAAATTTGATAGGGGAAAAAGAGATCATCTTTGAATATGATTTTAGATTCTTTGACATGATGAAGAAAGTGGATTTTTCTTTAGAAGATAAATATAAAGTATCTTGGTTTGTGGAAGGACTGTAAACCAAACTATGATTTACCATCATTAAGACATAATTCAACACCAAAACAAAGGCAAGAGCAATTGCAACTAGGGTTGAATAAATCAAATATTATGGTGATACTTTGAATTCAACCTTAAAAATAAAGAACACTCTATAAACACTCTTGAGAAGGATGGATCAATATCAAGAGGGAGGATACAAGTCTAAGTTTGATCTATGGTGTATAGAGTGCGATAATGAAGGGAATCAAATGAATGAGTGTGCAAGAATCAAAATATATTTCTAAAAAAAATGTAGAGTGGTAGGGCATGTGACATCTCACTACCATATCCTATAATAATATGTCAATAATCCATAAAATATATATTTTAACTTCTGAAAGTCACCTAATCATGATGAAAAAAGTTGCAAATCTCTCCAAGAACTAAAGGAGGATATTACAAAGAATGTTTTATGATCATTGTATAACAAAAAACTAATATTACTAAAATAATTCCCAGTCCAAAAGTTAGCATGATAGGTGCATCATAGATAGGTACATCATGAATTATAAAGGGATCATAATATCAAACTATAAGTATGGTCAATTGGACACCACCATCTCAATCTTGGACAACTCCATCTTAGAACTGGACACCTCCAACAAATGTAATACCAATCTTTCTCTTAGTGGAATCATGTGATTCCCTAGGCATAAAAGATAAATTGGGTGTCATCATTTCCTCAATATCGATATGGTGGGTATGATGACCTATAATAATAAGGTTTGAAACACAATTGAATTCTAGGGGTATTTGGGTTGTAAAAATCAAATTTTTGGGGATTCTAAGCAAATAGAGGAGGACATAGAGGTAGATATAGGGGAGCATATCAAGGCGATGCACAAGGAGGTAAGGGAAATAATTAATAATGACCTCCAATTCAATGCTACTTATATAAAGAATTTAATCATGTACAAAGTAATTATCCATCAAATCCTTAGTGACAATCCTAATGTTCCTAATATAGAATTTTAGATCAACAAGACATAAAAGACCATCAAGTTTTGGAAAAATAATGAATCGATAAGGCATTAAGGAATGTGAATCTGATTAATGCACAACCTAGAGAAGATGCCTTTATACTACTTGTCACCTAAAAATAACATGCAAACCAAGGATTACCACATCTGGAGATGCCACAAGATCACATGATAAAAAAGGCTTGATAAGATAAATATCTTGAGATAGTCACTGAGGAAGGACTAATGCGAGAAGCTACATAGATTTCTAAAATAATCCAATAACAGGAGACTACTAAAGATGTTGTTATAGCTACAGATGCACATATGTATCGATAGATAGTGTGCATTATGTGAAAAGATGGTGTTGTAATTGCTTTGAAAAATTTATTGAAGTTACTAAATATACTGCATAATGAAGACATTTCATAGAATATCACCAATTTATTCTATAAATTTATTGGAATGTGTGCAAAAAGGTCCAATTAGAAGAAATAAAATGGTATGATACATTAAAACTAAAAACCTTAGTATGTTAATTTTAGGATTGATATTGAGTTGGTAGGGCATTAAATACCCAATGAATTCTTTGATTTTTGTAGCACCATTAACATGATCCTGAGATCAACATGGGTAGCTTTTGGGTGACTTGTGGTGAGCTATATTCCTATCAATCTAAGCCTTCTAGACTATGGATGATTTGAACCTATTATACATCTAGAGGGCATATAAATCAAAGTCATAGAGTTGAGTGTGCATGGTGACTTTAAATTAATTGACATGAAGATAAACAAGACTCACTACCATACACTGATTAGAGAAAAATGGGTATATGATGGTTATATGACCATCAATATGGTGATGAATTAATTGGAAGCTCATTAGGGAGATAAGATCATAGTAATTCCATTAAATAAATATGGGGAAAAACCATATTGCATACTTAAAGACTTGATTCAATATATGTATGTGGGGAAAGTATTTGGATGAAAGTGAATGAAAAAGATAAATAAAAATCTCTATGATCTACTAAATATAGAGTTCTCTATGATAACACCAATCCACAAACACAAACTCTCTAAAAATAATAAATTCTTTGGAAGCCTTTGCTAAATCACATAGAGATTCCACAGTTGGAATTAGAGGATGTGATATCTATGTCTATAAGGTTTCCAACTTGCTCTAACATAGACTGCTTATACCAGATAGGTCATAGAGACAAATATTACATATAAATGAATCTATAAGGCATTATACCATGGGATATAGCTTATTTAGTGAGTGGGGATTCTAATACACACATACTCAACTAGGTTAAGAGAGATCATGAAATACATCCTCTTCGAATGGTCTTTATGATAGAACGCTAGATACCCCACTAGTTTGACATTGAGGATGTCAACTAGTTTATCCTTCGATTCCAATAACATTTTCTAAATACTGAATTAAGGGTGAGTACTCTCAATTATACACTACATGGGAGTACTATGAACTGGTGGTCAACTCACCATGATGAGCAATTAAGTTGGGATGAAGTATGTAAAATACTATTAGCATGATTCTAATTGCCAGAGAATATTAGAAAAGACTGGTCAATGTTTAAAGAGGGAGACTATTTAGAGTTTGATATTCACTGATGCATCGATGTCTAGCTTTTAGAAGTTTTGACTCTACAATATTGGTACATGTTTTTAAATATATATTAGATGTTTTTACAACTATGTGGTACATACAATAAGAGCACGAGCAAGAGATGAAGCATTGGGCATAAGTCTAAAGTGACTTCTTTCAAACATTCATTTTTGAAGATGATAACCCCTTGATGAAATAATCATTACAAAAGTTAAAAAAATTTCTATGTCATGAGAGAGATGTGGATGTAGAAAATATGGCTAAATCATCTTTGTAAGAAAGCACAACCTACAAGTTGAAGTATGCCTTAAAAACCCAAAAAGCAGAAAAGAAGGAACTAATCATCGTTCAATCTTGACATAGGATATAAGATCAATATGAATGGACATCTAATTCATATAGTGAGGATGACATGGATTTAACTGAACTGTTTGATCTTGAATGAGAAGTTAAGCCCAATAGGTATAAAGGAAGAAAATCTATGTGAGCCCTCAATTCCTAAAGGGGAATGTAACATCTATCGAAAACCACTAAAAGAATATGTGGGGAACATTATAATAGAGGTCATTCCCAAGTTATCACATATTGGATATTATTTGTCTCAAGAAGACATATTAGAAGTTGTGAAACTCTTAAGAGATTACTAAGATGTCTTCCTTATGAAATTCACAAAAGTTAAGGGTGTGGACCCATCCTTATGGGAAATTCATATTGAGCTAAAAGAGTGTGCATTCCTAATCAAGAAAAGACCCTACTGATTGAATCTAAATATGAAGATGAAAGTAAAGTTGAGTTGGATCATATACATGAAGCTGGTATTATCTTTCGTATAGAGAAAGATGACTGGGCTAGCCCCATGGTGGTGTAACCAAAGAAGACTGGTGAGATATGAATATGTGGAGATTATCACATATTAAATGAGGCTTGTGTCAATTATCCATTTCTTATTCCATTCATAGATGTAATTTTAGAATTAGTCATAGGGCATGAAGTATATTTCTTTACATATGACTTCAATGGATATCATCAGCTCTTGATCACAGAAAAAGATAGGGTGAAGACCACTTTAGTAACTAAATAGGGCTCCTTTACATATAAAGTAATGCCATTTAGTTTAAATAACACACATATAATTTTCTCCAAAGTTATTATCACTGCATTTAAGGACTTTATCCATGAATTTTTAGAAGTATACATAGATGATTGGGTAGTGTTTTATTTATGTTGAAATCATTTGTATAAACTTCGACTTATGTTGGATAGATGTAGGGTGCTGCAAATTGCACTCAATTTAAATAAGTGTTTATTTTTTACACCATTTGGAGTTCTAATAGGACATCTAGTCTACATTAAGGGCATCCTAGTATATCAAGCTAAAATCATAATAATTATGGGAATGCCTCCACCTAAACATTCAATAGAGATGCATTTTTTCTGGGACATATATGATATTGCCATAAGTTCATTAAGGGGTATGCAACCATATCAGCCCCTTTAGAGAAGTTACTGCATAAAGGAATGTAGTTTATATGGATAGAGGAATGGTAAGTGACATTTATTAAATTGAAGAGACTAGTGATTATGTTGATCCTAGTCTTCCCAGACTAGATTATGTAGACACCTAAATTTGGCCATTGATAACCCCCAACCAGGCTTTTGGCCAATTTCCACCCAAAATGCATAATTTGGCCTAAAAACACTAAAACACGCTAAATGATATCAAAATGACATATTCAAGTGCTGATTTTGGCTAGGGTATCACTAAATGGAGTAATGAAATTTATGGGCTAGCTAACTTTGATCAGATCATTCTGAGTCAAAATGCTAATTTTGCACCTAGGTACTCTGGATTGATCTTTCCTATCAAATCTCTTGCAGAAGACATGTGCCTTCATTATTTATTATTGGTAACATCCTAAATGGGATAATGCATCTAATGTATTTGACATCACCTTCAAATTCCAATACAGTCAAATTTTAGACCAATAACAAGGCATTCTGATCAATTTGATTAATTTGTGCATAAAGTGCTTAAACATGCTTAAGAGCTAATTAATCTAAATTAAGGCCTAATTAATAATTCCATGGAAACTTGTTGAATAATTTTTTTAAAAATGAATATTGAATATCTGCATCATCAAGTGACCTCATTTTTTGGGAAGACATCTATAGGCCATAAATGCCTCAAATATTAGGATTCATGCCCTCCATGCCTCATCAATGCCTTCCATGATGTCCTCCATGCCTCTTAATATCCCCTTCTTCCAATGCCATTTTGAGGATAATTATAAAATTAATTCCAAAAATAAAATTAATCCTAAATGACACATGTCAATCTCAGGATGGATGATTCAAGTTGATTCTAGACATTTTCAAAAATCTATAAATAGAGAGGCCATGAACATTACTTCAAAGCTATTTTGGTGCAAAGTTAATATGCTTAAATATCTTCAATAATCCCTTGAAATCAGTGTTTCCATGACAAATTGATTCCAATCCAAGCCAAGCCACAAGCCAAAGGTGCCAAGGAGAGATGGAGGTAGCCAAGCTTCCATTACCAAGGACTTCATGAGCACAAGCCAAGCAAGCCACTACAAAAAGAATTTTGGAGCATCCAAGGAAGGTAAAAGAGGTTTATTTTACATTTTAGTTATGTGTTTTATTCATTTTTTTTAACTAAGCTCTCCCTAGTGTCTAGGCCTAGAGATGTTATGCTAGTTAATGTGTTTTTTTCATTTTGAAACTAACACCATCCTAACCATCCTCTCTTGAGTCAAATTCCTAAATCACATAATGGCACACCTGGTGGGATAAGACACATCTCACACTTGAAGAAAATCATTTTATAGCTTTAAAATATTCATTTGGACCCTTAAAACTCTTGCACATTGATTTTCTAACTTTATTTTGCCATTTTTGTTTGCCATGGGTTTACATAGTAACTAATGTCAGCTAGTAAAATCGACATCGATTGCATAGCTTAACCGACATCAATTAAAAAAATTGACATCAATTGTATATCTATTTTTAGTCACATTGGTATAACTGATTTCAGTTAGATAACTGTCATCGGTTAAAAAATGTAACCATCATCGGTTATATAAACCGACATCGGTCACTGTGTTTTTCTTAAAACACAAACCCAAGAGCTCTTTTTATAAAGTTCATTATTTCAAACCCAAAAGAACTTCAAGGCTAAAGCACATGCTAAAATTTTTGTTGTAGGACCAAGCTAGACATTTGCTAAAATCATGTTTTAGATCACCTTTTGCATGCTTAAAAAAATCAATTAGGAAACTTGTTTTGGTGCTTAACAAAAGAATTTAGATTTTTATGGTGAATGTTTTCAAAGTTTGCAACTAAGACCAAGGGGTCAAATGAACACCACCTCATTTTACATTTGGGCTTAAAAATGAACTCACCTTTTCAATGCTTTTTGTATTTACTTAGTTGTTTAGATTAAAATTTTGTTTGGAAAAAAGAGGGATGTTGCGTGTATGCTCTTCCATTTATGCCCTTTAGGGAACCCTTAGAATAAAAAACACCATTCCAATTGAAAATAACCTAGTACAAGGCTTATAAATAATGTCATCTAAAACACTCCCCAAAAACTCATCAAAGTTTGGGTGACCTTGAAAATGACCCTAAAGTCTTTCTATGTTATTCTTTCTTTATTTTTATGCAAACTTGGCTTGCAAGGGGGACATCATTACCTCCCATGAGTTTTTTAGGGAATATTTGACTCAGGGTTTCATCTCCTAGCATTACTTCATTTGGATCCTAATTAGAGTTTCATATAGGATGTATCTGTATTTAGACATCGCACTACACTAAGTGAATAGCAAGATGTGGTTATAAAAAGGACTAGACCTTTTTACAACTAGCCAATGCTATAATCACCCAATTTCTATGCTTTTATTTTGCATTATTTGACATGAAATTCATTATGTAATTGATTCCCCTAGAAACATTTGAAGCTTGCTAGTTTAGTCAACCCCACAATGACATACCCTTGCTAGGATTTGGATGATTATACTTAGTGTATTTTGGTCATTTATCTTACTTGGTATTTTGAGACTAAAACTTATTTATTTGTTTGTTTGTTTAAAAGCCATGTCAAAACCAATTTGTCTATATATCACCCTTTTGTTTAAAGAGGCATTATGATAGCCATTTTATAGCACACTTATGCCTTGAAATTTTTGCTAAACTTGTTTGTGTATGTGTCATTTGAGTTGTAGAGGGTATCATTACAATGACCAAATCATGTCAAAACATTTTGAGCCTTTTTGAGTCTTTGAAACATAACATAGATCACATCATTCAAGCATGGTTATGCCATTAAGATACTTGAATTTTTTAATACTTCTTTCACCTTGTATCAAAAACCATTTATTTCAAACCATTTCGTGTATACCATTTAGACCTTTGTCTTATGCCACCATGTTGTCCAATCTTGTCTAGCTTGTTTGGTCAAATTGTAGTTTTCATGATTGAGTTTTCAATTAACCTTGTCAAGTTTGGATCCAAATATTAATTGATTTCTATTTAAAGCCTCAATTTATGGGGTTGATACATAGATATTTCTCTTTTGGGTTGCATAACTTTAGTTAATCGATTAACCAAAATTGAAAACTATTAGTGGTTTGTTTGTTCAATGCCTATCCTCATCATTGTTCGTACCTTTATTTGAGAGAACATAGTCTTTCTCAAAATGCTTTTTGCCTTATGGCTTATGCCAACTGATCATGTTTATTTTTAATTTCATGTGCCAGTTTCATGTCAAAGTTGTTTCTAAACTTGTTAGATTAAATCAAATCACATCTACCTTTATTTCAAGTATAGCTTTTGACATTGTTTGGCCAAAAGTCCTAGCACATGCCTATTTTTTTGAGCCTATATTTTGAATCCATGTTTGGACAAAAGACCTAGCAACTCAACTTTTCCCTTTCGTAGTTTAGACCTTGTTTGGAACACTTTGACCTAGACCTTTGACATGCTAGTTTTTATTCAGATGCTTGACCTTTTGTGTGTATGACATTTGACATTAGACGTTTGACGTTAGGCTATTTTATGCCAAGTCTTAGCACAAATAATTTTGGAGATATAACTCCACTTTTAAACCATATTGTAGATACAACTCAACCTTTTGACCAAGTTAGACCAAGCTTAAGCCATTTATCCTTTGGACATAGTTTTTTAGAGGTTGTAGAACTCTAAGCCTTTTTGTTTCAGAGCTTTCATCATTTATGTGGATATGTCTAGCTAAATTTATGGTGGAGTCACTTAAAATATGACTTATGATAGAATAGCTGCACAAAATTAATTTTATGGCTTTTGTTAGGACCCCAATGATGCTAATATGGTTTGTGAGATATATTTCTATCCACCTCATATTAATCATTCATGGGAACAAAGTCATGAAATAAATTATGATCCAAATCAAGACCTTGATTGGTATGAAAAGGCTTATGAAGAGGACTTTGAAGACCCAAATATAGATAATATTGTTTGGGATATGGATCCATACCCTCTTTACAATAATCAATACATGGAACGTAGTCAAGAACCAACTTATGAGACAAATCATGACTAGGATGATATGGTTTATGAGGAAGAATTGGATGCTTTGGCTTATGTGAGTAATTAGGATCCACCAAATTGTACCATTTATATTCTAGGACCACAATTTCACACCATTCCCATACCAAGAACTCATCCTTTGGTTTGAGTGAGCAACCAAGCTCCACAACACCTAACTATTTCTATACCAGGACCTCATCCTTTGGTTTGTGTGAGTAATCAAGCTCCAAAATTCACCTTCATCATTCCAAGACATAGTCCTTTGGCTTGTGTGAGCAATAATGCTCCACACCACCCTGTCGTTACCATCTCATAACTTTTTCCTTTAGTTCATATGAGAAATCATGCTCCCCAAGTCCCTACCATTATCCAATTGCAAACCATTCCTCATATAGTACCAATCCCATCCAAACCTCAACCCATCCAATCATTCAAAGACCAAGCTATGTTGAAAACTAGTATTTTCCACCTCATTAGAAACCAAGGTTAAAAGAACCAACCAATCCAAGATGTTTTTGTTGAGCCAACCACTTGTGATAAGTCAACTTGTGATGAATGACCTATTGATCCTATACCAGTTGTCGAGGAGTCTCATTCTGACAAGCTAGTCTTTGTAAGTCATTTCTTAATGATTATAACCACCTTTGGGCAAATCATTACCTTGACCATATGCCTATTTTTCAAGAGCCTCCTATTGATAAGCTAGTCTCTAAGGAGTTGTCTCTTGACGTTTTTCCCATTATAGAGGAGACTCACTTTGACAAACCAGTCTTTGTGGAGCCCATCATGCCATTACAAGTTGTTACTTATCCAATACCAAATATTTATTAAGACATCATTATAACAAAGTACCCATTAGATGAAGAATTAAAATTAGAGTCATGTTTTATTCTTGAATTGAAATCAGATTTAGCATCAAAATTAGAATCAACATCAGTCTTAAAATCAGATTTAGAGTCCCTTGAGTTAGAATTAGATTCAAAATAAGAATATGTTCATGGATATTATAATATTAGTTATTCATGCCATGTAGATCAATTTGAATACATTTGTGATCCTTTTACAGTTTTTGAGGATGAGTACTTTAGCTTCGACACAAGTTATCCTAGTATCTTCTACAAGGATTGTGTAGCCTCTCCCCATTTCATTACCATTCCAAAAGCCATTACTATTAACCAAGATATCCATATCGTTGGCATTCCATCTCCCAAAAGTGTCGATTGGGATTGATAAAATCACACTTTGTTAAAATGCATCCATGGTGACATAGCAGTTGAAGAAGAGCAAGGAGGCCAAGACCACATTCATATAGAAGAAAAACACTCTCCTAGTGAAACATTTTTAGAGATGCTAGGGGACAATCAAAGTCACAACTCAACATCTTCTAGTGAAACTTTTTTAGAAGTGCTAAAAGACAATCAAAGTTAAAAGTCAACATTTCTTAGTGAAACCTTCTCAAAGGTGCTATGAGAGAATCAGGACAAATTCATTGGTGAAAACCTCATTCAAGCACCAATAGCTGAGCACAAAATTTCTTCATTGCTTGATGAAGACAAAATCAAAGATCAAATTAAAATAGCTTCCTATCTACAACCTAATTAGATGGTAGCTACTCTCAAGATCAAACAACAAAAAATTTAGTGGTCCTATTGAGAGAATAAGTCTTTGGCCTTGCCACAACCAAAGTTATGTTGAATTTAGCATTAACAACATTACCTGTGATTAGATGTCTCGATCTTCATTTTTTTCCCTACCATTCCAAACTCCATTATCATCTGTCATTCCATTCCACATTCCATTATCATTTGCCATTCCATTTCATAATCAAACCTACCATCCATTATTTATCCTTGTTTACCATCCAAATCCACACTTTCCTTTGTAGAGGCTACAAGGATACCTTGTTTTGACATTTAAAGGAATCAAAATCAATGACCAATGAAGATCACAAAAGCATTATCAACATCAAAATCTGTAGGCAGTTCTTGATAGAGAAATTATTTAGATGCGGTGTGGGCTATAAATTAACATGATCAAGTATTCTATTTGTATAATTTGTTGATTAGGATGTGCATATTCCCATCAATAGGAAAAATAGAATAAAAAACCATACCCAGACCAAAAACATGTACCATACCATTTCACATTGCCATTATCATTATTACATATCCATTTACCATTGTTGCATTTCTTGCTATTCACCCTATCTCTTGGGGGAAACCCTCTTACCATTTTATCTAATTTATCAAACCATCCATATCCTTAGAAAGAATTTCTCCATCCTATCATTTTATCTAATTTATCAAACCATCCCTATTCTTAGAAAGATTGTTCCAAAGCCTATTTTTAGTCATCCTACTCAATCCTATTTTGTCTTGGTTCATTTGGTTCTTCCCACACATTTTGTGAGAGGATTCCAATCAAGTTTCAACAATTAATCAAGTCCATGTTTACAATGATAGTCTATGAAAGTAGTGTGACAGTTAATTTGGTAAGATATCTTTCATCCTATCAAGCTTGTTTATGTGAGCTTGATTATAACCGCATATGGGCAAATCATTATTTCACCAACCTTACTACTAATTATAACTGCCTATGGGAAAATTAGTATCATTGACCTATGACATTGTATCCTAGTTATAACCACCTATGAGAAAACTAGGGGCAACATTTGTTTACCATGCATTGCCACATCACCTTGCCATCACTGTTTTCATTTGACTAGCCATTTACTGGATATGAGAACTTGTTGGGACCTAGTTGGTTTTTACTCACCTTTTGTGTGGATAAAATTACTATGACTTGAGGTCATTTTAGGACTATGTGGGTCATGCTCAATTCATGTTGAGGTTACCTCAGTCCCCCTTTCCATACTCTCTCACCATTTTATGAGCAACCTAAGCCAAATGCTCTCACCATTTTATGAGCAGGTATCTTATCATTCTCTAATGAGTTAAGATACCTCAAAATTCCAAAAACATTCATAACATTTTATAAATCTAAAAATATTTGTCCTGCCTAAGCCTAGTTAGTTATCCTCAATCCACCTTACTGGGGCATTATCATTGTTAGGATGCTTTTTTTTCAAGCTTTCTATTTGTTTGTTTATTTTAGGTTATTTGTTTATTTATTTTCTTGTTTTTTCGCTTGCCTATTTATTTGATTTTAGCACTGTTACCTCAACTCGATCTATATGTGTTCATTGGGTGATTCCTCAAGCACACTATTCTTGAGTCCATCCATATTCATACGTCAACATTGTCATCATGGTTTTTATCATTGGTGCATTATTTTTGAGTGTTTATTAGATTGGGAGTCAGTCCTTATGCATATTTTGGGATAGTCTTCATGGTGTTCTATCATAAAGCCTACCATCACATACTACAACAAAAATTAGCTTCACAAAGGTCTACAATTAATGGAGCTGCAAAAGTTTCTTCTTAACACCTTGGTAAATTCTTTCATCCCACCCTTGATCAAATTAACCCATTAGCCATTCTAGTTGTATCATTACTAATAAGGATGAACATCTACTCATTGGTAGGTAAAACTAAATCATTCACACTGATAAATCCTATTCTTCTATTCCTATATTTAATCAATTTACACCTGCTCATCTTTAATTTATATTGTAGGTTATATCCTTGAGTTATGCCTGCTAATCAACCCTAACTGGGGCACAATCATCTTTAGCCAATCTAGGTCCCCTTAATGATTATAACCACCTATGGGCAAATCATTATTTTGAATTTTATTCTTGTTTATAACCACCTTTGGGCAAACTAAAATCCTTTTTAAAACAATGTATGTAGGCATTTTGTCATTTAAATTAATCTCAACCATAGGTTAATTCCAACTTTCTTCTTGTTTCTTTTTCAGGGACCATCCATCAACAAATGTGATAGCCACTCCCTCGAGGGGGCATCATTATATGATTCACAAAACCATTTGGAGCTTTGTTCTTTAACCATCATCTTATTTTTGGCATACAGGCCATTTATCATTATTTGAGAAGACATTTTTTTGCCTATGATTTGTAACATCTTTCCAAATAAGGGCAAACTATAGACACCTAAATCTGGCCACCGATAACCTCTAATCAGGCTTTTGGCTAATTTCCACCTAAAATGCACAATTTGACATAAAAACACTAAAACACGCTAAATGATGTGAAACTGACATATTCAAGTGCTGATTTTGGCTAGGGTATCACTAAATGGGGTAATGAAATTTATGGGCCAACTAACTTTAATCAGATCATTTTGAGTCAAAATGCCAATTTTGCACCTAGGTGCTCTGGATTGATCTTTTATATCAAATCTCTTTCACAAGACATGTGCCTTCATTATTTGTTGTTGGTAACATCCTAAATGGGATAATGCATCCAATGCATCTGACATTGCCTTCCAATTCCAATCCATTCAAAATTTGGACCAATAACAAGGCATTCTGATCAATTTGAGTAATTTGTGCACAAAGTACTTCAACATGATTAAGAGCTAATGAATCCAAATCAAGGCCTGATAAATAATTCCATGGAAACTTGTTGAATACTTGTTTTTAGAAATAAATATTGAATATCTGCATCATCAAGTGATCTTATTTCTTGGAAAGACATCCCTAGGCCATAAATGCCAAAAATATCAGGATTCATGCCCTCCATGCCTCATCAATGCCTTCCATGATGCCCTCCATACCTCTTAATTTCACCTTATTCCAATTCCATGATGAGGATAATTATAAAATTAATTCCAAAAATTAAATTAATCCTCAACCACACATCTCAATCTTAGGATGGACGGTTCAAGTTGATTCTAGACATTTAAAAAAATATATAAATAGAGAGGCCATGAACATCATTTCAAAGCTATTTTGGTGCAAAGTTATTATGCTCAAATATCTTCAAGAAGCCATTGTGATTAGTGTTACCATGCCAAATTGATTCCAAGCCAAGCTAAGCCACAAGCCAAAGGTGCCAAGGAGAGATGGGGGTAGCCAAGCTTCCATTACCGAGGACTTCATGAGCAAAAGCTGAGCATGCCACTACAACAAGAATTTTAGAGCATCTAAGGAAGTTAAAAGAGGTTTATTTTATATTTTAATTGTGTTTTATTCATGTTTATTAACTAAGCTCTCCCTAGTGTCTAGGCCTAGAGATGCTATGTTAGTGTGTTTCTTTCATTTTGTTTTCATTTTGCTAAATTGGATACAATGGTAAGAGGGTTTCCCCCAAGTGATAGGGTGAATAGCAAAAAATACAACAATGGTAAATGGATATGTAACAACAGTAATGATAATGTGAAATGGTATGGTACATGTTTTTGGTCTGGGCATAGTTTTTGATTCTATTGTTCTTGTTGATGGGGAGATGCACATCCTAATCAACAAATGATACAAAAAAAATACTTGATCATGTTAATTATTAGCCAACACCTCATCTAAATAGCTACTCTGTCAAGAACTACCTACATATTTTGATGCCAATAATAATTTTATGATCTACATTGGTCATTGATTTTGATTCCTTCAAATATCGACATAAGTTATCCTAGTATCTTCTACAAGGATTGTGTAGCCTCTCCCCATTTCATTACCATTCCATAAGCCATTACCATCAACTAAGATAGCCATATCATTGACATTCCATCTCCCACAAGTGTTAATTGGGATCGATAGAATCACACTTTATTGAACTACATCCATGGTGACATAACAATTGAAGAAGGGCAAGGAGGCTAAGACCACATTCATATAGCAGAAGAACACTCTCCTAGTGAAACCTTTTTGGAGGCATTAGGGGACAATCAAAGTCACAACTCAACATCTTCTAGTGAAACATTTTTAGAAGTGCTAAAAGACAATCAAAGTCAAAATTCAACATTCCTTAGTGAAATCTTCTTGAAGGGCTATTGGAAAATCAAGACAAATTCATTGGTGAAAACCTCATTTAGGCACCAATAGTTGAGAACAAAATTTATTCACTACTTGATGAAGGTAAAATCAAATATCAAATTAAAATAGCTTCCTATCTATAGCCTAATCAGATAGAAGATACTCTCAAGATCAAACAACAAAAAAATCTGGTGGTCCTATCGAGAGAACAAGTCTTACCCCCATCACAACCAAAGTTATGTTGAATCTAATATCAAAAACATTACGTGTGACTGATGTCCTGATCTTCATTTGTTTCCCTACCATTCCACATTCCATTATCATCTGCCATTCCATTCCACATTCCATTATCATCTGCCATTCCATTCCACATTCCATTGTCATTTGCCATTCCATTTCATAATCAAACCTACCATTCATTATTTATCCTTGTTTACCATCCATGGCCACACTTTCCTTTGTATAGGCTACAAGGATACCTTGTCTTGACGTTTAAAGGAATCAAAATCAATGACTAATGAAGATCACAAAAGCATTGTTGACATCAAAATTTGTAGGTAGTTCTTGATTGATTAGCTATTTAGATGAGGTATGGGTGAGCAATTAACATGATTGAGTATTTTGTTTGTATCATTTATTGATTAGGACATGCATCTCCCCATTAACAAGAATAATAGAATCAAAAACCATACCCAGACCTAAAACATGTACCATACCATTTCAAATTGCCATTGCCATTTGTTGTCCTCCAAAAAAAATATCACTCATTTTTGGGACAACATTTGAACTATTTTGGCTCTACAGACCAAAATTGTCTCTTCCCTTTTTGAAATTTGTCCTGGGCATTCAAATTTCTCATTTTTCAATCTTCTCAAGAATCTACGGACTCTGCAGATAGGTTCATTTCTATAGGTTCAAAGGCTTCTGTAGGCGGGTTCAACCAAAAGAATCAGTTTCTAACACTCGATCATCTTCAGGATTGGTTTAGTGCCTTGGTTCAATAAAAAATCTTCATCGACAAGCATCTAAGCAAAGAAGGCTTGAACCGTCGAACCATTGAACCACTTTGGTTCAAAGGTTTAACGAGTTCAAAGTTAAATAGGTTCAATGCTTTTGGTTCAATGGCAGGTTCAATCAAAGGAATGGTTCAATGGCTTGGTTCAACCAAGCGGTTCAACACTTTGGTTCATCCTTTGGTTAAAACAAATGGTTCGTTAGTTGGTTCAAAGGCTTCGTTTGAACCATTGAACCAAAGCTTGGTTCAAAGTTTGGTTCAATGCTTCGGTTCATTTGATTGGTTCATTAGCTTGAACCATCATCTTGAACCATTTTGGTTCAAAGCTTGATTCAACGGATTGGTTCAACAAAGTGGTTCAATGAAGCGGTTCATTGAAGTGGTTCAACGGACCAGTTCAAAGTTTGGTTCAACCAAGCAGTTCAACAGTTGGTTCATCGCCTTGGTTCATCAGCTCAGTTCAAAGGAGCGGTTTAAAGTAAAAATTCAAAGAAGCCTCCCGAAGGACAAGTGCTCTTGCAGATGGCACTTGGTCGATAAAAGTACCCTTCAAAAGGGTCATTTTCAAAGAAGATAGTTAAGGTAAATTCTTTCAAAATTTTGTTTAAGACAGACAAAGGCATAATTCTTTCAGACTTTTGTCTGAAGGAATTCCTTCAGACAAAAAGTCTGAAAGAATTCAGAGAAGCTGATGGTAGAAAGCCCGAAGAAATTTCCAAGGAGAAAAATTAATTTTACAAAATTTTTGTCCACGGGAAGTAATTTCGCGAACTTTTTGTCTGCGGGAAAATGCCTATGGAGAAAGCCCGGGGAAAATACCTGCGGAGAAAGCACAAGAAACAGTCCACTAAGGAAAATGCTGTGAGATACTTCTAAGGCGAAGGCTATCGAAGGACCCCAAAGGGCAGGTGCCCTTACGGGGGACTCTCGATTGCCAAATTGAAGGGTCACCTTCCCTTCAGGAAGATGTAAAATAATAAGCCCAAAGGCCATTCGAAGACCACCCAAAGGGCATATACCTTTGCCAGGGGCTCTTCTTGACCCAAAGTGGATCATTTTTTAAGGCCCAAAATGGCATGTTCTTTTTAGGAAAGTGCCAAATAGAAAAGCCGAAGAAGGACCAAGGGGTGACGTGCCTGAAGATGTCAAATTCAAGACAGTGAATTAGCTGTTGAAAACTTAGTGACAGGCGTGTGAACGTCAATTTTAAAGCTCATAAAATAGCTATTGATCCTTTGAATCTACAAACCTTTATGCATTCACAAGCTTTAAGGCTAAGGCCAGTAGAAAGTGACTAAAGAATAGAACAACAAATTGAATCCAGGACCCAATTCAATTAACCAAAAAAGGAGGAACGATGAAGGAAGGATCAGATCACCAGGTGGACATTGAAGGTTGAAAACTTTCAATAAGCGTGACTTGTTTCTCTACATTGAGAAAAACAAATGGGTAGATGCCCCTAATTTCTAGCCTATCTTCCTAACAGTTTTCAATGCAACATGATGTGTTACTGTTCCTGAGTCCTTCTTGAAGAGGCTATATAAGGGAATCTCTTTTATTGTAAATGGATCTCTTTTTGACAACTAGAACGAAACTCTACCCAAATTGAAAGGCATTACTGAGACTTTGAGCTCAGATTGTTGATCATATTTTGTTATTGGAATAAGAAAGCAAGTGTTTTTTCAAACTTTGTGCTGTGATATCTTTGTTGTTGAGGAAAATGTTCTTATGTCTTTTTCCTTAATATATCTTCTGTTCCTTTAATTCAACAAGTAGAATTAGTGACATCAGTCAGGAAGGTGTCTTGAAGAGACTTTGTGCCCTCATAATTGCCTTTAGTGTGTTTTCTTTTCATTTCTATGTAAAGGACTTTGGTATGACTTTGTGCCCTCATTGTCCTTCATATCTTACTCTTGAGAAATTCAAGTGGAGACTTTGTGCTGCATCTCAATTTTCTAGTTACTACGTCCTTAGTTACATTTTGCTGTTACTACCAAGAGTACTCTTGTGACTGGCTGAATAGTACTTCTAAAAGAAGAGGAGTGATGTCTATCATTTCCCTTGAGTTTTTCCTTTGATCCACATGCATCATCTCTAAAAAAAGAGAGATGGATGGTTTGTCCTACCCTTGAGTATTATTTTATATATATATATATATATATATATAGCATATCCATATGGAACCTCCCCTTGATGAGAGGAGAGATCAGTCCCCTTTTGATGTGGTAAACCTACACATTTGGATGACTAATATTTTTACTTTGGCTAATCAAACCTATTTTGTTTATCAGTACGCTGATTGACAAAATATTCAACTAACAGTTTTTGGCGACTCTGCTGGGGGTATACATAATTTTGTGCAATTTGAAACCTCAAGTTTCAGATTGAAACATCACTTGGATATAACCAATTATCATTATAACCCTTATCCATTATAGACTCTAGCGACTCCGTTACTTGTCTTATCCATTATCCATTTATAGCCTTACCATCTTCCTCCACCTCCGTTATTTTATCTGGTCTGCAAAAACTAGAGCTGTTGGGAAAGAGTGCGCAATTTAAAGCCTCAAGCTGCAAACTGAAGCAAGGTCAACTCTTTTCCCATTTTTGTTTCACAATCTGGTAGATTCAAGGTATACATGAAGCCAAAGGGCTAAAGGTATTGTTGACCCTATATTTGAATTGGTACAGCAAAGTGATTTTGATTTGTTTCCTTCACCATCTCGTCTCCAATGAACCAAGAGCTTTGCTCCTACTAAAGTTAAATCTCCATTGCCAGACGAAGTATCTACTTATGCTATTGATAAAGCTTTGCCAATAATTACTCCTTTGAGATTTGTTATCCCTCCTTTTCATAATCCTATAATGGCAGTTCAAGGCCCCTGGGGTAATGCTTTTGGTCCTCTCAATCTTACTCCACCTCTACATGAGCTTCCACGTAGTTCAAGGAAGAATTTCCCCAAATTTTATGGTGATGGGAAAGTTCATCTTGATGAATACATTGCAGCCTTCAGCATAGCTTGTGGAGTAATCAGAGTAGAATTTCAAGATGTAGTAGTCAGGCTTTTTGTGGAGACACTACAAGGTGCTACTATAGATTGGTTTTATCATCTACAGGCTCAGTCAGTAACTAATTGGAATACTCTCAAAGATAAGTTTGAAGCCATATTTAAACCTGTAAAAGATGCACATGCACTTCTGGCTCAACTTACACAGATGAAGAAAGAGCCTTATGAGCCTATGAGAGACTTCATAGCCAAATTTGACAAATTAAAGAACATAATTCCTATAATAGCTCAACCTACAGCTGAGAATCTCAAATGCTTTTTCATTAATTCTCAGTTACCTGAAGTAAGTTTTCTCTTGAGACGTGCTAGTCAAATAGATCTTGTTGCAGCTCAACATTTGGCCATTGAAGTAGAAGATGATCTCATCTTAGTAGGGAAGATAAGAAAAGATCCAAATAGAAATAGAGATTCATCATCTTTTAAATATTCATCTACAAGCACCACAAATCCAATGGTGCAGAAATTGGCAAATGAGTTGCTTGCTCTCAAAAAGTAAATGGCTCAAGGAATGTCTTCTGCTCCATACAGAAGGACATTACCAAATCAGTCATATCAGGGCAATGTTGCTAGGAATCAAGGGCAACAAAATCACCTTCCTCCTCCACAAGGGAAACTTTCCCTGAAAGCTCCTCTAACTAATTCAGCAATGGGATATCTTGAAGCAGAATTAGAGTTTTCTTTCCAACCTGATTTAAATCAAGAAAATGACGTTGATCTCTTCACGGAGGATCAAGAAGAATTAACTGGCGACTCCCACATTTGTTTCTTAAATTATCAAAATGAACCTAGAATTAAAGGAGAAGCTATTGATGGATCATATGCAGTGTTTACCAGGTCTAAGAACTAATCAGTCTAGCAAGCTGATAAGAAGAAGACATAAGAGCAACCTCAACCAACAATTACAATTGCTAAGTGTGGAACCACTTTGCCTTTCCAATCAAAGGATCTGGTGATCACCCAAAATGTAAGTACATCAATTTCACCTTCACCTTCTACTTCAATCTCACAAACTAGCCCTCTTCCCATCTCTCCTAAAACTTAGAAAGTTGAAGTACCTTTCTCTGTACCTAGCTCAATTCAGCCATTTAACATAATCGATCATGTCAAAAAGACAAAAATAAAAATGTCTGAATATTTGCAAGCTAATCCTGATCAATTGGATAGGTTTGTCCAATGTGTCAAGAACTAAACCATCCCTACAAGATAAGAGGTTAAGAAAATAATTCTCGATTCCCCAAAGAACATGCCCATTCTAAATAATCTTGTCTTTACTCCTCCAACTATCCCTAGGAAAATAGAACCTTTCTATGTTTCCTTATTGATAAATGGTTATCAGCTCAACAATTGCATCATTGATTCTGGGGCATCTGACAATGTCATGCCTGCTAAAGTAGCTGAGTCTTTGGGTCTCACACTGACCAAGACATTTGGGAGATGTTTCTCCATGGAGAAAAAACAAGTACCATTTCTAGGAAAAATCAAAGATGCCCAATCTGCATTGGTAGCCTTTCCAGACAAGATAATCAAGATGATTGTCTTGGTGGATGATGTCCCAACATCCTATGGCATTTTGCTTGGATGAAATTTCTGCAAGGACATGGGAGGAGAACTAAGCATGGACCTGTCTGAAGTAAGGATCCCTGTCCAAGGCATAATGAAGAGATTGCTCCCTAAAATGGAGGAAAAATACGTGGTCTCCCAAACATCAACCCTTGTAGCACAAATTCTATTTGATTCTTCAGGCAGGGGTAATTATTTCTTTACCACAGAAGATGTTCATGTTTCTATAGATGAAAGTCCTGTAGCTGACAATCTAGGAATTGATCCAAACAAGACTTCAAGAGAATTGGTAGGGCACAATACAAGTAAGGAAGGATTTTCCATCTCTAATGAAGAGAAATCTGATAGGAGATCAACTTTTGATGATGCTTCGATCCTGAAATCCAATGGAAGCAATTTTTCCACCAACGATGGAGTTGGGACTGTGTTGATATCTCCTTAAGGAGATATTATTCCTTCATACAATTTGCAAGTCAGCAACACCAACAACACAACTGGGTGTGAATATCTATTGGTCAGATTAAAGATTTCTCAAGATGAAGAAATCAAACTCCTTCACATCAAAGGAGATGCTGAGCTGATGGTTTGTCAGGGGTCTGATGTTGAAAAACAAAGCATGTGCTAGACTGGACCAACAGAACAACAAATTATGATGGTGGACCATACTGCTGTATATCAAATTCAGCAAAAGGAACTCTTAGCAGGGAGAGCAAGAAGTTATGGTTTTCAGTTTGAAGACCACATCCTGCCATGGGGCAAGAAGGAGAAAAGACCAAGAGGAAGATGCATAAAATTGGTTTTCTGGTGGAGAGCTCCATTCGCCCGTCACCATTTTTGGGAACAAAATGTCTTCTTGCTGGTTTACCAAGATGGCACACTATTTTCACTATCTCTCAAGAAGCAACATCTGAAATACTTCAATTCTTGAAGTATCAAATCATTTCATCTATACATATGTATATTTTTATATTTTTTATTTATATTTTATTTTGTTTGTTTCCATTTTTGATGCCTTCCATTTCTGGGTAGCATGACTCCATAACCCAATGGTACACATGAAGACACTGGAGATTCTAGATTCTACTCCCTTCAATTCTTTTTGTAATTGATAGAAGTTCCCCAACTAGAGCTAGCTGTTGTCCCCAAAAAAAAATATCACTCATTTTTGGGACAACATTTGAACTATTTTGGTCCTACAGACCAAAATTATCTCTTCCCTTTTTGAAATTTGTCCTGGGCATTCAAATTTCTCATTTTTCAAGCTTCTCAAGAATCTACGGACTCTGCAAACAAGTTCATTTCTACAGGTTCAAAGGCTTCTGTAGGTGGGTTCAACCAAAAGAATCAGTTTCTAACACTTGGTCATCTTCGGGATTGGTTCAGTGCCTTGATTCAATCAAAAATCTTCATCGGCAAGCATCTAAGCAAAGAAGGCTTGAACCATTCAACCATTGAACCACTTTGGTTCAAAGGTTCAACGAGTTCAAAGTTAAATAGGTTCAACGACATGTTCAATCAAAGGAACGGTTCAATGGCTTGGTTCAACCAAGCAGTTCGATGCTTTGGTTCATCCTTTGGTTCAAACAAATAGTTTGTCAGTTGGTTCAAAGGCTTCGTTTGAACCATTGAACCAAACCTTGGTTCAACGTTTGGTTCAATGCTTCAGTTCATTCGATTGGTTCATTGGCTTGAACCATCAACTTGAACCATTTTGGTTCAAAGCTTGGTTCAACAAAGTGGTTCAATGAAGCGGTTCAAGGTTTGGTTCAACCAAGTAGTTCAACATTTGGTTCATCACATTGGTTCATCAGCTCGGTTCAAAGGAGTGGTTCAATGCAAAAATTCAAAGAAGCCTCTTGAAGGATAAGTGCCCTTGCAGAGGGCACTTGGTCAACAAAAGTACCCTTCAGAAGGGTCATTTTCAAAGAAGACAGTTAAGGTAAATTCTTTCAGAATTTTGTTTAAGACAGACAAAGCCATAATTCTTTTGGACTTTTGTTCGAAGGAATTCCTTTGGACAAAAATTCCAAAAGAATTCGAAGAAGCTATAGGCAGAAAGCCTGAAGAAATTTCCAAGGATCAATTCTGTGGACTTTTTATCCGCGGGAAATTGTCTGTGGGAAAATTTCCGCAGAGAAAGCCCGGGAAAATACCCACAAAGAAAGCCTAAGAAACAGTCTGCTAAGGAAAAGGCCATGAGAGACTTCTAAGGCGAAGGCCACTGAAGGACCTTGAAGGGTAGGTGCCCTTGCGGGGGACTCTCGACTGCCAAATTGAAGGGTCACCTTCCCTTTAGAAAGATGTAAAATAAGAAACCTGAAGGCCATTCAAAGACCACCCGAAGGGCAGATACCTTTGTGGGGGGATCTTCTCAACCAAAAGTGGATCATTTCTTAAGGCCCGAAAGGGCATGTTATTTTCAAGAAAGTGCCAAACAGAAAAGCCAAAGAAGGACCAAAGGGTGACGCGCCTGAAGACATCAAATTCAAGACAACGAACTAGCCATTGAAAATGTAGTGATGGGCGTGTGAACATCAATTTTAAAGCTCATAAAATAGCCGTTGATCCTTTGAATCTACAGACTCAAATGCATTCATAGGATTTAAGGCCAAGGCCAATAGAAAGTGACTACAGAATAAAATAACAAATTGAATCCAGGACTCGATTCAATTAACTAGAAAAGAAAGAATGATGAAGGAAGGATCAGATCACCAGGTGGACATTGAAAGTTGCAAACTTTCAATAAGCGTGACTTATTTCTATGCATTGAGAAAAACAAATGGGTAGATGCCCCTAATTTCTAGCCTATCTTCCTAACAGTTTTCAACGCAACATGATGTGTTACTGTTCCTGAGTCCTTCTTGAAGAGGCTATATAAGGGACTCTCTTTTATTGTAAATGGATCTCTTTTTGACAATCAAAACGAAACTCTAACCAAACTAAAAGGCATTACTGAGACTTTGAGCTCAGATTGTTGATCATATTTTGTTATTGGAATAAGAAAGCAAGTGATTTTTTAGACTTTGTGCTGTGATATCTTTGTTGTTGAGGAAACTATTCTTATGTCTTTTTCCTTAATATATCTTCTATTCCTTTAATTCAATAAGCAGAATTAGTGACAATAGTCAGGAAGGTGTCCTGAAGAGTCAACTATGGAGAGACTTTGTGCCCCCATAATTGCCTTTAGTGTATTTTCTTTTCATTTCTATATAAAGGAATTTGGTACGACTTTGTGCCCTCATTGTTCTTCATATCTTTCTCTTGAGAAATTCAGGTGGAGACTTTGTGCTGCATCTCGATTTGTTGGTTACTACATCCTTGGTTACATTTTGCTGTTACTACCAGGAGTACTCTTGTGGCTGGCTGAATAGTACTTCTAAAAGAAGAGGAGTGCTGTCTGTCATTTCCCTTAAGTTTTTTCTTTGATCCACGCGCATCATCTCTAAAAAAGAGAGATTGATGGTTTGTCCTACACTTGAGTATTATTTTCTATTTATATATATATATATATATATATATATATATATATATATATATATATATATATAGGGAACCTCACCTTGATGAGAGGAGAGATCAGTCCCCTTTTGATGTGGTAAACCTACACATTCGGATGACTAATCTTCTTACTTTGGCTGATCAGACCTATTTTATTTATCAGTACTTTGATCGACAAATTATTTAACCAACTCCATTATTACATATCCATTTGTCATTGTTTCATTTCTTGCTATTCACCCTTTCACTTAGGGGCAACCTTCTTACCATTTTATCCAATTTATCCAACCATCCCTATCCTTAGCAAGACCGTGCCATCCTATCATTCCATTCTTATCTAGACCAAAGCCTATTTTTAGTCATCCTACCCAATTCTATTTTGATATTAGTTATTTTAATTCTTCTCACATTTTTTGTGAGAGGATTTTGATCAAGTTTCAATAATCAATCCAATTTGTGTTTCAATTAATAGTCTATGAAAGTAGTGTGATAGTTGATCTGGCAAGATATCTTTCATCTTATCAAGTTTGTTTATGTTGTCTAACTAGTCTTGCTACTAATTATAACCACCTATGGGCAAATTTGTATCATTGACCTATGCCATTATATCCTATTTATAATGACCTATGGAAAAAGTAGGGGCAACATTTATTTACCATACATTTCTACATCACCTTGCCATCACTATTTTCATTTGGCTAGCCATTTTCTAGATTTGAGAACTTCTTGGGACCTAGTTGATTTTTCCTCACCTTTTGTGTGGATAGAATACTATGAATTAAGGTCATTTTAGGACTATGTGGGTCATGCTAAATTCATGTTGAGGTCACCTCAGTCCCCTTTTCCATATACTCTCATCATTTTGTGAGCAACCTAATCTAAACGCTCTCATCATTTTACGAGTAGGTATCTTGTCATTCTCTAATGAGTAAAGATACCTCAAAATTCTAAAAACATTCATAACATTTCAAGAATCTAAAAATATTTGTCCTATCTAAGCCTAGTCAGTTATCCTTGATCCACCTTACTAGGGCATTGTCATTGTTAGGATGCTTTTTTTCACTTTTGTTTTCAGGCTTTCTATTTGTTTGTTTATTTTAGGTTATTTGTTTATTTATTTATTTATTTGCTTGCCTGTTTGTTTGCTTTTAACACTATTGCCTCGACTTGGTCTATATGTGTTCATTGGGTTATTCCTTGAGAATATTATTCTTGAGTCAATCCATATTCATACATCAACATTGTCATCATGGTTTTTATCATTGATACATTGTTTTTGAGTGTTTATTGGATCGAGAGTCAGTACTTATGCATCTTTTGAGATAGTCTTCATGGTGTTCTATCATAAAGCTTACCATCACATGCTACAATAAAAATTACCTTCACAAAGGTCTATAATCAATGGAGATACAAATTTTTTTCCTTAACACCTTGGAAAATTCTTCCATCTCACCCTCGATCAAATTAACCCATTAGCCATTCTAGTTGTATCATTACTAATAAGGATGAGCATCTCCTCATTCGTAGGCACAACTAAATCATTCACACTGATCAATCCTATTCTTCTATTCATATATTTCATCACTTTTCACTCACTTATATTTAATTTTTATTATAAGTTATATCATTGAGTTATGCTTGCTAATTAGCCGTAACTGGGGCACAATCATCTTTAGCCAATCTAGGTCCCCTTAATGATTATAACTACCTATGGGAAAATCATTATTTTGACTTTTATTATTGATTATAACCACCTTTGGGCAAATCAACATCCTTTTTAAAATAATGCATGTAGGCATTTTCTCATTTAGATTAATCTCAACCATATGTTAACTCCACCTTTCTTCTTGTTTCTTTTCGAGGGACCATCCATCAACAAATATGATGGCCACTCCCTCGAGGGGGCATCATCATAGGCTTCTTAAAACCATTTGGAGCTTTTTTCTTTAATCATCATCTTTTTTGGCATTCAGGCCATTTCTTAGTATTTGAGAAGAAATTACTTTGCCTATGGTTTATAACATCCTCCCAAATAAGGGCAAACTGTAGACACCTAAATCTGGTCATCGATAACCCCCAATTAGGATTTTGGCCAATTTCCACCTAAAATACATAATTTGGCCTAAAAACACTAAAACATGCTAAATGATGTGAAATTGACATATTCAAGTACCGATTTTGGCTAGGGTATCACTAAATGGGGTAATGAAATTTATGAGCCAGCTAACTTTAATCAGATCATTCTGAGTCAAAATGCCAATTTTGCACCTAGGTGCTCTGGATTGATCTTTCCTTTCAAATCTCTTGCACAAAACATGTGCCTTCATTATTTGTTATTGGTAACATCCTAAATGGGATAACGCATCCAATGCATCTGACATCACCTTCTAATTCTAATACAGTCAAATTTTGGACCAATAACAAGGCATTTTGATCAATTTGAGTAATTTGTGCACATAGTACTTAAACATGCTTAAGAGATAATTAATCCAAATCAAAGCCTAATTAAGAATTCCATGTAAATTTGTTGAATACTTATTTTTAAAAATGAATATGGAATATTTGCATCATCAAGTGACCTCATTTCTTGGGAAGACATCCCTAGGCCATAAATGCCACAAATATTAGGGTTCATACCCTCCATGCCTCATCAATGCCTTCCATGATGCCCTCCATACCTCTTAATTTACCCTTTTTCCAATGTCATGATGAGGATAATTACAAACTTAATTGAAAAAATTGAATTAATCCTCAACCACACATCTCAATCTTGAGATGGACGGTTTAGGTTGATTCTAGACATTCTCAAAAATCTATAAATAGAGAGGCCATGAACATCATTTCTAAGCTTATTTGGTGCAAATCTATTATGCTCAAATATATTCAAAGTCTTGATAATTAAAAGTTATAATGCACAAATATCTTCAAGAAGCCATTTCAACTAGTGTTACCATGCCAAATTGATTCCAAGCCAAGCCAAGCCATAAGCCAAAGGTGCTAAGGAAAGATGGAGGTAGACAATTTTCCATTGCCAAGGACTTCATGAGCACAAGCTGAGAAAGCCACTACAACAAGCATTTTGGAGCATCCAATGAAGGTAAAAGAGGGTTTATTTTGCATTTTAGTTGTGTGTTTTATTCATGTTTGTTAATTAAGCTCTCCCTAGTGTCTATGCCTAGAGATGTTATGCTAATTATTGTGTTTTTTTCATTTTAAAACTAACACCATACTAACCATCCTCTCTTGAGTCAAATTCCTAGATTTAAAACTATTTTGGTAAAAAATTATTATGCTCAAGTATCTTGAACAAGCCATCACAATTAGTGTTACCATGCCAAATTGATTCCAAGCCAAGCCAAGCCACAAGCCAAAGGTGCCAAGGAGAGATGGAGGTAGCCAAGCTTACATTTCTAAGGACTTCATATACATGTAGATACATCGAGAATCATAGTTGGAGTGGTATTAATGAAACTAAGAGAGGGTGGATTGGATCACCTTAACCATTTTTAAAATATAAAATTTTCTATTGTAGATAACAAAATATACGACAATTGAGTGGGAGGACTTAGTTATGGCGTTTACACTTGAGAAGTTTAGGCAATACCTTTTGAGTTATTCACTAATCATCATGCATTTTTATACTTGGTTAATAAGACCATGCTGGGAGGACACATTTCACATTGGTTGATGATCTTCCAAGAATTTCAATTTTGGAAAATGTTAAGGTAGGCTGCAAGAACATGGTCTAAATCATTTAAGTAGGATTTAAAATGGTGAGGAACCAAAGTAGATCCTAGATGAGTCTCCATATGCACATTTGTCTCATGTGTCTATGATCCCATAATAGTTACATATTATTGTAAACTTTCTTAAATAAGGGATCTTTATAGAACATTATGTGGAAAATGATAATAAGCAACTCATTACTAGAGATTTACCATATAGTATTATCAATGGATCTATTTATCATCTGGGCAAGGATGAAGTGCGACATAGAGTTACACTGGGACATGAAAGGCCATAGCTATTTGAGGAGGCACATCAGGATATCAAAGGGGTTCACTTCATAAAAGATGCAACTATGAGGAAGATCTTAAAGAGTGGGATTTGGTGGCCCTATCTCTTTCCAGATGCCCACAAAGTTATGCAATAATGTGATATATGTTAAAGGATGTGAAAACCAAACCAAAGAGATGAAATGCCTCTAAAACTAATGCTAGCACAACAACCTTTTGAGTAATGGGGAATTGATTTCATTGGGCCTATTAGTCCACCCTATAAACACAACCATACAAGATATATTATTACTGTGATGAACCATTTTACAAAGTGGGTAGAAGTTATTGTGACACCTAGTTCCGGTGCTAAAGATGCAACAAAGTTTCTATATGAAAATATCATTACGAGGTTTTCTTGTCCTATCAAACTGGTAAGTGATAGAGGAACACATTTATTTAACAAGACTATAAAGATTCTCACTAATGAATTTTTGATTTCACACCAAAAAAGTAAAACATATCATCCCCAAGATAATGGCCAAGTTGAAGTTATGAATAAGGTATTGGTAAAATGCTTACTAAAATATATGATGTTCAAAGGGATGACTAGGAGGATCAAATTTATGTAATTCTATGGGTGTATCTCACACATTATAATCATGTGATAGGGTTCACTTCATTTTAGGTGGTCTATGGGTTAGAAGTGGTCATGCCATGGAGTATATGGTTTTAAGCCTACAAATTGTAATCATTATGTGCTTTGGTGATCAAGAATCACTAAAATATAGGTTATTAGAGATAAATCACATGGATGAAGACCAATGTAGAGCATTTTGGACACAAGAGGTGCATAAACACAACCAAAATACATGGCATGACAAGAACCTCTACACCAAAGAGTTTCAGGTAGATCATTTGATATTAATTTATGATAGTCAATTTAGATATTTCTCAGGGAAGCTCAACATCAATGGAAAGGTCCATACATTATCCAGGAGTTATCATAGCTAGGAATGGTAGTTTTGAGATATTTACAATTCACCATTTTACCTAGATGGGTGAATGGCAGTAGGGTCAAACCTTACTACCAATAATCCATCTCGTCAAGTATGGGAGGGTACTTTGTCACATTGTGTAGTTTAAGTTGTAGTTTAAGTTATGTTGAGTAGAATAAAGTTTTTTATTGAGTGTATAGGTTAGACTACGATCTCTTAGAATCATAGGGGTGTGGAATAAGGAATAATGTTATCGAATGCACCATTAATGAAGAATGTATTTTCCAAAGGATATGTTAAGTTTTGAATGATAGTGTATGACTTCAATTAATTTTGAGAATCATATGTTGTTAGGATCTCAGGTAGATATGGATACTAACAGTCAAATGCAACCTTTAATGATAACGTAGGTGATGAGATTGATAAATTTACCAAAATAGATTGAAGGTCAACATCATGAATGGAATGATCAAGTATGACATGTGAAAAGTATGGTAATGGGATATTTATTATATTTCATCCACTGTAAAAAGGTAAGCTAGCTCAAAAAATTTTACAAATCATCTAGACAAGATTATTTCTATGATGCACACATGAGCAAGATTGAATGACAATTAGGAACATTTAAAGTGAAGGTAGGAAGAAGAGTGTGTGGGAAGCTATAAAAGCCAGGTGGGATACATAATTTGGGCATCTTACACTTAGTGTATATCGAGCTTTTTTAATTTCTAAATTTTTTCCATATCCTTGAGTAAAGAGCAAAAATTTTATACATTGTGTATTACACTAGACTTTGAGAAGATATTATTGCTGATATTGATCTTTCTCAAATGATTAGAAAAATCACCAATTCACAAAAGGAAGATTTGGGCATTGGGTTGGCCCTATAATAGAAATTTTTTTTAGACCCAGATGCCTCAATGTTCACTAGAGTCATGGAGAAAAAGTTGTTCATTCCAGAGGTAATACAAGGTGTACAGTCCCTCACTTTGGCACAATCACATCACTTTCAAACCATAGATGTTGAATGCCTAATTCAATTGATAAATTTTAGTAACCTCATGAAAATCATGCAACTATTGAAAGGGTGATATAATGATAGTAAAATATATTTATCCCAAAATGTTACCATTTATGTCAATGTGGATGCAAGGGCATGTGTAATAGGTTTAATAGATCAAGGCAAATTGGTCAAAGCTTAAAAATCTAAAGCACCCCCAATTCTAACTAAAGTTTAAAATTTTTTTACTAGGGGATCTCAAGTAATCTCTCTTACTAATATTTTAGATGAATAAGTCTAAGTATTCATAGAATACATCACATGGTGCTATTCCTATTGGTAAATGACCAAAAATACAAAGTAGACTACCAATGGGGTAATTGACATTTCCCACCACATCATTTACCTCAATGAATAATTCAACTAGCCTAAATTCTTGGTCTCCAAGCTTACCACAAACATTGACAAAGTCTTAAATTCAGTGAATAAAAATATTCAATACTAATTCTTGGTTCCCTTGTTGGTTTTACATAATGAAAGTCACCTGAAATAGAAGTGCATCTAGATGTAAATTACTAGCCTAAAATTGAATTTAGGACTATGATTTGGATGATGTAGATAACATAATTAACACATTAAGTAAAGTTCTGAGCATGGTGGGAGGAATTGATTTATGTTTTTGCATTCAATCCCTGAGTTCTTCTTGATGTAATCCAATTTTTGGGTCAACATGTCATGGTGACTAAGCTCTAAAAAGGTATTGTGGTGCGTATACATGAGTTATCCACTATTACATGTCCCATTCTTCTATTTTTCATTGATATGTAAATGGACCAAAAAGAGGTCAACAAATATAAAACATTAGTTGCATGCCACACAACACCAATCCAAACAGTACCTCTCAATGTTTTAATACCAGTAACACAAATCAAGACTAACACATCATAGACATAGAAGGTGAAGAAAAAAACTAAATGAGATTAAATCCATTCATCCAATGAAGATAAAAACATGTATCACTTCTACATGGTTAGATGATCTATAGGTGCCAACAATCATAGCTCTTTATGACTTGCCAATAATGGGGACTAATGAACATGATGTCTATCACGTAATGTTCACTAACATGGTAGGTGATATATATGAGAATCAAGAGTAAAAGGAGATTTTATTTTAGACATTAATTCACATGGTTACAAGTGTGAAAGTAGGTACCAAAGGAATTTTGGGTGGACATCCCTAACTGTCTGCCTTCTATTATAGTCGACACTATCAGCTAAGAATATGAGCACACCAAATTCATAGTAGAATTATTTGAATCACAATAACTAGAGACTTTAAAACCATTGGATCCATTTTCACCTCTCCCTTAGAGCCCCCCACATGCTATTTTTAATCAACACAGAATGTGAAGGGAGGCTTAGGTATCCCCAACCATCAATGTATAGGCTAGAAGATTTGCAGCCAAAAAGGAGTAACTAGTGTAAGTCAAGTCAACATAGCCTACACCATTGGAGGAAAAACAACCATAAGCCATGATTTCACAAATAATAAAATGCAAGTTGGTTACTGGTAGTAATATGAAAACTTCTATGTCTAAGGAAGTGATCTAGGGCATATGTATTCACTCATTTGAAGATGTGCCCATCACAGATATCAAGGAGATAGAAGTAAAGTAAAAAACTATAGAGGATAAATAAGATACCCATGAAGAGACATATAGGGACACAACACATATAATTCACTTTGAACATAAATGGAAAATGAAAGAGGAAGCTCACAAGTTGAAAAAATCTAAATTATAAGATCAATGTATCACATCCTAAAACCCCATTGATGAAGCTGAGGCTTTGAAAAGTTGACAATGTAGAGGAAATTCAAAAACTAGAGGAGGGTGATGTGTAGGGAAAGACAAAGGTTAAGGATACAAATTTTACCACTAAGACACTAGAAGAACAACTGACCACATAGGAGGTTGATCTATAGAAGTAGGTTGAAGAAGTTAAGGTCCAGAGTATGAAAGATGTAGAAGATGTAGCAGTGAAAAAGGCCTCCATTGATGATACAGAGAAATTAAAGTCAACTAATGATGAGGAGAAGAAGAAACTCACCAGGGAGGAGACCATGAATAAAACACTTATTGAGGATCATCAACTAGAGAAACCATAGATAAAACACACCGATGAGAAGCCAAAGTTGGAGATGATTGAAGAAGCATAGAAGGTAGCTAATGATAGTACAATGAAGGATATTTTATTAGGGATTGTGTAAGAAAGTTAATAATAACAACATAGATCTAAAAATATTTCAAACATTCCCATACAATAACCATGCTAAAACATTTGGCTTTGGGATGTCCTTGCTCCCTCTTCCTAACACAATAAAATTTCATTGCCAATCTCACCATTATGATAGGCACTTTCAACCACACATGATACATCATTGGTGTATTCACCAAAAACAATTGAGGCTTCCTTTAGATGTATCACAGTTACTTTTAGCCAATCATATCAAAGGAGCCAATGTATTACATGAATCAATTACACAGAAGGCAACTTCATTAGAATCACAAGTGGAAAGGTTGTAGACAAACAATGTAACATTGATGTAACACATTCATAATTCCAATGTGATTATTCATAATGTGTAACTTGGATTGTGCACGCAAGTCATTGACAGTCAAGCTCTTTTAGACCGTCATTAGTTGCCTCTTCTCCTTATGTAGATGGTAAAAAATTGGTAGGACATTCAGAAGGTCCACAAAATCATGGTATAGGGTAAATATATCAAAGTAGAGATTGAGGTTCTCTTTAATCTTATTTAAGAATTTTATTAGGTTTTAAATGTTTCTTTAGTCTAAGTGTCTCAAGTGGCCCAATGGTTATTTGACTGGAAGTAACAACTTGACATTGTTTGGGGAAACATCCACACTAACTTTACAAAATAAAACAAAGCCAAGGCCACTATGATAAATCTATATACAATATATAAGGAGATGGATATAATGTTATATAAGTTTAATAACACATGAGTCACATTCATGCCAGACTTTTAGACATGGCAAAACTAGGTGTTGTGAAGCACATTCACTGGAGTTCAAGCATAACAACATGCCAATAAATTAATTGATCTCTAGGAGGATATTGATTAGTAGATCACCATTTAAAAATATGCCTTGCCTCTCACTATAGATGATGAAAATAGTCATTTATTCTTTCAAAAGGATGGATTCAAGCTCTACTGTGACTTATTTAGGAGTTTATGCTTGATTGACAAGCTTATAAGGTTGGTTTAGCTACTTTTGATAGTGCAAAATTGCACCTTTGGTGAACTCACCCAAATTCATTCCTCCAAGTGATATGTATTACCTTATTAAACATCAAAAGAGTGTATCCCAAAGTCTTGTAAAAGACTCTCAACCTACATCACATGATGCTACATCTCAACCACTCTGCCCATGCCACCACCTACAAGTTAGGTACTACATAGCTCAAAATTTTTAAAGTTTTATTCCCCAATTTTGCTTAGTGGATGTTTTAGTTAGATAAGTGGAGTTGATCTATTGAAAAAATGCATGGGTGGTAGGCTGGTCCACTACTTAGTTGAAAATCTAAAAGGGTGGCTAAGTAATGCACATGGGTGAAAACCAATATAAGACACCTCAGGTGGTTACTATGAGTTATAGTGCTTCATCCTTTGTTTTGGTCTAGTTCTTATAGTCCTCAAATTTCCTACCTCTACAATGTTGTCTCAAGATGATACAACCTATTAAGTTTGGGAAAGTGTTAGTGGGTAAGTATGAGTGAAAAACTACATGTTTAGATGTATGTGATATATGTTTTTCATAGTTATTATAATTGCTCTAAATGTTATAGCAGGGTTGTTAGACTTATTGGAATTATTATCTAGTTCTTACAAGTATGGTGGATTCATTGTAATAGAGGGATTGATCGATAACTATTGATCTATGTTTTTTATTAAAATTTTCTCTTTATGGTCATTTATTGATTCACATAGTTAGACATGTGTAATTAGTTTCTTTCCATAGTTCTATTAATAATGTCTACTTCATGCATAGTTAAGCTTGATCTATGCGATTAATATAACTTCCTAAATTATAATATGCATTGCCTTTTGGATGTGTTCTATTTCTTTAACTATATTTTTTTTCTTGTACTTCCTAATTCAATTCACATAGCTATCTTTGTAATTATCATGTTCTGATGAATCATTGAAAACCTATGATAATAATGGCGTGGTGACCATGGAACATCATTAGCTAAGGAGATGTTGTGATGGTTACCTAGTCAAAGAAAAGTGGATAATTGGTTAGAATAGAAGATTCATACATTTGTAGAAGAAACACAAAGGATAGGGTATACAACGAGAGAAATAGTACAATAACATTTCTATGCTAAGACTTATGAAATATTTTGGTGCAAACTCCTTGGGCTATTAGCTACGTGGCTAGCTCAATTGGAATATCACTATTTCCAATTTAGAGCTATAAATGCTATTGTATAGACTAAAGATAAGATAGATTGGCTAAAAAACATAGACAATAGTTGGAATCATGTGATTGATCATTGGATAACTACCACCACCAAGAGATACATAACTAAGTTCATAGTACAAGGGTAGATAACAATTTAAATGAAAAAGGATCTATTTATTAGGGGGATTAAAGGCAATTTTTTTCAATAACTCCCTTTGTTAATTAAGATGTTGGCTATAGAAAATGCCATGGTGCCTATTCTAGTCAGAATGGAGTAATCAGCTCAGGCACCATGTGGATGTGTGTGATAGAAGGGTGAATGGTGAAAAAAATAAAAAGGTAGAGTTTGAACCTGAGTCTATAATGGAGAACCAAGAGGAGAAAAATCAAAATAATAATATGGAGTTAGAAATAGAACTATGACAACATAAATGCTGGAATAAATAGAGTGAGACCTAGGAAGTTGTTAATAGGAGTTATAGTATCATGGAAGACAATACCGATAAGGATATAAGTGAAGAATAACTAGGTGATGAGGGGAGGAGTGAGGAGCCTATGATTAGTTTAGATAGGGAATATGAGGATGAGGAGGATTGAGTGAGAGAGGAAGAGGAAGAAAATAATGTAGAAGTAGATCAGGTAGTTAAGAGTTTGAATATGTATAGAAGAGTATTCCATGGAGGAGAAACAATATTGTCATATAGTCACAAACATAGCATAGGTTCAAGATCTAAGAAATATGTTGTTAGAGGTACAAACCATTCAACTTGGGAGAACACATCCCCCAAGCTTATATGTTTATAATTAGTAATAATTTCAATATCATTTTGGAAGATGAGGATTGGTAAGGACAATTCACAAAAGATATCACCAAAAAAGTATCTAGGCACAAAAGGCAACACATTACAAACTCACACATAATTTTTTTGAACAACAAAAGAAGAATATACAAGTATTAGATTTTATAGAGATAAATCTCATAATTCTTTCACAAGGGATTTCCTCACAAAAATCAATATCTTAGAAGAAGAGGAAGAGGATGAGGATACATCAAAGATCATGCCATCACCATAATGAGTAAGGACACAATAGGCACCAAAAACTTAGGTATTCCCCTCAATTACATAAAAGTTATAGATACTCGTTGTTTAGTAACTGACTAGTGATATCTATGATAAATAGTAGTATGGTGGATTATTTAGGGGCCTTTTTTAATCTATCACCCTATGATGTGTTTGTAGACCCATAATAGTACTTGTTTACTTACGACATGAAGTGGTAGGCCAAAGGAATTATCGATGATGTGATAAAGAAATATGAACTAATTGGTGTTTTGTGTGGTCATGCATTGGGATTCATATTTCATAAGAGAGGTTAATCAAGTAGATCTACAATAGGTAAAGGACATGCTTATCACATAATTTAAGATTAAAAAATGTTCTAATCAAACTATATAGGATTTGGAAGAAATTTGACAAGGAGAAAAAGAGATCATCTTTGAATATGATCATAGAGTATTTGATGTGATTAATAAAGTGGATTTTGATTTAGAAGATAAAGATAAAGTGGTTTGGTTTGTGGATAGACTGCAAACTAGAATATCATTTTCCATCACTCAACCGCAATTTAACACCAAGGTAGATGTAATTAGGGTCAAACATATCAAAGAGTATGGTGATACTTTGACTTCAAATTCAAAAATAGAGAACATTCTACAAGAAAAATAAAATCAATTATCTATAGATGAGGGCTTAAGCTTACACGCTTGAATTCTCAGTATCTAGGATCTTAGGGAAGAGTATTTTATGGGTCGAGCAATTATATATTTCTTTATTTTATTTTTTTTGGGTCCCTATTCATTTTAATTCTAAGGTATTTTATTCATTATTTTTGGGGGGATTCACTTTGTATGTATATAATGAGTTATTTCATTTGAATTCTAAGGTATTTTATTCATTATTTTTGGGGGGATTCACTTTGTATGTATATAATGAGTTATTTATATAAAAAACTCAACGTTACATAAATTATTATTTATTGTTTAAGTTTGCAAAGTAGTTTGTAGTATATGAGATTACCTTGTACTCCTAAAATATTGGAAGCACTTAACTGTTCTTCAAATGTTAGACGTACACATCTTATTTTCATGGATTTAACCTTGTGACATCCTTTTCAAATTATAAATTATTCACCATTAAACCAACTCATACATACACATTAATTTTTTAAAAATGAAGTCTGTCTTACTATCCCCTAACTCAGGTGTTTGTAATTAAAAATATAACAATTTTCAAGCCATTTTTTTCATACTTTATATGTGTATAATATAAACAAAACCTTACTAATACCATAATTAACACGACTAAAAAAAAAACCTTACTAATGAAATTATAATGTGAGTAAATCAAACTTAGGCTACAAGACATGAACATAAATTAACAATATAAGGACATGCATTAAAGATAAAATATGTAAAAATAAATTATATTATTTGATGTCTTACATATTTTTTCATTTCTACAAATTTTTTATGCGGTTGGTTCCAATTTAATTTTAGGGAAGAAATTGGGTGAATGAAAAAATGATCCTCCATGTACAAAACATCATGGATATATACATATATAAACATACATATATGTATATGCATATATGTATGTATATATATAAGACGTGTAAAGATATAGAAGACATCTCTTATATATATATATATATATATATATATATATATATATATATATATATAGACAAGAGACATCTTTTATACACACACACACACACACACACACACAATGTGTGTGTGTGTATATATATACACACACACACTCTTCTTATATGTCGATGAAGATCAAACATCTCACAAAAGAAAAGAGTTAAGCATTTATGATCCTCTTAACCCATGAAGGTTTAACGAGAGTTATACGAGTCTCTAATGATGTAAAACAATCATTTTTTAATCTTATATAAGGAAAACTGTTAGGGTGTGGAGCTAAAAGCTTCACCAAGGAGCATACAAAACAGTTTCGGGTCTACACAGACACTGGCGTCGGTCAGGAGCGACCGACGTCGGTCAGTTGCAGTTACAGAGGCGCCGACGTCGGCAGCAGGGTCGGCCGGCGACGGTCACAGGCGAACAGACAGGAACCGACGTCGGTTACCTGCGTGTCCAGAAAGCGATTTTCGAGGACAGAAGCGAGTGTTTGCATGATGTGTTTGAGTTGTGAACTCAAACTCGTGCCTCTATTATTAGCTACGTTATTTTTAGAGCCCTTGTTGAAGAGGTTAACTGTTTGTTGTAAAGGCATGCTTAAGTTTCCTATTTTCTATATGTAGGAAAGATCTTCTTAGCTATTGTGTGTAAGAGAGTTGAACTGTATGAGTAGAACATTGTGAATGTTTGAAGGACAGTATTGAGTTGCATCAATCCAGGTTGTTGGATTTGATTGTACTTGAGAGAGAGCTCTTGTGGAATAGAGATCTAGTGAGAGATCTTGTGTGCATCTGAGAGAGGTGTGGAAGAACGAAGTTTCTTCAAATTGTATTCCTATTGTAAAGAGTTTTAATACAAGTTTTCAGGGTGTTTTCTTGTATATCTTGTTCTGTGCTATTTATCATTTCAGTTACTTATCTATCTGATTTATTTCCGCGTTTATTGCTTTCACAAGTGTAATCCATTGTTGGTTGATCCCCAATAAAAACATCTAAATATAAAATGATTTTCAATTTTAGGTTTAATGGAACAACCCTTACAAATATGATGTACATGAGGAATAAAGTTATTTGTATATATGTGAAGATGGTGTGAACAAAATTTTAATTGTGCAAAAAAAAACCCCTCAAAATATAGGGTAATTAGATCCTAATGTAACATAATGGTTAGATGATCCCATCCTCAAAATGACGATATGTACTATAGTAATGTTGAAGCTTTGAGGAAAGAGGTTCCTAAAGCTCGAACCATTTGAGTCATAGGTAGGTTTTATAGATCTCATATTTGACATCTCTATTTATCTCCTTTAGATAGATTTATTGCAACAATTAAAAAATTGAGTAGAGGAACTATGTCTATGTCAATATTTAAAAGATTTAGTATAGAAACACACCAACTAGAATATATCATGCAATGTGATCATTATATATAATATTTGAATGTCTGATATGAGTCCTTGAAGAAATCAACCATTGAATTGGTCACCAATATGCACTTGTGTATCATGATCATAATCATCACTTGAAATTTTTTTTTTTAAAAAGGGTTATGTTACGATATGAGTACATGTTGTTATTAATGGATACAAAAAATATACGTCTACCTTGGGATTGTGTTTGATTGAATTGCACTAATACTTGGATTATGTCAAAAATATAATCACCTACATTTTATTCAAATGAATTAATTTGAAAAAGGTGGTTATGTTCTAAAGCATTATCAATCTTATAAAATAATGTTTTAGTTTGTGATTTATATGTTTTGACATCTATTGGAACTTCAGATTTTTCTTCTTTGTTTGTTCTTTGTCTTTTCATGTTTTTTCTTTGTATAATAATGCAATTGCATAAACTACAAAAAAATTACAAGTTTTTTTTCGAATATTATTTTTTAAATTGACTAAGAGTATAAGCTCAAGTGCATATAAAATTTTGAGTAACTGAACTTGATACCAAAACTTGCAAAAAAATATAATTTTTTTATTAAAACAAAAATAGTTCAATTATCTTGAGAATATAAGGCAAATTGCATGTGCCTCTTTTAATAGCTAAAGTCAAAAGAAAAATGTAAATTTATTGCACTTCATTTTGATTTTTTGGAAATGCAATACTTGCAATATGCAAAACATTTTCAACTTATCAATAACATTAATAACAAAACCTAGGGTATAAGATTAAAAAAACACTACTTATAGTGGAAAAATATGTATTAATAAATATAAGAAATAGAAATAAATTAACAAAAAAATAAATCAAGCTCATAAAATCCATATGTGCAAATAATATTTGACATAAAATTTTGATTGAATGCAAATTGCTCTTCTTGTAGATATATTAATATCTATATAAATAATTACTTCAATTCCATTTTTCTAATCCAATTATGGTTTAGTCTTAATTGGATACAAAATATATTTTTTGGTTAAAACTTAAGTTTATGGTGATCACAATCTTATATCTTAAGTCTAAGGTTCATGCATTCACGCTATGTATTCTAAGCCATGCCTATGTATTCTTGTAATTAACAGACTCAATGATTTCTATTTAAAGCATGTATAACACTTGAATCCCAAAATCACATCACATAAAAAATAATAATTTCTAAGCTATTATTATTTTTGGATTATATTTGTATAGTAAACAAAACCATGCCTTAACTAGAGTGTATCTTATGATGTTATAACTCTAGAAAATTTGAATGTTTACCATGAGTTTTAAAAAAATCTATCACATAATTAATAACTAATCTAAACTTGTGTATCATAATCACTATTTGAAAAATCACAAAAACAATAAGAAAAGTTGTATTTGTAGAGAGTGTTTATAGAAACAATTATGTGAGCATTTTTAGATCTACATTTTAGATCACACTTCCATCATCATTCTTTTCTTTTCATAATGATAGATCATTGAGTGTGATCGAAACATTGATCTAAAAACACACACAATTATTTTTAGAAACACTATTTACATTCGACATAGATTCTAAAAATACTATTACTCTTATTAACCTATAATTACTTTTCATCAATTTATTATCTATAATACATAATCAATTTATTATTTGTACATTGTAGAAGGGAAAATTATAAAGTTGTAAGATGGAGCGTAAGCCTAGCCCTATGGGACCTACAAATTATTCTCAACAAATAACACATATGAGAGTGATCAGTTAGCCTCTTGTACTTGAGTGTCCAAAAAGTGTCCAAAATCATGGCTCTAGCTTCTATATGTTAGAATGATTCTTGGAGGGAGGCTTTTTGTCATCTAGGCTTGTCTAGATACAATGCATTTGTTACTAAAGGTATTTTATGATGCAATGCTGGAGATGTTATGGGGGGAGGGAGAGAGTAAGTAATATGGCTAGGAAGTTTATACCCATCCACTTTAATTTGAAAAATTATCCACCTTATATCTTGTTGTCATGGTAATTAGTAGTCGGTAAAACTTTATGGTAACTTTTGAATGATGTTGGGTTGAAACTCGTAAACTGTCAGTACTGGTGGTAAATGTAGTATATTTAAAGCATATAATGTGGTTTTAGGGTAAGAATAATATAATAAATTAATAGTAGTATTTATTTTTGATGATGTAATAAACATTGGGAGGGATTTGTCTTGATTATTATTTTTTAATTAAGTGTTTATTAGGGTGAAGTAGGTGAGTAGTAAAGAGTGAAACAATTTTTGTAAAATGTATTTTTGTGTGTTTATTGGAAAAACTTATATTTTTTATAAGTGTTATTGAATAGGTATTTCACTGAGTCTTGCTTCCTCTACTCTTCTAATATTTACATATACATTATTCTTCATTCTTGCATAGTAGTCAAATGTAAATGAAAGGTTGATATACAAGTCATACAATGAATGTACTCTTTATATGGTAGTGAAGGTCAACCCTTGAAGATTAATATTACCAATATCTATTGTTGCTTTATTAAGAGTCATTCCTTGTGGTTTATGTATGGTTAAAAACCATGAGGCATTTTTATAGGCATTTGGCAGTGATTACTTGTGTAATAAGAGGAATTGGAAGATGTGTTGGATTGGAAAAATCCCATAGGGGACCATAGTAATGCAATAACCATGTACATGGGTAAAGATGGTGGGTTTGAATATTGGTGGTTGACAATGTGAACTATTTCTCCAATGGCTCCATCAACTAACCTTTATTTTATGCATAGATTGGATGTCAACATAATATTTTGTCTTTTACATAGAAGTATGATTTTCTCAAGTTGAGTTTCATGGTTGGGTGTTACCTGTTATCTACTCTATTTTGATTTACATATTGCTATCGAGATGTTTAATGCTTTTAATATCATTTGTTTTAAATTATTTCCAATTTTTTAGTTACATATAAATGTGTTGACACTTTGAAATATGCTTATTCTTTTGAATGCATGAAGGATAATGTTCTTGACATGAGAATATTCTAGTATTGTTTTGTTGAGTTCATATTTCTGATGTCAGTTACTAAATTTTTAAATAGTAGCTGATTTGTTGTGCATACCTGTTGATGTAAATTTGTGTGTAATGTTACTACTATGTTGAATTCTTGTCAAAGGGAGTCAGGAGAAGCTGTCATAGGTCACCAAAAATTATAACTGAGCAACCTACAAAATATTTATTGTTATGTTAAGGAAATGTCTCATGAAACTATATATTTTTATTATTGATCATATTTAGGCCTTTGAAGCTCATTTCATCGATGGGAACATATTCAATGTGCCTCATTTCTTCTTGTAAAATTGTTAGTGTTTTTATTTTAAGTTCCTTCATTTCATAAATAAGAATGTAGAGGATTGAATGTATTATTGATGCATTTATGTTAAATTTTACAAAAAAAAATGGAGTGATAAGAGGTAGGGGATAAAGTTTTATCCATGCAAGTCCATTTAGGGTACATTTGATGCTGCTCATCAAGTAGGATTTACCTATACCTATTGTTCTTTGTATAACCAACTTGAGTGGTGGAACTTGTGTGTTTTTTTGGGTATGGTGTAGAATAATGTTGAAGGCTATTTGATGGTTATTTGATAGCTCACTTGTTAGTGGATAAATTGTGCACTTTTCATATCTATTATGGTAACTTTGCATTGAGAATATATAAACTAGATTATTGTTGTGTGATGGCTAAATAACACCTTAGAATGATTCTAGTTATGGGGGATCCAAAACTAATGATATATCCTCTGCCCTTCACTATATTACTGTAGATATGGGAGACATGCAAATCAACAAAATAGACTTGGATGAAAACACAAATACACCTACATATCTAAATGATTATCAAATGTCATCTTTTGTAGCATCTTAATAAATTCATCAAACACTGAAGTGGTGTAATTCTCTGATGTGTAGAATCATTTCACATAATTTGGAATGAATATATACCATCTATACTCCAATTATTTAAGCCAATTTAATAAATTAGAGATCAATCTTTGTTGCACAAATCTATACCATTTTGTACACCATAAATTTGTGCCACTTTAATATTACCCAAAGCTTAACAATCCTTTATCAATTTACACCTTTTAGCTATAAAATACAATCAACATTTTATTAAATATTAAAATAAAAATATGTTTATTATTTAATGTTGCTTTATTTCAACCTTAACTGTTAGAGAATTTGAGGGGAAATGTTGGGAAAATAACTCATCATATCAAATTTAAAGGGTTGACCATCAAACATAATCCCTAGGGCGTTAATATCTCATTACTAATTGAATCCAACATTTGAGGGATAAGATGAATTTTTTTGTAAAGCCCATACCCTTCATTGCCCTTCAAAGAGGTCTCTAACCAATAAAATAAGTATAAATTATATTTTTAATTTCATATGGGGGGAAACTCTAAATTTTCATGTGGAGTAAATTTATTTAATTTCATTCAAAATTGAAAATTCAATTATTGACCTTTATTTTCTTGTTGTCTCTTTATATCTCAAAAATAATATAGAGATATTGAAATGAATATATTGTAATAATATAGAGTAAATATGTAGTCTCTTCATATCAATAGTGAAGGATTGTCTTGTAATTTGAGGCCACCCTAAAAATTTGATCATTGACCTCTACATTTATATTCATATTTCCACAGGTCTTGTTTACCATGACATTAGTAAATTAGGTTGAAAAATAAAATGGTGTAAATCCTTTGTCTATGGAGTGATGTAGATTGATCCCCAAAATTTTTGAAAAGAATCTAAACCATTTATTACAACATTTTGTAAGCTTGATATTGAAGTGAATCTACACCATCCCATACACTAGATATTTGCATCAATTTAAGAATGTCAATAAATTATAATGTGATTTATTGGTCTACACCCTTTAGTACATTGGGGATTTACTTAACAAAGAGAAAAAAGTGGTGTAAGGAATGGAATCGATTCAAATGAATAAGTGGTCAGAACATCAACTTTAAATAATGTCCAAATCGTAAATGAGAAATAAATAATTATGTAATGGAAAAATCTAGGTTATGCATGGGGACAAAATAGCTTGGGAAGGAAGAATTTCGCTTCACAAAAATCAATCTTAATTTTTATTGATGCACTTGATGTGCTCCCTATGTCACTAAGGAATGAGGGGAAATTAATGAACTCAATTTTAAGTCCTATAAGACTCATGGCTTGAGTTGTTTATACAAAAACTACTAGAAATAAAAAAATAATAGAGATATAGATACCACTTGTAAGTTTAAAAATAGACCCTATTGTAAGGATAATAGATTATATGTAGTGACACTTTATTTCTTGCTAATCTTTATGAAATTATTCTAAACTTTGCCAATTATTACACAAACACAAACAAAGCATGAATATTTATAGAATGAACTAAACTAAAGTGAGTCGTGAGGTAGATCCAAGAGTAAATAGGGTAAGGTATAAAATAAATTTTGCTTAAGATGTTTAAAGATATCAATTCTTCTGACTTCTATGACAAAACATATAAAACTAGCATTCAATAACCCTAGTGTAATACTCAAAGCTATATGAACATAGTTGAGGCTTCAAAGGAAATGAGATGCATATATATAAAAGTATATGTTGCACAAAGGTTACTCATTCACATTAAATTGCATAAGCACATTCTACTACAAATAAGATGATAACAGAGCACATATAATAGCAAATTTGTTAGCCTAGTAGTTAAACTCAAACCAACATATGCATACAATGATATTATTATCAAATTAGCCAGTATAAAAGAAACCATTGTTTATCTAAAATCATGAGAAATAGAAACCACATAATACACAATAAATCATACAGACAATCTCTCAAATTCTTAGCTCTTTTGTGTTAGTTCTATAACAACTGTTCCTGATTTAAAATAAGGGGGAATACCCCTATATATAGGCCTCAAGACCACCTATACAAGTTTAAGTGGGCCCATTAAAGGTTCCCAAATATATCCAAGTGGAAAAAATGCCACATATTATAATGGAATGTTCTAAATTTGAATTCACAAAACTAAGCCAAATATTCCTCAAGGTCTTGGAGGAGGTTGTTGAGATGCCTATTGTTGCTACCTTTGTTTCTTCTCTGCCTCTTCCTTTATCCAAAATTATATGCAGGCTAAGTAATCCTAGTCAATTTGGTTAAAGTCTAAGATCATAGGCTAAAACAAGTCAGGTGTCTCTTGATGGAACCTTCTGTGCTCTGCAAGTATGGGCCTTAGTTCTTCTTCAATGACCTCAGCTCTCTCTAGCCTTTGGTTGGTAAAAGCCACAATGTTCATTACCTTAGTGGTAGCCTTGGAACTAGCTATGTCTTATTGGAACTTAGCAATAAATACCTTTATTTGATCCCTAAATTCTTGGTCATCAATGAAGGTGCCATTAGGTTTGGTCACCCTAGTGACCATAACATGTTTCAATAAGAGTGTAATCTTTAATTCTATATTTTTTAAGGATGCAATTGTATCCTTGACCTAATCCAACCACCTCTTCAATATAATTCTTATATTCATCAATATGGTCTATATTAGGATGATATATTCAAGTGAAAACACCTTGAGGTCAAGGAACTTGTTGCTTCTTGCAACTCTAGCCAGGTTTTACAACTTGGCATAATAGAGTGTAAGTTTTTGGTCAAATTTAATGACCACATTATACTATAGAGTCCCATCTTCCTGTCTTCTTTTCATGACTTTGTAAAAATTATTGACATTGATGATTACATTAATGACATGGATTATAGTATTTTTTGGCACCATAGGTAATGTCTATTCCTTCAATCTCTTCATTTCTTGTTACATTCCCTTCATCAAGGCTATCATAGATTTTGCATTAGCTTGGACTGTGGACATAGAGTCCTCTACATATTTGTCCATCTCACTAGGGCCAACCTTCCTCATTCTTGTTAAAGTGAAGAGGGACTCTTCACTTTCATGGGCCATAATTGAGCTTGACTAGGGTTGCTTCACCTTCCTCCTCACCACTCTCTTTATTTTCCCTGTAGCAACATCAAATCTCATCCCAATTTGTGGTATAGAGAGGACCACCAAAGGACTCTCTTGTCTTACTACCTATATAATGTCCCTAACCCAATTTGGATTAGTATTAGGTGTTGGATTTTTTGTGGTTGGATTCAATGGAGGTGCTTGAGTTGAGGTAGAGTCCAAAGCTATAGCAAGAATGTGAGGCAAGCTCATTGGGTCTATTTTCCCAATTGTGCCAAATAGAGATCTTACATGGCCCATGTTTAGTATAAATAAAGGTAATTTTATAGGCACACTCACCTTTGTATTTTTAGTAATATTGAGTGGCTATTGAAAGGTGAATAGATTTGAAATGGGCCTTAATGGCCTTACATGTGTAGGGGAACCAATAGAAAGTGAGGCACTTATTGTGGCTGACTGGGAAAAAGCAATATTTATAGTGGCATGAATAATAAAATGGGGTAAGGTGAATCCAAAGGAATTACTAGCTTGGCTCATGCTAGTATTGACTGAGGAATAAGTGGTGGTGGTTTCATTTTTGCTAATTGATGGGGGAACCAATGGAGAAACAATAGTGGGAAGAGCAAACATAGAAGTAGAAGTAGAAGTAAGAGTAAAATCATATGTAATTATGATTGGAAAATATTTCAGAAGTAAGGTACTTACATTTGGATATTGAGTTCTGTTGGTGGCATCAAAAATCACTTGAAGAGTTGATATAGGCATTATTTCCCCTCTCATGGTGGTTTTAGGCTCCCTCTTCCTCTTGTAAACCTTCTCAATGCTCCTCCCATATAGTGCTTACAATTATTCCATAGATAGCTTAATGCCTTATTATAATTCCTCAAGGTTAATGGTAGTAGGCTCAGGTTGATCCAACTATAGAAGATGCAAAGATCAATGTGGGCCCTTGGGAGGGGTTAGGTTGGTTACTAGATCCTCCTTGATTTAAGCTTGGAGGTAGGTCTTGACTGCTTGAAGTAGCTAGTAGGGAGGTATACATGGCCTATTCCTAATAAGAGGAATGTTGTCTTCTTCTTCATACTGTCTTTCCTCATAATTGGCATCAAACATGCTCTCATGGGTTAATGATTGCCTAGATACGGTAATATCTTCCTTCTTATTTTATCTATCCAGTCTTATTTCTAGTTCAATGTTTTTCCTCATTGCATTCTTGAGAATGACCTCATCATTCATGACATCTATATATATCCATTCATGAAATTATTCTTGATGCTTATATTCCATTGCTAGATCCTTCTTGAATTTGAACATATGATTAAAAATGACATTGTTAAGATCCCACAGTCTGAATTCATCCTTAGGCAATATGTAAGAATCCCTATGCCTTGTAGCCATAATGATATCATGCCATTTGATAATTTTGGTTCTCTACAATTTTTATGGAACCTTATGTGGGGCCAGCTTCTTTTTATTCTTTAAGATGCCATCAAATCTATTCAATAGTTGATAATCCATCTCTTCTTCTACCAGCTTCATTGGCATGTACCTTAGGAATCTAAGAGGATCCACCATCACCCCCTTAATCCTAATGACTCTGTAGTTTGGGTATAACTAGTAGCTACCCATGTACCTTAGAGTTTGCTTGACTTATTGAGGAACCTTATGCATCTCACCCTTAGTGATCAACTTGTAAAGTACTAGGTATAATTATTCTATAATGACTCTTATGTTTCATCTAAATTGATGAATGTGCATTATAGAGAAAAGCTAAGACACAACCTCTTATCACTTAGAAGACCATGAATTCTGACCTAGTTGAACGATTATGCAAATTTCATCCAATAGATAACTCATCATGAAGAAAGTGGCACCATTCTTACAAGTGTCATTCATTGCATACACCAAATTATTTTTGATAATTTTCCCAAGTGGGGGAATCTATTGGTCCTCAAAGATTATCTACAATAGCTGAATAGATTTTATGTCCATGTAGGCAAGGTATGGATTGCCAAATATTCTATTGAAGAGAGCAAGGATAATTCTAAACCCTTACTTGAACTATTAGATGGAAAAGTTTCCTTAGTCATCCATGAGAATAACACCTATTGGGTTAATCACCCATGAAGCCAAGACCTTTTCCACGGAGTACACCTCATATCAGTTATTGATGATGACCTAGTTATACTCTATCTATGGAAAGAGGAGGTCATAATACTTATCCAAGATTAGCCCTACTATGAAAGCAATAGGAATACCCTAAGATATTGACTTGAGTAGCCCATCTTCACATTTTGACCTCCCAAAAATACCATACACTAGGTCAGTGCATAGTACGACCTCTAGTTTAGTTGTAACCTTGTGGAGACTGGTTGCATTGATAACAAGGATATCTAAATCTAGTTGGATTATATGAGGCATTGTCTCTTTCTTATCAACTACCCTAACTGCTTCTACATTAAAATAAATACTACTATAGTGCATGTCATTAGATACTATGGCCTTAGGAATGAATTTAGTGTCTTTGAAGATGATGAAAGTACCATATTGGAATTGAAGTCATCATTTCCAAAAGAAATGCTCTTACCTAGAGTACAGTGACCTACCTGTGCCATGTTTTATAATGCTTTGGGTAGAAATCAATACCTCTTTATATCCTTCTATGACTTTTGAGCTCTGATAATGGTAGTCAAGAGTGTAGTTTACAAACATCTTGAGCTTTATCATACTGGGAGAGCATAAACAATAGAGAGCAAATGTGTATAACTTGGAAATGTAGACAATAATAGTGTTGATTATGTATCCTTTTAAAAGATTACCCTGATTAATTTAAGGTTGATGGTGATCTTGGTTTATATAATATTAAAGGAGAGATTTTTAGATTTGAATATATTTTAAACAATCTTCAAACTATTACTTTTGGTAATTAATTGCACTAGAATTTAAATTTATCTTTAATTCACCTTTGATTTGCCATTAATTTTAGCTTTAAAACTAAATATTTCCACCTTTTGACACGTGGATACCACCTTGGATCCAATTAAGTACTTATGGGGCTTGAATATAATTAGACTACCTAGTTGGCTTAAAATTTGGACATGTGGCACCTTTTGATTGCCTCATAGATTCTCAAAATGTAGATTAACATGATGACTTTGTATCTAACCACATGGCATCTTTCAATTTGTAGCAAGATTTTGGGTGGTCAATTTTAATTTTGATTGGTCATAAGAGTGACATGTATCACTCTCATAGGCAATCACAACTTTTTTTTTAGGTGTCACTCTTAGAGAAGGCTCTTAGAGCTTTGCTTGCTAGGTGTCTCCCTCAAAAAGCTTCTAGACAATTATTGGTTACTTGGCACTAATCACGTGGCTTGGGTGGAGACATAGATCCATCTCAGAGGTGATCTTATGGATGTCAGAAAGAAACAAATTGAAAATGACATGTAACATCATCACATGGGTTTGAAGGGGGCACATATCATTTCAGTGGGATTTTATTCCTTCTTTGGCAAGTGTCTTTCTCAAAAGGACCCTCAAACAACTATATATTATTAAAACTTGATTAGATGACTCAGGTGTAACCATGTGTTTGCCTTGCAAGATCTCATAATATTATGATGGATACAATGTAATGTGGTCATGTGGAGACCTTAGATGAATCCAAAGGGGGCATCCATTTCTTTGAAAGGCTGCTCGGGTCTGAATGGTTAATGTTGAGACATGCAATGACATCTCATGGAATTCTATACTATGGCGGGATGTGTAGTGGATGAGTGGTGGATTAGATTGAACATGCTCATTCATGGGGGTTAAGGTCCTAACACATAACCCTAAGATTTAAATTCCAATGGCTAGTCTCCTCATGAGCCCTCTAGATGAATCCACGTAGCTCATAGACCTGGTAGATTCATTCTAATTATATTGTGTGGGATGTGATGTATCTTTAAGGCATTATGAATCCTGGTGAGATGGACACCTACCATTCTAAGGCCATAGTCTAAACTTTCAGTTCCTATGAGGTATCATAAATCATAGTTTTAATTTGATGTCTTACAAGGTCAAATGAGAAACTAAGTTATCTTTCTGAAGATGACATTATCTATCTTAAGTAAATTTAAACATGTTTAAAGTAAAAATCTATAATAAAATGCTTTAAACATAAAAAAATGTTAGTTTAATAAGGCCCAATGAAGTTGGCTATGTTCATGCCGATTAGAGATCCAAGTCGCATCTCCTTAGAAAAAACTTGTCTACATGTCATTGAAACATCAATGGTCAATAGTTCATTATTGAATAAATATTTGAAGAAGACTTGAAATAATTTGAATATTTATAAGTGTCAATCGTCATTGTAAAATGAATGATTAACCAAAAAATTGAAGAAGCACAAGTAATGGTAAATTAAATCAAATTCATATGCAGTCAAATGATTTAACTATGCTTAGCATCTTGGGCACTTTTTAAAGTTTGAAGAAAGGAGGGTCCCCATTCTAGGAATAGGGGGATGTTGATCATCAACAAATGGTAAACTCTATGGGGAAACATTGTAGAATGGTAGAATCTAGATATTCTATTCAAAGATCAATAAAAAATTAGTTATCCCACTAAGATATTCAGTTAGTACCAAAACTGATTTTAAAAATTGATGAAAGCACATAGGCTTGAAATAAGGTTTAAACATTGTAGACAATCATACTATATGTGTGCTTTGAGGTTCCTTAACCATTGCTATTAGGTTCAGAAATGATAACTTTCAAGCTTCAAGAAATTAAACATGAAATGACTTAAGTATTATTAAAATTTTATATAATTATACTTTGCTTAGTTGGGGATGGCTTAGGCATTGCTCTGCTGCTAGCCAAGCATCCATATCCCTGATAGAGATACATTTGGATCCACTCTGGGCCTTGCTCTACTATCAACTAGGTGTCCATAGCCCTGATAGAGATTACCTAAATCACCATTCATGGGATCTTAAAGCAAGTTATGATTTCACTTTATTGGTGTATAATTTTTTTATACCTGCATTCATAAACTAGAATGGTTGGGAACCAAAATTAGCCAAGTGTAAGGTTTTGTCAAGACATAGTCTAGATGTATTTCACTTTCATATAGCATGTTCTTCCCTAGTAATTTACTTGGTGAATTTAAGTGACAATATGATGGTCTAAACAGATTTAAACACTCATTCAAGAAAATGTTCATTCATTTGAATTATATTACATTCTTGAAATGACTTAGTATTTTCATGATAAAACTAACTTCTAATTAACCCCACCTAGCCTTTCTGAATTGGGACCCTATTAGAGGTTTCCAAATTTGGGTGACCAATGTTTAAAATCAACAATCCCTTCTTCTCATTTTAGGACCAGACTAAAATAGATTGATCCATCAAATTATTGTCCAAAAGACTTATTACTAAGCTACAACACATAATAGAAAACAAACAATAAACAGAAAGCAAGAAAGAACACAACAACAAATCAAAGCAAAAAAGCAATAAATAATACAATGGGAAAGCAAATCAAGAAAGGAAACTAATCTAATCCTAACTAATTTAAATATAAATAGGCTTACTATCCTTTTGGAGTTTATGATAGAGTGTTAGAGAAGTAATGATTCATGTACTGCCCATTGAATGACAAGGTTAAGTCATTCTATTATAGGTCTTTGAGCCTGAATGCATTTTCACCTAGTATTTTTGCCACTTGATATGGTCTAATTCAGAGAGGAGTGGACTTGTCATGTTGTCCAATCTTCTCATGGGCCTTGTCCCACAGTAGGACCAAGTATAATATGTGGAATAATTTATCTTTGGCTCACTTATTGAACCATCTATTTACAACATCCTGACACTTGCTAAATTCTTCAATGCTTCATCTCTGGCATCAAACATTTGGATGATGTTTAGTATTCAGGAATTTACTCTTTCATCATCTTCCATTTATTCAGCCATGAACTCATAGGTGGGAAACTTCAATGTGATAGGAAAATAGGTTGTTAGCTATAAACCAATAAGAATGGGGATGCCTTACGTGCTTGTTTTTATCTCATTCTATCTTCCCATAAAGTATAATTTAGTAGGGACTACCATTATCTCAATTTATTTTCTACAGATTTCTTGATGGCATTCATCAAATTTTTTGGTAGATTCTATAAATATATTACTCTGGGGGTAATATTTTGAGGCATACTTGATGACTATTTGGTTGTCATATGTCCATTTGGTAAATTTGGCTAAGTTAAAATTTGTTCCATTGTTGCATACGAAATATAGGGCTGTCCCAAACCAAGTGATGACATTCTATTCTAAAAATTTGATGATGTCAATTGCTCTACTATTATTTGTGGTAACTACTTCAATCCACCTAGTGCAATAATCCATGGTAGTGAGTAAAAATTTATGCCCTACTAAGGAGTTAGGGTTGATTAATCCTAACAAGTTGAGGTATCATTGTGCAAATGGATTTAATTCAATCACTGGTTGTCAAGGCATAACTACCTTTATCTCTCATTAATCAAACAATTGATATTGATGACATGTTTGCACATGAGTATGGGAGTCCTTGAATATGGTTGACTAATAGTAGCCTACTCTCAATATCTTATGCATTATGGTATGCCTTGAAGGGTGACCACTTCCTAATTTGTCATGTAAATTATTCATGATCTTGATGGCTTCAGGTCTAGAAACATATCTTAAATAGATCCCATCATAATTTTTCCTATAGAGGATTCCCCTTTTGCTCATAAAATGAGATGATCTCAGTTAGAGGGCCCTTTTTTAATCTCTTTTAAGGTGTGGGGCATACACTCCATGAAGCAAATATTGAACAATATCCCTGTACCAATCACTTTTAGGCCCTTGACTTACTTCAACCTAAAAAACATCAATGCATGGATCAATATTTACAATAATCTATATTGAACCTTCACCTCTAACTAACTTAGAAGGTTTTATTTTTAAATCATATTCTTGGAGTTTGGTCATCCACTTACCTCTATATTTTATAAGTTCATTCTATCCCAGCATCAGCTTGGCTATTGGATTAGACACTATGGCATACATCTTGTTCCTCATTATATCTTTTTCCAGAATAGGATGGTTTAACTCATAATTCTTCAAGTTGGTGCTCATGAATGATATAAGGTGCTCTTTTTCATCCTCTTTCTAGGTTAAGATAATAATACTAGTATGATCATAAGAAAAAGGTTACAGATAAAAATCTTTGTTAAAATTAGGACTTATCAGAACATGAGCTTGAAAAATAGCATCCCTAATGTCTTGAAGTGCCTTCTTTGCTTTAGTATCCATTCTATCTTTGCATCTTTATTTATCATCACATTGAGTGGTCTTAAAATCTCTATAAAACCAGAGATAATTTTTCTTATAAAATTAATCTTACCAAAGAAAAATTTCAACTCTTTTTTGTTGTTAAATATTTCTACCTTTGAAATTGTGTTTATCCTATCAGGGTCAATAATCATACTTTCTTGGGTGATTATATGTCATAGAAGTTTTCCTTCAGTTACACAGAAGATAATTTTCCTGGGGTTTAAAGAAATGCCATACCTCCTGCACTTCTCCAATACTTTTTCCAAATGCATCATCTGATATCCTCTATTTTTAGAAAAATTGTTAGATCATCCATGTAAATAATGATACACTTACCTATTAATCCTTGGAATGTATGGTCCATTTCTTACTATAAAGTCTCTCCTACGTTGATCAATCCAAATGGAATTACTTTATATGTAAATGTTACCCACTTGGTGGTGAAGGCAGTTTTCATTCTATCTTTCTCATTCATTAGGACTTGGTTGTAGCCTAAAAAATTGTCAAGAAATGACATCATTATAGATCCACTCACCAAATGAATAACGTTGTCTAAGGATGCCAAAGGATAATTTTCACTCTCTAAGGATCTATTCAAATTTATAAAATAAACATAGAGTCTAATTTATCCTTACATCTAGTATTTTCTTCACTTCCTTATAGATCATTGATTCCACCACTAGATTTACTAGCCTCTATCTTTGCTTGTAGGGTTTGCATACTTCTTTCAAGGAAATAGTGTGAGTAATCACACTAGTATCAAATATCTTAAGATCATCATATGACCAGGTAATGACATCTTTGAACTTGGTTAAAAGGGTAGTGGATTCCTTTAGCTCTTCATAAGTGCAAACTAAACCAATGTTAACACTTTGCTCATTCTTAGGATCTCCCAAGTTGAATTGATTATAATATTTTCTGCTCACCTTGGTTGCTTAGCTTCAGTTATTTATTTATCCAAGTCAAACATCCTTTCTAAGGAGATCATGCCATTGGGGATTCATTTCTCTTTGAGTTGGATTACTCCATATTCATTATCCTTTGAATCTTTTACATAACTTTCATCCTATTAATCAATAATGTGGGATTAAAATATGTCAGCATTACACAAGAAGTCAATTATCTACTTATCATAATAAAAAACTTAGAAATGGTTGTTGTTTTTTGTCATAGAGGGGCATGAAATTATTTTCATAGTAAACTCCTACAAGTTCAAAGGCTCTAGAGGTACCAGGTTCACTACTGATGAAGCTATAACATCCTCCAATTTGTTTTTCTCCCTAGGTAGGGAAGCAATATTAAATGAGTCAAAATACTCAATCAAATCCCAAGATATGAATTTATACTTTATTAAATAGGGATGCTTACACTAATATCTGCTTCTAACCTGATTAATAATTAATTCTAAATCACCATAGACTAACAATTCTTTTACCTTATGTTTGATTTCAAATTGAAGTCCTAGAATAAGAGCTTCATATTCTACTAAATTATCAGTAAAAGTGAAATGTAATCTATAAGAATATAAATACTATTTGCCCTTGGGATTTGTTAGAACAATTCCAATGCTAGAGCCTTGCTTAGCTCATGTACCATCAAAGTGTAGTATCCTATTGAGTGTGGAGCCCTTTAGGGCTATCAAATGACCATGGTGGTATGTTTTAGGGGATTAGAGAGCTCCAAGGGTGTGGGGAATGCATTTATCATGTACTTCACATGTGAGTGGAATATTATTAAATGTTTATTTAATAATTTACATGTGACTTCCTCATTTATTGGAAGTGGGATTGATTTCCTTATTTTTAGGGAATTAATTGTTATATTTATTTATTTCCATGTAACTTCCTTTTTTATTGGAAGTAGGATTGATTTCCTTATTTTTAGGGATATTGGTTGTTCATTAGAAAATGTAATGCCTTCCTTATTTCAAAGAGTTGGTTGTGATCACATGTTGTTGGAAAATGTGCCTTAAAAGGTGGAGACTCTATCTTTGCCATGTTCCTTCTTGGATGGGATTTTGGATGAAATTTTCTGAGATGAAACTAAGGTGTCCTTAGTGGATGATGCTTATCTTGAATAATCATGGTGTAATTTATCCTCATTTTGTGGATTTTCCTTCATTTTCTATATATACAGGGTGTGGTGTGGCCTTTAGAGGTTGATGGTTTATTTTACAGGGTGTAGCTTTGAGGATTAAAGTCAAAGTGCAAATGTTTTTTCAAAGTGTAGGTGTTTATTATAGGGTTTGGTATAGCATCTTGTGAGATATAGTGAATTGCAGGTGTAGTTGAAAGTGTAGCATTTATTTGTGTAAAATTTTTTATAGGAGATTTTATATCTCTATGAGAGTTCATTGTAGTCTTATTTTTTTACTACACTCTATATTGAGAACTTTCTTGGTGGATGTAACCCGCATTGGGTGAACTATGGTAGATCTGTGTTGTGTGTGTATTTATCTTATTCTTTCCATTTATGTTTTCATAATATCTATGATTTGATAAATGTTTCTATGATGCATGTTATTGCATAATTTATATCTAATTTATGGTCATATTAAATTTGGTTTAAAGTATTTTAATTTCTAACAATTGGTATCAAAGCCATTGGTTGTGTTTTGCTAAAGTGGTAAATCACAGGAAAGGATATTAGCTTGAGTGGGAGCTATGGGAAAAGATATTAGATTCAAAGTGAGAATTTTGATGGTAAGCATTTTGGTTTGTGAAAAATGCAGATGGAAGATTGCCTATATCAGAAGAAGCTACATCTCCCCTTGGAGGGGAAAGTAGAACACCTTGTAAGTATGAGTGATGCAGATTGGTCATTACTTAATAGGAAGGGGCATTGGGAGCCATTTGATTATGCCTTGCATCTTCTGTTACACTTAATATTTTTGATGACAAAACCACAAAAGATCTCATGGATAAACTTGGAAAGTTGTATGAGAAACCCTCTACTTCTAATAAAATTTTTCTTATGAAAAGATTGTTTAACATGAAAATGTCTCATAATGGTTCAATTGATAATCATATTAATGATTTTAATGTAGTTGTAAGTATGCTCAATTAAATTGATATTAATTTTGATGATGAAGTTAGATCTTTGTTAATCTTATGTTCTTTGCCTGATAGTTGAGATAGTTTGGTTATGGATGTGAGTAATGTAGTCCCTGCCAAGGGAAGCTTGAATTTTGAGGATGTTGTAGGTGTGATTCTTAGTGAGGAGATGTGAAGGAAAATCACTAGTGAATCATATTCAAGTAATGATTTTTATATTTATACTAGAAGGAGGCAAAAGGACAAGATCAAATGCAACTGTGGAAAGTCAAAGGGTAGATCTAAGTCTAGATCTAGATCTAAGATGATATGCTGACATTGTGAGAAGAGTGGACACTCAAAGAAGGATTGTTGGTCACTTCAAGATAAGAATTTCAACAAGGAGGAAATGAATGAGGTAAATGTGACATTAGGTAAATCATGTCAGGATGACTTAATTCTTTCTATGGATAGTTTTTATGAGTCTTGGGTTTTAGATCAAGGGCTTCTTTTCATGCCACCCCACATAGGCATTATTTTATTGATTATGTTCAAGATAATTTAGGACATGTATATCTTGGTGATGATGGACCATGTGAGATAGTAGGTAAAGGTTGTGTTCAGGTTAAGATGTAGAATGGAAACACATGGATCCTTAAGAATGTTAGACATGTGCCTATGTTGAGATAGAATTTGGTTTTAGTGGGACAATTGGGTAGTGAGGGATGTTCAGTATTGTTTACTACAGATTCTTGGAAAGTTACCAAAGGTGATCTTTTGATCTTGAGAGGTAAGAAAGTTGGTACTTTATATTTGACTAATAGTGTTGATTCTATTGATTTAGTTTTTATAAATGGAGATTCAACTATGTGGCACTACAATATCGATCATATTGTTAGGTTGTGGAGCTAAAAGCTTCACTGATGCAAACAGGGAAGGAGGTTGCTGAGTGGCAGAGCAACTGACATCAGTCTGATCAACCGATGTCGGTCATATACAGTGTCAGAGCAACCGACATCGGTCAGGAGTCAGTTGACGTCGGTCACCTCCAAGCAGACAAGGACCGATGTCGATCGCCTGTGCAGTTCCAGAACTGTCGGTTTCACGGATAGTTAGTTAACGAACCAGTTGTTTGCATGTAGAAGGCCAATTTTAGTCTTGACCTATGGATCTAATTATTGTAATTAGATGTCTAATTATTGTTTGCATGGGATCTATATAATAAACTCATGGGCTATATTTTAAATTTGTGCTAGAGAGTAAGAGAGCAAAATTAGCTCCTTCAGAGTGAAGAGAGCAAGGTGTGTTCCTCCTAGTGCCATAGTCCCAAGTGTGTATGATCAGGTAGAGCTATAGGTTGTGCAAGTTTTGGTAGAGATCTACAGGGGTACTGGTTTGGAGAATTAGAAGGGTTCTTCATGTGTGTGTGCAAGGTCAAAGGAGATCTGTGGGGTAGCAAGATCAAAGGTGACAACAACACTTCAAAGAGCAATAGAGGAAGGCAAGGTAGATCCTTCCAATAGTAAGATCATTTGAGTTACAGGTATTTATGTGTGCAAGATCTAGGTTTGTAGGTGTTGCAAAACCAAGTTGATTTGCAAGTGGCAGCAAGATCAGGGAGATCAACAACACAACCGGTGTAGCAAGCTCATGCGAGATCTACTTGGAGTACGGTGTGTACTCAGTCGTGGAGTATGTGGAGTACTTGTGTACTGATAGTAGTGATACTGACTAGTGGTATTGGCAGTAGTGATACTGACTGGTGGAGGTGAATAACAACTCTATGTTTGAGTTGATTATTGTGACTGTAATTGAGAGAGTGAGCTCTTGAAGAGATTTACTGTTTATGCCCTAGAGGTGTGGGAGCCCTAGAGGTGTGTAAGGAAGAAGACTTAGGCATCTTCTTTGTTTTATTTCCTTCTGGAAGAGTATTAATACAATTGGGTATTGTCTCTCATATTCTGTGTTATTTCTGAATTCTAGTTACTTGTGCATTCTGGTTAAATTTTGCATTTAGTTGCTTGGTAATCAATTGTGCTTCTGAGTTCCTATCAAGTGGTATCAGAGCTAAGGTTGCAGGGAGCAGGTTTGTGTTTGATTATAGGTCACTCTCAGGGGTTTTTGATTGAGTGGGAGTATAGCAATGGCAGAAGAAAGTAAGCTAAGAATGGAGGAATTGAAAAGCATGAATGGTCAATTACGGTGTTATGGAAAGAAAGAACAAGTAAAGAAAAATTGTTGGTTGGTAGAAGATCAGCATGAAGGAACTGAAGAAGTAGATGTTGCAGGTGTTGTTGCACAAGATGCTCTAGGATGTTCCTTGGATAAATTAGAATCTTGTTTTATAGATTCTGTTGCCTCTTTCCATGCAGCCCGAAATAGAGTATTTTTCCATGTTAAGGTCTTTGGAGACTTTGGAAAGATTTATTTAGGGGCTGGTGTGCCTTGTCAAAGTTTTGGCAAAGGGGAAGTGCGGCTGAAATTGCAAGCAGCCAACACATTGGTGTTGAAGGATGTCATGCAGGTCCCAGTTATGAAGATAAGGCTAATTGCTTCAGGAAAGTTGGGCGATGAGAGATGCATAGAAACTCTCACAATGGATGCACTTGAATTAGCAGGTGGTAAGAAAGTAGGTATCCTTTATCTATCTACTTATATTAATGATTCTTCTTTTGGTGTGAAGACGTGGCTTTGTAGGTTTCGTCACATGAGTAAGAAGGAGATGCATGTTCTTAAGAGGAAGTCAGATGTCTTTGACAAACTTAAGAATTGGAAAGCCTTGGTGTTCATGGAGGAGATGATGGATAGAGATCAATGGAGAAGGCTGAGTAACTCTAAGTAGGGCAGTTTGGATAGGGTTTTGATCCAAAGAGAGCTTACGGGTAAAAAGTCATCACTCACAGGAGAACACAGGTACTGACATCGGTCAAGAAGAACTGGCATCAAACAGACAGGTGTCGATGTCGGTCATGTGCAGACCAGAGCCAGTGGTGTTGGGCAGGGTAAGATTGACATCGGTTAGAGAACTGATGTCAGTGACAGGTAGACACCGATGTCGGTTAGAAAACCGGGGTCAGTAGTTAGGATAGTCACATGGAACCAACGTCAGTCGGATGTAGACTATGTGGTGACCAAGGTCGGTCACTGGAACAGATTTTGGGCAGACAACAAGCTGTCAAGGAGTCTCAAATGCCCATATGGAGGACTGAAAGGGTAAGTAAGCCTCAAATTCGTTGTTCCTCTTCTTTATACTCATTGCTCACTATAGAGTAGGAAGGATCTAGGTGTTTCTATCGCTAATTCACTTTCTACATTCAAAAGATGAATAAAGAAACTAAAAAAAATGGTCAAGGCTAGAAGATACCTGATAAAGTCGTGCGCACTGAAATCAGACATTGGAAGATTCTCCTCTTTGGCTGTGGAGGAATGACACCTGCAAAGAAGAAAAGGCTAAAACACAGAAAAATGTTAGTCAAAGATATGGTGGGCTGTCAGGCGAACGCCCGATCCTGGAAGTATGAAAACTTCCTAGAAGGATATCAACCCACTGATAAAAAGTAGAATATTGGATGAAAGTAGATAATAAAAGATAAAATGACAGAAATAAATGACAGAAAATAAAGATGCATACCTGATATGTAGCACTATTCTGTACAGTCGCCGGCGTCGGTCTCTGTGGTGCCAGCGTCGGTCAGGGAAGGTGCCGGCGTCGGTCAAACTATCGGCGTCGGTCGGGGTAATGACCGGTGTCAGTCGGGGCAGGGTCTGGATGAGTTGCAGAAGGTCTGGGAGAGTCAGAACAGGGTCTTGACAGGGTCGGGACAGGGTCTGATAGAATCGAGGTAAGGTCAGGATAGGGTTTGGGCAAGGTAAGGTCGGGTTTGGACAGAGTCTGGGGGTTTTAGTCGAGTCTAGATAGAGGCAGGGATGTAAAGGAGAGATGCAGAACTTGGGTCTGTGGTTTGAAGATTTGGGATGACAGAAATAATGAACAAATAATAACCAAGAAGAAATAAAACAAACAGAGTAAATACTTACCTGCCAGAAGACGTGATGAAAGCCATAGTTGAAGTTGTCTGTGCAGTGCCAGATTGAAGCGAATGCAGATTGGTTGATGCTGGAGTTGGTTGATCACGAGAGTGTTGATTGCCAGAGTCTGTGGATGTCAGAATTTAGAGGTTGATTGATTGATTGATCAGTTGATTCAAAAAATGGTTGAATAGCCTTCGGGATTGATCGGCGGATGCTGATGAAGGCGAGGGACGGTTCGAGAGACGGTTTGATAACCATTCGGGAAATCGAACGATAACTAATAACAGATAATGGTAAGGTGACCGACGTCGGTAGGATTGCCAATGTCAGCCGATAAGTGACCGACGTCGGTGACATCGGTCGGGTAGAGACCATCGTCGGCAGATGCACAATGGGGATAGAGTCTAACTTTAGCTCTGTGCTCATTTTTACATGCTGCCAGGGTCAAGGTTGGTGGAACAAGTGATCGACAAGGGTTAAATAGGCGAAGAAGAATAAGATGGGGAATGACTAGGGGAGTCGACACGATTTCGGTGTCTACATTTTCCCCTTTTTGTCTTGTTGGTTATTCTGGACGAACTGCAAGACAAAAATAGGAGTGATTGCCCCAGGTGAGGGATAAGGTTGATTTCGTCTTGTTGGTTGTTCGAATGAATTGCAAGACAAAAATAGGAAGCGGAATGCCCTGAGTATGGATAAGGTATTCCCCCTCAAAGTAGGAGTCGAGGGAAGGGAACCGGGAATCGGGTGCTAATTTGATAAAGAGTGGATGAAAAAGGGGTGAGGGTGAACGCTGCAAAGGTCGTGATTGTGCGCATACCACGGCATGAGATGGTCAGGTCAAAATGTCACAGGTCAAGGGTCGAGGAGTGCCAAAATTGAAATAACTGGGCCCCAGCAGTTAGTCGTCTGCTGATCGGGTTATTCAATCAAAGCTGAAGCTCTAAATGGGTCATTGCGGTCTAGGTATCCCGGGCTCGAGAAGTGCTCCTAGAAACACGAAAAAGTCACAAGTAGTGGGGATCAACCGGCTTGCGATCCTATACTTGTGAGGGTCCAAAAAGGTCTGCGCACAATTCTGCTAACCAGTCATGAAGTAGCATACATGCAAAAACAACCAAGGCAACAGTGTCTTGGAAGTGGTCGAGGTCGGAGGAGATAGGTATGATCTCCAATGGTTGGTGGTCGAGGGGAGGAATGGACGAAAGGATGTGGCTGAGCTAACCCCAGAAGACCCTATGTCAACTGAGTGCTGCCTACATAGCCCTGATGATAGGGCCTCAGGCCAATGTAGTTCTCCTGAGAAGGGAGGGAGGGTCAAAGGGATAAAATGGGTTGTGGTCAAGGGCAAGGTTATGGTTAAAAGAAGGAAAGAAGGTTTGTCCATCAGAGAGATGAATAAACGAGAATGGTCGAGCTAACCCCAGAAGACGGTCGTGTCATCTGAGTGCTGCCTACATAGCCCTGGTGGAAGGGCCTCAGACCAATGTAGTTTAGACGAAGGGTCCGAGTGGTAGACAGGTGGTCTAAATGGTCAATAGATTGGTCTTGGTTATGATGAAATGATGAGGAAAAAAGATGTTGCAGCCTTTTCCAAATGGTGTATTCTGCAACATTGGTTGAGGGGTTTTTCATCCCTAGCAATATTCCATATTCATGATGGAGGTATGCTAAAAATGAATTGAGGTTTATTTATGCTTCAGCAAGTATTGGTTTATGCTGAACATAAATTACGGCGGGTCGATAGTTTCCATGTGTATTGGTGTCCATAGAAACTAGGGTGAATACGCTAGGTCATGTCGATGGTCTGAAAAGAGAGTTGAGTTGAGTCGATTGACAAGTGATGAAGGTGAATGTGACCAAAGTGCAGAAGAAGTGAAAAGCATATTGCTCTTTCATTGACAAGGACCAAAAAGATAGCATAGATAGGGGTTATGAGAATCAAGAGCCCCATTCATGCATGACGTCGTTGACCATAGTTATGTTAGAGCGGTAATCGAATCACTTAGACATTAAAGTGAGCTCGAAGTCCCTTGAACAGGTGATAGGAGGAGGAAAGAGGGTAACCCGTTTTAAGAGTAGAGATAACTTTGCCCCTTCTTATAGGAGACCCTGAGATAACTATAAGTCAAGTCCATGACTCATTTTTTTGTTTTTTTTTTTTTTTTTTTGGCGCAGACTGTTCAATGCGGGAAGCCTGCATAGAGATGTCATTTGCTTGGTGGTCAGTTGTGAAGCTGATCAATGCGGGAAGCTTCTAAAATAGTGCTGTTTATTGTCAGATTATTCATAGCCATCCTTCGAGGGAGTGGTCTAGATTTTTGTTTAATATAAAGGCTTTTGAATAGCTGTCCTTCGAGGGAGCAGTCTATTAATTACAGCAATGATAGTACAGCTATCCTTCGAGGGAGCAGTCTGCTTTTTGATTTGATATTGATATAGTGACCATGGATATTGTGACATCGTGATTTGTTTTTATAGAAATGTGAGTCATGGACAAGATTATAGAAGGTCAAGGGCTCCCTTTTATTAGGACAAAGCATCCATACATCATAAAAGGGTTATAGGAATTGTTAAGAGAAATAGGGTTGAAAGGAAGTAGGATTTAAGGGGACGGGGATTGCTCAAGGGACGAGCTCAAGTTAAGTGTCAAGTGGACGAATACTCGACTAGCAGTAGAACGGTCGTAGATGCAACGCATTAAGAGGCTCAGGGTCTAATAAGTCTCTGGTGTATGCTTGTGTGTGATAAGGTCCGAGTCAATTAGGAGCAAACTTGCCCCATTTGCCTCTTTCCAGATTGGTCAGGTGTTGATTGATGAGTGGATGTGAAGTTGGTTGATATGGTTGCTGATTGGTCGAGACAGGTTGAATGTTTTGATAAAAAGGTTGGTTGAATGTTTGGTTGAGATTTGGTCATATGATAGTTGGTCAATGGTAGGTCGAGGGTTGATTGGTTGGTATTTGGTCTTTGGTTGGGTCGAATGTTTAGTTGAGGTTGGGTTAAATGTTTGGTTGCTGGTCTAATTGAGGTTAAGTTGAAAGAGTGATTGATATGTGGTCGAGACTGTGTTGAAAAATTGGTCGAGGTTTGGATGAAGGTTGAATTCCCCCAGCGGCTAGGGAGAATGTTTGACGGATTGGTTAAGGTCGGTTGAGGTTTAGTGGTCAGATGGACTGTGTTGATGTCGAATAAAGGGGTTAAAGGTAGCGAAGGGTCCCTAGTATGGCGTGGAGATCCCAATTTAGGTGATGAGGTTGGAGAGGCATGGGTCAGTGTTGATAATTTGTCAGAGGGGTGGTTAAGAGGATCCTTGACAAGAAGGGAATCTTTTTTTTGGTAGTGATGAATGACAGCTTTAAGAGCACAACAACGCTCGGTGTCATGTCCCGGAGTGTGATGATAATGACATAATTTAGAGTTGTCAAACCAAGATGGTCTTGATCTGAGAGTTGATGAGTGGGGTGGTATTGAAGGTTTGTTGATAACATGGTCGAAAAGAAAGGTGTCGTTCCCAAGACATTGGCGAATGGCAACCTTAAGGGCACAACAATGCTCCGTGTCGTGCCCAGGCGTGCAATGATACGCACAAACCTGAGTGTTGTCGAACCAGGGTGGTTTTGGTCTGGGAGTTTGATATGGTCTAAGAGGCGGGAGATCGATACGAGAGGACTGCAACAATTGCCGTAACAGCAAGGCATAAGAACCTGCTCATGGGTCTAAGTGTTTTGTTACAGTGAGGGTTAGTGATTTTGATTTGAGAGGCGTAAGATACGTAGGTTGATGGTTTGGAGGAGATATAAGTTTGACGGGTTGATAGAATAATGGAGGCGACTTGCCTCTGTGAAGTATGGGAGTGGGAAGTACTCCAAGTAAAGTAGACGGATGTGGGCCCAAGATTGAAGGTAATGACAAAGATAGGGGAGGAGGCCTCCAGTGTGGTTTAGTAGCCTTTTTTGGTTTGAGTTGAGGGCCACCTTTATGCGAGGCGAGATTAGATGTGGGGCGAACACCGAGAGTTTTAGTCTCTTTGGGCATGATGGACGCCTGTGTGGGTTTGGACTTAGATGTAGACAGTTTTTCTCTCGATGGAGAAGGGATTGAAGGTGTGGGCTCTTTAAGAGGAAAGAGCGCCGGAGTAGTCATGGCTTCTGTGTGTGGTTGGGGAGTCAAAAAGGTATGATCATCTATGGATGATAAGAAGGATAAAGGTGAGGCAGTTGGTGTTGATGTGGTCAAAGTGTCCTCCAATATGGGAGAAGTTGATGGAGGACAAGTAGGAGAAGAAAGTTCTTCACCATGTGGAGGAGGTATAGGGGAAGGAGGGTCTTCCACCTGTGAAAGAGATTGGTCAGGGATAAGAGAAAAGATAGTGTCGACCGTGTGTATATCATGGTCTTGAGGGTCATTGATCATGGTTTGGACGTTGTCTTGAGTAGGCGGGTGATTAGGAAAAGGTTGTTTGAGGACGTTGAGGTTTCGGTTAGGCGGTGCATTCGGGTTATCTAAAATAAGATCCCCCTTGTCGAGCATGTCCTGTATGATGTTTTTGAAAGTTTGACAGTGATCCGTGTCATGGCCTTTGACACGGTGATAGTTGCAAAAGTGATTTTCCCTGTACCATGTAGGAATAGGTGTTGAGGGGTCGAATTGATGTGGTCGGATTGAAGGGAGATTGAGGACCCCCTGCTTGACGAGTTTATCCAAGACAGAGGCATATGACTCCCCAATTGGAGTGAATTGACGCTGTATGGATTGACGTTGAAAATGTTTATTGATGTAGTCTAATGTTGAAGATGATGGTCGGTTGGTTATTGTTGAAGATGGTGGTCTAAAGATGACAGTGTTTGCTGACCCCTTGGATTGAGAGTAGGTAGAAGAAGGTCTGGAAGAAGAATGGTCATTGGTTCTTGTGTTAGTGTTACGCAATTTGACCTTATCTTCTTCAATGGCGCAGAGTTCAAGCTTTCGGGCCATGGTGAAGGCCTCCTCGAAAGTGTGGAATGTTTGAACCCGCAAGGTGGACGAGATGTGACTGGCACATGCTGGGGAAAAGAGCTCAATGAGCTTGGGTTGAGGCAAGGAGAAGGAGAGCTGGTTAATCAAGCCTCTCCAACGGGCGACAAAATCGACTATTGATTCGTCGTCAAATTGCCTAATAGAGTAAAGGTCTGTGATCGAGATTTGTTTAGTGATATTGATTGAGAAATGGTCAATGAATAGTTGGGCGAGTTGAATGAACGAAAAGATAGAATGTCTAGCAAGAGAACTATACCAGTCAAGGGCAAAGCCAGAAAGAGACATAGGAAACGTGCGTAGAAGTAACGCATCGTCGTGGGCGATAAGGTAACAGGCATGTCTGAATGCCCGTAGATGTTGTTGTGGGTCTTCCTTACTCTGGAAGCGAGTAAATTTAGGAAGCTCCCAATGATTGGGGTATGGTTAGATAGGGACAGAAGGATGGATGGGCTCGTTGTAAATCTGGTCATATGAAGAGACATTACTTGAACCAGAGATAGAAGCTTCGAGACTGGATATTTTATCCATCAGCATCTTGATGACGTCTGCTAATGGATTGGTGGATGGAGCACCCCCTAGGTTATAAGGCACTTGAAAGAGGTTGGAAGAGGTATATGACGTAGTCGGTTGTACCAGTAAGGATGCAACGTATGGATGACTAGTCGCAGGGATAGAAGTCGAGGCCAAAGGTGGTTGGGTTATAAAGGTAGAAGGCATAGGCTGACTAGATATCACCAAAGGTGGTTGTGTGGCGGCATGGACAAAAGAGGAGGTAGGCACTCCTGCGTATATGGGCGTAAGAGTGTGTGGGGTCGAGACAATCAAGTTTTGGTATGATGTAGAACTTGGTTGAATTGCAGGTGGTTGAGGGGGTAACGAAACCCCGATGGAGGTTGGTCTAAAAATAGACGAGGAGGCCAAACTTTGCGTATAGGGCATGGTCGAGTTAACGGTTGAGGTGAAAGGCTGAGTCGTAAAAAGTTGGGTGGCAAATGGTGTTGATGTCATCACCACGTCACCTGAAAGGTCTCGCATTGGGTTTCGTGCGAGATAGTTTTGGAGGGCTACGGTATTGAGGTCCAAGAATCGTGCAAAATCTTGGTCCCCTTTTGAGATGATAGGCGTCTAGGTTGGAGATGGTCTGGTAGGAGTACTTTCAATTTTTGAGTAGAACTCCATTATAGGATTGTTTATAGACGGGGTAGGTGAAAGCGATTGATGGCTAGCGTGGTCAAGAAGAGCCTTGGTTTGACTACGAGTCAGAACCATTCAAGGCAAGAAAGAACGTCCTCACAAGCTCAAACGACCCTAGGAGTAAATTATTAGGATTATAGTGGCTTATGCCTTAGAATGTGTGTAGAGGAAGATTGGTTTTATGGGTCGGGTCCTAGAAGAAGAAGTCTATGGATGGTTTCGGGTTTTGTTATGGTGCTCAAGAAGTCTGTGTTAGCTTCTGTATAGGCCTGGTGCTAAGGAGCAAGCTCCCCTCACTTCACGATTCCAGTGGTTAGCTGGTTTCACTTAGCCAAAATATACTTCCACTAGAGTTTATCCTCCACCAGAGAACGGAGTGGGCTTCCCCCTTGGTGATGAAATCCAAGTAGGGTCACCGGGACGGGTAAGGTATCCGCTGGGGGATGAAATCCCAGTCGGGCCTTGTCTCAGGTAAGTTAAAATGTTTGTTTTGTGCAGATGGTTTGGTCGTGTAACATCAAGTGATCTAGATTAATTCAATATGCGGTTTAATTACTATGTGTGGTCTAAAAGATGCAGGCAATCAGAAATGAATGCAAAGTGTTTTAATGCCCAAGTCGAAATGTTTGTTTGTATGAAAACGAATGGAGAAAGAGTCGAAGAATATGAGTTTTAGCTAGTCTAGAAGTGCAAGAAAGAAAGAAATGTTCATTTTAGTCTTGCTTATGATGTCGTTTAAGAAGAGACGAGAGGAGGCGAAAAGGAAGGAACCTAATGCACCTATATGAACGAAAGAAAGAAAGAACCCAAAGAAGGCCCTAGGGTCCCACCGGGCGTGCCAGAATGTTTCTATCGCTAATTTGCTTTCTACATTCAAAAGATGAATAAAAAAACTAAAAGAAATGGTCAAGGCTAGAAGATACCTGATAAAGTAGTGCGCACCAAAATCAGACGTTGAAAGATTCTCCTCTTTGGCTGTGGAGGAATGACACCTGCAAAGAAGAAAAGGCTAAAACACAAAAAAATGTTAGTCAAAGATATGGTGGGCTGTCAGGCGAACGCCCGATCCTGGAAGTATGAAAACTTCCTAGAAGGATATCAACCCACTGATAAAAAGCAGAATATTGGATGAAAGTAGATAATAAAAGATAAAATGACAAAAATAAATGACAAAAAATAAAGATGCATACCTGATATGCAGCACTGTTCTGTACAGTCGCCGGCGTCAGTCTCTGTGGTGCCAGCATCGGTCAGGGAAGGTGCCAGCATCGGTCAAACTACCGACGTCGGTCGGGGTAATGACCGGCGTCGGTCGGGGCAGGGTCTGGATGAGTTGCAGAAGGTCTGGGAGAGTCAGAACAGGGTCTTGATAGGGTCGGGACAGGGTCTGATAGAATCAAGGTAAGGTCATGATAGGGTCTGGGCAAGGTAAGGTCGGGTTTGGACAGAGTCTGGGGGTTTTAGTCGAGTCTGGACAGAGGCAGGGATGTAAAGGAGAGATGCAAAACTTGGGTCTGTGGTTTGAAGATTCGGGATGACAGAAATAATGAACAAATAATAACCAAGAAGAAATAAAACAAATAGAGTAAATACTTACCTGCCAGAAGACGTGATGAAAGCCATAGTTGAAGTTGTCTGTGCAGTGCCGGATTGAAGCGAATGCAGATTGGTTGATGCCGGAGTTGGTTGATCGCGAGAGTGTTTATTTCCAGAGTCTGTGGATGTCAGAATTCGGAGGTCGATTGATTGATTGATCAGTTGATTCAAAAAATGGTTGAATAGCCTTCGGGATTGATCGGCATACGTTGATGAAGGCGAGGGACGGTTCGAGAGACGGTTTGATAACCATTCGGGAAACCAAACGATAACTGATAACGGATAATGGTAAGGTGACCAATGTCGACAGGATTGCCGACGTCGGCTGATAAGTGACCGACGTCACCGACATCGGCCGGGTAGAGACCGTCGTTGGCAGATGCACAATGGGGATAGAGTCTAACTTTAGCTCTGTGCTCATTTTTACATGCTGCCAGGGTCAAGGTTGGTGGAACAAGTGATCGACAAGGGTTAAATAGGCGAAGAAGAATAAGACGGGGAATGACCAGGGGAGTCGACACGATTTCGGTGTCTACACTAGGAAACAGTGGGAGCATGGCATGAATGAGGAATTTGATTCCTAGGATGCAGAACCAAATGGGAGATTTGGTAGGGTTGCCAGCTGGAAGAAAGCACTAAAAGATGAATGGATTCCTTAGTTAAAGAATAGAGAGAATGGATATGTGAGATGAAAGGCCAGGTCATATGGTCTTGAGGAAGCTCTAGGACAGTGGTACAAGTTTGACAGGTGGATGACAAAGCATGGCTTTAGTCAATGTCATTGTAACTACTTTGATTTCTTTACCAAGTGGATGATGGTCATGACATTATCCTATTACTATATGTTGTGTGTTTGCTTGATGCAGGGTTACACATACAGGGTTTTTTTGAGCTAAAGGTAAAGTTAGTTTAGAGTTGTGTCATGAAGAATTTGGAGGAGCAAATTTTTTTGGCATAAGTGTGTTCTAGAGACATGGAAGGTCACAGGTTGATTTTGTCTTCGGATGATTGTGTGAAATCAGTTAGCACGCTGATGGGTTGGATAGTTCTATGAATAGTGTCTTGATTCACATGATGAGGTTAAGCACATGCATACTGGACCTGGGTTTGCCCACGCAGTGGGAGCTGTCAATAAGTTTGGAGCCAATTTGGGAAAGAAGCACAAGAGTGCAGTTCAGTGGATTCTCAGGTATCTGAGAGGGACCAATAGCAGGTCGACATGCGACGTAGGGTCAAGTTCTTTTCTACATGGGTTTGTAGATGCAGATGTGGCAAGTTACTTAGATGACAGGTGGAACATCATAGGTTGTGTGCTGGTTGGTCTTTAGGATTGATCTTGAAGAGGGATACAAGACAGGAAACAAATTAGATAGTGTACAGGTATAGGTACAGGTGCAACTTTTATCTCCAAGTGGGAGATTGTTAGGTTGTGGAGCTAAAAGCTTCACTGATGCAAACAGGGAAGGAGGTTGCTAAGTGGCAGAGCAACTGACGTCGATCTGATCAATCGATGTTGGTCATATACAGTGTCAAAAAAACTGACATCGGTCAGGAGTCAGCTGACGTCGGTCACCTCCAGGCAGACAAGGACTGACATTGGTCACCTGTGTGGTTCTAAAACTATCGGTTTCATGGACAGTTAGTTAATGAACCAGTTGTTTGCATGTAGAACGCCAATTTTAGTCTTGAGCTATGGATCTAATTATTGTAATTAGATGTCTAATTATTATAATTAGATGTCTAATTATTATTTGCATGGGATCTATATAATAGACTCATGGGCTGTCTTGTAAATTTGTGCTAGAGAGTAAGAGAGCAAAATTAGCTCCTTCAGAGTGAAGAGAGCAAGGTGTGTTCCTCCTAGTGCCACGGTGCCAAGTGTGTATGATCAGGTAGAGCTACAGGTTGTGCAAGTTTTGGTAGAGATCCATAGGGGTGCTAGTTTGGAGAATCAAAAGGGTTCTTCATGCGTGTATGCGAGGTCAAGGGAGATCTATGGGGTAGCAAGATCAAAGGTGACAACAACACTTCAAAGAGCAATAGAGGAGGGCAAGGTAGATCCTTCCAATAGTAAGATCATTTGAGTTGCAAGTATTTGTGTGTGCGATATCTAGGTTTGCAGGTGTTGCAAAACCAAGTTGATTTGTAGGTGGTAGCAAGATCAGGGAGATCAGCAACACAACTAGTGTAGCAAGCTCATGGGAGATCTACTTGGAGTACGGTGTGTACTCGGTCGTGGAGTACTTGTGTACCGGTAGTAGTGATACTGACTAGTGGTACTGGCAGTAGTGATACTGATTGGTGGAGGTGAACAACAACTCTGTGTTTGAGTTGATTGTTGTGACCGTAATTGAGAGAGTGAGCTCTTGAAGAGATTTACTATTTATGCCATAGAGGTGTGGGAGCCATAGAGGTATGTAAGGAAGAAGATTGTGACATCTTCTTTGTTGTATTTCCTTCTGGAAGAGTATTAATACAATTGGGTATTGTCTCTCATATTCTGTGTTATTTCTAAATTCTAGTTACTTGTGCATTCTAGTTAAATTCTGCATTTAGTTGCTTGGTAATCAATTGTGATTTCAAGTTCCTATCACATATGAGCCATAAAAGCATGGAGTTATTAAAATAAAAATTTCCTAGATTAGAATACATAGATCTAGACTCTTGTGAGAATTATGTGTACTGAAAACAAAATTGGGTTAAGTTCGTAAAGGTTGGACCCACAAAGAAAGAGCACAAGCTAGATCTGGTACACTCAGATGTATGAGGACCAACTCAGGTATCTTCTATTGGTGGATCTAATTATTAAGTTAGCTTTACTGTTAATACCACTATGAAATTTTAGGTTTATTGTGGCACTTTTAAGAAGTGAAAAGCCTTGGTTGAGAATGAAACAAGTCTCAAATTGAAATGTCTCAGATTAGATAATGGAGGTGGATATTTTAGTAATGATTTATTTGATTATTGTTCTAACAATGGAATCCATAGGCAAAGGATGGTTCTCTGAACTCCATAATAGAATGGGGTATCTGGAAGGATGAACAAAACAATAATAGAATGTGTTAGGATCATGAGGTTACATGTAGGGTTGGCTTTATAGTTTTGGGTAGAAGCAGTTAACATGACTGTATATCTGATTAACAGAGAACCTTATATTGCTTTGGATGGAGGCATTTTTGAACAAGCTTGGTCTGGTAAGAATGTTGATTATTATTTTCTTAGAGTCTTTGAATGTGAGGCTTTTGATTTCATTAAGAAAGAGAATAGGATCAAGTTAGAGGCTCAATCAGAGAAATGCACATTTTTTGGTTATGGTGAGGATGAGTTTGGTTTTCATATATGGAGCATTAAAGATAAGAAAATATTTTGGTATAGAGATGTAGTCTTTAATGAAAAATTCATGTATAAGAATTAGTTTCAAGATAAAGAATAGGAACAAAAGGAGTACACAGTATTGGATGACATTCCATATGGAAAACTATCTAATGAATCAGTTTAGGAACCTTCTACACAAGGACCCCAAAATCCTATGGTAATAAGGTCATCTAGGGTAAGAAGAACACTTGAACATTTTTATCCTTATTTGAATTATTTATTACTCACTGATAATGGAGAACTAGAGTTTTATGAGGAAGCAATGCAAGTAGATTCCAAGTTGAAGTGGGAGAAAGCCATGGATGAAGAGCATAGATATCTGACAGAGAAACAAACATGGGATTTGTTAAGGCTTCCCAAGGGCAAGAGTCAATTGCCAAACAAGTGGATCTTCTAAATAAAATAAGAGGATGAAGGTAGTAAAAGGTATAAGGCTAGGATGGTTCTCAAGGGGTTTGCACAAAAATTAGGTATTGATTTTGATGAGATTTTCTCTCTTATTGTAAAAATGACTTCTATTCAGACTGTTCCTAGTTTAGTTATAGTTGAGGATTTACAATTAGAATAGATAGATGTGAAAAATGATTTTATTTATGGTGATTTGGATGAAGAGTTGTATATGAAGCAACCACAGGGATATGAGTCAAAGGGAAGGAGAACTATGTGTGTAGAATAAAGAAGAGCTTGTATGCCCTGAAACAAGCTCCATGGTAATTATATAAAAAAATTGATTTTTTTATGTTGGAACAAGAATATAAAAGGTGTCATTCTAACCATTGTGTGTATATCAAACATTTTGATGATGGTTCCTTTATTATATCATGCTTTTATGTCGATGACATGTTAGTTATAGGAAAGAACATACAACATATTCAAATGCTCAAGAAAAAACACCTTTTTTATAAAGTATTTTGGTGATACAAAGAAAACCTTTGGTATGAGGATTTATCATGACATGAAGGAGAGGAAGCAAATCTTATCCCAATCAGGGTATGTGAAGAAATTCTTGAAAAGGTTTAACATGTTAGATGCTAAATCTATTAGTACTCCTTTGGCAGGCCACTTTATATTATCAAAGGAGCAATGTCCCAAGATGGAATCTATAAAGATTAAGATGTATAAGGTACCTTACTCATTGACAATTGGTATCTTGATGTATGCCATGGTTTGTACTAGGTCGGATATTGCCCAAATAGTGGGATTTGTGAGAAGGTATATGATTGATCTAGGTTATGAGCATTTTCAAGCAGTGCAATGGATTCTTCAGTATCTGAGAGGAACCATGGATTTTGAATTATGTTATGGTGGATTAGATACCACTTTTCATGGTTATGTGGACTCAAATATGGTATGGGATATTGATAATAGGAGTATGATAGGATATATATTTACTATTAGAGATATAATGGTTAGTTGGGTTTCTAGGATACAAAAGGTTGTGGCTTTGTCAACCATAGAGGCAAAGTATGTTGATACTATAGAGGATAGCAAGGAGATGATTTGGTTACAAGATTTTTTACAAGAGATAGGGCATGAGTAAGAAGTTAGGAGACTACACAATGATAGTTAGAGTGCTATTTATTTGGCAAAGAACTCTGCTTTCCACTCAATGATGAAACACATTCAGTTATATTATCACTTCATCACGATAGCTTTGGAGGAGAACTTGGTGAAGCTAGAGAAGATTCATACGAGCCAAAATCCTATGGATATGATGACCAAGGTGGTCACATTGGACAAGTTGAGACTATATTCATATTTGGTTCGCCTTAGTGGTCATAGATCAGTGATAGATTATGTTTAGGAGAAACGGTCTCCAAGTGGGAGATTGTTGAGTGTGGAGCCCTTTGGGGCTATCACATGACCATGGTGGCACATTTTGGGGGCTTAGAGAGCTCTAAGGGTGTGGGGAATGAATTTATCATGTACTCCACATGTGAGTAGAATATTATTAAATGTTTATTTAATAATTTCCATGTGACTTCCTCATTTATTGGAAGTGGGATTGATTTCCTTATTTTTAGGGAATTAATTTTTATATTATTTATTTCCATGTGACTTATTTTTTTATTGGAAGTGGGATTGATTTCCTTATTTTTAGGGATATTGGTTGTTCATTGGAAAATGTAATGCCTTGTTTTAAGGAGTTGGTTGTGATCACATGTTGTTGGAAAATATGCCTTAAAAGGTGGAGACTCTATCTTTGTCATGTTGCTTCTTAGATGGGCTTTTGGATGATCTTGATGAGGTGGAACTGAGGTGTCCTTAGTGGATGATGCTTATCTTGGATAATCATGGTGCAATTTCTCCTCTTTTTGTGGATTTTCCTTCATTTTCTATATATAAGAGGTGTGGTGTGGCCTTTAGGGGTTGATTATTTATTTTGTAGGATGTGGCTTTGAGGATTAGAGTCAAAGTGCATATGTTTTTGAAAAATGTAGTTTTTTATTGTAGGGTGTGGTATAATAGCTTGTGAGATACAGTAAAGTGCAAGTGTAGGTGAAATTGCAACATTTATTTGTGCAACATTTTCTACAGCAGATTTTTTTATCTGTATGAGAGTTCATTGTAGTCCTATTTTTTACTGTAGTCTATATTGAGAACTTTCTTGGTGGATGTAGCCCACATTGGGTGAATCAGAGTAGATATTTGTTGTGTGTGTATTTATCTTATTCTCTCCATTTATGATTTCATAATATCTATGATTTGAGGAATGTTTCTGTGATGCAGGTTATTGCATAATTTAGATCTGATTTATGGTCATATTAAATCTGGTTTAAGGTTTTTTAATTCCTAACATATCTAAGGACCTTTGATTTCTTCCTTCACCTTGTCATTTGCAACAATATTAATGGTTTCCAAATTGTAAACACCTAAGTCAAAGGATTGGTAAATTATCTTTTCATTCTTGGCATTATATTCAATGATCATGTATTTCATTTTGGGTTCCTAGTTGATCCTTATTTGATTGGGAATACTACACCAATGTAGCCACATGTGGGAACAATCAATAGACATATATCCATTCAAGTATTTATTCTAGTCATGATTAATAAGAATTTTTAAGCCTCATATATGTCAATGACTTGAATGTCTATAAGCTGCTAGATTCGAGGTTCATGGGCAAGGTGCATGTGAATATTTAACAATTCACCTACTAGTTTCACTCTTGATTTGTATAATTGTACCACTACCTTATTTTATTTGAATAGGTTTAATACTAATTTTTCATACATTCCCAAAGGCATAATTTTAGCTGAAGCACTAGAATATAGCAAGAAATTATGAATATTCTTACCAAAAATTCTTATAGTTAATAAAAATGGTGGAACTTCATGCTTACTCTTATACATTACCATATTTACATGAGCCTATTTAAATTTGTTGGAGCTATGATTTTCATTCAATGATTTCAATAGTAAATCATGCTATTCAATGATTTGAGTGAGTTCATATAATGTTATGTTTGCCTTGATCTTATTCATATCTTCCACTATGTTATATCCACCCTTGGATGTTGTGCATGGATCTTTTATTGTTGGCTTAATTTTCTTACCTTTAGGTGGTGGAGGATTATTGTTTGTCCTATCATCAGGAGGTGTAGTGAAAGTTGTCAAAGGTGGTTTTTTATCTTTACTTCTCAAAGTATAGTTTCTCCTTTGGTATTTTTGGAAAGCATGCACCTCCTCAACATTATCCTCATGATCATTTTCATTTTATCTAGGAAAATCATAGGTCTCAACCATGAGGACCAATTCTAGGGATCTAGAGGCATCATTGGCATTTTTAGAGCCTTTAACATTACTTTGATTAGTGGAATTTATCTTGAATCCCTCTATTTGGATTTGAATGGCTTCGAATGCATGGAAAAATTCAACATAGTCTAGTTCTCCATGTCTAGCAGTATTGTGCACTTGACACCAGTTAGGCAAGGCTAACTAATAAATGTAAATTTCAGGCAACTTGCTCAAAGGGGGCTCACTATTATTGTTAGACCAATTGAATGGTCTGTTATATCTCTAGAAGTTATAATTTTTATTGGAAATATCACCAGTATTTCCCATTTGTTTTTTAGGTCCAATAAAACATTAGCAAGTTTTTGAATGGTTCTCTATATCAAATCTAATTCTACCTTTGGAGGTTCTAAGCTCTTGATTTGGGTCATAGTTTGAATGTTGGTTTTATTTATGGGAACCATTACTTGACTGACATTATTCTAGGGATGTGATCCAACATTTTCTTGGTTGAATAATCCTAGCTACTGGTTGGGTGTAATGTGGATCAAAGGCAACTAGTTAATCATTGGCAGTTGGTTCAATGCAGGTAGGTTTTTATTCATGTTGGGTATGGCATTTAGAGCAGGCAGTATTGTGTCATTATTTAGTATAACAAAGGTAAGATGTCCTTACATGTGAATTTTCTCATCAATATGGATGGCTTTAGCATATGCTAAAGGCAATGTGTCAATATTCAAGGTTTTCCTTAGGAAGACAACTGCCATCAGGTATAAGGCATTATTGTATATTTATAAAGCCAAATTGTCTATCAACTTATAGGGTGGAAATGTTAGGCTATACATATTTTATAACCTTGTATTGAATGTTCTAATTAGTTCCTTTATGTCCATTTTGAGGGTGGTGAAATATTGGTATATGAATCCCAGGGTTACTACCCTACCAAATTGGGAAATAAAATTATCATTAAACTAAGCCTATCCTATGATGGAATCTTCTAGTAAGTTGAAGAACCAATCATAAGCTGCATCTCAAAATGTGAAGGGAAAAAGGTGATAAGACACATCCTAATTAATCACATTAAGTAGCCTCAAAGATGCATTAAATGACTTTATATGCTCTTTATCAGTTACTCTACTGATGGGGGTAAAGAGAGGCAAATATTTCTCTAAGTTCCTATACACAACTCTAGGGATAATGATGGATGATCCAACTAACCATGCCATCATTGGAAAGAGGGGTTGAAAATTCTAGTTAGACAGGGAATTTGGTTGGGTCCTAGACTTCCTACATTTACCTTTGTTTGTTCTAAACTTCCTATGGGTTTCTAGGGATGTTAAAGGGACCCTAGGTTCATATTAAATTCTGGTTCTAATCCTAGGCAACTCCAAGATGCATAACATGTATTAAAGAGAAAAATAAATTCAAAGATCAACTCCATAGGTGTCAAATATTACAAGATCAGTGAACTTATTATAGAAAACCTTTAGATCAAGTAGCTTTACCTTTATCTTTGAGGATCCAAGCTTTGAAACCTTATAATTTCAATACCTACACAAATATTGTTAGTTCTTCACATTAACGTATAAAGATTAATTTTAGACCTATATTCTAAAGCATTTTTATGTCCAATTTAACACCATGAGAGTGCTTAATCACTTAAAAACATCTATTAGAACAAATCTATGTAAATGTTTACTCAATCTTAAGTAAAATAGATCAATTATGATCTTAAATGCCTATATCTAGTACAAGCAAGGCCTAAGCAATTGATCTTTGCAGAAATTCTTATGAATATCTAGATTATTTAATAAATTTATGTTAATCTTTGAAAAGATGATAAAAAATAACCTTCAATATGCTTAAAGAATGGGTATTTCACCTTCTTTGCACAAATTTAGACAAATATCCAAATTATTTACCAAATTTCCATGAATGAACACTAACTTTGATGAAGTTCTTCAAACAATGCAAATATTTGTATAAAGAATGCATATATTTAATGTTCTTTAACAATATTTGTGTAATTTGAAATAATTAAGCATATATCTAATGAATTACTCTATAATTATACAAAGATGCATGAAAGCAATTGCATAGAGGGTCTCCTTCTAGCACCAACATTTCCCCTTATGTTGATGCACTTAATGTGCTCCTTGTGTCACTAGGGAATGTGTGAAAGTAATGAACTCAATTTTAATTCCTAGAAGACTGGGGGCTTGAGTTATTTGTACAACAACTATTGGAATTAACAAAATAACATAGACATAGCCACCGCTTGTAAGTCTGCAAGCAAACCCTACTATAGGGACAACAAATTATATTTTTTTCTTGTTAATATTTGTGAAATTGTTCCAATTATTACCCAAACACAAAAAAACAATGAATATTTATAGAGTAAACTAAACTAAAGTGAATCAAGAGGTAGATCCAAGAGTGAGCAAGGTAAAGCAAAAATGAAAGTTTCCTTAAGATGTTTAAAGATATCAATTCTTCTGACTTCTATGACAAAACATATAAAATGAGCATTCACTAACTCTAGTGTAATAATCAAAGATATATGAATGTATTTGAGGATACAAAGTGAAGGAGGTGCATATATCTAAAATAATATGTTTTACAAAGGTTACTCATTAACATTAAATTGCATAAGCACATTCCACTACAAATAAGATGAAAATAAAGCACATACACTAGTAGATTTGTTAGCCTAGTATTAAACCCAAACCAACAAATGCATACAATGATATTATTGTCAAATTATCCATCATAAAAAAAATCATTATCTATCTAAAAACATGAGAAACATAAACCACATAATACACAATAAAGCGTATAAATAATCTCTCAAATTCTTAGTTCTTTTGTGTTAGTTCAATAACAACTATTCCTGATTTAAAATAAGGGGGAATATCCCTATATATAGGCCTCAAGACAACCTAGACAAGTTTAATTGGGCCCATTAAAGGTAAATAAATATATCCAAGTGGCCAAAATGCCACATATTACAATGGAATATTCTAAATTTAAATTTACAAAACTAAGTTGATTATTCCTCAAGGTCCTGGAGGAGGTTGTTGAGATGCTTGTTGTTGTTGCCTTTGTTTCTTCTATGCCTTTTCCTTTATCCACACTTACACATAGGCTAAGTAATCTTGTTAAATTTGGCTGAATTATAGGACCATAGGATGGAATAAGTTAGGTGTCTCTTGAATGAGCAATCTATGCTCTACAAGTATGGGCCTTAGTGTTTCTTCAATAGCATTGGATCTCTCTAGCCTCTGGTTGGAAAAAATGACAATGTTCATTACCTCAGTGGAAACCTTGGCACTAGTTATGTCCTAATGGAACTTAGCAATAAATAACTTCTTTTTAGCCCTAAATTCTTGGTCATCCATGAAGGTGCCATCATGTTTGGTCACCCTATTGACCATAACATCTTTCAACAAGAGTGCAATCTTGAATTCTATTTTTTGTAAGGATGCAATTGCATCCTTGACCCAATTCAACCACCTCTTCAATATCCATCTTCTATTCATCAATATGGTATGTGCTAGGATGATATCCTCAAGTGGCAACACCTTGAGGTTAGGGAACTTATTTCTTCTTGCAAATCTAGCCAAGTTTTCCAACTTGGCATCATAGAGTGCAAGTTTGTAGTCAAATTTAATGACCATATTATACTACAGAGTCCCATCTTCTTGTCTCCTTTTCAAGACTTTACAAATTAAATACATTGATGATTGCATTAATGACCTATATTTTAGTATTTTTTGGCACTATAGTTAATGCCTATTTATTCAATCTCTTTATTTCTTATTGCATTCCCTTCATCAAGGCTATCTTGGATTCTACATTAGCTTAGACTGTGGACAAAGGGTCCTTTGTATATTCATCTACCTCACTAGGGCCAACCTTCCTCTTTATTTTCAAAGTGAAGAGGGAATCTTCAATTTCATGGGCCAAAAATGAGTTAGACTAGGGTTACTCAACCTACCTCCTTACCACTCTCTTCATTGTCCCCATAGCAACATCAAATCTCATCTCAATTTGTGGTGTAGAGAGTACCACCTAAGGCCTTTATTGTCTTCCTACTTGTATAATGTCTCTTACCTAATTTAGAAGAGTAGTAGGTGTTAGATTTAGTAGGGGTGCCTGTAATGGAGGTGATTTAGTTGAGGTAGAGGCCAAAGCTATATAAGGAATGTGAGGCAAGATCATTAGGTTTACTTGCCTAAGTGTGGTAAATAGAGATCTTGTAGGGCCCATGTTTAGCACAAGTGAAGATAATTTTGTATACACACTCACCTTTATAGTCATAGTAATATTGAGTTACTTTTGAAAAGTGAATAGATTTGAAATGGGACTTAATGGCCTTACAAGTGTAGGGGAACCAAGAGAAAGTGAGGTACTTGTTGTGGCTACCTAGGAAGAAGTAATATTTACAGTGGCATGAACAATAAAATAGGGGAAGGTAAATATGATGGAAGTACTAGCTTGTCTCATGCTAGTATCGACTTATGAATGAGTGGTGGTGCTTTCAATTATGCTAATTGATCGAGGAGCCAATGGGGAAACAATAGTGGAAGAGCAATCATGGAAGTAGAAGTAGGAGTAGAAGCATATGTAATTATGATTAGAAAAGAGGGTAGAAGGAAGGTACTTACATTGGGATCCTAAGGTATGTTGGTGGCATCAAAAATCACTTGAGGAGTTGATATAGACATTATTTCCCCTCTCATTATGGTTTTAGGCTCCCTCTTCCTCTTGTAAACATTATCAATGCTCCTCCCAGTTAGTGCCTATAATTATTCCATAGATAGCTCAATGCCTTGATGAAATTCCTCAAGGTCAAAGTTAGTAGGGTCAGGTTGATCCAAGATTTGGAGAATGGCTCCCATATCAGATGTATAGATCAATGTGGGCCCTTAGGAGGGGTCAGGTTGGCTGCCAAATCCTCCTTGGTTGAAACTTGGAGGTAGGTCCTGAATAATTGAAGTGGATAAGAGTGGAGGTCTACATGGCCTATTACTAATAAGAGGAACATTATCTTTTTATTCTTCATCCTATCCTTCCTCATAATCGACATCAAACATGTTCCAATGAGTTGGTGGTGCCTGAGATTTGGTAGTATCTTCCTTCTTTTCTTTATCTAGTCTGATTTCTAGTTCAATGTTTTTCCTCACTACATTCTTGAAAACACCTCATCATTCATGGCATCTCTATATATCCATTCATGAACTTCCTATTGATGCTTATATTCCATTGCCACATCTTTATTGAATTTGAATAGATGCCTGGCAATGACATTGTTAGGATATCATGGTCTAAATTCATCCTTAGGAAATAGGTAAGAATCTATATGCCTAGTAGACATAATGATATCATGCCATTTGATAATTTTGGTTCTCCCCAATTTGTATGGAACCTTATGGGGGTCCATCTTCTTCTTGTTCTTAAATATTCCATCAACTCCATGTAGTAGTTGATAAGCCATCCATTCTTTTTTATCTTAATTGACATGTACCTTGAAAATCTAAGAGGAGGCACCATCACCCCCTCAATCATGATGACTATGCAGTTTGGGTACAAATAGTAGCTACCCATGTTAGTTAGAATTTGCCTAACTTCTAGGGGAACTCTCTGCATCTAACACTTAGTGATTGAATTGTAAACTATTGGATAGAATTCTTCTATAATCACTCTTATATTTCATTTGAGTTGATGAATGTGAATTATAGAGAAAAGATGAGGCACAACCTCTTATCACTCAAGAGACCATGAATTCTAACTTAGTTGAGTGGTTGCATAGATTGCATCCAATAGATAACTCATCATGAAGAAACATGCACCATTATTTCAAGTGTCATTCATTACATACATGAAATTATGGTTGATAATTTCCCCGAGTGGGGGAATCTACTAGTCCTCAAGGATTATCTGTAGAAATGGAATAGTCATTATGTCCATGTAGGCAAGGTGTAGATTGCCAAATATTCTATTAAGGAGGGCAAGGTTAATTTTGACCCCTTGCCTAAACTGTTATATGGGCAAGTTTCCTTGATCATCCATGAGAATAACTCCTATTAGGTCAGTCACCCATGAAGCCAAGACCTTCTTTAGGGAGTGCACCTCATACCAGTTGTTGATGATGACTTGGTTATACTCTATCTATGGAGAGGGGATGTTATAATACTTCTCAAATCTCAGCCCTACTATGAAAGCAATAAGGAGCTCCTAGGATATTGACTTGATCAACCCATATTCACACTTCAACCTCCCAAAATAACCATACACTAGGTTAGTGCATGACATGACCTTTGGTTTAACTAAGACCTTTTGGAGATCAACTGCATTAATGGCAAAGATATCTGAATCTAGTTGGATTATATGAGTCATGGTCTTATTCTCATTAACCTCCCTATATCCTGCTACTTTAAAATAAATACTATTATAGTGCCTGTTGCTAGATGTTATGGCCTCAAGAATGAATTCAGTGTCTTTGAAGATGATGAAAGTACCATATTGGAATAGGAAGTAATAATTTCCAAAAAAACTAATCTTACCCATAGTAAAGGGACCTTCATGTGCCATCTTTTATAATGCTCTAGGTAGAAATCAATACCTCCTTGTAACTTTTTGCAAATTTTGAGCCACAATAATGGTGGTTAGGAGTGCAGTTTGCAAACGTCTTGAGCTTTGTCATACTTGGAGAGTGAAGACAATAGAGAGAGCAAACACGTATAACTTGAAAATGTATACATCAATAGTTTTGATTATGTAGCCTTTTGAAAGATCACCCTAAGTAATGCAAGGTTGAGGGTGATTCTTGTTTGTGACATATTAATGGTGAGCTTGCCAACTTTGCATATATTTGAAACAATCTTTGAACTATTGCTTTTCGTAATTAATTTCACTAGAATTCAAATTTAGCTTTAATTCACCTTTGATTTTCCTTGAATTTTAGATTTAAAACTAAATATTTCCACCTTTTGATATGTGGCTTCCACCTTAGATCTAGCTAAGTACTTATGGGGCCTGAATATGACTAGACTACCTAGTTGGCTTGAAATTCAAACACATGGCACCTTTATATTGCCTCATAGATTCTCAAAATGCAACTTAGCATGATGAATCCTTTGTATCTCAGCATGTGGAATCTTTTAATTTATAGCGATCTCTCAGATGGTGATTTTTAATTTTGATTGGTCACAAGATTGACATGCATTTATCTCATAGGAAATGATAGCTTTTATTTCTAGGTGTCACTCTCACATAAGGTTCTCAGAGCTTTACTTGCTAGGTGTCTCCCTCAAAAAACTTATGGATAACTATTAGTAAATTGGTGCTAATCAGATGGCTCAAATGGAGACACGTATCTATCTCTGAGGTGATCTCATTGATATTAGATAGAAATAATATAGGAATGACACATGGCATCATCAGAAGGTTTGAAGGGGAAACACATCATTTTGGTGGGATTTTGTTCATTCTTCTACCAAGTGTCATTCTCAAAAGGAGCCTTGGATAGCTGTATATCATCGAGCCTTAATCAAATGGCTCATGTGTAACCACATGTTTGCTTTATGAGCTCTCATGAGCTTATGATGGATGTAATGTGGCATGGACATGTAGGGGCTTGGATGAATCAAAAGGGGGCACATGTTGCTTCATAATGCTATTCAGGTCTAATTAGTTTCCATCAAGACACATGGTGGTATGTTGAAACATTTTGTACTATGGTGGGATGCATAGGGTATGCATGGTGGATTGGATTGAATGGGATTACTTATGGGGGATAAAATCTTAAAATGTAGCCCTAGGATTTGAATTCTAATGGCTAGTCTCCTCATGATCCCTCTAGATGAATCCACGTAGCTTGTAAACTTAGTAGATTCACTCAAAGTGTCTTACATAGGATGCAATGAATATTTAAGTTATTATGAATCCTAGTGAGATGGACGCCTATCCTTATAAGGCTGTAGTCTAAACTTTGATGTCTTATGAGGCATCGTAAATCATAGTTTTAATTTGACATCTTGTGAGGTCAAATGAGAAACTAAGTTAGTTTTCCAAAGATGTCATTGCCTATCTTAAGCAAATTTAAACAATTTTAAAGAAAAACTCTATAATAAAATGCTTTAAACACAACATAATTTTAGTTGAATAAGTCCCAATGAAGTTGGCCAGGTTCATGCTGATTAAAGATCTAAGTCGTGTCTCCTTAGAAAAATATGCATGTCATTGAAACATCAATGGTCAATAGTTCATTATTGAATAAATCTTTTAAAAAGATTTGAAAACATTTGAATATTTCTAAGTGTCAACCATTATTGCAAAATGAATGATTAAACAAAAAATTATAGAAACATAAGTAATGGTAAATTAAATCAAATTTATATGTAGCCAAATCATTTAACTGTGCTTAGCATCTTCGGCACTTTTTGAAGTTTGAAGAAAGGAGGGTCTCCATTCTAGAAATAGGGGGATGTTGATCATCAACACTTTTAAACACGATCATAAAGCATACATAGGTGCAAGAATCAAATAGAGAATAATGATTCTTATAAATATTCTCTCTTCATCTTCTTCAAGCATCCGTTTGGCCAAACATATTTATATAAACTTCAAGTGTTTCTCTCTTTTTGATTTTTCCCATTCTTGGCTTCATCTAGATTTTTAATTATAGTTTTTTGAAAATAGTTCAATGCCACGAAACCTACTTGGTATCATGAAACAAGTTTTTAAATTTTAAGAAATAAACTAGCAATATATATAGGTAGTGATGCATATTACATACCATACTTATGAAGTTTATAAAGATTTATAAACACTTGGAAATTTCTTTTTTAATAAGCTTGAAATAAAATATGCTCCCTTTTTTATCACTGCTTCTGACAAGGTGCACCTTATTTGAGTGCAAACCCATGTTTACAAATCAAATCACTTAGCATCACTAATAATATTAGAAAGAAACATTGTCCTTATTTAAAGTTATGGAACTAGTTTTCATCTCTCACAACAATTTTCCTTGCAAAAATATTGAAGATAAACTTGATTGTAGTGTGATAGTCAATACATACTCAAAGGTTCTTGACAAATCTAATAGTTGTTCTATGGGGTGTGTTTAATAATATAAATACAATTTCTAACTTGTCATTATGGTGTCAAATGAATAATCATTTTTTCTCCTCCTCAACATTATCCAATACATGTTTTGAATCTATAAAATATCCCATTGCCTTCATCTTTGAAGACATTTTCTCCAACTTTGCATAGATCTCATGTCTGTGGGTGTGTTTTGTTTCCTACAGAAAAAATATGTACCATTTTGTATCCTTTAATCTGACTATATATTACATCAAACTCCTTATAATTTGAACCTCACCTTGCCTCCCCACTTTTGCATATATGTTTGAGAGAAGAACATAAGTCAAAACATTTTTAGGATCAATCTAAAAAAGAAGAGTCAATGTAAATGCTACTAACTCTATACTCTTATGTGGTCTATGAACACCAAATAAACAAATACAAATAACCACCATAGGTTTAATTAGCATTTTTATGATAGATTTTAGAGTTTCCCTATGATATCCAATGTGACCAATAATGTCAACCATGCACACATAATGATCAATTGTAGGTGTAATGCAATTGGATCCACTCATGCCATTGAAGTATTTACAACCCTCATCCACTAATCGTGCATAGTTGCATGTTAATAAAACACATGTGAATCTTATGTGGTCATGGTTTGTTCTAAAAGACATCATTATTTCAAAGATTTTGGAAGCATATTTGAAAAATCCATTTTGTGCATATCCTACAATCAGATCATTTCATGAGACCACATTTCTTTCAGGCATGTTTTCAAATAATTCTTGTGTCTTATGTATACTTCCACATTTTACATACATGTCTATCAAGGCAATTTCAACTACAAAAATTAAGAGATGTCCACTTTTGATTATGCTTTGATGGATGTCCATTCCTTATTCCAAATATCAGATTTTATCATAGGATGGGAGGATATTGGCAAAGGTTGTTGAGTTTGGATTTACACATACCAATTCAATTTTCTTAAAATTTTCCAAGGCCTTTTCACCAAACCCATTTTGTATATATCTTGCAGTCATTGTAGTCCATGAGACCACATCGATTTGAGGCATTTTTTTTGAGTATAGAATAAGGCTATCAAAATCATAGAGTAGATCTGGTAGACACATGTGTGACTTACATTATTTTGCCTTTTGTATAATCTTTTTGTATGTATTCAACCTTTATAATCGTAGTAATAGACTTAAAAATGCGAAGAGTCACTCCTTTTGGGTATATCAGGAGGGAATATGAAGAGATAATGATTTGTAAAACTTTATATATAATACTCAATTGCATTTGAATATGGTTCTGATGTGATAGAGATTAATACATATTATTTTGAAATTGTTTTCCTATGTATCTTTTATCATTGTTTTATGTGCAGTGAATAATTCATTTGCTTTAATTTGTTAGTCATATGAGTTTATACTAACTATTCAACTTATAATAACCTGTGTTTATCTACACATTTATCTATTTTGTCTATTAATCAATATATTTAACCTAAATTTCTAAAAAATGTTTAATTTTATTAATTTATGCACAAGTTATCCCTGTATTAACATGTTATAAAGGGTTTTTTTAGGACCTCTACTAATAATGGTGTGGTGAGAGTAGAATTTGTTTTGAAACATGATGAAATGGTTGTTAGGGAAAAGAGATATAGAGAGATGTCTTGATAAAAGAACTCAAAAAATTTACAGAAGAGGAAGTGAGAAGAATAAGAAAGACTACAAAGTAAATTAGTGAGGAGAATATCTATGGATAAATCTATGAAATATTCTAGTGCAAATTTCTTGAGGTATTAGTTACATTGTTATCTATATTGGAGTATTACTATTTTTAGATAAGAAGGATGAAATTAATAACCTGGTTAGAAGAAAATATAGAAATCTACAGAACCTAGATACTAATTGGACCTATGTAGTAGACTAATGGATCAAGACTACCATTGACAGATATATTATCAAATTTGTTGTAAAAGGATATTTGGACTTTGAAGCTATGTAGGACCTATTTGTTAGAGTAATCTACATAAAGTTCCTTGAATGACTTCCTACTCTAATTAAGATGTTGGTTATGGAAAAGGACATGGCACCTACTCCTACCAACATGGAATAATCACTTTGGGAATTATTGGGATGCATGTAATGTAGAAGTGAATGATGCAGAGTTGAGTAGAGATAATTAAACCTAAACCTAGAATATGGAGGAAAAATAGAACCATAATGAAAAATGATGCTAGGATTAGAAAAAGAACCATGACAACAAAGAAGATGGAAAAACTTGAATAATCAAGACTTAACTATGAGTAGGAGTAGGAATAAGGAAGAAAATTTTGAAGAAAGGGGAGCCTAGAGAGAGGCTTCACAAGATCTAGGAATTAGAGAAGGTAAAGAGTATGAAGATTAGGAAATAAAAATGATCGAGGAGGTAGAAGACAAATTTGAGAGTAACGAGGATATGGAGCAGAGTGAAGAGGAAGAAGAAATTAGAATAAAAGTTGAATAATTAAAAGATAGAAGTAGATCAAAGTTAATAGGAAAATTAATTGAAGTAATGAAATAATATTCATGATAAGAGATTATGTAAAAGAGCATAAGTATCTTAGGTTCAAGATCATAGTCATAAGAAATTGAGGACATATATCATTCATTTTTTGAGTACTCACCCCTAGCCTAATTCATCTTTAGTAAAAAAACTAAGCGTAAAGGAAGGGATGATTAAAATTTGGTTTGAGGTGTTTATGGATAAATTTGGAGAACTTAGTGTAGAGATTAAGAAGTCCATATATAAGAAGAGGCTCGAAGAGGTTGTATTTGATTTTGAGACTAGTTTTAAGATGCTAATAAAAATGAGTGCATAAAAGCCTATAGTCATAATGAATAGTGTGTAGCAACTTATAGTCACAGCCATTAGTATGTAAAATATGGTATTAATAATTAAAATCACATCAAATATGGTGTTGAATTCAGACATGTTTATTGTGTTGACACAATATGATGGGTCTACAGACCCTGAATAACATTTATTAACATGTGACATGAAATGGTAGGTTAAGGGAATTGTTGACTATTTTGACCACAAGTCAAAATAAGTCAACCCCATATAGTTAAAAACTTGTATAGGGGTCTATTAGGGTATTTTATGGTGTTTCATGGTCTTAAAAATATTATTTTATGAGTCTTTAGCTTTGTCATATTCATCTTTAGTCTTATGTCATTCTTAGGGTCATATTTGGATTATTTAAGAAGTTTGTATAGTTTAGAATTAAGTACAAGTGTTCTAAAGTGTATATCAACATTAATGTGTTATTTTGGAGTCAGAGTAATTGTCTTAAACTGATAAACTATAGGTCTCAACATTAGAACAATAAAATTAGATAGTTAAAGGTAGTTTTTAGTTGGTTATATGGATTATAGAGCATATTTGACATGTGTGGCAGGCTTGGCATTAACCCTTCAGGTCCCTTGATCTCATTTCTACATTTGATCATATTTTGAGGTCCCAAAATTGGAAAAAAATATTTCATCCTTCTATCACTCTTCTTTGCATATACCAAAAAGGTCAACTAGTTTTGGTTTAGTAAAAATAATAGGGATTGATTCAAATCAAATGCACTTGGTGGGAGACAGTACCCTTTGTATAATTCCATTTAATGGTAGGAGTTCAAGGATTTATTATATATTCTTTATGAACCATTAATTATAAGTTTACTACCTTTTTTTGCTTGCTCATTCCCGCACCTTACAAATTTCTTCTCTGTTTGAGCTAGTTCATATAAATCTGGTACTATACGTAATTCTTAAGAGGATGTATATCCTTCTCACATGGATGTCAACCTATTTTTCATGTGTAGAGTGAAAGAGGAAGGCACGAGTACCTCAATTTTCTTGTTGAGACTTCAATGGCTAGTTTGTAGACATTTTCATCAATTTTAAAAGTTCATATCCCTATTTTCACCTTCATGAAAATGTTAATATAGGAATATCATGTTGTGTTTGTATTTCATCATAAAGTGATCATACTTATCCAAGGAGATGTGGACTCAAATTCATTTCTAGAAGGATAACTCAATCAAGTGAATGAGAGTTTTGAGTAACTATGAAGAGGGAATGAAGAGTTTCAAGATGTTGAATGCACTCTTAAATCATGAACAATCAAGTTGAACTATTAAAATGATGTATGATTGACTATGATAACTAGTTCTTCCATATACGTAGTTCTCAGCCTTGATGTTCACCTACAGGTGCCCCACAAAAGACTAAGCATGTTAGAAACAAAACATTTGAACTTATTTGACACCTCCCAAGGTGGAAAATATCAGTTGTGAAACCATTTCATCATGCACATAGTCTTATATTATACCTTCACAATTCTATATATTGTATGTGCACCTATAGGTCTCCATAGAGGTCTAAGAGAATTGGAGTATAGGTGTTTGACACTAGTTGGAACTTTCATTGAGGTATTAAAACATTAAAGGTGCCATGGTGATCTGATAGAGTCACAAGGTAGAAAACAAACTTGAATCTATGTTCTTAAGTCAAGAAGGTTGTTTTAGGGACATGTTACCTTAAAGTCTCCAAAATAAGGAGTTTGCCTTTATTTTGACCCTTCTATAGTAAATCATATAAGATCTAATCAGGGCTAAATGTTTCCATCATGGAGCCCTATCATAGGGACATTGATTTAATAAGAGAGTTTGGTTTTTTGGTCATGTAAGTAGAATATAGGAAGGCCTCCATCTTATGCATTCCTTCACTTTAGAATGCCCATATTCTCTACAATGTTTTGAGCCTAAATGACCTTATAATGCAACAAGGACATGATATTTGCATAAATCATGAAAAAGTGGCCCCTTAGTTTGAGATATCATAAATTAATTCAAGGAAGATCAAAATAGATGAACAGTCCAATTGAGGGTCACATTATCACCTATAGGTCTCATGTCTCACAAGTTGGTGTCTACAGTCAGTCAGACTAATAATGTATTGATAATGAGACCTAATAGAAGTAAAACCTACAAGCAAATGACTCCATACAAATGGAAATGATATATGACCTAAGTATCAACCCAATAGATTGGATAATCATGATTTGACACTGATAAACACCTACAGGGTTTCCCTTTGTGCTCTTAGAAAGACACTTATAGGTTAGCTAGCGACTGATAGCATATTGGAAGCTATTAGTCTATTTGTTATTTTAGCCTTGGGACATAATATGAGTATGTCCAACTAGGAGAGGAACTTAGAGTATCTAAGGAAAACCTAATACTTTGAAGCATGAGATACAATGTCTAACTTGGAATAAACCTACATGCATATACTCTTTTTGAGTGAATGACATAGTCATAGTTTGCTAGCTAGGCCTAGGTTTGGAGAGATTTGAGGAGTTAGATGAATGGTAGGGTATTGGACATGTTTGATAAGGATTTTACAATGGTGACATAGACCTCATGAGATATAGAGGAAAAGGAAACAAGATAGATTTTGAAGTTCAAGCCTCAACCTATGGTTAATAGACAAAACCTACACATAATCAATATTACATAGTTTACATTGAGGTTTTTGAAGGCTTAAAAGCTTATTGGTGTAATCCAACATTTAAAATTGGTACATATGGTACTCAATACCTATTTGTGCTCATCATATATTTAATTTTTTTGGTAATATAGGGTAAGTTCCCTTTATTCTGTCTAAGATAGAGGGCACTCCTAGAGAAAGAAAATTATAGGTTTGACATGAAGAGGATAAGGGTATGAGATAGGAAGTTATAAAACTACGAGGAGGGTGTGAAGAGTTATAGTTAAAGTGGAAAAATGTGTATATGTCTATGCAAAAAACATTGACATCTAATGGTGGCCTAAGCCCATAGAAGTATAGTTAGGCCTAAAGCCCTAAAGGGGTCCAATCTCATTTGTAGCACTAGATGAACCTTCTAATGGATTGTATCATCTTCATGGGGAGATATAAGGTGATTTAGAACCATTAAGTTATAGATAATAGTTACAATAAAGTCATTATTAGCTCAAACCTATGATAGAGTATGCAGAATACACCCCCAAGCTTGAAAGGCCATATTTAGATGCTAACACTGGTACAAACCATTGCATGGAGATCCATGGATATGGTCATGATTGAAGAGGGTCCTAAAATTCCATTTAATAATATTTTTTCATAGATTAAATGTCTAACTTTTATGAACAATCCCTAAGGGTAAAAACAGTCTAAAAGCTTCCAAAACCCTTGCTTTTGACCTGATTGGAAAGATAAGGAGAAGATGCATCCAAATGAGCTATTTTGGTTTGGGAAGTGTTTTTTACTTGTAGATAAATCCCTTAGGATCTTTCCAATTAGATTGGGTAGTACCTTATTTGTATGGATAGGGTACAAAATAGGTTTACTTGACAAATTTTGATCTTTTTGTAGGTGTAGGGGAGTCTTAAAGGATGAATATTATTATGGAGGTCAATTTAGACCTAATATAACTCATTATGCCCATTTATTGCTTTGGATAAGCACATAAATATCTCTTCTATCTTCTTCACTTCAAATAGTTTATAGAAGACAATTAGAATAGAGGGCAATCACAAAGTGAGAAAGTGATAATCCTAATTGGGAGGCCTTTTAGGGTCTGATTGATGGATTTGGTGGTAAGAGGAATATTGATAGGTGTCATATCACCCATGACATGGATTTTATTGAGAAAATGAAGACCATATTGATCTCAAATGTGAAGATAGACCTATAGAGCTAGTGATGATGATTGTATATGATGAGAACACTTGTCTAGAAATAGACCACTAGTTAGGAACACATATAATGCATGTTAAAGCTTATTTATAACCTCCCATTCATAGTGCATATGTGTCAACTATTCATAGCCTAATTTGGAGTGCTCAAGGTAGGAAAAATGATGGAATCAGTTTCCAAGAAGCCAACTGAGAGTATCCTATGCCAATTTTGGGGAGTTTGATGCTTTTGCAGGAAATTTGTCCAAATATACCTTTAATATCTTATTTCATACTCCTTTCTCCTACAACATAACTAATTCTCATGCCTTGACAAGTGGAATTATGACCCTTTAGCTCCACTTCTCTTTCTCCTATCACACATTCTATAAATGCAAGTCATTTTGGCTCTTGTTTTATAATTCCACACCTAGAATGGTAAAGCCATAATGGTTTGATGTTTTAATTTACCTTTGAATAATACATAAAATCTAGTTTTGAGTTCATATACTATCTTTTTACAGTGTGTGAAGAGATGTATAGTGAATAGTTAAGTGATTTACATCTATCCTTGTTTTCTCTCAATCCTTCCATGTTTGATGCAAGATTTTCCCACTATAGGAGGTCACATGAAGTGTTGTTAAATGTATGAGTCTATTTTCAATATCCTTAATGTCTATAAATGATCTCTGATTCACTTACCTTGAGTATTTTTCATTCATATCACCTCCATGTTGAATTACTAATGTTAGAGTATTTTAGGACTTTGAAGCTAGTGTTATAGGTCATTTCTCTTAGTGAAAGAGTATGTTAAAATAATGGAGATCCTTATGGTGTATCGTACCCTTAGATTATTTTACCTTCATGCATATTTCTACTCCTTTTCACATAAATAATTAGTTAGTGTAGGTGATAAGCACTTAAAGATCAATCTAGGGAGCTAGCACTTAAACCTAAAGGTCTACCTCTATTATATGCAACGTATAGGCCTAGAGCTATTCCAATATTACTTAAATCTTAGAGTATGATTGAAAAACCTCCTATAAGGTGTAATATTTGGTGACAATAGGAATAAATTATGATAATGTAAATAAGTGTGAGATCATAGGAGCTTTAAATGGTCAAAATTTAGAATTCAGTTTCAAAAGAGATGTTAATATTCTAGATCTTTATCAAGTTTAAACATAACTGGTTATATAATTTAAAATGAAAAAGTAAAATAATTAGACTATTAGGACTAAAAGTAGATTTAATAATAGAGTAGAGAATCCATATGGGACTATGATCACAAATTCTTGGATGTGATGGATAATATTGATTTTATCATGGAGGATAAGGATAAAGCTACCTAGTTTGTAAAAGGGATACAATCAAGAATTATATTTTCCATTGCCCAGTCCCAATTCTTATCTAATGTTGATGCTTGAGCAACTGTCCTACAAGTGGAAAAAATTGAGTATTATGGAGATGCTCCAATAACTAGTTCCAGAGTGGAGGAAAAAAATATTCTATTCTAAAAAAACGTAGATGAGATGCATGAAAGTGATAAACCTACATTCAACTTATAGTGTATGGTGTGTGAAATTATAAATGCATCACATCTATAAATCAACCCTAACTTAGAGAAGATAGAGCATATCTACACTTCTGATTGGGAATACATTTGTTAATTGGGAGCATGACTAATATGGGGATCTAATAGACCTAATTAGGGGATCACTTGTTATAATACACCATGATAGGAAGCGTTCCAAATCCTGTAGTCTAACACAATCATGCAACAACCCTAAAAGAATCTTAGGTTTGATATTCACTTTATTCTAATAAATAAGTAAAGTAAATCTAATCTAGTGCACACCAAAGCTTCTGGCACAATATGAGGGGTTAGAATCAATCGAAAACATGTATAAGAGAATATCAATTAAGATAAGTATGAGTAAGACCCTAATACATGGAATATGAAGAGTAATATTATTCAAGCTAATACTTATGCCACTTCTTTGTACTAAAATAGAGGAAAACAAAGTTATAATATACTTACCTGAATGTGAACCCATCAAGACTCAATCTCTCCCTTGGCTAAAGGGTCTTTGCAAGAGGTTTTTGTGGTTCGTAAGGATAACTAAGAAAGGCCAAAACATCCAAGACTTATCCACAAGACTATATTATCTAAGTAGAAAATCTAAGCTAAGACTCAAGTAAAATGGTGTAAGAGCAGATTATAAAGAAGTGCAAGTGAATAATAAATCTTGATTGCATATTGAAATAATGATGAAATGATCTTATATTTATAGGTAGATTTAACCCTAAATACTTTTATAAATGTCGACTGTACAGGGTCAACCTAGTCAACCCTGTATGTTTTTGGTTAATTATTCACTAGGTCTTGAGATAGGTTGGCTAGGTACTAACATAAATCTCAAGTGAAAATATCCTAAAAAAATAAAGGGTCTACCCAGTTGACCTAGTAAAATTGACTATCCAAATGGGATTAATGTGAGGAAAATAGGGATGAAAAGAAGAAATATACTAGAGGAGTGTGAAAGTGAGGAGTAATAGCTTAGGGAATGGTTTTAGGATCTGGTTAAATTGGAAATAATGTGGCAATAAGGGATAATAATCTTGTAAAGAACCAAAGGTCTTCCCACCCCTTTCTTGATGCACCCTTTAAGGCATGCACTCAAAGAGATTGAGTCTCGATGGGTTCTTGCAAGGTATAAAGCATCAGTAATTGATAAAATTTTGAAAATATTTTGTGTATACATATGCCCCACTCAAAGATCATCATGTGTCATTAAGGTACAATAGGGGGTGGTGCTTTGAGAAAGAACATAGTACCACACAATGCCGATGATTTAAAAAAGTAGCAATATTTTAAAGCAAAAATAACTGAAAATAAATGACTTAAAAGGAAATAACAAAAAAAATAAATGTGATGCCTACCTTGACTTACCTTTAATGTTGGATGACTATCTAATGTGTTTTTAGTTTTGATTATGGATGGCATAGAGACTAATTTTGACAAATCCAAGAATACAAAACTAAAGAGCAAAAATGAACAAATGCAAGAAAATCCAATATAAATAGTGCTATGAGGATAGGACATACTTAAGAATTTGGCAAGCTAGGGTGATAAGTACTATGTTAGACCAAATGACCAAGTCAAACAAGAGTAACTTGAGTAACTAAAAATCCAAGGCTACTAAAGACCAAAAAACTCAAACAGGTAAACCTTAAGTAAAAAAGACAAACTCACCATGTCAAATTAAGGATACATATCAAAAAGATGGTAATAAAACATCAATGTGAAAGTAGTAAGAATCCTTATTTAAACAAGGATGGGAAAGAAAAAAAAAATGGTAAAACAACATTGATGAGTGAGTAGTAACAATCCATATCTTAATGATCAATAGAAAAAGGAGATGCGTGAGTAAGAAGTAATAAGCCAACCTCAATTAACAATGGAAAAAGGGATAGACTCAGGTTTCCACAATAGAAGGATAGTAAAACAATATAAATGGTAAAGGGAAAGTAAAACAAGTGTAGAAATGTAAATCATGATGTAAATAATGTGATTCATAGTTGCTTAAACATGTTATTTTGCACTAAGGATAGATAAAACTAAAACAAAGCAATGCTAGCATGTTTTTAAGAGGTGAATAAGAAAGAAATAAATTAGAGGTAAAATATATTTGGAATCATTATTTAACTTTCAAGGGGGGAAATGAAATGGGTAGAGGGGAAAATGAAGGAAAAACCAAGGTAGAGGAATTATTTATTGAAGTGAAGACACTCAAATTAGGTTTATCAAAATAAGAGGACTATCGACCTTAAGGACTCTGATAACTTCTCTTATCCACACAATTCTTAGGTCATGAAATGTAGTATGTAGATCATCCCATGAAGGCTATATGCATGAAAATTAAAATGGACCTACCTTCCCATAATGTGTTCCATGTTCCTTAGGACCCCTTATAGAGCCGTTGATCTATTGCAAAGATCGGGTACCTACATGAGAAAGTAGGTAGAACCATAGAGTTTATTGAATTCCCCTATTCCAATCTACTAGCCTATTGCACCCAAAAGGACCTTGGCTCTATGTGAGGCCAAATATGGAGTTTTAACTTCTATTATAGATAGGAGATGTGCTTGTAATCACATCTTTTGGAGTGAATTTGACTTTTAAGATTTGTATGTTGCCTTTTAGATATCATTGCCTTTTGTTTCAAATGATTTGGATTTTAATTTTTTTAATGGATTTTTACATTCCTCCTCCATACAGATTTGGAATACCAAACATGGGTACTAAATATGACTTAATTTGAATACTTGGGACTTGGTTTCTAAGAGAAAGAAATTCAAAGAGCATGGGGTTTAAGAGTCCCATAAATCTAGGTGAAATAAAAGTGTTATATTGACTTTGACCTTATTTTATCTAATGTGGAGATGAAAGGAAGGGGAAATAAATAAGAATGACACATGGAATAATTTTAATCACTTCAAATCATAAAAAAATGTGACAAAGGGAAAAAAGAGATACAATGACAAAAAAGTGTGATTTCATATCAGAAGAATAAGGGAAATGGAGGAAAACATGCTAACATGGATTGTTGTACAAATTCCATCTATCAAACAAAGTAAAATATAAATTTTACAATAAGGATCAAGAAGATTAAAAGGTGAGAATTTTATGAGGAGGGTCAGATCCTATCCATGGTCTTACACTACAACTGCATAAAATGGAAACCCATGAGGGTGCTAAAAAGCATGAAAAATAAGGTAAGAAAAAAGATGGTAGTTTTATGAGGAGTGTTAGGTCCTATCTATGGTATTACAAAGTAACTCATAAAAGAGAAACCCAAAGGGTGTCAAAAAAAAAGAGTATAAAACATAAGTGAGAAAAATAAGTAAAAAGATGGTAGTTTTGTGAGGAGTGTTAGGTCCTATCCACAGTCTTACAAAGCAACTCACAAAAGAGAAACCCTTGAGGGTGCCAAAATAAAAATGTAAAAGGATAAATAAGACTATGGTACATCAAGAAACTAGAAGACCAAAAAAGGACTAAAAGTTTGTGAAAAGAGGGAACTTGCTATAGAAAGAAAGACCTATGTAGGATAACCTATAAAAAGTGTTAGATAGATGTATATAGAAAGCATGAAAAGAAGGAAAGGATCCTAAATTAAAATCTATATCAAGGATGAGCATGTTAGAGATAAGCCTATGTATCTCAGAAGGTTTCTTGAAGTTGAATTAGTTTGGTTGCATGTATTAGAGAGTAAGAGTGGGCATCGCAAGATGCCCTAAAGGGTAAGTGGATGTAGGTATGGGCATCACAAGATGCCATAGAGTCTAAAAGGATATGTAGGTGGGCATTTTTATATGTCCCAAAGGCTAGATTAATTTGTGGATGGGCATTGAAAGATTCCCCAACAACTAAAAAGAGGAAGAAGAGATAGGAAAAGATAAAAAATAAAGAGAAACCCATAGAGTGTCTAAATGGGTTCAAGTTATCCAAAAAGATTCTGATAGGGGATATGATGCTTTAGGAAAGAAAAAGAATTCTAAGCAAGAATAATAAAGTAAAAATACAAAGAACTAATTTAGGCATATAAAGAACTAAGTCAGATATACAGGGAAAGTAGAGAACTATATAGGGTTGACTGGGTTGATCCAGTACAGAAAATATGGCCTATAAATATTATAGGGTCAACTTGGTTGATCTAGTATAGAAAATAGGGGATAAAAATTGTAAAAGGTTTACTAGGTCAACCTATTACAAAAAATAGGGTCTAAAAGTTGATAAAATAGGAATACAGGGTCGATAGAGTCGACCTCGTTCTGTATTCTAGATAAAAATAAGGAAGAAAAGATACAGGGTCGATTGGGTCGACCCAATATTGCAAATATATGATAAATAGAATGATAAAATAAGTGAATAAATAGTACAAGGGTTAGTTCATTTTGAGTTCACCATAATGTGTACAATCAAAAAAGCATCATGTTTATAAATCAGTCCTGGCTCAGAGAAGATAGAGCATACCAACACTTCTGATTGGGAATACATTTGTTAAGAAGGAGCATGACTAATATGGGGATCTATTAGACCTTATTAGGGTATCAATTTTCACAATAAACCATTCTAAGAAGGGTTCTAAAGCCTACAGTCTAACATAACCATGCAACAACCCTAAAAGAGTCCTAGGTTTTATAATCATTCTATTCTAATAAACAAGTAAAGTAAATATAATCTAGTGCACACCAAAGCTTGTGGCATAATATGAGGGGTTAGAAGCAATCAAAAACATGTATAGGAGAATCTCAATTAAGCTAAGTATGAGTAAGACCCTAATGCATAGAATATGAAGATTAATAATATTCGAGCCAATACTTATGTTACTTTTATCTACTAAAAGAGAGGAGAACAAAGTTAGACTATACTTACCTGAATGTGAAACCATAGAGACTCAATCTCTACCTTGTCTAAAGGGGCTTTGCAAGAGGTTTTTATGGTTTTTAAGGATAACTAAGAAAGGCCAAAACATCCAAGACTTATCCAAAAGACTAGATTCTCCAAGTAGAAACTCTAAGCTAAGACTCCTCAAGTAGAATGGTGGAAGAGCAGATTATAAAGGAGCATGAGTGAATAATAACTCTTGATTGAATATTGAAATAATGAAAAAATGATCTTGTATTTATAGGTAGATTTAACCCTAAATCCTTTCAAAAATATCAACTATATAGGGTTAACCTAGTTGACCTTGTATGTTTTTGGTCAATTATTTAATAGGTCCCGAGATAGGTCAGCCAAGGGCTAACATAACTCTCAAGTGAAAATATCTTGAAATAGTATAGGGTCAACCCAATCAACCTAGTACAATAGATTATCTAAAAGGCATTAAGGTGAGTAAAAGAGGGATAAAAAGAAGAAAAAGACTATAGGAGTGTGAAAGTGAGGAGTACTAGCTTAGGGAATGGTTTTAGGAGATGGATGGATTGGAAATAATGTGACAATAAGGGAAAAAAATCTTGTGATGCACTAAAGGTCCACCCACCCCTTTCCTAGTACACCCTTTAAGGCATGAACTCAGAGAGATTAAGTCTCGACAGGTTCTTGCAATATGTAAAGCATTAGTAATTGATGTAAGTCTTAAAATATTATGTGTATCCATATAGAGTGTGGTTGAGAAGGGCATCATAGGAATGATTATCCTAAACTCAAGACATAATTATGAAAACTCTATAGAGTAGTAGGTACATAACCTCAAAATGTCATCCATCACAATAATACATTTAAATATACCAGAGTTTATAACATAATTTTTGTAATCAACCAATCATGACGAAAAGAGATATCGAGATTTGTAGTAATTAAAGGAATATATCACTAAAAATATCTTCATAGTCATAGTGAAATAGTTACCCACTAAGAAGTAAGGAATTATATGCCCTATTAAATGATTAGTGTGACACAAGGTAGTCCTACATGGATGCCTTTGTCGCCTCAATATAAATATCAACCCCAGGGTTTATCTAGCTAAAAATCATCATCACCACAATATTAGTATAAATTGTCATGAAACAATGCAATTTCTTAACATAATCAATCAAATTGGGCTTCAAAATCACCTCAACATTAGTATGGTGGATATAATGTGCGACACACATAGCAAGGAGGATTCATTGGGTAGTAATTGCATGATTTGGATTTTTAGTAGAATAGAGGATGATACAAAGGAAGATACTGAGGTGAATATCTAAGTGGTCGAAATAATGATAATCAACAAGCTCACCAGCCCATTTAATATTATTTATGTGGTGAATATAATAATTTTATGTAAAATTACCCCACTAATACTCAAAGATAAACATATTACATGTATTATAGAGTTGAAGGATAACATCAAACTAAAGCTTATCTAGTATTAGAGAAGCAAAGAAAAGAATATATAGTGTGTAATGTGAATATGATTAATGCATATCCTAAGTAAAATACGTTTATGCAAGCAATTGCTATACAATAATGTACAAAGTAAGGAATGCATCCATTAGAAATGTTGTGGGATCATGGTATTAGGAATGTGCAATGGGACAAATATCCTAATCCTTTGATAGAGAAGAGATTGATGTATCAAGTTACATAGGTATTTTAGGACATACAACAATAGAGTGAATCAGAAGGAGATGCCATAGCCATTTACACACAAATGTATGGGTAAATTTTGTGGATTATGAGGTAGAAAGGTGTTGTGACTACACTGACATATTTATTAAAATTTATCAACACTCTGTGTAATGAAGATATCTCCCAAAATATTACTTAATATTTTGGAGTACACATAATTAGGACAACAACATATTGATAAGGTAATTTTGTATATTAAAACTAATAAAGTATGGGATGTTGACTCACGGATGGACATTGAGCTCACATGATATAAAATTCCTAATGTAGTATTTGATTTAAGAAGTACTACCACTATGATTCCTAGATCAACTTGGGATGATATTGGGAGGCCACACTTGACATATAGTCATGTCAATCTTATTATTTTAGACTATGGAGGGTAGAACCAATTGGTCACCTTGAAGATGTGGAGATTAGAGTTATTAATTATGTGAGTTAATTTTGAGGTCATTGACATGAAAATAGATGAAACCCATTATCCTACTTTTATTGGTAATAAATGGGCTTATGATGGTCAAATAAAAATTAATACAGTGCACAATAAATTAGAGCCTCATCAAGGAGATAAGATAGTTATCATACCATTGAATAAATTAGAACAAAATCCCTATTTGATTCCAAAGGAACCAGAGTCACCTTATGCCTTTAGTGATAACAATTGGTTCAAATTTAGCAAAAATACAAAGAAAAATGCTTTTCAAGTTGTGAAATGTTAGTTTTTGAAGCCACAACTAGAGTAAAGAATACAAACACAAAAAATAAAATAACTAGTTTACAGGATAGTAATAACAAAATCTCTAACTCAGTTTCAAATTGAAGGATATACCTATCCATCTATGTGATCTCCAACTAATTTATAGGTAGATTTAGTATATAATACAAGTGAAACAACAATGTATTATACAAAATCTAATCCATAGGGTGTCTAACCTTTGAAAAAACATCTTAAAATAGTGGTAATTTAGATGCCCATATGTTGAATTAGGCTAGGGGAGATCATGAGATATGACCTCTGCATATGGAGTTCACCACACAACGTCAATTACCATAATATTTTATAATAGAGGATATAAATACATTTATTTTGAGATTGAAGCACCATGTATTAAATGTATATCAAATATTAAATGCACTTAGATATGCGTTGGAAGGAACTATTGTGACTTGGTGGGTAGTGCATAAATAACAAGAGTTATGATGGAAACATGTGAATTTTTGTGAGAATGATTTCAGTTATATTTCATGATGAGAAAAAAGTGGTCATTATTTTAGGAAGGCCAATACCTTGAGATGCACATTCATAAATGTGTATATATATGGTTTATGCAAGGAGTTGAGCCAAGATATTGGGTGCACATTTTTAGTCACACGCTAGTGCCACTTCTAACTACTTGGTATATATATCAGGAGTGTATAAGGAAGACTAAACATTAGGAAAAAGTACAACAAGACTTTATTAAAATTTTTGTGTTTTAAGATGATAATCCAATGGTGTACGATACATTTTAAAAATTGAATACTTTTTTATGTTACGACCAAGTAAAATATTTGGGAGATGCAATAGATTCACCATCACAGTAAAAATTAATTAAATATTTGAATGTAGTGATTAATTATTACAAGGCCTATAAACAAGAGAAATATCTTATTAAAACCTATAATATAATCAAATATGAGCTAGAAAAATCCAATGATCCTTATGGAGATCTAGATTTAGAAGGCATCTTTGAACTAGAGTGAGAATTCAAGCCAACAAGTGTCTAAATCATCAAACAAGTTGAAGAGGAAAGACTGTGCAATGTAAACATTTCATAATGGGAAGGGGAACAAAATCTATGAGAGGATCTTCTTAGCAGATCAAATAAAGTATATCAATAAACATTAAAGAATAATAAATAAAATATTTTAATAGAGTTTGTGCCTAAACTTATAATTATGGGAGACTACTGGGCATAAATTGATATTTTAGAGGCATTACATTTACTAAGAGATTATTATGATGGATATCTTTCTAACCAAGTTCATAGAAGTGAAAGGTGTGGATCCATCATTAGGGGGGTTACACATTGGATTGAAAGAGTGCACTAGACCCATTAAAAATCACCCATGGTTATACAACCAAATAATTCTAGTGAGATTCAGGTCTATGGGGAGTACCGTACATAAAATGGTCCCTACATTAATGATCCATTTTCAATACCATTTATAGATGAAGTTATCGAGTGAGTCATAGGTCATGAGGTGTGCTCATTTACAGATGGATTCAGTAGATGCCATTAGATTCTTATTACATAAGACAACCAAGATGAAACAACCTTTTCAATAGAATGGGGGCCATTCGCATATAAGGTAATTCCCTTTGGTCTAAAAAATGTTTTATCCTTTTTCTCTAGGGCTATGATAACTGCATTTAAATATTTCATTCATGATTTTCTTAAAGTCTATTTAGATAATTGGGTTATCTTCTCTTTATTTAATGAACATCTATCAAAGATACATGTAATGCTATAATGGTGTCTATCCCTATGCATTGATTTGAATCTAAATAAGTGCTTATTTTTCACACCTTTTGGTGTTCTTCTGGGTCACATCATATGTAGTGATGGAATATTTCTAGATTGGGCTAATGTTGTAGTAATAGTGGGGATGCCACCTCTAACTAGTTCTATAGATGTGCAAACCTTTCTGGGTCATATAAGATATAATAGAAAACTCATCAAGGGATATCCAACCATATCTATGCCACTATAAAATATATTTCACAAAGATATAAATTTTGAGAGGACATCAAAATGCCAAACAACATTTATTGGTCTCAAATAAAGGTTAGTAACAATACTTATCTTAATTTTTCATAATTAGAAGAAGCCATTCCATGTACATGTGGATGATTTTGGTATTGTATTAGGCATTGTCTTAGCACATTCAGGAGATGGTGGGTTGGATTATCCCATACACTATGCCAACATGAAACTATCGACAACAAAGAAAAATTATATTACTATAGAAAAAATGGCCTTAGTTATGGTGTTTACCTTATAAAAGTTTAGACATTATCTTTTGGCCACACCATTTAAGCTTTTTATATATATCTAGGCATTGAGATACTTGGTTAACAAGCCGATGTTGGGTGGATAGATCTCTAGGTGACTAATACTATTTCAATAATTTCAATTTAGAATCAATGTGAAGCTAGGTTGAGAGAATGTGGGACCATATTATTTGAGTAGGCTCTAGAATGGGGAATAACCAGAGGAAATACATGATGAATTTCTAGATGTGCACTTGTTTAGATCCTATGTAATCCTTGACAACATTGAGGACATTAGAAATTTCCTATAACAAGGAATGTTTCCTATGCACTATGTTGAAATGGATAAAAATCAAATGGTTACATGAGTTATTCCTTGTAATCTCATTAATGGATTTTTGTATAAAATTAGAAAGGATGATGTGTTATGCAAAGTTGCTTTAGAACATGAGTGACCATACCTTCTTCAGGAATCACATCAAGGAGTCATAAGAGGTCATTCCATAGGAGAGGCTACTACGAGGAAGATTATACAAAGCATTACTTGGTCGCCAAATTTATTTTAGGATGCACACAAGGTGACCAAACATTATGATGTTTTCCAAAGAATGTGAAAACCCAATCATTGTGATGAGATGCCCTTTGTCCAAATGCTAGCAATGAAACCATTTGAAAAATAGGGCATTGAATTTTTAGGGCCTACAACTCTCCTAAGTATATGCAATCATGCATGATATATCATTAATGTAACTGACTATTTCATAAAATGGGTGTAATTTATTGTGACACCATGTTATGGTGTGAAGGATTCCCCTAAATTTTTGTATGAGAATATCATAACAAGGTTTGGATGTTAAATTAAATTGGTTAGCAATAAAGGTACACACTTCCCCAATATGAGTTTATGACATCTCACCACAAGAGCACTGCATATCATCCACAAGGAAATAGGCAAGTTAAAGCTTCAGACAAAGTATTGGGTAAAATGTTGATGAACATATGTAATGTTCAAATGGATGATTGAGAGGATCACATTCCTACAATTATTTGGGCATGCAAGACAAATTATAAATGTGTGATAGGCTTCACTCCCTTTCAACTGGTTTATGGTATTTATGTAGTTATGCTTATGGAATACATTATTCCTAGTTTGCACATTAGAATGATTATGAGGATTGATGATCAAGATTCCCTAAAATAAAGATTGATGGATTTGGTTAAGAAGGATGAAAATAGGCAAAGTGCAAGTAGATGAAGGAAATAAACAAGTTGAGTAAAATGATCGTAACTTATGATTTAAGAAATTCTATCTTAAACAAGAAATATTAATCTATCATAGAAGATTCAAAATATTTCTGAGAAAGTTACGCATCATATGGAAAGGACCCTATATTATTCATGATGTTTTACAATAGGGTATAATTATTTTAAAAGATTTTTAGCGAACTATTTTATCATGCATAGCTATACATGAGAGAGGTGCTGGGTAGCACCATTTAGTTAGGAATTTTCTTTAATGCTATTTTTTTTCTATTTTTTTTAGGGTTAGTGTGTTTGTACAATGTAATATTTGGATCATAACACATTATAATGAAGTTTAGAATAGTCAATATTGTAGAGTGCAATAGATATGTGGAGTCAGATTGAAGGGAATACAACTAGTATCCAGAACATGGTGGTCATAAATTAAGTCAAGGAACATGGTACTGACAAGACATGTATGGTGAAAGGATAGTGAGTGGTGATTCTAAATTGTTAATGACAATTCACTTGAGAGATTGCATATTTTTTGAAGTAGATTAGGAGGTCTAATGATAGGATGGACCATAAAATAAATTAGATAAATTAAAGAATGTCGTGTCATATTAGCTACCTACCAAAGGATGGATCAAATAATCTAGATGTAGAATAATAATCATCATGTGAAATAATAACTAGTTGACATAAATTTTTGACATACATTTATGCACAACCAGATCAATGAATTTCAACATGATGGCTTGATGGATATGGGTGGAAAACACTATATAACAAAGGGCACAAGCAACACATAGACATTACACACTTATACCACCAATCAAACTTTATGATCTACATCCAAAACAACTTATTGTGCATAGATTTCACACTAGTTTTAGACTAAGCAAAGAAAGTGTTCAATGCAATCTATAATAACAACCATGGATAGGGAAAAAATATTGATCCCACTCATAGATGCATAGGAGGAAATGGGGATTGGTATAATCCTCAAACAAACCAAATATCATGACCTGAAGCTATTTAATTTTATTAATGCGATCAAAACTACTCTATTTGCCCATGACCCACATGAAGTATCTCAATCAGGAACACTAGCACTTCAACATCCACTACAAGGCTTTGATGCCATGAGACTATTCAAATTGCATACTTTTGAGTAGTTAGACAAGGTAATGCTCACTTTTCACAGCTAGTATAATGAAGGTGCCATACATTTATCACAAGATGTGACCATAATCATCAACATTGAAACTATGGTGAGAGAAATAGGGATTCTAACATGAATAAAGTCTCCTATACCTTACAAATCCATGACTCCATCTATTCAATCTAACACCAAAAAAAAGTACACAAGGGTAGGCTGAGGAATTTCTATTGATATTGTTGAAGATGCTTTGGTATGCATCTTGGTTGAATGCATAACCAAAATGTTTTGGTAGACAATAAAATAGGTGAAATAATTAGTTAGAGTGATCAACATTTCATATCACATGATAAACCTACATGAATATTTTAATTATCCCATGTTTTTGGCTTTTAAGATCATAATGAATATTGATAATATTCTCACTAGCATTGCGTAGGCATTCCATTACCAATTTATGGTCTTATTATTTTACTTCATGTAATGGAAATAAATGGAAGGATGAGTCAACTTTGCTAAATATTTTGGCCTACTATTGCATTCACAAACATTTCATCAAAAAAAATAGGGAAATATTATGAGTAATTAGGGAGGTTTAACATGTGGTGGCTAGAGATCCAAGCTATGATTAATTTTCACCCTGGGGTACCCTAGGATGTGATGTAGTATTTGGGACAATAACATCAATGACCAAGTGGCACAATGAAATACAAATCAAAGTACATGAATTGTCTAAATAAATAATAACTCCACTAGTATTTTTCATCACGATGTTAGATGCACAAGCATACATTTTGAGATAAAAATCCCTAGCATGAATATCAGTGTAACCTTTACATTTTATGCCTCTAGGTGCACAACAACTTGTGTAAAATCAGTCACAACCTCAACCCCAACAAAAATATAAAACATTATAAACATCATAACCAATAATAGCTCCATCATAGGTTGATAAAGGAAAGAGGAAAACACCAATGCAATGAGCCTCACCATTGCTTCCTAAAAGGGGGACACACCACACAAATTCCTAGATCAGAAATTAACATGTTCAAAAGATATAAATTGAATGAATCTTGGTGGAGCTAGGAGTTAGAGAACAAGAAGTTCTACAATCCATTCTCATAGATATCAAAAATGATTTTTATGAGTAAGAAAAGGAGAAATAATTTTTATTCTATAAAGTAGTGCACAACTTTTAGGTTCAAAATCAAGCAAGACAAGACCTGTGGGTAGACATCAATCAAACTCCTTATTCTATTATTTTTGATACCATAAGACAAGAAATAACTTGACAATGGTTGTAATTTGAAAATTTTCAAGTAGATCCACCTATAGGATCATCTATTATGAAAGAAGCAGAACTACCAACACAAGAAATTCCAACATCACCTTTGATGTGTAGACCATAGACACATGCTAATACTTGGTCATATCCAAAAATCAAGGATAAAATGGTGTATTTCATAGAACCAACAAAGGAGAGTGAAACATAATAAGCACATGAATCAAAACCACAACCACATGTCCATGATGTGAAGAGGTAAAAGAAGAGCCTCACTCCACCTCTAACTTCCATAAAGAAGATGACTATGCAAAGGGGTAGTGTTCTAGAGTCATCCTCTTTAGAAGATTCCAAGTTAGTTATATTTCTAGATTCATCCATCCCTATGGAAGATCCTAAATAAAATAGATTGACATAAACAAAGCCACAACACAAAGCTACACAGGAATAAAAGGGTCCATAAGAGGCACAAAAGGAGGTTATGAGGAAGGAGAAGGATGAGAAAAATAAATGTAAGTGAGAGGTAAAGTGTAAGGTTTTAGAGGAAGAAGAGAAGTGCAAATAATAGGCTACATAAGAGGAACATAGACAAAAATATGAAGAAGTAGAGGTTCAAAATCAAAGAGTCGATGAAGTAGAGGCCAAAAAGAAGAAAATTAAAGAAGTAGAGGCTCAAAAGAAAATATCCAAAGTAATAGAGGTAAATAAGAAAAAACAAAAAGTAGAAAGGAAAAAACAAGAAACACATACTACATAATAGAAGAAAGAGTAAGTAATGATAATTACAAATGTTTAGGAGGAAAAAAGGCTAAGGAGAAGCTACAAAGAAGTAAGTTGAAGGCAAAGCCAAATATACATCAAAAGCTAAGGCTAAAGATGAAGCAGAAGGCAAAGATAACACTGAGGATGAAGCCAATGCTAAGGAAGAAGCTAGAGCTAAAATTAAGTAGGAGGCAAAGGAAAAAGCCAAGATATGAGTAGAGACTATAATCCAACTGACACTTACAATGCAAATAGGTACATAGGAGTAGGACTTTGAGCCTACATAAAAAATAACTAGCCAATACCTACAAGATGTTCCCACATCATACACATGATGCACCACCCTTTCTCTTCCTTTGGCATAGTTCACAATGACCCTTGAAATAACAAAGATAACATCCATGACTTTGGCTACAACTAAAAAAGAAACATCTATGGATGTTTCTTAGCTACCACTAACCAAACAAATTAAAGGCTCAACTAATTTCTAGGCATAAATTTTATAAAAGGATTAAAAATTGGAGCAGGAAGTCTTGGACCTGTGAGAGGATAATGCAAATTTAAGACTTAAATTTACAAATGCATGTCACATCATTAACACCAACTACCCTACATTGGTTACCCAAGTATTAGGATGACTAGGGTATTTATGAAGAAAATCAATTCTTAAAACTATTAGCACAACTCACGAAATACTACTTTGTTGCATACAAGCTAAAAATTCTAAAAGTGTAAGGGAAAAATATTAAATCTAAAATAGAGGTGATCTACCAAAACTTGGAGGAGTATGAACATGTTATAGACATAGGTAAGCTCCAAGCAAAATGGATAGTACAAAATATGTTGAATTAGAAGTAACAAATTAATAATTCATTGCCTATAGCTAAACCAAACTTTGATAAGGTAGACAGAGCCAAAGCTATGATGGAAGATCATATGGATACTCTTGAAACATGAAAAATTTACTCAAGTAGTTTCTTGATTCAAGGGATGGGGCCATACAAAAACTACATACATGTAAAAATGAGATTCTATGCAACTCATTTGTAGGCATTAATGCACAAAGGCATGTAAATCGATTGGAGGAACTATCAGAGGATATATAAATCAGAATGTCAAATTATAGGGCACTCATCACCATCATAAAAGATGAAGACATTCAAAACTTGATGGTGACTCAAGTCCCACTGTGCATGTTTCTCACTATGGTGTGGGAAGTGATGATTGACTAGAAGGTGCTAAACAAGATCTATCTTAGCTCAATCCCTTTATTGTATAATTTGTTGATGAACCATAATTCATTCCCCCTCAACAATTGCAATAAATATTTCAGCAAAAAAAGAGTGCCACAAATATGAAGCCAACCATCCAAGAACCACAAAAATGTCTACCAATAGTTTATACAGAACTAATTGCTTCATCCACTTTTGTATCAAATTCATCATCAAAACAACTTATTTCACAACCAACACATAACATGTTGCCACATATATAGTAGGCACTATAAATTTTGTATTTTTCACAACTTTTTGGCATAATTTTGTAAGATAGACTTAAGCATTAGGAACATGGATAGGTTGGTTGAAAATCCATAAGGGGTGGCCACCTAGTTAAGATATTATATTGAAACCTGAAAGGATAGTAGGATAGTATGATACTTAGTTAAAAACCTACAAGGGTGGTTAAGTAGTTCGAAAGGGTGAAAAATGACACTTTGAACAATAATTATGACTCTTGTTTCTAGTTTAATTACTCATCTCAAGCTTCAGATTAGGATCCTTTACTGTGACTTTGTCTCAAGATGAGATAAAAGTTTAAGTATAATAAAGTGATGAGTGTAGAACAGGGCTATCAAAATCATAGAGTATATCTAGTGGACATGTGTGCAAATTGCATTATTTTATCTTTTATATAATATTTTTGTATGTATTTGGTCTTTTTAAGCATAGTAATAGACTTCAAAATTCAAAGAGTTACTAATTTTGGGCATATCGAAAGGCTAGAATATGAAGAGATAACACTTTATAAAACTCTCTATATAGTGCTCCATTATATTTGGATATGGTTCCAATGTGACATAGATTAATACATATTATTCTAAAATGGTTTTCCTATGTATCTTTTATCATTATTATGTGTGTAGTGAGTACTTTGTTTTCTCTAATCTTTTAATTATATGAGTTTATGTTGACTATTCAACTTATAATAACCTATGTTTATCTGTGCATCTATCTATTTTGTTTATTAATGAATATATTCATCCTAAATTTTTATCAAATGCTTACTTTTATTACTTCATGTGCAAGTTATCCCTGTATTAGCATGTTCTGAAGGATTTTCCAAGAACCTTTGCTAACAATTATGTCAAAAAATTCACATGCCTTACATAAAATTCCACATTTTTCAGACATGTCTACTAGGGCACCTAAAATTGCAACGTCTAGTAAAAATATACTTTTGATTATGCTTTTATTCATGTCCATACATTATTTTGAAGATCTCATTTTTACACAATCTAGGAGGATGTTGGAAAATGTTTTGGAGTTTAGCTTTATACCTACCAATTGTATTTGCTTAAATGCCTCTAAGGCCTGTTCAAGGAACCCATTTTGTGCATATATTACAACAATGGCTCTCCAGAGATGACATCTAGTTGACACATTTTAATCAAAATATTTAAAACCTCAACAAGAAAACCATTTTATGAATGCCTTGAAACTATAACATTTCATGAATCCACATTTTTTTCAGGCATTATGTCAAACACTTCACATGTATTTCCTATACTTCCATATTTTTCATACATATATACTATGGAAATTAAAACTATAACATATGACACACATCCCCTTTTAATTATGATTTGATGGATGTCCATATCACGTTCTAATACTCTTATTTTGGTACAAGTTGGGAGTATGTTGGCAAAGATGAACTGATTCGGTTGGAAACCTATTTGTTACATTTAGATAAATAGTGTCAATGCTTTGTTAGGATACCCATGTATTCTATAAGTTGATATCATGACATTCTAGGAGAAGTTGTCTTGTTCTTTCAAAGCATTGAAAATTTTATGAGCATCGACCAAAATACTATAATTGACATACATGTTGATAAGGTTATTTTGAAAACATATGTGTGGGGAAAATGCAAATCCCATGTTATTGATCTGAGAGTGGATTTGTTTACCCTCTAAAAGGGCATTCTTTCCAATTCTATAGATGAGACACGTTGCATGCAGGCTGAGCTAGGCATCTATATAGTCCAAGTGGAACATGCAACCATAATTGGGTATCAATTGCACCACATTTGAATTATTTAAATCCATATGAATATTTAATAAAAACTTTGTAATTTTAGATTAGGAGGAAAAATTAATCTTGTTTTGTACCCATAAATTAGTTTAGGATACAAATTCAAGGTGGCCACATCAATCCCTCCTCTTTTCGATATTGTTATTGTTTGCCACTAATTAATTAGAATAAGAAAACATTGCTCTGATATGTATACACACCAATGAACTCAGGAAATATACCATCCAATAAACATTCCATAAACTATGCAAAAAACCACCATTTTATAAAAAACAATTGACTAATGGTGATGTCATAGTATAAAAAAGATACCGAGACAAATATTTAGAGGATTTCCACTATTATAATGCCTGTGGAATAATAAATATGTATGTAAAATTAAAAAAAAATATTAAATAAAATAATATATTAATAATAATGGATTTTAAATACTTGCAAACATGGATTAAGATGTTTGGAATTTGACAAAGAGAAACTATAGAAAAATTATTGAATTGTGATTTGCTATTGGATGCTAAAAATGAGTGAAAACATGTTAAGAGGTAGTCCTAGATCAAACCCAAAAAGTTTATGCTAAAAAAAAAGGATTGGATTGGTTCAATCATGTTCAATATAGGTTTATTGGGGTTTGATTTTTTTAGGTTAAATATGAACATGGTCACTATGGCCAATCTTGGTAAGATGATGTCATATTTTGATGAAATTTCATGTGTTTTTGTCTACTACTTGTAAAAACCTCTCTTATATTGTCAAATTGATATTCAAAACTCACATAATAACTTCTCCTTGTTAAGTTATGGAGCTAAAAGCTTCACAGGGATGCAAATGTGGAGGTTACTGGGTTACACAGTAACCAACATCAGTCAGGCAAACCGACATCGATTATCTTTAGCTACACAATAACCAACATTGGTTATGGTCGGCTAGCATTAGTCAGACAGGAACCGACATTGGTCACCTGTGTGTTTCCAGAACTGTTGTTCTAATTTTAGACGAATAGTTAGTTTGCATGTAAAGACTAATTTTAGTCTTGAGTCTGCGTTTCTAATTATTGTTTGGTTTGGGATCTATTTAAGAGACCCATGGGGCTGTATTGTAATCAAGTAAGTAGGCAACAACAATTGGGTTGATTGTCACTAAAAGTGTAGGCAACAACAACCATTGGGTTGATTGTCACATGTGAGCAAGGTCAGTTGATCTGCAGGGTGTGCAAGATCAAGGAGATCTGCTGGAGGAGGGAACAACTCAGTGTTGAGTTGGTTGTAATTGATTGAGAGAGAGAACTCTTGAGGGAGAATTACTGTACACCTACGAGGTGTGGGAAGAGTGAGATTTCTTCATTGTATTTCCTTCTGAAAGAGTGTTAATACAGATTGTATTATTTCTTGTATCTCCTATTCTTTGTTGTTTCTGATTTCTAGTTACTTATTACTTCTAGTTTAATTCTGTGTTTAGTTGCTTATACAAAGGTAATCAATTATACTCTAAGGAGGATCCTGATAGTTGGTATCAGAGCCAGGTTAGTGTTTGTTGATTACATGATTCACTCACAGGGGTTTCTGATTGAGTGGGAGTAAAGCAATGGCAGAAGAAAGTAAACTAAGAATGAAGAGATTTAATGGCAAGAATTATCAATTGTGGAGGATGCAGATAGAAGATTATCTATATCAGAAAGATCTGTACTTATCGTTGGGTTGGGTTTCAAGCAATCCCATAGATATGCAAGATGAAGAATGGAATGTTCTTGATAGAAAGGCTCTTGGATCTATAAGGTTGAGCCTGGCATCTTCTATGATTTCAAACTTATCACAGGCAAAAACAATGGTAGAGTTAATGGATACTTTGGCAAATTTATATGAAAAGCCCTCAGCTTCGAATAAGGTATATCTTATGAAGCAATTATTTAATTTACAAATGCAAGAAGGTGGATCTATATCTAGCCATATTAATGATTTCCATGCAATAGTAAATCAGTTAAATTCAGTTAAAATAGTTTTTGATGATGAAATTAAGGCTCTCTTAATCTTATGCTCTTTACCTGAAAGTTGGCATAGTTTGGTAATGGCAGTTAGTAATACTGCATCTGCTTCAAATATCTTGAAAGTTGATGATGTTGTTAGTGTAATCTTGAATGAAGAAATTCGCAGGAAAAACACAGGGGAAACATCAGGTAATGCTTTAAGTATTGAAAGCGGGGGAAGGCAAAGAGAGAAGGGCAAGCATGGGAAATCAAGGTCAAAGATGGGAAGGAGATCCAAATCCAAAAATGGTGGAATAATCTGTTGGAATTGTGGAAAGAAAGGGCATGCAAAGAAATATTGTTGGTTAAAGAATAAAGAAGCAAAAGTTGCAGGTATTGTTGCACAGGATGCTCTTATATTTTATTTGGATAATAAAATAGAATCTTGGGCTTTAGATTCTAGTGCCTCTTTCCATGCAACCCAAAATAAAGAATTTTTCAATGATTATGTCCATGGAGACTTTGGAAAATTTTATTTAGGGGATGAAGAGCCTTGTCAAATTGTTGGCAAAGGAAAAGTGTAGCTGAAATTGCAGAATGGCAACACATGGGTGTTGAAGGATGTCATGCATGTACCCATCCTGAAGAGGAATCTGATTTATACAGGAAATTTGGGTGATGAGGGTTGCACAGTAACTCTCACAACTGAATCTTGGAAAGTTTCCAAGGGTGCACTTGTATTAGCAAGAGGTAAGAGAGTAGGTACACTTTATCTATCTACTTGTATTACTGATTATTCTCTTTCTATTTTATCTACTTCAGATGTAGATGCAAAGTTGTGGCACTGTAGGCTTGGTCACATGAGTGAGAAGGGAATGAATGTTCTTAAGTCAAAAGGTAAGCTTTCAGATTTGAAAAGCATAGATTGAGATTTCTATGAGCATTGTATTTTTAGGAAGAAAGTGAGGTTTCTCAAAATTGGGTCAACAAAGAAGAAGCACAAGTTGGAGCTTATTGACGCAAACGTGTGTGGCCCAGCTCAGGGAGCTTCTATTGGAGGATCATAGTGTTATGATATAAGAAAGTTATGGGTTTATTTCATAAAGAGGAAATATGATGTTTTTGACACATTTAAGAATTGGAAAGCCTTGGTTTTCAATGAGAAGATGATGGATAGAGATCAGCTCAAGAAGCTAAATAATTCTAAGCAGGGCAATGTTGATTTGGACAAGGTTATGATCCAAAATGAGCTCATGGGTAAAAATCATCACTCACAAGAAAACACAGATACCGACATCAGTCAGGTGAGAATTGACGTCAATTAGGCAGGAATTGATGTCGGTCTAGTGGAGACCAAAGTCGGTGATGTCAAGTAGGTGGAAACTAACATCGGTTAGGTGAGAACTGACGTCGGTCAGGTTGGTTAGGAGGAACTGACATTGGTCAGGTGCAGACTGAGAGATGATTGGGATCGGTCACTATTAGAAAAAAATTTGGGCAGACAACAAGCTGTCAATGAGTCTCAAATGCCCATGAGGAGGTTTAAAAGGGTAAGTAAGCCTCAAATTCATTATTCCCCTTCTTTATATTACTTGTTGCTCATTGATGGTGGAAAACCATGAAGTTTTGAAGAGGTATTGTAGGTAAAATCTAGGCAACAGTGGGAGCATGGCATGAATGAGGAAATTGATTCCTTGGAAGAGAACCAAACGTGGGATTTGGTAGAGTTGATAGCTAGAAAGAAAGCACTAAAAAACAAATGGATTTATAGGTTAAAGAAAGGAGAGAATGGACAGGTGAGACATAAGGCCAGGTTATATGGTCTTGAGCAAGTTGCAAGACAATGGTATTTGAGGTTTGATAGGTTTATGACAAAGCATGGCTTTAGTCAATGTCAATGTGACTATTGTGTTTATTTTACCAGGTTGGATAATAGTAGTTACATTATCCTGTTACTATATGTAGTGTATATGCTTGTTGCAATGTCACACATGTAGGGAATTATTGAGCTAAAGGTAAAATTAGCTCAGAGATTTGCCATGAAGGATTTATGAGCAGTAATCCTTGGCATGAGTATTTATAGAGACAGGAAAATCCATAGGTTTATTTTGTCTCAAGAGGATTATGTGAATAAGGTAGTGGAGAGGTTCAATTTGCAGGATGCAAAACTGATAAGCACACCTATGGTTGGACAGTTCAAGCTGAGCTTAGAACAATGTCCTAAATCACATGATGAGGTTGAGTACATGGTATGTACTAGACCTGATATTACCCAAGTAGTGGGAGTTGTCAGCAAGTTTATGGCCAATCCAAGAAAGGAGCACTGGAAAGCAATTCAGTGGATTCTCAGATATCTGAGAGGGACTAGCAGTAGGTCAAACACTTCTCTACATGGGTATATAGATTCAGATATGGTAGGTGACTTGGATGATAGGAGAAGCACCACAAGATATGTGTTCACTGTTGGTGGAATGGTGGTTAGCTAGATTTTAGAGTTGTAGAAGGTTGTTGCAGTCACGGTGGCTAGCAAGGATAAGAACCTTGATGATATGCTAACAAAGCTGGGAACAAAGGAGAAGTTGAATCTTCATTCAAATTTTGTTGGTCTTCAAGATTGAACTTGAAGATGGATATACAAGCCAAAAAAAAATTAGAGGATGTTGCTATACAGGTACAGGTACAAGTACAGGTATAGGTGTAACTATTTATCTTCAAGTGGGAGATTGTTAAGTTGTGGAGATAAAAGCTTCACAGGGATGCAAATGTGAAGGTTGCTGGGTTACACAGTAACCGACATTGGTCAGATAAATTGACATCGATTATCTTCAGCTACACAGTAACTGACATCGGTTATGGTCAATTGGCATCGGTCAGATAGGAACTGACATCGGTCACCTGTGTGTTTCCAGAACTATTGTTCTAATTTTAGACAAATAATTAGTTTGCATGTAAAAACTAATTTTAGTCTTGAGTCTACATTTCTAATTATTGTTTGGTTTGGGATCTATTTAAGAGACCCATGGGGCTTTATTATAATCAAGTAAGAAGGCAACAACAATTAGGTTGATTTTCGCTGAAAGTGTAGGCAACAACAACCATTGGGTTGATTGTCACATGTGAGCAAGGTTAGTTGATCTGCAAGGTGTGCAAGATCAAGGAGATCTACTGAAGGAGGGATCAACTCAGTGTTGAGTTGGTTGTAATTGATTGAGAGAGAGAAATCTTGAGGGAGAATTACTGTACACCTATGAGGTGTGGGAAGAGTGAGATTTCTTCATTGTATTTCCTTCTGGAAGAGTGTTAATACAGATTGTATTATTTCTTGTATCTCCTATTCTTTGTTATTTTTGATTTCTAGTTACTTATTACTTCTGGTTTAATTCCGTGTTTAGTTGCTTATACAAAGGTAATCAATTATACTCTAAGGAGGATCCTGAAACTCCTAATTCCCAACCCTATTTGGCTCAAAAGCACTTTTCAAGACCATAAAAAAGGGAAGTAGTTATGAGGGGCATGCCTTAGTCAGACATCTATTATTTAACATGTTATCAATCAACACTCATGCAATCTAATAAGTAATCTAATTTTATATGAAGATCATGGCCCCTACTCCTATATATGAGATATAAGTAACTAAAATATTCTATATGCTCTTTCACTACTCACTAAATTTATATTTTGGTATAAGTAGTGTTGTTTTTATCTTGCAATTCTTCCCTTACATTTCAATAGATGGTGCATCAATTCAAAATATTTCCATCGTAAATGGATCAATGCACTCATATAATTTTAGACTTATTCAATTCAAATTAAGACCATATTGGTATGCAAGTGAATAATCAAAAGGCATGAAGGCAATTTAAAAGGGCACAAGAAACTAAAAAACATGAGAAAGGGATAAAGGGATGCACAAAAAACAAATGATTAGGATCAAATTGGCCCGACTCTTGTTAGTGAGATTAAGAAATCCCAAAAAGGTGTTTTGGACATTTCAAGAGTAATTGGGATCAAACTAAGATAAACAAATAGTTGATATGTATATTTTCAAGTTTTAAAAATTAAGTGTGTCATTTTGTGTTTGACCCAAACTAAACCAAAGGTAAAGTTATAAGTACAACATAAATCAAGGGAAGACAATACGAGCTCCAACATAAGGGTAAACAAGAAAATAAGAGCTTAGTTTGAACCAATAATCTATATGCACATAAACACACTAATACCATAGAAAATAACTAGTCATATACCAAAATTAGGGGTCTACACAATTCCCTAATTTGATGTGTGTGTGTGTGTGTGTACATTTCAAAGTAAAAATAAAAAGTGTACTTGGGAGGGATTGCATACGAAGTTACGGTTAAAACCTAGAAATGTTTCTCAAATTTAATACCATATATGATAATGATATGAGATTTAAAAGGAGAGGGTTTATATTATCATAGGGTTCAACTCTTACATCCTATAAAATAAAATATACCTTGTTTGCCAACAATCAACATGAGCATCTAGACTACCATTAAGGGCCTTAGAAAGAACATCCATGCACTTTTGTCTAGAGTGTGAATGTCTAAAGTATCTACAAACATAAAAGGAACATTTTAAATTATATCATTGCCTATATAAATAGATAATCAGGAAAGTGTTGAAATCATTGAGTAAAAATAAAAAGTAAGAATGAATACCCCTAGTGGTATGATAATTATGACACCATTTATATATAATATAAAAGGTATCTACTAACTGCCTTAGAATAGGAGTAAATATTTGTAGTATTTTTTTAATACCTCTAGCTATGTGGGGACAAGTATAATAATGTTTAGTGATAACATCTAACTATGCAGGCATAAGTGCTTGTAGTGTGCCTAGTGATAGGGGTCGTCAATCTCCTTCATTTAATAATGTCAATCTAGGGTTGGTGTATAAAGGCAATATGCAATAAGAGAAAGAGATCTCTAAAAAATGGTCCCTTCTACCACACTCCACACCTATATAAATTAAAAAACACTCTTGCATAAATTAAATCACATATGCATGAAATTAAATCACACTTAAAGGAAAGGAAATTAATGAATTGAAAAGAAATGATAAACAAATAAAAAACCTATAGGTTACTAATAAACTGTAAAAATGAATAATTATAGACACATAAATAAAATAACAATTTATAACAAAATGATAATTATAGAAAAAAGAAAGAAATAAAAATACATTGATCTATTTTATTTGGAATGAGTGGCCAGTTCACTCATTGAAAGAAGATTTATTCAGAAAAGAAGCTTCAAAATAGATTACTCTAAATGATGGAGATAAAGTATATTGATTGATGACATTTGGGTTAGAAGGTTGCATTTATAATTTCATGCTTTAAACCAACACCTTATTCATGAATAAAAACCTAGATATTATAGGCTATTTCAATCTCCAAAAAATATGGAGAGAGATATTTATTATAAGAATACAACATAATCTCAATCTCCACAAAATATGGAGAGAACTATTTATTGAAATGAAATTATATAAATGTATATTTAGATACAATCTATAAATATAAAGTCTATATATAGAAATCCTCTAGCTAGAAATGATCTTGATAATTTTAGAATGGACCAATAATAATTAGAATGCTTTATAATTCTTTCCAAATGAGTATGTGACAGTTATATCATATTCTGTAGCTTTCCTGTTAGATTTTGTAGCAAGCCTATCAAATTCCATAGTTCACCTGTGGAAGTCTATAGCTCACCTGTGGAAGTTTGTGGATCACTTGTGGAATCCTGTAGATCACTTGTGGAAGTTTGTAGCTTGCTTGTATAAGTTTGTATCTCAATTGTGGAAGTGTATAGCACTCATGTGAAAGTATGTAGCTCACTTGTGGAAGTCTATAGCTACAGACTAGGTGAGTCCATAGCTACTGGTCAAGTCTATAGCTATAGACTAGATGAGTCCATATCTACTAGTCAAGTTTTTAGCTTGGTCAAAATGCTAGATCTTCTTTAAGATATACTATAGAAGATTTTGAAACTACTCCAACATTGTTCTTAAATGGTTACTCTTCATACTTCATATTTTTCAACTTAGTATGGACTACATATGTACATATATACATCTTTTTCCTGATAATCATTAGGAATAGATAATAAAGAGATAACAATGAATTCTAAATAAATAAACATGATATATACTTTATATTTTATTCTAAATAAACTATAAGTTTAGAAACTACATTTAGATCCACTAAGGAAAAAGAATGTTATTTTATGAATATAAAAGTCATTTTAAAGGCTCATCATTTTCCCCAAACCTAATCTCATTTATGTCCCCATGCATAACACTATATTTATCTAAAAAATATTCTTGAGATACATATGAATGAGTTAGATTCATTTTTTTATATTTCAAATGGGCTTCATTCTTCAAGGACATGTTCTTGTGTGGAGGTTTTCCTACTATCCTTAGTTTCTATTTGACACAGGTTCTTATGTGGAATTCTCATATTTTTTTTAATAAATAAGTGAGAGCAAGTTCTTGTGTTAAGAATCACTTGCTATGCCTACATAAATTTATTTTGATCATAAATAAAATTTTGATATAATGATATAAAATAAATCATGCTACTTGAAATTTTTACAAAATAGTTCTAAAAACTATATACTTTTATCAAGGTTAAAATATATTTTCATAAACCCAATTATTTATTTCTTGAGGCTATTCTCCTCCACACTTTATGTCATGCATGTCCTCATACATGCTGCCAAAGGAATGAAGTGTGAGATGATAGCATAAATCAGATGGCAACTTGTTTTCCTTCTCACCCACACTGAAATTTTTTTAAGGAATGAAAAAGTAGATCTTCATATAATAAAAAAACTTACAAGTAAAATTAAATTTAAAATATAAAGTAATATACCTTGGCATAAATTCAATATTCATAACCTCTTCCATTGCAACCAAAGTAAAAAATGTTGAGAAAAGTGTTCATAGAATTATAATCTTTCTATACTAAGAAATGAGAGTACAAAAGTAAACAACCATATAAGATATTTCTAGAGTGGAAAATCCACACACTAACTACTCCATTCTTTTTCCCTTGACTAGCTAGTGAACTAGTTTTCTAATCAAAACTTTTGTTTCAACACTTGGTTCACTAGCACGCTGATTTTCAAGCCAAGACTACCAACAATGCCTAAGAGTTTTCATTATTTTTTTTTTTTTTTTTTGATTTTATGAAAAATGATGACATAAAAAATGTTAGCCATGGATTGTATACATCCTCATACTACTTTCAAATGTATCATTGATTTTTTTTTATGTTGATATTTATTCAGCATTGATCTATATAATGATGACCAATAACTAGTGATAAATATTTTCTAATTATACTAATGTATTTTGTCAAAGGTGACTCAAGATAATTTATGTAGTATAAGCTCTATAATGACTCCCTATAATGGGATTATCCTGCAAAATCCAAAACAAACAAAACCTTTCCATACAAGTATAATCTCAACAATATCAAAGAATTATAAATGTCAATAATAGGAATTTAAAGAGGATTGTTTGAATATATATGGAGGAATATATGTCAAACTACTTAAGAATGATTATGGTTCAGGAATCATTATTTAAAAGAAAATTTTACAGTGAAAAAATAATAAGTCCCTCAAAAAAGTAATCTTATTATGTAAGTGGATGTGGTTTCAACTAATTCTTGAATATGGATGGAAAGGGATGGAATGGAATGTCATCAATTATTTTTATTTATAAACTATGTAGAAAATATTAATTTTTATTTATAAAAGGAAGATAAATCTATATTTTTAAGTAATTTATAAAAAATTATTAAAATTCTAACAAATTAAAAACATACATGGATATTTAAATTTTGGAGGTCATTGTTTTCCTTGAACTGTAGATAGATTTTGCATATCTCTTCTTGCAGTTGAAAACTTTGTGTTCTACATCAATAACTTGATCTAGATATTCATCATGCTTAAAAATATCTTCACTATCTTTTTCTTTTACTAAGAAATCAAAAAGTGGGGGTCTAGGGGTGACAACCTCCAACTGGGTCAAAGCCCAATTTACCACTTTTGTAAGCACAAATCTATTTATCATTGAAGATATTAGGTAGATTTCATGTTATTTTATAAATCTTGACAAAAACATGTAATTCCTATTATTTTTTAGTATTTTCATTACTCAAAATTGATTAAATACTTTTCCCCATATCACCATATGAAAATTTGGTGTTTAGACTTATATGTTGATTTTGCATGGAATGTAAGTTTGATTATTTTTAGATTGTCAACATTTTTTCAGACTATCATCATGTTTTATTGGATTTATTTATTCAGAGTTCATCATCCATGCAAATTAATATTAAAACACAAAAAAACAAAATAAATAATTGACATTAAGACCAGTTTAATTAGATTTTCTAAGTTTCTAAGTTTGTAAGCTATTATTAGAAAACATCGGTGCTTTACATGCAAGTAAAATATATTTTTAGTTCCTATCATACATTATTGCTATAGTTTAGAAAGAATCCTAAAAAATTCTTCCCAAACTTAATAGTCAATCTAATAGAAATATAAATCTTTAGATTCTCCAATATAAAATCAATAACCTTAATAATCACACATGCTAAAAATTAGTGATAGTAAAATCAATTATAATGTAAGACATACCTTCAATGTTTGGATGTGGTTATTTTTCCCATGCAAAATCTAGATCAATATTTATATTACAATTCATGATGTGATGCCAAATACATCACATGGCCTATTCCAATAATTATGTGATGTTTTTATTTCACATTGACTATCTCGTAAACCAATTACACTATTCTTTTCTCAAAAAAATAGGTTCTCTTCTTTTCAACACAATATACTTCTATCATGATCTAGTTGCATGTAATTTTTTTTAAAATTTTTAACTTGTTTAATCTATTTGATCCACGTGGAATTCATCTAAAATATCTAACTTTATGCATGACAATATGTTTGCATGCAATCTTTTAGGAGGCTTTATTTTTGCATAATATCTACATGAGTCCTCCAAAAACTATACCAGTCATGAAAAAAATAAATATAAAATAAAGGTCATTAAAACCATTTTTACATTATAATGCATAATAATTATTTCTATGAGTCATACTATATTCAGAATGGACTCAATTGTATAGGCAAAACCACTAGATAAAATGACAAGTGTCTTTGTTTGGAGCAATAGCTCCCTTTTCAACATGTCATACACATTATTTTAGCTTTAACATATCAAACATAGCATGCCTTGATCAATGATTGTTACATCCGTAATTGTTGAAAATAAATTATTCTTACTTGGGAGATCGAATACCCAACATTATTTCATTTCGGGTGTCTTTAGAAACTACACGAACTAGATTTTAGACCATTTTTATTAATTCAACAGAGATCAACAACATGATTTTTTCTTCTTTCATTTGAAAAATTGATCAATTTGTCGATGTCTAATTATTGTAATGCCATCTCCTTGTGACTTCAACTATCCCTTTGTAAATTTCAACCATCTCAGAATTTTGTTTCCAATATGCATCAATCACTAAATCTTCCTTCATGATGTTACCAGTTATATTTTTTCTACATAATAATGTTAGTATTTATGGAGGTTTTATTTTTTTCTTAGACTAAATTTATAATTTCAAAAAAATAAATTTTAATCTATGTTTGTAGGAAAATAAATTCTAAAAGAATTGTAAACTAAGTATCTCATGTCACACAATTTTCAAAGAGTCATTCCCTCTCACTAGGAACTTTTTTTATCTACTGCCACTAGACAATTATCTTAGAAAATTTTAAATCTCCTAATAACACTGTGTTCCTTGATAATGATGCCAAAAATGATGGAGGTCATCAATTCCTTTCATTTAATAAGATCAATCTAGGGTCGGTGTCTAAAGTCAATATGTAATAAGAGAGAGATCTATAGAAAATGATCCCTTATACCAAACTCCATACTTACAAAAATTAAAAAACACTCTTGCATAAATTAATTTACACATGCATGAAATTAAATCACACTTGCAAGAAAGTAAATTGTTGAACTAAAAAGAAATGATAGACAAATAAAACACTTGCAGGTTCACAATAAATTGTAAAAAATAATAGTTGTAGACATAAAAGAATAAAATAATAATTTACAACAAAATAATAATTATAGAACAAAGAAATAAATAAAAATACATTGATGTATCTTCCTTGGAATCAATAGCCAACTCATTCCTTGGAAGAGGATTTATTCAAAACACAAGCTTCAGAATAGATTACTTAGAATGATAGAGAGAAAAATATATTGATTGATTATATTTAGGTGTTGAAGGTTGCATTTATAATCTCATGCTTCCAACCAACACCTTATTCAGGAATAACAACCTAGATATTATAATCTATCTCAAAGTCTACAAAATATGGAGAGATATATTTATTATAAGAATACAACATAATCTCAATCTTCACAAAATATGGAGAGAGTTATTTATTCAAAGGAAATTATATAAATCTATATTTAGATAAAATATATAAATGGAAAGTCTATACAAAAATCTATATATAGAAAGACCCTAAATGGAAAACATTCTTGTGATAGTTGGAAATGATCTTGGTCATTTTAGAATGGACCAACAATAATTAGAATGCTTTAAAATGCTTTTCAAATGAGATTGTGGTAGTTATATCATAGTCTATATCTTTCCCATTAGAGTATTTATAAACCCTTTCAAAGTTCATAGCTCACCTATGGAAGTCCTTATCTTGCATGTGGAAGTCTTTAGCTTGTCTATAGAAGTTTGTATCTCACTTGTGGAAGTTTGTAGCTCACGTATGGATGTTTGTATCTCTCCTATCAAAGTCTGTAGCTCATCTTTGGAAGTCTATATCTTACCTTTTGAAGTATTTATCTCACTTTTGGAAGTCTTTAGATTGCTTGTAAAAATCTGTACCTTACGTGTGAAATTTTGTAGCTATAGACTAGATGAGTCCATAACTACTAGCCAAGTCTATAGCTATAGATTAGATGAGTATCTAGCTATTGGTCAAGTTCATAGTTTGGCTAAAATGCTAGATATTCTTTAGGAGATACTGTATAAGACTCTGAAACTACAACAACATTGTTCTTGAATAGTTGCTCTTCAGACTCCATCTTTTTTAACTTAGTATGGATTACATATACACATTTAAATTTTTTTTCTCAATAATCATTAGAAATAGATAACAATGAATTTTAAATAAATAACCATGATATATACTTTGTATTTTATTCTAAATAAACTATAGGTTTAGAAAGTATATTTAGATCCACTTCTTATGTAAGAAAAAAGGATGTTAGTTTGTGGATATAATGAGTCATTTTTGGGATTCATCACCTAGTGTGTATCATCCTATAGCTAAATATAGAATAAGTGTTTATCATATGAACCTATTTTGAGGTGTTTTATGTGTAGACATCCAATTCCTATCACTATCGTGCTTAGATTTCAGACCTGAATGACTTTCCACAACAAGGCACAAACTAGACCAATATCACCAAAATACTATAATTTGGTCGCCAATGTCATGTGTATGTACCGATTCATGTCCATGTATCTTTGATTAGGATAATGAATTTTAAATAATAATTATCTTATCCTAATTCATTTTGAGTCAAATCGTGACCAAGCAAAATGATGTTCTAGGCACATACATGTGCCAATTCATGTCTAAACTACCATAATTATGGTATTACCCTGTATTCAATTGAAACATTCCTCTAATTCAACTCAAGTCAAATTAAAACTAATAAAATTGATATTTTTGACTATTCTGATTAAATAAGTGAGCAATTTCCAAGAATTACAAAAATACTAAGTAAACTCATTAAGCAAAGCAAATTAGATTAAGAGCTTAAGTGAGAAATCCATGGAAATTTATTGAATATCTTTTATTGGAAATTTATAATTCAAAATAGTTGGGCCATGACATCACTCATGAAATTAGTACAAGGGTGCCATTCAAAAAGCATTAATGGAAATAAATATCAAAATTATGGTTACCCATGCCTTATTAATGCTCCATTTTTCCAAATATTAATTGCCACATTTATTGTTTATCCTTCTAAATTTGAATGGATTTGTGATGGGTGATCTTGAAATAGAGGGACACAAATAAGTTTATTCATTTTAGAAAACTATAAATACATGGGCAATGACCATAACCATTAAGCTCTTTTTGGTGTAGAAAAACTCTATAAAAAATCTCTAGAGAGCTTCACTCATCCCTTCAAATTGATAAAAATAATATCCAAAGTGATTGGTGTAAGGACATATGTATGGAGATGCTTGTGCTACTGTATTTATAAATATTTAAAGAATAAAATCCATGCACAAACATAATTAATGGATTGATCTTAGAGGAGGGACACTTGGGGAAGGCATTATTCATGTTTTCTTGTTTAAGTTTCTTTAATCTATTGATCCACGCCCCTTAAAGGAGTAGGCCTAGCAAACTAGTTCTTTATGATTTGTCATTTATTTTATGTCTTAAACACATGAACTAACTTATTTTTCAATCCTACTCTATATTTTAGTACACCTGGTGGGACTCATCCCAAACTCATCATAAGAGCATTTTTGGACCTCTTAGGAGCCAAGAAAAACTTGCCATTGACCTTGTTTTTAGCTCTTTTTACTTAAAAATGTCATGTTTTTTTATTTTTCTATGTATTGGTGACTTCATCCTCAAGAACAATGAAATCATATTTTCTATTTTGTTAATTGATGAAACCATCTTTATAAGTGATGAAATCATCTCTCTTCTTCTTCTATTTTGTTACAGGTTTTGCCCATCAATGAAATTATTCATTATTTCATTGAATTTGTCTTGAACTTAGATAGAATCATCAATAATTTTGATAATTTTTTTCTTTATCAGACACAGTCCATTTCTTGAGTTTCAATAAATTAGTCATATTATTGCATCTAGTATACAACAAATTAGTCAATGCTTTACAGATCAAATTATCATGAACTTAATGACTTCTTTAGATATGACCTCATTTATCAATATCATGTTTTTAGAGAAAAATTAGTTACCTAAAAAACCACAACAAGACCAAACTAACCCTACCCATGAAGTAGATCCTTTAGATCCTCTCAAACAAGCTATGCTAATGAATGCTTCACACCAAGTTTTACTTGATATGCAACACACATTCTTCAACCACAAGGTAAACCATTTATAATTCATGATGTTTACCTAATAATTATTAGTAAGTGTCTAATCACTCTTAATAATAAGATCCTAATAATCCATCACCCCAACAAGTAGTGGATAATTTACAAAACACAAGACCAACTTATTCTAATTTATGATAATAACAAGTTCTGCTTGCAAATAAATAAAGGTAATGTCTTCTTCTTAATAAACACTATGTTACTCAAAACCAATAGATTAACTATAGATCAAAATAATGTATTCCTTTGAATCAACATCAAATACCTTGGGATCATCAATAAAACCCTCTGAATCAATGATGTCATACCTATTCCTATGCACATTAGAACCAATAGTAAACACTTAACCCCACACAAAAATTAGGATATAGGGTGTATATTCCCAATAAGACCATGTAAGGAGGATCCATTCCTACCCATGCCAACCCCAACCAAACCTATCAGTATATGAAAAATCATCATAACTAACTCCTACCACAAAGTGCTCCAAATATCCAAGAGTGGAACACAATGAAGGAGGTAGTCTTAAGGCCTCAAATAGGTTAATAGAATAAAAAATACAAGTTTTAGGAAATATTTTTTTATACATTTGATGTAATCATAATTTAAGTACCCTTCCCACCTCATTTTAAGGTACCCAAATTTGATAATTATAAAGGGAAGGGTGATCCTAAATAACATATACAAGCCTTCTATGTTACATGCCAAGAGGTAGCCTACAGTAGTGTGTATTTTCTATGCTTGTTTCCACATAGCTTAGATGGATAAGAATCAGTATGGGTTATTAATTTACCTAAAGGATCGGTAATGAATTTCAATGATTTATCATAAAAACTCATTAACCACTTTTTTTCTAGCATCAAACATGAGATGATAGTGGTTAACTTATGTAAATCCAAATAGAGGGAAGAAGAAAGCTTTATATCCCATCTATAATGGTGGACAGAACTATTCAGTCATTTCCAACATAATCTAACATATATATAGTTGTTGATATATTCACACAAAACCTACACCCCAATTTCACTCATAATCTAAGACTCACTCATGCTAACACATTCAAATAAATAATTTAGAAGCACGTATAAATTAAGAAGGCACTTATTGCTAAAGGATTGGTCAAAATCCATTCCCAAACTCAAACATCACATTAAGACCAAGAACCTATTCAGACCAATACCACTGAGAAACCTAATAAATTTAACAAAAATAATTATGTAATGGGGTTACTTAATCATGACATGTGAAAATAATACAAACACCACTTATTCAAAATACATCATTGAATCCACCCATCACACTATAAAGAGATCTTCCACGTATAGGATATGATAGATGAATGCCATTTAGTAACCTAGGGGAGACCATTGAGTTAGTGTTCAAGAAATTAGTTTCTACTAACATGATTATTTAGCCTGTGCTAAAACCTTTCTTGAGGATCAACTTAAACTTGTCTGGTATTGTGAAGATGGATTTTTTGATTTTCATCATGTTATTGGCCATGCAGTTTATAGATGCATGTAATTAAGTCACATTATTGAAAATTTGTTAGATAATGGAGTGATTAAGGTGCAAAATAGACATCCTAAGACCAATAAAAATATGGGTATCTATAAATATCCTTTTCCCAAGCATAATGACTAATAATAGAGGAAGAATCATAACCAAGACCAAGAGTGCAATCAATAAAATAATTAGGGTTATAATTAGAATTAAAATAAGAATAATAACTATAGTAAAGATCACGAAAGTTGAACCAATCAAATTAAGTACCGTGTTATGCCATATGATTACAATAACACCATAGTGTGTATTACTATCCATCACGTCACTACCATTAAGATCAAGCCCTGCATACCATCTAATGTAACTCAAAATGTTGGTCCCTCTATTTTAGGATCACCATCCCCTATTTCAAATAATTATACACCATGTTCTGACACTTAATTTTCACCTTTGTTTCCATGGGTTACCATTCCTAGACCTTCTCATTCCTCTAATTAAAATAACTCCTTCCCAACTCAAAATTATGTAGTCATAACTAGATGATTGAAAGTTATCTTCCATGACCTTTTGCCTTCTTCCAACACTAATTCTGAGTTGAACACCATACCAATTAAGACCAATCTTAAACCAAACACTGTAATGATTAAAACCAAACCTACCCATCCCTTTGTTGAGAAACCATATAGTATCAGTGAATAACTAAGTAAAACATCTACATAGATCTCTATTTTGGACCTCTTACATACATATGAAGTTCATAAGACCATATTAAATTATTTATTTCAATAATCCAAAATGCTTGATGACATTAATCCTAACCAATTCCAAATTTTTATGGGTATAATAACATACCTTTGACCAGTGATACATGTCATCCCTTGGTCCCTTACATAAAAGTCCCATGTATATTGAAGCCATTATTTCCCATCATAAAATCAAATGGGTTATTCTAGACAATGTTTCTGGATTGAACATAACATCATTGAACCTAGTCCAAACATTAGAGTATACGGTGGTAGATATATGACCAATTACCATCACCATCAAGGTTTATAATAATGCAAAAATAAAATCTACAAGAACCATTTATTTACCAATAATTATTGGGCTTGTTACCCATGATACCCTATGACATGCCATTATTTTAGAACTACCTAATAATATGCTTCTTGGTTATCCTTGGATCCATGAAGTATGAGGAGTCTCTTCTACCCTACATTAATGCATCAATTTCTCCCATTCTAGTCTATAGTTCACTATTTATGATGAATTATAGCCATACCAATATTTTAAACATCTAAAAGCAAAGTACAATAACTACACCTATTATCCTAACACTAAATTGATAGGGATGAAAGTTAAGGGGGTAGTTTATAAACCTCCCAAGTCTAATTATATTAACCCTAGTGACCTCTCTTCCACTTCTACTAATCTATTTATCATTACCAGGTCCACCTAGTTCACTATTAAGGATGATGGTATTTACATATATAACATTCATGATGCATTCGACATCGGCAAATTACCTAAGTCTCCTAAGCCCTCATGATGTCCTAAACCTTCTAAAAATCTTGGAATACCCAACATGATTTGGCAAAATAAATCCAAATATATACTCTACAAGATCCACTCATATTTTTACTTGATACGTCACCCAATTAAGATCAGGGCACTAGTACCAAGGTTGGTTGGTTGTATGGTGATGGTTTTATTAATTACTTCTAGAGTGAAAAGTACCCTATACCAAAAATAATCATGGATAGCTTCGAATATACATGAATAGGATTGGGACTAAACATGTAAGGAATTATTGAACCTATTTCAAATGCTAAACCTATAGGGAATACACTAGTTGAGGGTGACTCCATTAATTTTGATAGTGATTATGCTTCATCGACCAACAATGAAACTCTTGGTAGTGACATAGTATCCCATTATAGTGCCTATGATGAGTTAGTGGATACTAATTTATTTGATTTTAATGCCATAATGACCATTAAATCCCATTATCTACTTACCCTTAATCATCCTAACCTATTCTATTGGGACTAAAAAGATTTTATTATACCACTAGAAGACTTTTAGAATGATGAATCTATTATCGAGTTTATGGGCCTTCAAGTAGATTGTTGATTGATGATCATAAATAAGGCTTTGACTTACATTTAGGCCTTATTTCCTATTTTAGAGAGTAGATAAACTTCATTAGTCATGATAAAAGTAAAACATCAAGATCCTTGGGTGAAAACCTCCTTGAGTAACCCTTGGGTTAGGGAAAGAGTAAAGATAAAGAAATTTCCATGAGTGAAAACCTATTTTAGGTGCTCTTAGATGGGGAAGTTCACCTCTCTCCTCAATAAGCATAATGTCCACCTAGTCCAAGCATTACCATTGGTTCTAGAATCAATTCTGAAGAACATCATGTTTTTAAGTGCCTTGCTCAAGATTCTCCTAAAGTATTTACCAAATCACCATTACCTATCATAGATAATTCAGATTCCTCCTATATGGGTGAAGATTATGATCAACATGTGGTTGAAGAGGATCCATTCTCTTCCTTGCCTACTATTATTGATGAAAACTCAACATTAATGGTCAAATATACCATGGAGGTCAATATTGATACATATGATGATCCCAATATTGTTTATCTAGGCACATCCCTCACTAATGAGGAGCGTGAATTCATTTTTACCATTATGAAAGACTTCATTAATAAATTTTCATGGTCCTACTCAAACATGCCTAGTTTTGACCCTTCAGTGGTGGTATATCACCTAGTTGTCCATCCATATTCCAAAACAAAAAATGTGGAAAATGCATCCACACATAACCATCCTAGTCAAAAATGAGTTAGAAAAGTTATTGGATACAAGGTTCCTTTGACCACTCAACTATTACACTACCTAACATTGAAATGATAGTCAATTCAATGACATGTTATGAAATGTTATCCCTCATGGATGAATTTTTAGGGTAAAACTAAATTAATATTTCACTAGAGGACCAACACAAGATCATGTTTACTACTCAATGGGGAACATTTTGTTATCAAGTGATGCCTTTTGGATTTAATAATGTAGTTGTAACCTATCAGCATGCCATGATTGTCATCTTCCATGACATGATGCATGACATCATTTAATACTATGTTAATGATATCTTATCTAAATAAAGAACACATTCAAGCCACCTCAATGTTCTATAGAGAATCTTCAAGAGGCTTCATAAATATAAGGTGCATCTCAATCCTAATAAGTTCATCTTTGGTATTAATTCAGGTAAATTTATAGGGTTTATTATGTCATAAATAATTATTTAGGTAGATTTGTCTAAGGTTAAGTTTATTATTGAAATACCTCCTCCATCCAATTTGAAACATCTCTATAGTTTACAGGGCAAAATTTAATCTATATGTCATTTTGTATCATAGTTGGCTAATAAGTGTCATCCATTTACACACATTTTGAAGAAAGGTGTAACATTTCAATGGGATAAAATTGTGAATAAACATTTACCAAATTGAAGACCTACTTGGATAATCTCCCAATATTGACTTTGTCTACACCAAGAAAACCATTGTTTTTGTACATTTAAGCAATAAAACATGCATTAGGGTCACTTTTGCCCAACATGATGAACAGGGAAATGAACATACATTATAATATATTAGTTGGACATTAGTAACTTATGATCATAACTATACACTTATGGAAAAGGATTGTCTTTTAATGGTGTTCATTTCCTAAAAGTTGAAACACTGTGTGATGGATAACAAAACCATTGTGATAGCCAAGATTGATCCGCTTAAGTACCTATTATTAAATACCACTCTCACAGGCCACATGGCCAAATGGGTTATGCTGTTGAGTTAATTAAACATGGAATAATAGAATTAGAAGGCGATCAAGGGGCAATTCTTGGTAGATCATCTTTTTGAAGCTCCTTTGATTGACACCAAGCCTCTTTCATTTGATTTTATATATGAATCAATCATGATCCTAGATGAGGTAACTACTGAATCCAAAAAATAGACGTTATACGTTAACAACTTATTTACATCTCATGGATATAGAGTTAGATTTTTATTGGTCACATCACAATGGGATTTTATTCCCAAGGCATTTCACATAGTCTTCAACTATACCAATAACAAAGCTAAATATAAATCCCTTGTTATAGGACTTCATCTTACAATATAGTAGGATATCAATAAATTGATCGTATATGGAGTTTCTCAACTAATAATCAATTAGGCCATAGACAAGTACCAAATAAGAGTTGAGAAGCTTGTACCTTATAAGTGTATAGTGGAAAATATTAAACAACACTTTTAATTTATTCAATTCAAACAAATACCACATGCCAATAACCGAGTGATAGATTTCATGGCTACCATTGGGACCATAATACAAGTTTATATTCATGCTAGAGGGTATCAATTCCTAATCAAGATATTTTGTAGCCATCTCATGTACTGTAAGATTTAGAGAGAGTATGTAATATTTCTATTCCTAATCCCCCTTTGTATTAAGACCTGTATACTTATCTCAAAGATAAAACTCTTCTATTGAACCTTTCAAATAACCAAATAAAACTATTCCTTCATCAAGCATCCTATTATACCATACTTGGAAACATGATCTATTATAGAGGCTATGAAGGAATGCTACTTTGTGATATATATTTTAGATAATCTATGTTGTCACTTAAAGAGGTCCATGAAGGAATTTATGGGGCCCACATAAGTGACATGGTTTGGCTAAGAAACTCCTTCACACATGGTATTATTGGCCCAAAATAGAGATAAATACCTATAAATATGTCAATAAGTGTGTTAATTATCATAAACATAAACATTTAATACACTCACCTTCACTACCGCTCTAGTTGATTACTATGCCAAGATCATTTTCAACTTGGGAACTTGATCTTGTCAAGAAAATAAACCCTACTTCCTCTAATGGACACAAGCACATCCTTACTACTATAGAGTATTTCTATAATTGAATAGAGGCCATAAATCTCACTTATATAACCAATAAGTAGATATCCAATTTCATTTACTTTTATATTATATGTTGCTACAACATCCCCTCTAAAATCATCTCTGATAATGGTGGTTATTTAAAGAACAAGGATGCCAAATCCCTATGTACCTAGTTTATGATCAACCATAAATGTTCCACACCATATAAATTACAAGGAAATGATAAATTTAAGGCATATAATAAGACCATTTTTTACAATCCTTAATAATATTATCAATGACATTGGCTATGATTGACACTTTCAAGTATTTCTTGCCCTTTGGGATTATCAAACTAGTTATCGAACCCCTATGGGAGCTACATCATAATACTTAGTATTTGGTTCAGGGGCCATTTTTACCATTGATATCAAGTTTCCTTTATTGTGCATCTTGTTATAAGACATTATTGATGATGAAGACTACACAATTTCTAGATTGCAATAATTGGAACTTTTGGATGAAAAGCATTGGGATGCCTAGGCCATTTGAAAGCTTATCAAAATATTCTATGTTGTAGATATAAAAAACACATTCTACCTATATAATTTGAATTTTATGACTTAATCCTAAAATAAAATAAAAATACACCAACACCAATTGTAAAAAGAAAGGAAAATTTGAAGCCAATTGGTTGGGTCCATTTGTGGTCATTGCAAATTATGATTTCGAAGCATATAGGATGGCTAATCCAGTTGGACAAGATCTTGAGGAACCCATGAACATATTACACCTCAAGTTTTTCCATGCTTAACATTTATTTTGATCCATTATCTATGAGAGCCCTTGATTTGGGGGCACTTATTGCATATTGTTGCCTAGACCATTTATAATATATCACTTGGACCATTTCTATATTGTTACCTAGATTGTTCTATTAATAATTGGATCATTATATTATTATTTATACCATTATATTATTACCTAGACCATTCTAATTTTATTAGAACAAGAATTTTATTTTCCTTGGACCGTTCCTACTTTCTGTTACCTATTCATCTAGGTCATTCTAATAATATTACTAGTCATGGTCTTGATTATGAACCAAGTATGTAGACATTTCAATGAATATCTCAAATGTAGTTTTGAGTAATCAACATTAGTATCAACATGAGAATCAATAACATCTTTTATGGGCCAGTATCTTAGGGCATGCCAATATATGGTTTCACTTATTTGGTAGTTCCTTGATATTTATTTTAATTGTTCATTCTCTTATTATTTCCCCATTATGTGCCATTTTATTTCTAGTTGTTACTACGTGTTATTCCCCTTGGCCTAAGATTTTACTATTGGTTCATAGGAGCACTATTACAACCAATTTAGTTATTGTTTAAGCCTCCACCTAAGGACCAAGGTCATTTACTAAATAGTTTGTTGTACATTTAAACATATTACATTACTTTCCTTATCCCAAAAGACCCAAAAACATTATAAAAACAAAAAAAAATACCAAAAGCATTATTAATTAGAGAAGGTGGGCTTAAAATCTCCATGAGAGTTATAAATTCATGTCATCTTCTGCATTGGTTTCCATTATTTCATTACACTCCCATTCTCAAGAGAACTACATCAACCTAAGGTCTGCACAAACTATGTAGGTACTGCTTAGATACATGGGGCTTCTTGGGTCATCGTGGACACTCTTGTTTTCATGTTACTATACTTTGAACCTTTATGATCTTATTATTTTATAAGTAATTATGGACCTATACACTCTCATCATTTTGTGAGCCCATTCCTATTTTTACTCTATTAATCATTTTTTATTTACTTATCATCACATTTATTCTATCCCAATTCTTAGGAAAACTACATTAAATTGAGGTGCCTTCGGCTTTGTAGTCAACACCCATTTTCCTAGAGGACTTAGGGGTAACTTAGCCATCCCTTTATTATTTTCCCATTCCCCTTGATCTAGGAAACCTGTTCATGCTCCAATTGTAACACCTTATTCATTACACATGCACAATTGTTGATTGCTTACATTTAGTCTCTTTATGTTATTGCATTGTGTTCTGTGTGTTTTATGTATTAGTTTGTTTGATTTTTTATTTTGAGTGTCATGTCTGAATACATTTTGAAAACTTCTTGATTCTTAACTTAACTTGGGATTGATTTGTTTACTTTTGTATTTATATTGTTTTATTGCTTGTTTATGTTTTGTATATTTTTATTTCCATTTAAGTCTTGATAATTAATATTATGTTCTTAAGTTGGTTACATTTTGTATTTAATTTTAGTTTTTTAATTTATATTTTGTATTAAAACATAAAATTTTTCAACTTAGGTTTTGGTATTTATATTATTATTTTGAGTTTTAAATATTCACTTTTGAACCGGTCCATTCACAATTTTAAATCCAGTGTTATTATAAGTTGTTTATACTTATGATGCATAATTATATTTTCCATATTAAATACCAAGTGATCTAGTATTATAAATAAAATGGCACCAAATATACATCTTTGAGAGTAACATGCTGCATATCCACTACCTAACTGAGATATCATCCTCAAATCATGAGCCAAACATTGGAAATAATCATGAATCTCTTTGTTACATCAAGACGTGCATCTCCTAGATTAAACATCTAGTCATGATATCTATTCATTTACCCAACATATATGTCTAATTTTATATCTATTTAGGACATGCATCTCCTAAATTAATTTCTAGTATCTAGTCATACATCAATCAAAAATAAGGATAAATCAACAACTATATGATAATTAAGGACATGCATCTCCTAATGTTAGCATACACTATAATATCATAAAAATAACAACTACAAATGATAAACATGGAAGATAAAAAAATCATGGAAAAAAAATACACATCCATCTCTATATTTTGATCCAATCTCTCCACCCAAACTTATGGTTACCCCAGTTCTTTATGACAAGCTCTTTTTAGCCTCATTTCTCCATTTTTAAGCCATTTTATTTTAATTATTCTATTTTGGCCTCTTTATCTGAATTATGCATTCCTTTATTTTGATCAAAGGCCAACCCATTAAAATTTAAAAAAAAAACATTCTCCCCTTGAGGGGAATCACGGGCCACCCAAAATTGTTTTGGGCATTTTCGTAACCCTATTTTTCTGTAACTCATGTAGAATTTAATAGAAGGTGGGAATGAATTTTCTTCTAATTATGATCATTTTGAGTGACCTTTTTATTCTTTGAAAATCTGTTGCTTTGACCAAATGTCTCACCACACCTTCTTAAATAGGGGGAAAATGTAGACATCCAATTCTTATCACTGTTGTGTCAAGATTTCAAATTTAAACAAATTTATAAAATAATGCACAAAATTGACATAAATCACCAAGACATTATAATTTGGTCACACATGTCATGTTCATGTGTCAATTCATGTCCATGTATCCCTGATTGGGGAGATGTATTTTATAGAATCATTATCTTCTCCTAATTCACTTTGTCAAATTGTGACCAAGAAAAATAATTTTTTAGACCACTGAAATACCATAATTCATCTTCACACATCATGTACATGTGATAATTCATATCTATACTACCCTAATTTGGGTATTACCATGTACGTAATTAACACCTTCCTCTAGTTCAAATCTAGTCAAAATTTGATTAAGAAAATTAACATTTTTGACCATTATGATTAAACAAACAACCAATTTTCCAAAATTTTTAAAAATAATAAGTAAAATATTAAGCGAATCAAATCATATTAAGAGCTTAAGTGAGAAATCCTTAGAATTTTATTTAATATTTATTATTGTAAATTCATAATTCATAATATCTAATCCATGACATCACCCATGGCATCATCATCACGTGTCATCCACAAAGGATTAATGGAGATAAATATTAGAATTAATTCTATCCAATGCCTTATTAATGCTCCATTATTCCAAATATTAATTTCAACTTTTATTTCTTGTCCCTCCAAAGTTGAATGCATTTGTGTCTCTTTGTCTTCATCTTGATATAGAGGGCCATAAATTAGTTTCTTAATTTTGGAAAACTATAAATACATAGGCCATGAACATAACCATTAAGCTCTTTTTGGTGTATAAAAACTATGTAAAACTCTAGATAAATTCACTCATCCATCCAAATTGATAAAAGTAAGAACCAAAGCCATTTGTGCAAGGAGAGATGTATGGAGATGTTTGTGCTACTGCAATACCAAAAGACTTGGAGCATCAAATCTAGGCACAAACATGATTATTAGATCGATCTTGGAGGAGGACCACTTTGGGAAGGCATTTCCCATATTTTATTATCTAAGTTTCCTAAATCTATTTATCCATGCCCCTTAAGGGAGTATGCCTAACACACTAGTTATTTATTCTTTGTCATTTATTATATGTCTTAGATTCATGAACTAACTTGTTTCACAATCCTACTCTACAGGATGTACCTACATATCCTTAATATCAAGAGAAATGGATTACCTATATCATGTATAAAATATGAAATCATAAGATATCACTATAATTAAATAACAATTATAAAACATTTTAGTATAACATATAAAGATATCATCATTAAAGCTCATTTATCAAACATTTTGATATAATCAAATAAATAATGGTGTTTACCATGAAGCACATGTGTGGAATCAATATCATCAAAAGTAATAATGGGTTCCCCCTACAAGTTCAGGGGATGAGGGTGTAAGTAATATGCCCCAATGTGTAAGTGGTGAGGGCATAAACATTCATAGGTGGGAAAATATAAGAAATAAAGGAACAAAAATATTATGCCCCAATGTGGACAAGATATAAAAAAATGTAAGCATAGGTTTATCATGACCTTAATGTACAATATATAATCAAGAGATAACATGCATGATATAGATCAAGTCACCAATCATAACAACAAAAGATAAATAGAGCAATCACCTACCACACATCAATTATACCATACATAGATTAAAAAAATAAAATAATGGTAGATGTAAATTATAAACGTAAAGCAAATCCACATAGACTAAACAAAATAATTAGATCACACAAAGTAATAAATCACAAACATATGACATAGATTATACAAATAAACATCAATTATAGGGCAAAAAAGAAAGGCTAGCCAAGCAAAAAACACATGCAAGCATAACAGGTAGAGGAAAAAAAAGAGGCATGATAAATAATAAACACTATAGTAAACACATGAAGTAATGTAGAATCAACAAAGAAAAATATAAGTGGAGCATGAAATATATATGATAGATCAAGATATATAATCAAATATAAAACTCAATTTATAAAGGAAACTAGGAAAGATAGAACCTAAAGTAGTGGTAGTCAACATATAATCAAATAGAAAGCTCAATATGATAAAGGAAACTAGAAAAGATAGAATTTAAAGACTGGCTAGAAAACATAAGGATTCTCTTAGGGAAATCATTAGGATGCCCTCGATATGAGCATGATGATGGCACACGTAGTTATGAATCCATAATCACATGCATACACTTATATATCCTGCATCTAAATCAATAATACCATCAATAACATGTGTAAACAAAATATATAACCTCTATAAATAAGTAGATAATAATAATATGTTAAATTATGTAACTATGTAAAAAATAATGATAAAATGCAAATAAATATTAATTGTTATGTTTTTAGAAGATCAGAATTAAGAATAAGAGAAAATCAACGAAGGAAAAAGACAAGCCAAGGGATGAAAGATAAAATAAGAAAGAAGGTAGGTTCCCTAATAACCTATAAATTCCTTTAGAATTGTGTTTTTAGTGGGGCTAAAGGCATGACCATGTATTATGCTATCAACACAGGGAATTTTTTTTACCTTGAATTTTACATACAAAAGTAAATTGAGTAAGGCTTAGTGTGTAAGAGTATGCATGAGATAAACTATTTAATGTTATGTTATCTTGTAAGAAAAATAAAGGATGGTTGACAAGGCATGAGATATGTGTAGCAAGGATGACAAACATTACATAAGATAAAATAAATATAGTAAAGGAGATGGTGATACTTATCACTCATCCTAGTAAGGAAAGGGAAGATTGCATGAGGTTAAATTTAAGTTAGAAAAGGAATAAACCAAGAAGGGAGGAGTAATATTCCACTGCATGGATAGGTAGACAAGATTTGGGATGAAATATTCCTAAATAAATAACTAGTTGTCACTCCAATTTGTAAAAAGTATGAATTGGAAACAACAAGTAGGGGTCTAAGGGGGTCCAATAATACCTATAAATAAGGACTTTGGCCTTTCATTCGAGAAAAATAAAAAACTTGAGATATGAAGAGTTTCATATTTTGGTGTAGGTAGAGGAAAATTGGAAAAAAATCTTAAGTTTGGAATAATACACAGTCTTAGGGTTTATAACAATACACAATTGTGTATGTTTATGTATAGTTTGTAAATACTTTGTAAGCTTAAATGTTTAAGAGCATGTTTGTAGTGAAAGTTCTGTACACTATTTTTGTATAATTTATATACATAAGGGTGATGAATATAATGGAATATTATTTAAAATGAATGTTTTATGTGCATAGATGTTTTCTAGGGTTTGAATTCTCTTTCTTTTTGCATACTTTCTTTCTTTGTTAATTATATCTTTAACAATGGGATTTTTGATGTTCTCTTGTTACAACTCAAGTAACACTTAAGTCTCCAGGATTAAGTGATATGCAAGTGTAGTAAGATTGGGTGTATGTTATATCTATTGTGCGTAACCTATCTTATGGAGCAATAAGGAATCTTAATAAAAAATAACATTCTAGTTATATTTATAAGACCCTATTTAAAGAGAGTATAGAGAATGAATTATTAAATTTTGAGTGTTGATGGTTGAGAGAACAAAAATTTGTGTTAAAACCCTAGCTATGGGTGGCTAAACATTGTGTCATGTAATGTCTATGAATATGATAGCTAGAGGAGAGGTTGACTTAGCACAAAGGAAAATGGAAGATGGAAAAATATATGGAGAGGGAAGAGAGACTATGAGTTATGAACCCCATAATAAAGGGGGAGATTAGCCATCTGAATGCCATAAGGAACAACACACTCTGAGGAGGGAACATAAATAGTTCACAAGAAGAAAATAGTCTCTCAAATGAGAAAAATATGGTATGTAATGAGGAATACCTAGGAAGAGAGTTAGTTTTTTGATAAATATTAGGAAATTATAAGTGGAGGTTATCAACATATCATATTGATCTCGACTCTATGTTTACTCATAGTTGATGCCTTAGCACATCATGTTTATTTTTTGGAAGTTTTATTTTAAGCAAACATAAGTTTTTTGGAGTAAGTGACAAGAATTGTTGTGGGATGAGAGATTTTGTTCACTAAATTATTTTGAAGGATTGTGAAGATGAGAACACCAACTAATACTACATAATGTTCATTGGTTTTAGGGGAAATTTCATATAAAAACACACAAACTACAACATAAGGGAGTTTGGGAAAAATATTTTGAGGAATGATAAACACTACCATGGGGAGTGGTGTGCATGTATTTTAGCCTTTAAAAGAGCAACCATTAGTTTCTAGATGTATATGAAGCTGATAGATTATCACATAACTAAGGATGCAGAGGATCACATCTACAATGTGGGACCAATTGGAATGTAAAGGGGGTGGTGATATTTCTAGATAAAAAATAAATCTAGTTTACCATGACATTGATGGATCTAGTACATACCTTATATACAAAGTTCAATCCAAAATAGATTATTATGGGATTTGACCAGCTCAAAACTAATTTATTGAGGGAGTTCCACATACCTTTGATTAAGAAGTGAAACATTTATACTTTAAAGGGGATTCAACAAGGAGATGCTGAGCATGTGTGAATGTATGGTGATTGTATTAAGACATTGATTTTAGATATGTATTATGATAATACATCTGCTGAAGTATGCTTAATGGTTTTTTCTAGAATTAATGTCAACATTTCAGAGATAAATGGATATGAAATTACTTGATGAACTTGAATAATTACATGATGATATTCATACGAAAGCTATAGGAAACTTTGATACAATATTAAATCCATAAATATAAGCTCAGATAAAAAAATGGCCACAAAAATCAAAATGTTGTTTGAAAATAGCACACAAGAATAAAAATGAGGACTTTGGTGCACAAATTATGAGATTGAAGGCCATATAAATAAAAACTATTACTTTATCCTTTTAGGACTTAGTGTATATAAATCATATGTTATTAAGGGGGCTGAGTATAGTAAATCAGGGTATAAATTAAATATGTAATAAATACAACCACTGATATATAATATAATTGACTTAATTTGACCTTTATCAAAATATCAATAAATAATGTAAACAATTACTTATTTGGGAAATGACTGAAATGGGAGATCTAGAGGTTGAAAAATGAGATAGATGTAGGTCTAAGTATTTCAAATAAGATCGAAGTGTCAAAACCATCCCTGGATAATATCACCCTAATTTGGACAATATCACCACATAACACTTATGTACCTATTTTTGTTGTAGTGTCCTCTATGAAAGACTATTTTGAGCTTCTAGGTTGACATGTGTCTAAGTTTGTCAAGCCTATTCCTATGTTCACAACTTTTAGATCTCTGTAGATGGCCTATTTTGACTAATTTTATGTTGCAAATCCTAATGATCCATGTTGTTAGGGCATCCAATTGATAAAATCACTAAAGTGTGTCATTATTGGGGTAGGTTGGACATCCTCAACAAGTTGTTGTGATGAGAGTTGCCTACATACCAGTACTCTAAAGAGGGATCAAACCTAATGTAGTTCTCCCCACCTAAGTGATGGTGTAAGTGTAAGTGAAGCTAGTATGAAAGTTGAATTGAGTGATTTGAATGTGCTCAAGATTAGAAAACTAAGTAATATAAGCCTAAGAATGCTATATATTATTATATGTAGAAGTAGGGTAGATTAGGGATTAATAACCTTGATTGTGTACAACTTATTCTGCATTTTTATGTATAATTTACATCTGATTTCCATCTAGTGGGTAGAGGGATAAAAGTCATGTATATATACTATCATGGTGCTCAGTGTAAGTCTTAAAAGAGGTCTAAGATGACCTTAGGTGGTATTAGATTTCAAAATATATCCATCGATAGAAAAAGGAGGGAAAGGAAAATAATGCCAAAATTGGGACACTAGCACCCTGTGGTGTTACTATACCCATTATGGTGCTAGTGTCTAGGTGGTATAACTTAAGGCACTAAGGGCTAAGATGTCAAGATGAGGATCTATGACTGCTTTAGGGATGTAAAGGATGCCTATGGCCCATATGAACACTAGATAAGTGTGAAAATAGGCCTTAAAATAGGTCTAGGGCCAAGTTAGGGATGAGTGGTCTCAAGTACCACTCTTAACACTCAAGTGCCAATTTTAGGTGATAACATTCCACCCTTTTTATTCTATAAATGAAATAAAGAGAAATGACTAGGATAAAGGAAAAATAATTGTAACAGACTTAACTAAGAGGTAAAGTTTGTGAATTTAGATATGAGTATGTGAAGTATGCTCCATTACTTTCTCTTGAAAATAAGATGTGTATAGATCAGTCCTTACTTAGGAGATACAAAAAGCAAAGACAAAACTAATAAAAGATAAAATTGAGTAAAATGATAAGAGAAAGGAAAGGAATGAATACACATTGTGTATGTGAATAAATACATAAACCTAGTGACAACCTATGTGTGTGCATGTAGATATTGATCAATTGGTGAATATATTATACTATGATGATGTATTGATGAATCCCCATGTGTGTATGGCTCAAGAAATCAATTCAATTTTACTCCATCATTACTCACCCCTGCTTGGTGGATCATGACCTGTGAATATCTTGGATTAGACTGATGGTGTCTCCAACCCTCCTACATAGGTGGATCAAGAACTCAAGTAGAATATGAATCCATCATTTCCTACCCATGTATAAAATATGCAGTCTAAAACTAAAAATCTATGATGTAACTAGAAATGTGTAATTGGAGATTTGTAACTAGAGATGTCGACTCTTTGGCAACTTAGGTATATTAGGTGTCTCTAGGACACTCAAGAATGCCAAACATTGTAGATAAAGTAAGGCATGAATATAATGTGTAAGGTAGAACATGGTGTCTTATGTGTAAAATGAAGAGAATGACATGGATTTTGTATAAGTGTATAGGTGAGCATATGAAAATAATGTGTTGTGCACATATTCCCAAATTTGATATCTAAGCATATGGATTCTAGACTGAGTTGTAATAATTTGTATCTAATTATCTGAAATGAAATGGGAATGATCGTGCCACACATGATTCCCCTAATATGAGAAAATTGGAATGAATCTAAGCTAAACTGAGCCAAAAATGATAATCTATAACTGATCTTGTGCAAACCTAGATTATACCTACTTTAATTTTTTGGCCAATCTAGAATTTTCTAAAACTGAGGCTACTAGATAATATTTCCATATCTTGGATAGTAGCACCATATCTTAGATAGTAGTGCCATGTGGTGCTCGTATCCTAATTTGGGCACCAATGTGTGACTATTCTAATTTATATGTAATTATAACTGATCTCTATGTCCCTATTTCCACTATGTTTTCCTAAATTTAATTTTTATGTTCTGAGCCTGTGTGCTAAAAATTATACTTTGAATACATCCAGATAGCCTAATCTCTATTACAAATCCCTGTAAATGCCCCCTCTTTTGAGGGGATTTGTTGAACCTATGTAAGAATTGTCCTTGAAATAAGAGATCAATAAAATGTGTGTTAACTGGAGAATACATGATATCTACGTAATAAACTAATATTATGTGCGTACATAACATTAAAATGTAAGATAATCTAAGCATAAATGTGTAAAGTGTGATTTATGTTAGGTCTATCATTCACAGGCTATCAAGATATATGTAACAATGTATACTAATAATAAATCTAAGTAATAAATGAGTAACTACCTAGGGAGATGGGGCATGATGTCCACCATGACACCTAAGTAGGAAGGGGAAATGCATGAGGTCCCTCATAAAATCTAAAAATGGAGTGTGTAACAAGCAAAAGACAAGTATTATAGCCATTATGCATACATACAACATGCATGAGGCACACAAAGTAGGCAAAGGGGCCACGATACAAGGGACATGAGCACATGTCACTAAATTTGAGAAAGGAAGACATACAATGACATGCTTAAATGTACACATATGTAAACAACAAGCAAGTTGGATTAGAACCTTATGGAAGGACATGTTAAAATCTTCACATACACAATCAAGAAAACACACATGATGATATGGGCACATGTCCAAAACATACATACAATAGAAAGAAGTGGTGTAGAACCATATAACAATGGCATATTCAAATGTCCTCAAATAGAAGAAGCATAGAGACACAATCAAGTCTAAAATAGGAATGCTAGAAGCATGAACATGTGATATAAATATATATAAGAGATAAAATATACATAAGCTAAGTATAAAGTAGCAATAGTTGGTAATAAATCTAAGTAGTTATAGGATGATCAATATCAAGATATAAAAATGCTAAATATATGATGTAGAGTTTATCAATATGTAACCTAGTAATCAAAACTATGTATATGATGCCCCTAAATGGGTGAATGTGTCCAATGAAAAAGTTGTGTATCTATGTGTATGCCCCCAATGGGTAGATAGTAGCAAATAAGGATTGATGTAGTGGTCCTGAGTCCTATAGAAATCTTGTAAGCACTAGACAATAACAAGTGAATATTTTATGTATGATAAAAACCAACTATACTAATATAGATAACATATGTAGTATATGGAAAAATATAAGAGATGTGAACATGATAATGCATACAATCTATAATTTGTATTTTCTCAAGTAATTATTTGAATGCTTTTTTATTTTTGGCATATTATATTATTTTTGTATTTTTTGGATATAAGTTATGTACAAACAACATGGAAATGAAACTATATACAAGGAATGAGAAACAAGTAAAGTATGTACAATAAGGGATGAATAATACTAATCGATGACTCTCATGGGAGACTTAATATTGATGTGGCCTATGTAAAATAAAGGAACAATGATCATGCATGATGTATGAAAAGGTAATTATGTTCCTAAAAATTATTATACTGAGTGATCTATAGGTAGAACTACTTATAAAGTAGTGCTTGGAATCCATGAAACTTACTATGGTATCTTTCAAACTTTAGGGGTCTTAGAGACCCATCTAGTAGAAGATGTTGTAGATGCCATAGGTACCCTATTCTAAAAACCTTGAAAACTCAATAATACTAATCTTGGAAGAGAAGGAGTAGAGGGAGGCCCTCTAAAATTTGTAACATATCTCTGATGTAGGGGTCTCTCTAATAATGGTATTCATAAGAGAGTATGCGTACATGTAACCCTATAGGAGTAGACCTCACCTACACTAATGGCTCCACTAAACTCTATGGTGTATTGATACTCATATGAAAGAGCCTTAACTATGATCATGTGATTAACATGTATATATTTGAGGCATCTATATGTAGTGGATTGGATGGATTGTAGCTAATACATACATGGACTACCCAATAACATGTCAAATATGCCTGTACTAGGTACTACTATGAATTTAGTGGCCAAATATGCTAGTCTAACCTATAGTGTAAATACAATCTCCCTAATGGATCTCTGAACATGGCCACTAAAACCATGAATAACTATGTCTGTAGGAGAAATATCTTGGTTTAAATACCCCAAATTTTGTATAAGTGTGATAATGCACATGTTAATACTTGACCCATTATCAACCATAAAAATTTGAATAGGATGATGATCTATGTAGGATTGTACAAAGGGTGCATATAACTATAAATCATCATCAATAATCTCTTTCTCTTAAAAAGTGATGAGTGGTTTAGCTAGTAATGTAGTAGGGGATGTACATCTTTAGTAGTAGTGTGATAGGATGCCGATGGTGGATGCGACTGATACATATAGTGAATGCTTGAAGTACCCCCTATTTTATTAGTTGTATGCTTTGTAAATGAATTTGAGAATATTTTAAATGCCTTGGCTTATGTTTGTTTAACTTTGGGTGCCTATGTGGGTGTGTCCACATTAATTATGTTAGCCTCTATCAAATTCTATATCTTATGTTTCAACATGATGCATCAATTTGTAGTAAGGCCTAGTTTGAGAAGGATTGAACAACCTTATAAGGGTGTAAATTTGGGTGATAATAGTTCTAGCATGCTTGGTGGGACATGGATTGCATTTTAGTGAAGAGTTTTTGATGCTTCTCTTCAAAAAATTAGCATTTGGAAGAATGAATCTAAGCATCAATGATAACTCTAAGTGAATCTTAGCTAGTATAAGTAGCCCAGGTGTCTAAAATAAAAAAAATGGTATGTATCCTAGTCATTGTTTTGGTCAATATGCATACTTTATGCATTGGCAATCTTTATCTCAGGTTGGTGGTATTCATGGATTCACCCCAAGTGGCCATCAAGCAGTAACATGTGAACCTTACCAAGGCTATCATAAACCTTATGTTTATCCACCCAATCCAATTCATCCTCCTTGGCAACCTACTCATCTCCCTAGTCTACCTTCTCAAAGTCATTTTACTTCTATTCCATATTTATTTAACTTCAAACAAACCCTTGTAAGTTTAGAAATGCAAATGAGGTAAATTGATAAAGAGAGAGAGCTTGGCTTGATTGTCCATGATCTTTCTAGTAAAAATGAAAACACTCAAATGATGAAAAATCTTGTGCATTCACTTAAGTCTAGGTGGACATCTATTGAGAAAGAGAACCAACATCTACCAATATGTTGGGAGAAGAAATTAGATAGTAAAGCTATGCAAGATATTTGTCTGTATCTGTGCATTATGTACTTAGTTTGTTAGATATATGTATATTTTGTCCTATCTTCATGATTTGTAATAGGCTAGAATGTGAATAGACTCCTCTTTTGGTGCCAAGTATGAGAAGAATGCAAAAAATCGTAGACTTCAACCATATATAGATACTTTAATTTGTATGAATGATATGGTTCCACCTTTGAAGAGATTAAAAGAGACTATTTTGGTTATGGTTACCTGTTGGGTTTCTTATTTTGTTCCTTGCACGCATTCTCATGTATAATATTTTGCTTACTTTCTATATTAAATGAATACTAGTTGATCCTAATTCTTATCTAATGCACACTAATTCATCTATGATATGCTTCTATTTTCCAACTGTGTGTATGAATACTCTATACTATCCTATGCACTTAAGTAAAACCTAACTATCCTCATCCTTAGCATGTTCTGATGCTTCAAGAACCTCTACTAACAATTGTTAGGTCGTGGAGCTAAAAGCTTCAACCTTTGCAAACTGAGGAACAGATGGTTGCTGAGTTCTACAGGAATCGGCGTCGGCAGCAGGACCGACATCGGCAGAGTCCAGTGCAGAAGGCCACCGGTGACGGCAGGAAGTCGGTCGACGTCGGCAGAACCAGACTAGCAGGGACCGGCGTCGGTCGCCTGTGTGTTCTCGAAGTGTTCGTTTCATAGACAGTTAGTTAAGTGAATGATGAGTTTGCATGTTAAGACCAGCCAGAGTCTTAGGCTGCGAGGATAATTGTCTAAATTAAGAGTCTAAGTTATTGTTTGAGTTAGGGATCTATTTATAGACCCATTGGCATGTATTGCTTAAGGCATGAGATAGAAAGGAAGAGTTCCTTCTAGTTGTAAGATCTGTGAGTTGCAGGTTGTTGCAAGCTCATTGGGGATCTACATGTAAGTTTGGTCTTTGAATTGCAGGTTGCAGGTTCATGAGAGATCAGCTTGAAGTGCTATAGAGTGCTTGGTGTACCGGCAGGGTTATTACTGACTGGTTGGTGAGGTGAACACCAATTCTGTGTGTGAGTTGGTTGTTGGGACCGTTTTTTGTGTAGGAGAGTGTGTGTGAGAAGAATTACTGTACACTTGAGGTGTGGCGAATCTCTGTAAGGTGAAAGAGTGTGGCGGCTCTTTGATGTATTCTTTTCTGTATAGTGTTAATACAAGATAGTGTATTGTCTCTCATATTCTGTGCTATTGGTGAATTCTAGTTATTTGTGTTTCTAGTTATTTCCACATATTCAATTGCTTATATTTGGTAATCATACTGTGCTCTTTCTAAGGAGCAAGATCCTAACGGGTGGAATTAAAATAGGTGTGTTTGTTCTTGGATTTTCTTCCACCTCCCTCTCCCAACAAGTGGTATCAGAGCATGTTTGTTGTTCTAGATTCCTAACAAGTGGTATCAGAGCTTTTGGTTGGGATACTAACAGATTGGTGTAGATCTGGGTAGTGTGTTTTGATTACAGGTTACTCACAGGGTTTCTATTTAAGTGGGAGTTGAGCAATGGTAGAAAACAGTCAACTACGAATGGAAAAGTTTAATGGCAAGAACTACCAATTATGGAAGATGCAGATTGAGGACTATCTGTATCAGAAAGATTTGTACTTACCGTTGGGTGGGGTTGCTAGCAAACCCTTGGATATGAAAGATGAAGAATGGGAGGTTCTTGATCGGAAGGCTCTGGGATCTGTTAGATTGAGTCTTGATTCATCTGTGATTTCTAGCTTATCACAGTGTAAGACAACGGTGGAGTTGATGAAATCTTTGACAAATTTGTATGAAAAACCCTCGGCTTTTAATAAGGTATTTCTTATGAAGCGTTTATTTAATTTGCAAATGTTGGAAGGTGGATCTATTCATAGCCATCTTAGTGATTTCCATGGTTTGGTAAACCAGTTAAGTTCAGTGAATATTGTATTTGATGATGAACTTAGAGCTCTCTTAATCTTGTGTTCATTGCCTGAAAGTTGGGAAGGTTTGGTAATGGCAGTTTCTAATACTGTGTCTCCTTCAAAAGTCTTAAAAGTGGATGATGTTGTGAGTGTGATCTTGAATGAAGAGATACATAGGAAAAGCACAGGTGAATCATCTGGAGATGCTTTGAGTGTTGAAGGAAGAGGAAGGCCAAGAGAGAAGACAGAGCGTGGGAGATCAAGGTCGAAGATAGGCAAAAGATCCAAGTCCAGGTATGGCAGAATAACCTGCTGGAAATGTGGAAAGCAAGGGCACTTAAAGAGAGATTGCAGATCGGGTGAAGATCACCATGAAGAACATGGAGAAGAAGTAGATGTTGCGGGTTACGTTGCACATGATGCTCTGGTATGTTCTTTGGATAAAGTAGAATCTTGGGTATTAGATTCTGGTGCCTCTTTTCATGCATCCCCACATAGGTAATTTTTTCATGAGTATGTCCAGGGAGACTTTGGAGAAATTTGTGTAGGGGATGGTAAGCCTTGTTAGATTGTTGGCAAAGGCAAAGTGAAGCTGAAATTGCAGACAGGTGACACATGGGTGTTAAAGGAGGTCATGCATGTCCCAGTTCTGAAGCGGAATCTAATTTCTGTTAGAAGTTTGGGTGAAGAGGGTTGCACAGTAACTCTCACAATGGACTCTTGGAAGGTTACCAAGGGTACACTTGTTGTAGCTAGAGGTAAGAAAGTAGGTATGCTTTATCTATCTACTTGTTTTACTGATTCTCTTTCTGGGTTATCTACTTCAGCTGTAGATTCAGAGATGTGGCTTGATAGGCTTGGTCACATAGATAAGAAGGAGATGCTGGTTCTTGAGTCAAAGAATATGCTTTCAGATTTGGAAGGCATGGATCGTGGTTTCTGTATGTAGAAGAAGAAGGTAAGGTTTCTTGAGGAATCCGATGTTAGTGACAAGAACGGGAAAGCCTTGGTTTTCAAGGAGAAAGTGACGGACAGAGTTCAGCATAAGGTGCAGAGGAATTTTGAGCAAAGCAAGGGTAATTTGGATAAGGTTTTGATCCAAAAAGAGCTCGCGGGAAAAAGTTAGGTCTCACAAGAAAAACACAGAGACCGACGTCGGCAGGAAAACCGGCGTCGGTGTCCAGACAGGGACCGACGTCGGCTATGTGCAGCCCGACGTCGATGACTCAGGGCAGAAAAGAGATCGGCGTCGGCCAGGGGAAACCGATGTCGGCAGGGAGGCAGTCGCAGGGAATCGACATCGGTCGGCTGTAGACTGAGATGTGACCGGCATCGGTTACTGAGATAAATTTTGGGTGGAAAGCTAGTTGTCATGGAGTCTCAAGCGCCCATATGGAGGGCTGAAGGTGTAAGTAAGTTCTTAAATTCATCATTTCCCTTCTTTACACTACTTGTTGCTCACTTATGGCATAGGACCAGGAAGTTATTGAAGAAGCAGAACAGGTAGATCCAGGAAACAGTGGGAGCTTGGCATGGATGAGGATGTGATTCCTTGGAGGAGAACCAAACAGGTGTTTTGAGTAGTGTTGCCAGCTGGAAGTAAGCACTGAGAGACGAATGGATGTTGAGGATGAAGAAGAGCGGAAATGGATATGTGAGATGGAAGATCAGGGTATATGATCTTGTTTTAGCTGCAGGGCAATGGAGGTTTGATCATTGTGTTTCTCTTTACCAGGCTGGATAATATTAGCTACATTATCCTATTTTCTGTATGATGTGCTTGTTGCAGGGTTACATATATAGGTATTTCTGAACTAAAGGTAAAGCTAGTTCAGGGGTTTGTCATGGAGAATCTGGGAGCAACAAGATTCTTTGGCATGAGTGTGTTCTAGAGACATGGAGGTCTTGTTGACTTTGTTTCAGGATGATTGTGTGAAGCCGGTTAGCACGCCGATGGTTAGACAGTTCATAGAACAGGTGTCTTGATTCACATAATGAGGTTGAGTGCATGGTATGTACTAAACCTGAGTTTTCCCAAGCAGTGGGAGTTGTCACAAGTTTGGAGTCAATCCGAGAGAGTAATACTGAAGGGAAGTTCAGTGGGACCAGCAGCAGGTGCACATGCTATGCAGGGTCAAGTTCTTTATCTACATGGTTGTAGATGCGGATGTTGCAGGTAATTTGGATGACATATTTTGCACCATGGATTTTGTGGTGGTTGGTCTTCAAGAGTGATCTTGAGGAGGGATACAAAGCCAAGGAAACAAACTAGACGGTGTACAGGTACAGGTACAGGTTGCAACTATTTATCTCCAAGTGGGAGATTGTTAGGTCGTGGAGCTAAAAGCTTCAACCTTTGCAAACTGAGGAACAGATGGTTGCTGAGTTCTATAGGAACCGGCATCGACAACAGGACCGACGTCGGCAGAGTCCAGTGTAGAAGGCCACTGGCGACGGCAAGAAGTCGGCTGACGTCGGCAGAACCAGACTAGCAGGGACCGGCGTCGGTCGCCTATGTGTTCCTGAAGTGTTCGTTTCATGGACAGTTAGTTAAGTGAACGATGAGTTTGCATGTTAAGACCAGCCAGAGTCTTGGGCTGCGAGGATAATTGTCTAAATTAAGAGTCTAAGTTATTGTTTGAGTTAGGGATCTATTTATAGACCCATTGGCATGTATTGTTTAAGGCATGAGATAGAAAGGAAGAGTTCCTTCTAGTTGTAAGATCTGTGAGTTGCAGGTTGTTGCAAGCTCATTGGGGATCTACATGTAAGTTTGGTCTTTGAATTACAGGTTGCAGGTTCATGAGAGATCAGCTTGAAGTGCTATAGAGTGCTTGGTGTACCGGCAGGGTTATTACTGACTGGTTGGTGAGGTGAACACCAATTCTGTGTGTGAGTTGGTTGTTGGGACCGTTTTTTGTGTAGGAGAGTGTGTGTGAGAAGAATTACTGTACACTTGAGGTGTGGCGAATCTCTGTAAGGTGAAAGAGTGTGGCGGCTCTTTGATGTATTCTTTTCTGTATAGTGTTAATACAAGATAGTGTATTGTCTCTCATATTCTGTGCTATTGGTGAATTCTAGTTATTTGTGTTTCTGGTTATTTCCGCATATTCAATTGCTTATATTTGGTAATCATACTGTGCTCTTTCTGAGGAGCAAGATCCTAACGGGTGGAATTAGAACAGGTGTGTTTGTTCTTGGATTTTCTTCCACCTCCCTCTCCCAACAACAATGGTGTGGTTATTGTGGAAACACTCCTTCTAGATGAAACTATGCTAAGATGGTTACCAAGATAGAGAGACATTGAGTCATTGTTAGACCAAAAAGTATGTAATTTCGTAGAAGAGGAATCCAAATGGATTGATCTTACAACATGAAAAATCATTTAAGAACACATCTATGGAGAGATATATGAAATTTTATAGTGTGAATTACCTAAATTGATAGATAACTAGTTAGCATGATTAGAGTGTTATTGATTTAATCTTATAATGAAATAAATAATCACCTGAACCAAAGAAAAGATAGACTAGTTACAGAAACTAGAAAATGACTAGATGAGAGTAATAGACTATTGGGTTGCTACTACCATATACAGATACATAAATGAGTTTTTGGTACAAGGATACACAAATTTTGAAGCTTCATAAGACTTCTTTATTTGAGGAATTAGAGGAAATTTTTTGTAGTAATTACTTCTCCTTGTGAAGTTGTTGGTTGTGGATAAGGCCATGGTGATTACTCTAGCCAATATGGAGTATTCACTTTGGGTGTATGGAGGTGTGGGTGAATTATGATTAGATGAGTAGATAAGGCTTGAATTTGGATCCATAATGGAGACATTAGGCAAGAATAATCAAAAGAAAACTCTAGATTTAAAATGTGAGCTATGATAATAGAATAAATGGAATAAATAGAAGAATACCTAGGTAGTTGTGAGTAGAGTTAAGAGTAATAGTAAACTAGATGATGAATGATTATGATGACATGATGATCGAGATGATGATGAAATAATATGATGAATGCAGGAAAATAGAAAAAAGTGATGAGATGAAGAAGAGATGTTTGAAGAAGAAGGCGAGAATAGTCTAAAAGTAGAGCAGCTAGAAGATAGATGTAGTGCATAGCTAAAAGAATAAGTATTATAAAAAGGACATAAAAAATTTAGCAAAGAAGTATAACACTATCATAAATTAATTATAGGTTCAAGCGTAAAAAAATAAGATGTCATAGGAAAGAATCATTCACTACCAAAGCACACATCCCCACAACCTAATATCTTATATTTTAGTAGAAGTTTTTAGCCAGGTGGATAGGAAGAAAGTGGTTTGGAAGGACCATTTTTAGAACAAGTGCATTTTTATGGTGATAAAATTGAAAAAATATCAATTAGAAAGGTTTTAAAGGCCATAGGGCTTGTTGAAAACAAGCAAAGAAATGAAGGAAACACAAAAGCACACAATGCACATGTTGACTCTTCTAGTGCATAGTTAACTCTTAGTAGTACACAGGCAAGATCACCTATAATGTGGCCTCCTTTTGTAATAGATATGCATTATATCACCTTAATTCCAATGTGTATAATGGATCATGTAAGAGGATTTATAAACTTAAAAATGTATAATGGGTCCAAAGATCCTGAACATTATTTGCTAACTTGTGAAATGTGATGGAAAGCTAAGGGCATTACTGATGAAGCTATCAAAAAGTGTGAGTTAGTAGGGGAAATAACTATAAGAATTCTTGAGTTCATATACTGAAGAGATGTTCAATGGGAAAGTCTACAAGATGTTAAGGAATGGCTTGCCATAGAATTTAATATAAAGAAATGTACTAGTCAGACTATTTAGGACTAGAAGGAAATAAGGCATAAATTAGGAGAATCAGTCTACAACTATGATCATAGATTATTTGATGTTATGAATAAGGTTAAATTTACCTTAACAAATAAATATAAATCTTCATGGTTTTTTGAAGGACTATGCTCTAGATTCATATTTGCTACTGCACAGACCCATTATGCCACTAAAGTAGATGTTAGAGTTACTACCCTATAAGTAGAGAAAATCAAAGACTATGGAGAATTCCCTATCATGAACTCTAAGATTGAAAACAAACTACAAGATTTTATGAATAAAATGGAACAATACTATGAGAAAGATCAACCTAAGTTGAATCTATAGTGTATGAAGTGTGGAAAATAAGAACATCACAGGAATGATTGTCTTAAAATCAAGATAGAATTATGTGAACTCTATTGAATCATAGGGAATGCAATAACATAGTTCCACCCTTCTACAATAATATGTCAAGAACCCATAGAATTTATATTACAATTTATATAAGTTGCATAATCATGATGAAAATAATTTTAGGGCTTTGTAGGTGCTCAAGGACGGCATCACCAAAAATGTATTCACCATCTATATGTAGTAAATATCCTTGGCAAAGCAAATGATCCTAGGCCCAAAGGTTGATAAAGGTTATGTGACCAAATAGGTCCATAATGGATTCCTAGCTTGTAATAGTATCAACCTCAAGGTCTGGTTGGATGGACCCCTCCTTCACTGAGTTGGACACCTCCATCCCCATAATATATATATATATATATATATATATATATATATATATATATATATATATATATATATATATATATATATATATATATAGTACCCTAGAGTTTGGCTATGATGTAGAAACAATAAATAAGTTGGACCCCCAGTTGCATAATAGCAATTTGGAATCGGTGGCATTAAATAGAAACAATAAGGAGTGTATAAAGGAGGTTATCAGTCAAACAAAGGAGATTCTAGGGGTGGATATAGAGGAGGGTATCAAAGTGGTAGGGGAAATAACTATCAACACCCTCCTTTGTAATGCTATCTGTGTGGATAATAAAATCATGTACAATGAAATTTTACTTTGAATCCTCAAATATAGTCTTAATATGCATATTTTAGAGTATATGACCATCACGAGATAGAATATTGTCTTATCCTAGAAAACTAAAGAAAGGATAAGGTTATTCAGAATGTTAATATGGTGAATGCACAACTAAATGATGATGCCTTTCTAAATGATATTACATGACATCAACATCTAGGAAGCGGTATACCTCCTCTTGAAATGCCTCAGGATCAAAGAATCCTAAAAGCAAAATAGGATAAGTACCCAGACCCTGTTATAGAAAAGGGACTCATGTATGAAGCTACATAGATGTTGAAAAACATTCAACATCAGGAAACTACTGAAGAAGATACTGTAACAATTGATGCCCAAATGTATGGCTAAATCATGTGTATTATGTGTCAAGATGGATTTGTCACTATGTTAATAGATCTATTAAAAAATTTAATCATACTATGTAATGAAGACATATCTCAAAACATCACAAACTTACTGCATAATCTACTAGAGTTTGTGTATCAAGGGAAACAAAAGATATAAAAATTTGTATGGTATGTCAAAATAAAGAAGCCTTACGATGTAGAGATATGCATCGATATTGAAGTTGTGGATTATGAAATTCCAAATGTTGTCTTTCATTTTGACAGCATAGTCAAAATGATTCCTAGGTCTACCTGGGAGGCTATTGGATGACTGGTTCTAAACTACAACCTAATAAATCTGAACTTAGCTGATTATGGAAAAGTTGAGCCCATTTGAATATTATAATATATTGAGATCAAAGTTATAGAAATAACTCTGTGAGGTGACTTTGAAGTCATCAATATGAATACAACAATAACACATTACCCTACACTGATTAGCAAGAATGGGCATATTATGGTCAGATGACTATTAATACTATGCACAATCAACTAGAGACACATCAAGGGGATGAATTTATCATCATTCATCTAAATAGAGAAAACAAACCTTACATCATTTTGGTTTAACCAAATTCTCCATATATGACACAAAAAACTAGTTGGATGAAGGAAATTCTAAGGAAAACCCAAAAGATCTGCATGCAACTGAGTGAAACTTCTTGTATGAGCATACTAAACCTCAGGTATAATATTTACTCACTCAAAAATTGAAGACATATGAACAATGGAGGCTGAAACAAGTAGTTAATCAACCATAGAGAACCTAGTTTGTCATCAAAGATTGTGCATCTATGTCTTCAAAATTTTCTATTCGATTTGAAGTTGAATTCCTCTATCAAGTAGATGATCATATACAAGATTATATAGAGATAACTAGAGAGGGTAATTTACCTTGGGAAATAGCTTCATTTGTTAGTGGAGACTCAGATACACACCTACTCAATTGGGATTGAGGTGATCATGAACTCTAACCTATGAGAATGGTCTTTACGCATGAGAGATAACTTCTTGTGTACTATGCAACTAAGGACATTAATCAATTCATTATATTCCTATAAGTTCATATACCTACCATCAGTCAATGGTCAGTGCTCTAAATTATGCTCTAAAAGGAGTTATAGTGATAAGGTGGGAAATTCATAAGAATGAACAACTCGAGTGGGATGATGCCTACAAGCTCATGATTAGCATGTTCCAACTATCACAAATCATCAAAATCAATTATCCTTTCTTCACAGAAGGTGAGTGTATTGAAATTCATATTCATAAATGTGTTAAATTATAGACTAACAAACATGTGGCACTGAATTAATGGGTTCACATTTTCCATTATACACTTACTCCATTACCATCATCATGTTATATGGATCAAGAGCATAGGAGGGAGATAAAGCATTGGGTGTAGGTGTAAAGTGATTTCATATAGGCATTTGTTATTTAAGATGAGAAACCTTTGGTCCATAATGCACTATTGAAAATCAAACACTTCCTATGCCATGGGTGTGTAGAATATTTAAGCACCACAACAAAATCCACTATGTAGAAGAATGTAGCTTCTAATATAAATATGACCTTACAAATATATAAAGCTACCATGAAAGAAGAACAATCTCTTACATATCCATGCCATAGAATATAATATGAAGAAGAGGATATTGAAGATTCAAATACTAATAGTGATCTTGAATTGATTGATTTGTTTGAACCTGAATGACCAGTATAACCATTAAAGGACCTCGATGCAGGACCTACTAAAGAAGATGAGATACACAACATACAAATTATAGAATAATAATTTAAATTAATGGTACAAGATCTATCATCAACCCATTAAAAATCATGTAGAAAACATCAAAACTGAGGAGGTTCCCAAATTAGCACATATAGGTGATTAGTAGAATGAAGCTGAACTTTTTGAAGCTATGTAATTCTTGTGAGATTATTAAGATGTCTTTCCCACTACATTTTCAAATATTCAAGGAGTGGATCCATCTTTAGGTAAAATGCACATAAAACGTAAATAGTGCACATGACCTATAAAGAAGAGGCCATACAAGCTAAATCCAAACATGAAATTTAAATTGAAGGATAAACTCGATAGGATGTAGGATGAAGGATGTAGGAAGAATCTATCCTATAGAAAAGGTAGATTGGGTAAGTCCCATGGAAGTGCAGCTGAAGAAAATAAGAGATATCAGAGTATATGGGGATTATCACATTTTGAATCATGCATGTGTGAGCGATCCATTCCCAATTCCCTTTATCGATGAAGTTTTAGAATATATTGCATGTCATGAAGTCTATTTCTTCACAAATGGTTTTAGTGGCTATCATCACAAAATAAGATAGAGATAAAATGAATTTTACCATGGAATGGGGATCTTTTACGTATAAGGTAATGCCTTATATGAAAAATACTTCTCTTGTGAAATGGTGATTGTGTTCAAAGACTTCATTCATGACTTCCTAGAAGTCTATCTTGATGATTGGGTAGTCTTTTCCTTATTTAAAGAACATTTATCTAAGCTTTGCTTCATGTTAGAATGATGCCAAACTCTGTGCATTGCTCTAAATTAAAATAAATGTCTATTCTTTACACCTTTTGGTGTTTTTCTAGGTAATGTAGTATACAATGAAGGCATTTTAGTAGATCATGAAAAAATTGTAGTAATTTTGAGTATGACTCCACCTATCAATTCCATGAAAGTATAATATTTTATAGGCCATATAGGATATTATCAAAAGTTTATAAAAGGATATGCAACTATTTCTTCTCCATTGGAATCCTTACTGCATAACAATGCAAACTTTGTCTAGACTTTAGAGTGCCAGGTAGCCTTCATCAAGCTAAAATAGAAACTTGTCTGATTATACTGCTTCCATTTGTCTTTGTCAATATTCTTTAGCTCCCATTATATAATCTAATTATTTTTTTATTGCTGAAATCCTTCCCGCTGCACCAAATACCTATTATAATTCTCTTGCCTTGTGCTCACTATCTTCATATCCAAAATATACACTATTTTTTCCTTCTTCTTCTTTATAACCTACTGCTCCCAATTCACTTCTTCATCTTCACCATATTCTCTATGGAATTCATATAAATCTAAAATATTAAATACTAGAGAGATATCAAAATTTTGTAGTAAACTCACCTCATAGGCATTATCATTGATTTTTTTCACAATTCTACATGGTTCAATTTTTTTGTACTTCAACTTGTTGTGCTTGCCTTTTGGAATTGTTTATTTCCTCAAGTAAACAATTACCAACTCTCCTTATTCAAATACCTTGGATCATATTTGACATCTGCTGCTAATTTATATTTCTCATTACTTTCCTGCAGCTTTCTTCTTACTCATTGTAACTATTACATATGCTCTACAAACACTTTTGCATCATCACTAATTTGATCTACAATTGATAATTATACCAAATCTAAAATACCCATAGGATTTCTCCAATAAATAATTTGAAATGGTGACTTTCCTATTGATCTATTCACTAAACTATTATATGAAAACTCAACTTGTGGTAAAGCCAAGTCCCATTGCTTGGGCTTCTCTCTCACTATGCATCTCAACAAATTTCCCAAGCTCCTATTCACAAATTTTGTTTGTCCATCTATTTGTGGGTGATATGCACTGATGAATTGTAGCTTAGTACCCATATTTTTCCACAAAGTTCTCTAAAAATGACTTATAACTTTTGTGTCCCTTTTTGAAGTAATAGTTTTTAGAACACCATGTAATCTCATAATATCCTTAAAAAATAATTATACAAATCTAGTGGCATCATTGGTTTTCTTACATGAAATTAAATGCACCATTCTATAAAATATATCTACAAACAAAATTGAATCATTACCTCTCTATGTGTTTGGTAATCCTAACACAAAATCCATACTCAAATCTATCCATGGTCCTCTTGGAACTAGTAATGGCATGTATAATATAGTATTTTGTACATGTCCTTTTTCCATCTGACATATTTTTCACCTTTAAACATACCTTGTCACATCTCTCTTCATCTTTGGAAAAAAATACTTTTCCTCCACCAAATCTATTGTCTTCATCTTACTAAAATGTCTAGCCAAACCACCACTATGTAATTATCTTATTATATTATCTCGTAGAGACCCAACTAGAATGCATAATTATTTCCCTTTGAAGAGATAACCTTCATGTATAAGATACTCATCATGACTAGAATTTGTACCACTTATTAATGGACTCTTGCACTATTCAAATATCTTACCAAAATATGGATCAGTATCATATAATTTTTTGATAACTTCAAATCCAACTACTTCACTCACCATAGTAGTTAATAATGCTACCCTCCTACTGTTAGGAACCCGTGCTTAATTGCTATGGACGCATATGCTTTGTAAGTCGTCCCTTAGAGCTTATTCGAATTATCCCACATACAAGGGGAAGTAGTAGTTGTTAGAATAGAGTTAGTATATAAGTAAGTGTTAAGGCCGAATAAAGGCATCCACGAATTCATTGTATTGAGCTTGCTCAAAGGAGGTTGCCCCCTCGAAGAGGCCTGCGATCAATATAAGCTTTCTGTGTTCCTGTTATTGGTAAGAGTTATTTTATTTTGGCATATTTTGATTAAATCTGTTGTAAGAGGTAAATTGCTGTAGGAGGTTCATCACATTTGGTATCAGAGCGCTTTCTTGGCTTTGTGGGTAGATTTGGCGCAATATTTTTCAAAGCAGGGCTTTCCAGGAGCTGCGCCATTTTTTGGCAAGAAATTTTTCATTGCAGGTTCCATCATTTCGGATTGGGTAAATACCTATCCGCTTAACTGTGGGAAGTGCTTGGGCATAAGCCCTAAAACTCATTGTGAGGAGTACCACAGGAACCCCGAAGTAGCTGGCCCATTGAGAGGACCTGCCAGCGAAAAGGGCAACGACCCCAACCTGATTGACTAGATCCCATCCGTGAGGTAAACCAAAAGCTGTCGTTAAGAGGTAAACCCGCGGCCAGAAATTTCTGGAGAGCGGTACTCGCTCAGACAGCTTTGGTGGCCAGAGAGAATTTTAAAATCCTTTAGGCAGCCAAACAAACCTGGGGTCCATATCCAACTTATCAAGTTCAGACAGCAAACAACAGCATACCCACAGTTGATGATATTTCGAACCACACAGTTGCAGACAATCCGTTCCTGAAATAGAGGCTTATAAAAAAAAAAAAAAAAAACGACAACAGCAAAAAAAAAAAAAAAAAAAAAAAAAAAACAGCAGCAAAAAAAAAAAAAAAAAAAAACAGCAAAAAAAAAAAAAAAAAAAGTCCAAATTTTTTTTTTTTCGGGGCGCTGCCTCGAACCCCGCCCTGCATCGCGGCAGGGAACGCGAAGGATCCCCGGCTATTCACAACTGGTTATGGTCACCACTCGTGCAAGCACAAAAATCATGGAGGAAGAAATCGCCACATTGAAATCTCAGGTTACAGAGTTAACCGATATGATGCGTGGCTTGAATCAACAGAATAGCATCTTGCTCAACCGAATGCAGAAGGAGGAGTCTTCTTCAGACCGTCACTCCTTTACTTCCAACTCCTCCCGTGGACCTAAGCTAGACTTTCCACGGTTCAATGGTACAGATCCTACAGGATGGATATATCGAGCTGAACAATTCTTCAACCTCCACAATACTTATTCTGTAAACAAAGTCCCAATTGCTTCCTTTCATTTGGAACACGAAGCACTTCAGTGGTACCGTTGGTATCTCAAGACCAATGATGAACCTGATTGGTCAACTTTTGCATCCTTAATTTTGGGTAGGTTTGGTCCCTCAGCATTCGAGGATTTCACAGGCACCCTCACCAAACTCCGTCAAACAGGAACTGTTCGGGAATATCAGCTTGAATTTGAAAAACTCGCTAATCACACTGAAGGGTTGTCAGATGACTTCTTCAAAAGTTGCTTTGTTAGTGGCCTTCGAGAGCCGATCCGCTCAGAGGTAAAAATGTTTCGCCCTGAAAATATGATGGATGCTTTGGGTCTGGCTAAGTTAGCAGAAGATAAACTCTCCACACAGCGTCGACCTCCCACCTTTTTACCAGCGAAGAACACAGTGAATCAGCGGACAACCATAACCACACCAATCAAGCGCCTGACTGAGACAGAGATGTGGGCTCGTAAAGAAAAAGGATTATGTTATAACTGTGATGACAAATGGGTTAAGGGTCACAGGTGCATCCAACAAAAACTTTACTTGCTAGATGTGGAGTCACCACCAGAACAAGACAGCGAGATTGATATTCCAGAATTTCAAGATGCTCAAGATGAACCCGGCACTGAAGAGGACCCAATGGTTCAAGAGACTCAACCTGAGATCTCAGTACATGCACTAGCAGGTGTCACTACTCCCCAAACCATGAAGGTCAAAGGGTGCTTCAAAAAGATCCCTCTCACAATTCTCATTGACTCGGGCAGTACTCACAATTTCATTGATCCTCGCATTGCTAAGGCAGCAGACTGCTTTATCTACCCTTGTTCTAGCTTTGAAGTCATGATTGCTAATGGGGGCACATTGCCATGTAAAGGGAAGTGTCGAAATGTGCGTCTTGCAATCGGCGATTATAATTGTCGCTCTGATATGTTTGCCCTACCCTTAGGTGGGTGTGATGTGGTTTTAGGGGCACAATGGCTTCGCACATTAGGACCTATTTTATGGGACTTCTCTGAGCTTTGGATGCAGTTCACAGATAATGGTCAGAAGCACACCTTAAAAGGGTTATTACCAGGATCTGCTAGCATCATCAGTTCTCATCGCATGGAAAAACTTTTGAAAAAAGGCTCACATGGGGTCATTGCACAATTGCATTCCATTCAACTCCAGCCCTCTGCTGCTTCTAACCACCCTATAGACTTACAAGCCATACTCGACAAGCATGTAACCATTTTTTTAGAACTAGTAGGGCTACCCCCTTCACGCCCTGAAGATCACCGCATTCCTCTCCTTCCAGGAAGCATTCCACCCAACATTCGGCCATATCGTTACCCCCATCTGCAAAAGACGGAAATTGAGAACTTAGTCCGGGAACTCCTCAAGTCTGGCGTTATCCGCCCCAGCACCAGCCCATATTCCTCCCCAGTGCTTCTTGTCCATAAAAAAGATGGGTCGTGGCGCCTTTGCATAGACTTTCGAGCCCTTAACCACCTCACTATCAAGGATAAATTCCCAATTCCTGTCATTGATGAGCTTCTTGATGAGCTCCATGGGGCCAAATTCTTCTCCAAGTTGGATCTGTGTTCTGGCTATCATCAAATTTGAGTGCATCCTAATGACATTCCCAAGACAGCCTTCCGTACACATGAGGGTCACTATGAGTTCCTTGTCATGCCATTTGGCCTTACAAATGCCCCTTCCACTTTTCAAGCACTCATGAATAAAATCTTTCGGCCTTTTCTCCGTCAATTTATTTTAGTTTTCTTTGATGACATTTTGGTTTACAGCCGCACATGGGCCGAGCATCTCCAACATCTTGACAAGGCATTACAGTTGTTAGCCGACAATCAATTATGTGCCAAGCAATCTAAGTGTTCATTCGCTCAAGAGGAAATTGACTATTTGGGGCACATTGTTTCAGCCAATGGGGTTCGCGTGGACCCAGAAAAAATTAGTGCTATGCAGAATTGGCCTCAACCAACCACCCTCAAGAGCCTTCGTGGTTTCTTAGGCCTGACAGGATACTATCGCAAGTTCGTCAAAAATTATGGAAAGATCGCGGCTCCTTTGACTTCCTTATTGAAGAAGGATGCTTTCACCTGGGGTGCAACAGCTGATCAGGCATTCATCCAACTCAAACAGGCTATGTGTAGTACACCAGTTTTGGCACTGCCAGACTTCAGCAAAACTTTCACCATCGAAAGTGATGCCAGTGGCATTGGCTTGGGTGCTGTTCTTCTCCAAGAGGGCCGACCAATTGCCTTCACCAGCAAAGCCCTTTCTGGCCGCAATTTAGCTTTGTCTACATATGAAAAGGAAATGATGGCAATTTTACATGCAGTACAAAAATGGAGACCCTACTTACTGGGAAACCATTTTTGCATCAAAACTGATCATCAGAGTTTGAAATATTTCTTGGAACAGCGGGTCTCATCCCCAGCTCAGCAGAAGTGGGTCAGCAAACTCATGGGCTATGACTATGAGATCACCTATAAGAAGGGAAAAGACAATGTTGTGGCTGATGCTCTCTCAAGAACCTTCGAGGACCACCCTTCCCTCTCTGCCATCTCCATGCCCATTCCTAAATGGTTGGAATTTGTCCAACAAGGGTATGTAAATGATCCATCCTTATGCCACATCATTCATCAATTGACCACTGACCCCTCTGCCATACCACATTATTCATGGGATGGTGCTTCTTTGCGATACAAGGGTCGTTTGGTGCTTCCCCAAATTTCAGACCTACATCAGGCTATCTTCTATGAAATTCATGCTTCCCCCTCAGCAGGGCACTCAGGGTTTCTCAAAACCTATGAGCGGGCACGTCGACACTTCTTTTGGAAAGGCATGAAAACCAAAATTAAACAGATGGTGGCTGAATGTGAAACCTGCCAACGACACAAAGGTGAAACCACATTGACTCCTGGTTTGCTCGTGCCCTTGCCCATTCCTACTAGGATCTGGATAGATATTTCCATGGATTTCATTGAGGGCCTCCCTAAATCTGGGGGAAAGACAGTGATCCTAGTTGTTGTCGATCGCCTCTCCAAATATAGTCATTTTTGTGCACTCAGCCACCCATACACCGCGTCCACAGTTGCACAGGTTTTCTTGGATCAGATCTTCCGTCTTCATGGCATTCCTTCTTCAATTGTCTCAGATCGTGATGCCACTTTCACTAGCCATTTTTGGACGGAACTATTTCGTCGCACAGGCACACAATTGAAAATGAGCTCTGGGTACCACCCACAAACAGATGGCCAGACAGAAATCGTCAACAAATGCTTGGAGACCTTCCTTCGTTGTTTTGCTTCAGAACAACAACATCAATGGGCCAAGTGGCTTCCCCTAGCTGAATGGTGGTACAATACCTCATACCACACTTCCACCAAAATGACTCCCTATGAGGCAGTTTATGGTCAAGCACCGCCACCACTTCTTCCATATCATCCTGGTAGCTCACCAGTTCAGGCAGTTGACACTACTCTCCGAAACCGGGATCAGATTCTCCGCACCTTGCGAAACAATCTCCACATGGCCCAAAACCGAATGAAGCAGCAAGCTGATCAACACCGCTCTGAGCGTACCTTTCAACCTGGTGATATGGTCTTTCTTCGTCTACAGCCATACAAGCAATCATCACTAAAACAAAAAGGGCACCAAAAGCTTGCTCCAAAGTTTTATGGGCCATATAAGGTTCTTCAAAAGATTGGGTCAGTTGCTTACAAGTTACAGCTTCCACCTTCCTCCCAAGTTCACCCCGTCTTTCATGTCTCATGTTTGAAACAAGTTCTTGGATCCAACATCCGAGTGCAGACAGCTTTACCAGCACTTGACAACGAAGGCTCCATCCTTCTCGAGCCCGAAGCAATCTTGGACAGGCGCACCCGCCAACTTCGATCCCGCTCCATCACAGAGGTCTTAATCCAATGGCACGGCATGCAACCAGAAGATGCAACATGGGAACCACTCTTCCAGATTCAACAACAATTCCCACATTTGAAGCTTTGAGGGCAAAGCTTTTTTTAAGAGGGAGGGGATGTTAGGAACCCGTGCTTAATTGCTATGGACGCATATGCTTTGTAAGTCGTCCCTTAGAGCTTATTCGAATTATCCCACATACAAGGGGAAGTAGTAGTTGTTAGAATAGAGTTAGTATATAAGTAAGTGTTAAGGCCGAATAAAGGCATCCACGAATTCATTGTATTGAGCTTGCTCAAAGGAGGTTGCCCCCTCGAAGAGGCCTGCGATCAATATAAGCTTTCTGTGTTCCTGTTATTGGTAAGAGTTATTTTATTTTGGCATATTTTGATTAAATCTGTTGTAAGAGGTAAATTGCTGTAGGAGGTTCATCACACCTACTCAATGCATCAGCTACCTAATTCTATTTTCTTTATTTATGTTTCAACACAAAATTATACCCCTACAAGAAAGAAACCACTTTGCATACCTACTATTCAACTTATTTTGTGTATTCAAATAATGTAAAGCCTCATGATCTGTAAATAGGATAAACTCCTTAGGCACCAAGTAATGCATCAAATGTCTTAATGCTTTTACAAGTGCATAAAGTTCAACATCATAATTAGAATACTTTATTTTTACCTCATTCAATTTATCACTCAAATATGCTATTAGCTTTCCTTCTTGACTCAATATAGCACCAATTCCTATAAATGAAGCATCACAATCAGCCTCAAACACTTTGTTAAAATCTGGTAATGCTAAAATTAGTATTTCTATAATCTTCCTCTTCAAAAATTCAAAGCTTTTTATGGCTGCTCTAGTCCATGTAAATTCCTTCCCTCTCATGTAATCTATTATTGGTGCCACAATACTACTATTTTTTTAAATAAATGTTCTATAAAATGTTACTAAACCATGGAAACTTCTTACCTCTATAATGCTTCTTAGAATAGGCCACTCAACAATTGCCTTTATATTTTCATCTATTTTCACACCATCTACTAAAACTACACATCCCAAAAATACCAAACTATTCTGCATAAACTTGCATTTTTTAAAAATTTACATAAAACTTCTCCCTTCTTAACAAATCCAGTACCATTCTCAAATGTTGTAAGTGTTCTTCTTTAGTCTTTCTAAATATCAAAATATCATCAAAATAAACAACCACAAACTTATGAATATATTTTTGTAGCATTGTATTCATCACCCTCATAAATGTGCTCGGTGTACTAGATAATTTGAATGGCATCAACATCCACTCATATAATCCATCCCTAGTCTTGAATGTTGTTTTCCACTCATGTCCTTCATGAATTAAAATCTAATAATAACTATTCCTTAGATTAATTTTGGTAAAATATTTTGCTCCTGCAAGTACATCCATCATATCATATAAACAAGGTATAATAAACCTATACTTGATTGTAATTTTATGAATTTCTCTACTATCCACACACATTCTCTATCCTCCATCTTTTTTTGGAGTTAGAAATACTGGTGTTACACATGGAATCATACTCTCCCTTCTCACCTTCTTTCTTAGCAATTCAGTAACCTTTTTATTTAATTTTGCATGTTTTATTGGACTCATCCTATATGTTGATTGATTGGGTAGATCTGATCTTAGAATCAAATCAATGTGATGTTATATATCTCTCTTCGGTGGTAAATCATCTAGTAACTCATCAGGCATAACATCTGCATATTATTTCAACACTCTTGATGATTTTGATGGTATTTACACTATTTTGTGTCTTTATTCTTTGCTATTAATACATAACAACAACCTTCTACCTTTATATCTTAGATAAATTCTTTAATAGAGAGCATGATTTCTATCTTCTCTTCTTTTTTAATAGGTAACAAAACTACCTTTATACCACCTTTCCATAAAGTGTACATGTTCTTTGCTCCATCTTGAATTACTTTCTTGTCAAATTACCATGATCTTCCAAATAACACATGGCATGCATCCATATGAATAATATCAAACCATATTTCATCATTATAACTTTTTCCTATAGAAAACTTGATTAAGCACCTTTTATCTACTGTAACTTGATTCCCTTTCTTAAACCATGAAATTAAATAAGCATTAGGATGATTTTCACATTTTAAAATTAGCTTCTCTATCATTTCTTTAGAAACCATAGTTTCATAACTACCACCATCTATAATTACTTTGCATAACTTTCCACCTGAAGTACATCTTGTTCAAAAAATGTTTGATCACAACCATACATCATCACTATCTTTATTCTACACTTATTCCTTCCTTTGAGTGATCAATGTTCTTCTCATCATGAGATTATCTCCAACATCTACAGGTGTAACTTCAATATTTTTCTCTTCTATCTCAGCCTCAACTAGATTCACTCTTGGGTGATCCTCTTGCCTCCTTCCTTGGTATTGATAATGTGGACACTCAAATATTCTTTTCCCTTCTTCTCCACATCTATAATAGACATAAGATTTACACTGATTTAGAAACCATCCTCTAGCACCATTGTAACCTCATCCTCTCTAAAATCCTCTTCCTCTTTATAGGTATTGAAACTCTTGCCTATTTTCATCTTGCCTTTCTACACCATGTGATGATTCAACTTTATTGGTATTAAACCCATCTCATCCCCTATTTGGAGGGCATCCACTTCTTCTCAGACCAAGAGACATTCTTCTAAATTCTATCTATTTTGTTTTGTTTTTTGCCTTCAAAGCTAATTGATAAGCCTCCTCCATGCAAAGTATTATATGCATGCGTAATTCATTTTGAATAGAAAATTTCAAGACTTTTACATACCTTACAGCCATCTACTCTTTTGTTTCATCATGCTCCACTCATATGAAAATCTTATAAATGTCATCTGTATACTCTTGTATGTTGTGATCTTTTTACCAAAATTTTTGAAATCTTCTGTATAGAGTTTTGCATAATCCTCAAGAAGAAAATTATCCCTTAGCTTCTTATCCATATTTTTCAATGTATTAATCTTCTCTTTACCTTTTCTCTATCTCTCATTCTATAAGTTATCCCACCAAATCATTGCATGACCTTTTAATTTCTTTCATGTAAACTTTACCTTCTTCTCTTCTCTCATAGTCTTCCACTTGAAGAACTTCTCCATGCTATTCATCCAAGCTATCAACTCCTCTAGTTTTAAAATACCTCCATAATATGAAACATCAACTTTGATTCCTTTATTTATTCCTTCTAAATCCCAAACCATCCTCTCTTCCATCAATGGTAGTCATTCTCATTGTTCTTCTTGCTGAACTTCTTCATTACAATATGTGTCTTCCTCATCACCACTTTGTCTTCTCACCTAATTGGTGATAACATTAGTTAATTATTCAACTTACCTCTATATCTCTTTTATAGTCTGGTTCATCTATGCAATACCTCCTCATCCTCTTGCCATTGTTAAGTTGTGGAGCTAAAAGCTTCACATGTATGCAAATGTGGAGGTTGCTGGGTTACACAATAACTGACATCGGTCAGGCCAATCGACGTCAGTTATCTTCAGCTACACAGTAACCGACATCGATTATAGTCAGCTGGCATTGATCAGACAAGAACTGATGTCAGTCACCTGTGTGTTTCTAGAACTGTTGTTCTAATTTTAGACAAACAGTTAGTTTACATGTAAAGACTAATTTTAGTCTTGAGTCTGTGTTTCTAATTATTGTTTGGTTTGGGATCTATTTAAGAGACCCATGGGGCTATATTGTAATTGTAGGACTAAAGGATTAGATCCTCAAGTGTAAGATCTAGGAGGTTTGCAAGAGTGCAAGACCAAGAAGATCTACATGTGAGCAAGGTCAATTGATCTGCAAGGTGCAAGATCAGGGAAATCTGTTGTGTGAGAGTAGGCAACAACAGTTGAGTTGATTATCACTTGGAAGTAGGCAACAACAACCATTGGATTAATTGTCACTGGAGGGAACAACTCAGTGTTGAGTTGGTTGTAATTTATTGAGAGAGAGAACTCTTGAGGGAGAATTACTATACGCTCAAGAGGTGTGGGAAGAAGAGATTTCTTCATTGTATTTCTTTCTGGAAGAGTGTTAATACAGATTGTATTGTTTCTTGTATCATCTATTCTTTGTTGTTTTTAATTTCTAGTTACTTATTACTTTTAGTTTAATTCCGTGTTTAGTTGCTTATACAAAGGTAATCAATTATACTCTAAGAAGGATCCTGACAATTTGTATCAGAGCTAGGATCACTAACAAGTGGTAGAGTGGGTTAGTGTTTGTTGATTATAGGTCACTCACAAGGGTTTCTGTTTGAGTGGGAGTAAAGCAATGGTAGAATAAAGTACACTAAGAAAGGAGAAATTCAATGGCAAGAATTATCAATTATGGAGGATGCAGATAGAAGATTATCTATATCAGAAAGATCTGTACTTATCGTTGGGTGGGGTTTCAAGTAAGCCCACATATATGCAAGATGAAGAATAAAATGTTCTTGATAGAAAGGCTCTAGGATCTATAAGGTTGAGCCTGGCATCATCTATTATTTCCAACTTATCATAGGCAAAGACAACGATAGAGTTAATGAAATCTTTAGCAAATTTATATGAAAAACCCTCAGCTTTGAATAAGGTATTTCTTATGAAGCAATTATTTAATTTGCAAATGCAAGAAGGTGGATCGGTATATAGTCATCTTAGTGATTTCCATGGATTAGTAAATCAGTTAGTTTCAGTCAAAATAGTTTTTGATGATGAAATTAAGGCTCTCTTAATCTTATGCTCTTTACCTGAAAGTTAGAATAGTTTGGTAATGGCAGTTAGTAATACTACATCTGCTTCAAATATCTTGAAAGTTGATGGTGTTGTTAGTGTAATCTTGATTGAATAAATTCATAGGAAAAGCATAGCGGAAACATCAGGTATTGCTTTAAGTGTTGAAAGTAGGGGAAAGCAAAGAGAGAAGATTGAGCAAGGGAAATCAAGGTCAAAGATAGGCAGTAGATCCAAATCTAGAAATGGAGGTATAACCTGCTGGAATTGTGGAAAGAAAGGGCATGTAAAGAAAGATTATTGGTTGGTAGAAGATCAACATGAAAGAAATAAAGAAGCAAAAGATGCAGGTATTGTTGCACAAGATGCTCTTATATGTTCCTTGGATAAAGTAGAATCTTGGGTCTTAGATTCTGGTGCCTCTTTCCATGCAACCCCAAATAGAGAATTTTTTCATGATTATGTCCATGGAGACTTTGGAAAAGTTTATTTAGGGGATGGTAAGCCTTGTCAAATTATTGGCAAAGGAGAAGTGCAACTAAAATTGTAGACTGGAAACATATGGGTGTTGAAGGATGTCATGCATGTTCCCATCCTGAAGAGGAATCTAATTTCTGCAGGAAAGTTGGGTGATAAGGGTTGTTAAGTAACTCTCACAGCAAAATCTTGGAAAGTTTCTAGGGGTGCACTTGTATTATCAAGAGGTAAGAAAGTAGGTACACTTTATCTATCTACTTGTATTACTGATTCTCCTTCTATTTTATCTACTTTAGATGTAGATGTAAAGATGTGGCTCTGTAGGCTTGGTCACATGAGTGAGAAGGAAATGCATGTTTTAAAGTCAAATATTAAGAACTAAAAAGCCTTGGTTTTCAAGGAGAAGGTGATGGACAGTGATCAGCTCAAGAGGTTGAATAATTCTAAGCAGGGCAATGTTGATTTGAACAAGTTTATGATCCAAAATGAGCTCACAGGTAAAAATCATCACTCACAAGAAAACATAGCCACCAACGTCAGTCATACAGTAACCGATGTTGATCAGGCAGGAATCGATGTCAGTCTGGTGGAGACCAAAGTTGGTGATGTTGGGTAGGTGGAAACCGACATCGATCAGGTTAGAATCGATGTTGGTCAGATTGGTCAAGAGGAACCGACATCGATCAGGTGTAGACTGAGATATGACTGGGATCAGTCACTGTTAGAATGAAATTTGGGTAACTAGCAAGCTGTCATTGAGTCTCAAATGCCCATGAGGAGATCTAAAAGGGTAAGTAAGCCTCAAATTCATTATTTCCCTTATTTATACTACTTATTGCTCACTGATGGTTGATAATCAAAAAGTTTTGAAGAGGCAATGCAGGTAGAATCTAGGAAACAATGGGAGCATGGCATGAATGAGGAAATTGATTCCTTGGAAGAGAACCAAATGTGGGATTTGGTAGAGTTACCAGCTAGAAAGAAATCACTAAAAGATGAATGGATTCATAAGTCAAAGAAAGGAGAGAATGGACAGGTGAGACAGAAGGCTAGGTTATATGGTCTTGAGCAAGCTCTAGGACAGTGGTATTTGAGGTTTGACAAGTTTATGACAAAGCATGGCTTTAGTCAATGTCAATGTGACCATTGTGTTTATTTTACCAGGTTGGATAATGATAGATACATTATCCTATTATGGTATGTAGTGTATATGCTTGTTGTAGGGTCACACATGCAGGGAATTGCTGAGCTAAAGGTAAAATTAGCTCAGAGATTTGCCATGAAGGATTTATGAGCAACAATCCTTGGCATGAGTATTTCTAGAGACAGGAAAAGTCACAGGTTGATTTTGTCTCAAGAGGATTATGTGAATAAGGTAGTGGAGAGGTTTAATATGCAGGATGCAATATCGGTAAGCACACCTATGGTTGGACAGTTCAAGCTGAGCTTAGAACAGTATCCTAAATCACATGATGAGGTTGAGTACATGGTATGTACTAGACCTGATATTACCCAAGCAGTGGGAGTTGTTAGCATGTTTATGGCCAATCTAGGAAAGAAGCATCGAAAAGCAGTTCAGTGGATTCTCAGATATTTGAGAGGGACCAGCAGTAGGTATTTATGCTATTCAGGGTCAAACACTTCTCTACATGGGTATGTAGATTCGGATATGGCAAGTGACTTAGATGGTAGGGAAAGCACCACAAGATATGTGTTCACTATTGGTGGAACGATAGTTAGCTAGATTTTAGAGTTGCAGAAGGTTGTTGCAGTCACAGTGGCTAGCAAGGAAAAGATCCATATGGATAGGAACCCTACAGGTATGCTAACAAAGCTAAGAACAAAGGAGAAGTTAAATCTTCATTCAACTTTTTTTGGTCTTCAAGATTGAACTTGAAGATGGAGATACAAGCCAGAAACAAATTAGAAGATGTTGTACAGGTATAGGTACAGGTGCATCTATTTATCTCCAAGTGGGATATTTTTAAGTTGTGGAGCTAAAAGCTTCATAGGTATGAAAATGTGGAGGTTGTTGGGTTACACAGTAACTAACATCGGTCAGGCCAACCGATGTCGGTTATCTTCAGCTACACAGTAACCAACATCGGTTATGGTCAGTCGGCATCGGTCAGACAGGAACTGACGTCAGTCACCTGTGTGTTTCCAAAACTTTTTTTCTAATTTTAGACGAACAATTAGTTTGCATGTAAAGACTAATTTTAGTCTTGAGTCTGTGTTTCTAAGTATTTTTTGGTTTAGGATATATTTAAGAGACCCATGGGGTTGTATTGTAATTGTAGGACTAAAGGATTAGATCCTCAAGTGTAAGATCTAGGAGGTCTGCAAGAGTGCAAGACCAGGAAGATCTACATGTGAGCAAGGTCAGTTGATCTACAAGGTGCAAGATCAGGGAGATCTACTATGTGAGAGTAGGCAACAACGGTTGAGTTGATTGTCACTTGGAAGTAGGCAACAACAACCATTGGGTTGATTGTCACTGGAGGGAATAACTCAGTGTTGAGTTGGTTGTAATTGATTGAGAGAGAGAACTCTTGAGGGAGAATTACTGTATGCCCAAGAGGTGTGGGAAGAAGAGATTTCTTCATTGTATTTTCTTCTGGAACAGTGTGAATACAGATTGTATTATTTCTTGTATCATCTATTCTTTGTTGTTTCTAATTTCTAGTTTCTTATTACTTCTGGTTTAATTCTGTGTTTAGTTGCTTATACAAAGGTAATCAATTGTACTCTAAGGAGGATCCTGACAGCTATTATTTACTCCTCTAAGATTTAAACTTACTCTGATACCAGATAATAAAATTGAAACTATCAAGATGATAAAATTACTAATAGGCCAAGATCTGAAACAATAACTTTGAATTAATTCATATTTAATGACTTGAAATAATTACAAACCCAAACCATGCTTAAATAAGCCTTAACTTAGAATTTTATTTGACATGCAAAAATTCAAAAAAACTAAAATCTAAAAAAATTGTCTATTTTTAGTAGCTATTATTTTTAGTAAGTTTCACATGTAGGTGCACACAACTCTAAAAATATCCTAAAATATTATAAATTATAAAATTATCCTATGATATGAAATTTAACTAAAGTTAACATCTAGTCCTAAAAATATACAATTTCTAAAAATAGAGAAATCCTAAAAAAATCATTAAATGTTAATTTTAGACCCTCATATGATCATATATGGCCTCCTAAAAATATCTAAATCAACTCTAAGTGGATAGGAAAGCTTAGGATGGCATAATTGTTTTTGTGATGGTCATTTTTGTGGGTGGAAGAGATCAAACAGAGCTACAGGTAGAAAGTTAAGGCATTTAGAAGATTGGCCTATTTTTTTTGCATCAATAAGAGCCCCATCATCATTTAGTTTTAAGGTTTGGCATGATAACATTGTAGTAGAAGGTAAATTATTCATGAAAACTAATTTATGTGTAGAGAAATCAAAGAAAGAGATATAAATAATAGGTGTAAGGTTGTCATAAATGGTCACACATCACTTATAAAACTTCTCTCAATCCTCTCATGGTCAGTTTTAGGTTTATAATAGAGATATAGTGCCCAAAAGGTTTCAAACCTAGACAAACCCTCTATTGGGTTCTTGGAAAACCTGAGAATCTCTATTTTTAGATGATCATTCATAAATGATGAAGCACCCTGAGATCTATGTTTATGGGAGTTGAAGTCCCTCCATTTTCTCTCTAAGTCTGTGGTATTTGTTTTATGAAAAATCCATCATACTCTATGATCATTGCTAGTAAGACAAATACCTCTAGGCACCTATCAATGACTTTAGGTTCATTTTATTCCTTTTGAACACACTTTAAATCTTTATGAAGTAAGAGAAAGGATTGAAATAATTTATCACAGAGATAAGAGCCCTTCCCAATATCATAATTGACACATATGATCATGGTGCAATATTGATCATAATAAGAATGGTGTGTGTTTTGTTAAGAATCCCATGTCTTGAAATGTTTCTTTGGAAAGTCTGAGATACTTTCACACAAGTAAGGATAGATAAGATATCAATGAGGTATGGAGTATTCTAAAGGATCAATTACTTCATCCATATCGTTCCCAAGTAAGAACTCATACACACAGAGTACTATGCCTATGTATAATAAGAGTCTGGATTCATTGTTATCCCCTACGAACCCTAATGTTGATGAAGTTTGTCAAAAATGTTGGTCTTTAATGCATACCCAAAGTGTTAACATGAATCCTTTAGTCTAATGTAACCTCCATAACCCTACCTGATCATAAACAATCAAGATAACTTGAGAAATACCTCTAGGCTAGAAATAAACACCTACAACCATGTACTAAGTAGACATCAGAAAGAGAAGGGGTATTTTGTGAAGATGTGAAGTCTTTGGAAAATTTTAGAAGGTTCAAAAGATGATATTGAGCTCTCAAAAATATGGAAAAATTTGTTTGAAACTCTCAAATATTTGCATTGAAACCCTAGACTCCAAAATGTAATTAAAACCCCAAATGTCTACTTACAGGTCTACTCAAGTAGTTCACGCTGATTTCAAGTTTGAAAAAAAAATATAATGCATAATATAGGGGTTATATCTCATATATATGGATAAGGTGATAATAACCATTTGAGGTCAAATTGTCTCAAAGGAAGATCAAAATAAGTGATCCAAATAAGACTTGTTAGCAACCCAAGTTGCACCCTATGAAGGAGGTTTTTTAGACCTACTTCAAACTTGGACTAACATTGGACTGATCTAAAGGTTATGGATGGCCTTAAAAATATACCAAACCTCTATATTTTGGGGATATATCCATTGATACATCACTTTATCTCAATTCATCAATACCCATTACCATTGGGGTGTAAAGAGATAAAAAGTACATAAGGGAAATCTACTCTTAAGGGGTGGTGATGCACCTATATTGCTTATCCACTCACTCAACTTGAACTCCTAACAACACTAGTGGACTAAAAAGAAACTAAACAAACATATTCATGAATTCCTATGCAAAAATGTTTCATGTAGAGGTTATACTGGGTAACTAGAGTACAAAGTCATGATAATAAGGTCTATTATGAAACTCTTACCAGTCGTATCACATTTCAAACTCCATCACCAACACTTCTACACGCCACATAACCCAGATAACACACCTTATTGAATCTAGGTGAACAAGGATCTTCAAGGGAGGGAAATCCATCATATTTTAAAATCTAAACAAGTAAAAACACCCTATATATCATCATAGAAGAGCTACAATAGTTTATTTCCCAGTCCAATAGGTTCATCAAGCACAAAACATGTGAAGTTTCCTCATACCCAAAAGAGGGATTCAAATCAAGGCCTTAAGGCATGAATATATATAAAATGAGGAGAGAGTAAGGGGAAAATGGCATGGAGGAGAGAGAGTAAAAAGTCATAAATGACCAAAGTCCATTCATTACTACAATTACAAATAGTTACTCAGTCCTGCCATACACTCTTTATACACTAAACCCTTGATTGGACTTTGAATGAGTCCTTGGGAATTGAATTTATGTAGTGAATATTTTGGTTGACTTTTTAAAATAATTCAAGTCATATATATTACCTTGTTTGGTTAAACACCTTCTCCTTTTGGCAGTTACAATATCAATGGGGTGTAATAGGTCATTATAGAACATACAACAACCATCCTCCTTTTGAGTATATTTGAATAAGTCAAGAAATTACCTCTATTCATACATTATGACCATTTAAAATTCATTTGAATCCAATTATTTATTTATATGGGATAATATCCATGTAATAACTCCCTCAATAGTTTCCCTATGCTAATCTTCATTCTTCTTTGTTGACCAAATAGGCCAATTAGGCCTAGTAGCCTAGCTATTAGTGTTTTTCAGCCATGAAATTATATTCAAGACCTTGATATAATATGAATGGGTAATATTTAGGATTGAAACAACACCATGTACCATCACATAGGCCATTTTTAGCAAGAAACACTTGCAACTTTGCCATACTAGTTGACTAGGTCACTCTACCCTTCATTTGTGTAAATTGGTTGTATAGAAGAGAGTTACATAGATAATTCCATGAGTATTTTTAGGAATATAATGTCTTGAAAAGTTTAAAAAAGTGTCAAAATTAATCTTCTAATGATTGACATCTTCCTAAATTGCCCTTTACCTCTCTTTCTACTCTTTTCCCTCAAAAACACTATTTTTTGATAGGTTTGTATAGTTCCATAGAACACGGTACCATGGTTAGGACCCTATATAATTTAATTTATGGTTTAATTATTTATCAAGTTATTCATGTGTGTTTGAGTACAAAAATATCAAGCTTTCAAAAATTGGGTTTGCCTTAGGGTTTAAGCAGGGTTTTAGAGGTCCACCATCTTAATGATGGTTCATAAAATAAGGAAATCCAAACAAAAAATTCTTACCATGGATATTTAGCCCATATACACCTTTAAATTCCATGATAATATTGAGTTCCCATGTAGAAGGTGGGCCAAGATATGTACATAGGGAAGGGTTCTTATCATTTGGATATGCTATCAGTTTTAACCTTTGTTCATAAAAGTGGGCCACTCAAACAAACTAAATAATCCATGTATTTAAATTACATAGGGGTCCCAAATTCTCATTCAAATAATTTTCCATAAATCTCTTTGTGGTGAAATATCCAAGCATTGAAATAAGCAACTCGAATTGACTGTCTAGACTGTGTATTTTGAATTAGTATTCAATACTAATTTGATCCTCAAACTTGATATATATCAATAAAAATATCCTTTATAATATGTGAATCATCCACATACATATTTTCATGGTTTCAAAATTACTTAGGAAGGTGTTTGGGCATATTCCATGGTGGTATATGCCTTCTAGGCCTAAAATAGGCTTTTAGGCCTAATTGACCTCAACTAAGATTTGGAGGTTTGAGTGACCTATATATTATTTGAGTGATAAATATCATCATAAAATCCCCTTTATCACAATTTAAAACCTTATTTAGTTGTTATAACAACTCAAAACCCCTGCTCTACTCCTCTTTCTTTAGTGACTAGCTGTAGGTCACTGTTAGGACTGTTAAGTCTAAATGTGTTTGATAGTAGTATGGGATTTGAGTGGTTTTCACTAATTATACACTATGTATTATATGGATATGGAATGTATACATTAAATTTTCAAAATTTTAAACCCCTCAAGGTCAAGCCTTATTCAAATCCACTCCTTTATACCCTACAGAGTCAGGTTTAGAGTTTCTAAGAGGCTGCATTCATGTAACCCTAGGGGCCTGATTATATGTCTTTATACCTCAACTTGAGGTTTTTACCACCTTGGAAACTCATAAAATGTTTCCAAATACTTATTTAGATGTCTATATACCTTCATCAAATCCCCAAACTTTTATTAAGTCCCTAACCTGCCCGAGTTTCCACTTCTAACACATATGTTTATTCTCATATATTTTAGGCCTAATGGGCCAAGTAAGCCACTAATCCCTCCTTAATAAAATAATTCTAATATACTTAGGTATATTTTTTATACCTTATTTCCTATAAACTAATATTTTATCAACCTTCAACCAATCTTCAAGCAAGCACGAGATCTAAAAATTGCTTATACAAGTCTGTTGAGGCTCGTTTAGGCCTAAAATGCCTTAAAGCTCTTTTGTTATTCATAAATACTACATCATATCAATAATTCATTAGTATTAATTTATATAACAAGGGAATATAATTAAAAATCATTCCCTACCTACTTGTAGGGTTACACATTTCAATCTTTCTTATTTGACCTTGTCCTTAAGTACTCGCTCAAGCCTGAATATGTCTAATTAGGCCGTTCAAGCACTCTTCTATCTCAGTTGATACTCAAATAAAATTTGATAATTTTATTTCATATTAAATTCTTACCTTAACAGGTGTTTTATTTTTATACAACCTTCTAATCTTGCATACGCCTTCACTTGATATACACAGGCTTGTATTCCATCTAGGCCTAAAAGATATGGGTAGGTTCATTAACTCTTCCCCACTATCTCAAATATACTATAGGGTTAATTTAAATCTAATAAAATCATATAAAAACATATTTTTCTTATCTCATGATTTCATTGTAACCTTTCATGCTCATCACACTTTCATTCTATTAGCAATAAATTTTACCTGTGTGTGAAAATCTTGCACCTTGATTGTGTGTATGAGAGCAGACTTTGCCTATAGGTGTGGATGCCTTATTTATTATCCCTTTAATTCATGATAAATATAACATTTTAAACATATTAAAATACCTTTTAGAACTTATAATATAACTTCACACTCCTTTAGATGCCATGCCTTAAGATAAGTTATTTGCTCATTTTGTCTTGTTCTCCATAGTCAGTCCTATAGGTCTAAAAGGGACTATGTATACCCTATTTGAGGAGTGATTTTATGATTAAATTAAAGGATTAATTTTTATAAAAGGAATTTTATGCTCATATAACCTCATGAAACCTTTTTAAAACCTTTTCACCATCAGTATTTTCTCCACTTCAACATTGTAACCCTATATAGGCTCCTTGAGGTCTTTGACTAGTCTAGCCTTTTATTTGAGTATATCTAATGTGTGATTCTTGATGGAATATATCTAAAAATATATAAATTTATCTCCATAGGTTCACATGACATCTTATGGATTCTTAGTGTCTTAAATATCTACTTTAGTATACCTTTCATTCAACACTCCACCATTTTTAGCCTATGCAAAGGCCTACAAGTGCCTAGATGAGGATTGCTTAGACTTGGGACTGAGAGTAAGTATGGCTAGTGTGTAGGGAAAAGATGAGTATGTTAAGTGAAATATATCATGGATAAAACATGAATCATGTTTATACCTCTCAGATAACCTAAGGATCCTCTGTAAGAACAAATAAGGAACCTTACACTACATATTACCATTAATAGTCATAGTTCTAAGATAGAAACATGGAGAGGCTACTTAATATAAAGGTGGATAAGTTGATAATGAGAGGTATATAATATTTAAATGGCATAAATAAACTCATACCCAACTTGAGAAACATTAGATACTTTCATATTTATGCACTAAAACACTTGTAACCATGAGAAACCATATTACAGTCTATAAACAAACAAAATATGAGGATTTTCCTACTTCCACACTCCTACACATGTGGAAAATTAGTTTAAGTTGATATATATGTGATATGAGGATATCCATAACAAAAATCAAGTAGTGTTTCTCATAAAAACCTCAAATATTCAAAACTATTGCACTTTTTCACCACTACATAGATGAACAAGCTCATAGGAGTGACCACTATGTTATTTATTGTTCATAAAGATGATACATTTAACCTACATAAAAATTCCATGGATTGGAATGTTTGGAATTTAAAGGGACACCATTCCTTTCCTAAAAGTTTTAGATCATGATATTCTCTCTCCAATTTGTACTATTTATAAATCTAAAGGGTTGTCATGGTCTACAAAGAAGCTAGTTCAAGAGAAAGGTCAGTTTAGATCTTTTTTGAATATTCATACCATGAAACTTATCTAATATGTCATACATGAGCCTTCCTTAAATCCTATGACTTCCCCTATATAGAATAATCCATACAAATTTGTACGCCTTCAAAAAACACATGAAAACTTTCAATTTCCACTATTTTCTCCATGTTTCAAGATTTGACTCACCATTTTAATATGAAATGAGAGGTAACATGAGTTAATTGAGAATTTAAAATGTGAAATATGCTAGGAGGAAGTGAGAGAGACATAATTTGGCATGTGGGGTCCATTTAGCTAGTGGGAAGCTGAAAATGGGTCCTAAAAAGGACTTTTAATGGCATGAAAAACTTCATAGTGGCTTTATAATAGTTATTATACCATTTAAATACTTTTATGAGTAATGAAACAATATAAATTTCCTTTTCTCTAAGGATTTATAAGTCACATTAACCCATATGAAGCGTTTGAGGGGTATATGTTGACTTCTAAGGGTGAGTTGAGGTGCTAATTGAGCTTGAATGAATATATCATGGATAATGAACTTAAACACACCAATAAACCTTCATATCATAAGTAGAGATAGGTTAAACACCCTTCATATTTATTTGGAAAGATTCTCTCACAAGAAAATGGCTTGAAAAGGCCCATATATCATGAGAACTAATGACCTCAAATTTGTTAGGTTTCCTTAATTTTATTAGAAAAGGCTAAAACCATTATTTGGGCCTTTCAAGACTCCTTGAAACTCACCTCTCTCACTCCAAGATCACTATAACCACTGTCATCTCACCGAATAGACTCAAGCCATTCATGACACATGAATTTACAAGAAGAAACTATGACACACCATGACACTCATAACAAGGCTCAAAGACTCTCAATAGGACCAATAATGACATGACCATGTAGGAGATCACCATGATCAGGCTAGGATAATTATCACCAATTTTTTTTTTTTAAATTTTAGGGGTTGACATTTGGCCTGTAAGGCCAAAATGACAACATGACTCACTTAAATCCTACATACACACAATCAACATGCCACTTACAGGTATGCCTACCTAAAGTATAATAAACTTGTTTATTTTTAAATATAAGAGGGTATATTGAAGGAAACATTCATATTTTAATATTTCCCTGATGTAATATGATCTCCATAAGACCTTCAAAGTCAACAAAAGTAAAGCCTAAGACTAAATACATAATTTTATATGTATAGTTAGGAGAAAAGTGGTTAGATTAAGGTTAAATGATAGTTTTAGAGACATTAAATATTTGGAAAATTTTTACATAGACACTAAAAATTCATCCATGATAAGAGAAAGATAAGAAATTCGTCATTTTGGTTGGTGAGACCTCCTCGAGCTCTCTAAGTACAGGACTACAATTCAAGACCAGATTCCTCTTGCTTGTTAAGACCTTGACCTTGTGCATGGGGTCTAGTATCTTTTAGAGATGGTGAAGGGATCCCTACACTTCAACCTTTTATCATTATTTTTTGGATTGGGTCCCTAATAATTATGAGCTATTATTAAGAATACTAAACCCTCAAAAATCCTCTTTTCACCTTATGGAAAGCTCAAGAGGGTCAAAGTTTTGTTTAGATATTGGAGGAGAGTTTACATGGGATTTAGTGATGTTTAGGGATGATGGATAGCCCCCCCCCCGCAATTCCACCTTATGGCATTAGTAAGGAAATAGAGGATCTATTCTCTATGAATAATCCTTAAGAGATGAAGACACCTAAAACCCTTGTTGAGCCCTAATAGGAACCCGATGGAGAATAAATTGATATAAATTCATCCAAATTTAATTAAATGGTATTGGGAGAAATTTAATAACATCTTATAATCTAATAAGGTTCTAATCAGGGAACTAGTTTGTATGAACACCTATACAGATGCAACAAATACCCTATTTTTTTAGGATTTCAATTTAAATTCAAGGTGTAGAGATAAGTGAATGGATGAAATTAATCATGGAGGGTGATGTGAGATGTATTGTAACTTTTTATATCATAATATACATTCATTTTATCCTAAGATTACTTCTACAAGCCTAAATCACAAAGGTAGTTTTAGATGTATTATGAAGAAGTAACAAGGTCACCTAAAGAGGTCAAGAATAATATGAGAAGGCCACTTTAAAACTTAAAATCATAGCATAAAACATTTATCATGTCCTAAAAATGTCTATCATATCTTCAATAAACTCCTATAGAGGTCTCACAATCTCCCAAGAGAGCTAAGGTCAAGTAACTATGACTAATTGCCTAGTAGGCCTATGTGACCAACATAAAGGAGTTTCTATCATGCATGAGAATCATAGGTAGGTGTCAATAATACCATAATTTACTATAATAACTTGAGGAATTCCTTAAAAAGTCATAATTAAATATTATAAATGTGCATAGTGTCATGAGATATCAAAAGGTCTTGAAATAGTTTCAAGAAGACAAAGATAGTTTAAGATCTCAATTGATGATTCATTAGGACAAGATAAAAACTCCCACCCAATTTAGGATAAGAAGAATCATCATATAAGATGAACACATGTTGAGAAGTAGATTAAGAATTTTCATAACTCCTCTTTCTTTATTGCAACTTGATCTATCAATAGTGACACTTGTCAATGGGATCTCCTATTCCCTTTTCTCTTCTTCTCTCTCATGTTTTTGTTATCATTCAAAATGTGCAATCATGAATGTTTGATGGAAAAGGGAAGATTTATGGTGGGGGTGTTAGGAATGGAAGTATTATAACACAATTTCATGCATGAACATCGGTTGTCTCACCACAATGATGGAGATGTGCTCAAGATGTAGGACCCTTCCACTCCTTGGGATGAGTCTTCAGAGTAGGCCAGATTCCTTCTATTCTAAGTTAACCTTGTTTAAGATAAATGTGTAGACCTAAAGAGAAAAAAAGTAACCTGATGCTAACATAAACCTAATAACTTCAAAGGCAAGGGAGGGAGAAAGTAAGAGAGTGTTAAAAATTAAAAGGTGATACACGCAAAATAAAGTGAGTGCTCTGACTTTCATAAACACAATGCATGTGCTTGAGAAAAAGACAATATCACAATATTCAAAAAATTACTCTACTTTCATGATTACTTCACATAAAGGCATGAGAACACAATGATATGATGAGAAGGATGACAAATGGTCCATAGACTATGTCAACATAGACCTAGGTGTGCAAAAAATGTGACCAGCAAGTGAGCTCTGAGTTCAATGAGAAGGTATAGGGAATGAATGATTAAAGAGAGGTGTGAAAATTACCCACAAATAGGAATAAAAAAATACAAAAAACACATAGATCATCAAAATAATTAAAAGAGGTGAACTTAATTTTCATTAGAATACAAGGATTTAGCCAATATAAGTGTTCATGGAGGGAAATTTTTTGTAGCGTAAGGCTACTAAAAATGTGTCGACCCTTTTACAATGGAAAAACTAGGATTTTATAGAGGATCAAGTTGGTTTTGAAATAAAATCACCACTTGGGTGATGTATGAAGTATTTAATTCTTTGGTGACATGATGGCCATCCTCTATTAGATGATTAGATCTAGTTGGTGATAGGATCACTTTTGAGCACATGTGAATTTGAAATTATGAGATTTTCCTATCAGTGTTAGGGGATGGTGTGTACTCAAGCTTTGAGGTCAAATAGCCACTTTTGTATTAAATTTTGATAATGCCTTAAACCATTCCAAATTAATTCCAATGACCTTCATTAATGCTGATAACCGCCTAACATGTGGCACTTTGATGGGATCTCAAGACAACTCCTTTAAATTCATTAGAAAAGAGGAGCATAGGTGTGACACATGGAAGGCTAGTGCTTTCCATAGGGGAACTATGAAAACCCCATCTTTGAGTGAGCATGGTGCCACCACCTGGTAGCTACAAAAGGAGGTTGCATATTGTATAATGGTGAGGCATAGATGTATAAACCTATGAATAGGCACATAATAACATTAGGTAGGTTTGGGGAGATCCTTGGATAAGAGCATGAATGAAGACAATCTTTAGTGCATTCCTTTATATATAACTATCCCTCTTTTATCCCTATTTTACTTGGTCCTTTGGAATATGGAAGTTCTATGCTCTTGAACACATATACACTTAAGCTTGTGTGCCACTAATTCATGCACAAGGATATGTGTTGAGTTCCTTCTGCTGGTGCAGGCCATCCTTATACCATTACACAGACCTACGCTTCTAACTTGGGATTAGGAACAAATGAGGGGCATCTACACTTTTACTCTTTAAATCATTGGAGACTTCATCGGTGCACTGATCTCATATAAGGCATTGGGAGGTCTTGCACCAACCAGGGGGTGACTTAGAAAGTTAACACTTTTGGTAACCTTTTTAGACTGCTTACTTTCTAAGTAGGAACCCAATGGATTTTGAGTAATCCATTAGGCATGGAGTCTTTAGAATTTTCTAATTCTTTCACTTATGAGTGAACCTTTTTCCTATAAATGAATTGAATCTCATCCTAAAAATAGAGAACTGCACCAAACGTGCTTAGGGAAGAAAATCTAAATTAATAAAACACTATGCATAAGCACTTGGAGGAATTGAAACTATTCTAAAAACTAGGGTGTACAAAGCATTCCTTAGGGAAATAAAAGCATTTACTATACTTATTTACAAATATATACAAGATTTAATGGGGATAGTGCTTGAGATGAATCCCATTGATTGGGATTAGAATATCTTCTCCATTCATTATAGCAAGCTAAAAGGTGTTAGATGGTTTGGACCCAATGATGGTATATGGGCCACTCTATATTTCATCAAACCTAGTATGCCTTTCAGGCTTCGCTTTGTTAGCATCCCATTTTAGCACTAAGTCTCCCACCTGGAAACTTTTGGCACTAGCTTTCTTATCGAAGACTCTCTTGGTCTGCACTTGTTGAAGCTCTATTGTGTGTGTATCTTATGCTTTTATTTATTTGAGATTCATTAGCTCAGTCATTATAATTTTAATGGGATCATTCTTGAGAAATTTCAATTATTGTGCAAGTTATAATGAAGGTAACTTGAGGGATGATGGGAGTTAGGCTTCCCTTCCATATAGTAGCATAAAAGGCAAGTTCCCCAACACTCTCTTAGGCATGATTTGATCAGCCCAAAGTATGGTCTTAAGATTTATATAACAAGCTCGTTGATTTTTTTTAGAATCCTTTTTAATGATATAGATTAGGTTCTTGTTCTTGGACTCGACTAAGTCATTACCTTGAGGATAATAGTTTGATGAGACACTCAAGTGGATGTTTTTCCTGATGGTCCACTCACTTTCTTGGTTCTAAGGAAATCCAACACATTATCATAGATAATGGTGCCAAGAACATTAAATCCTATTATAATGCCTTCATAAAAGTTGAGGATAGATGCCTCATTATCTTCCTTAAGCACAACTACCTCTGTCTACTTCATGAAATAGTCAGTGGTTGTGAGGATCCATTTGTGCCCATTACTTTATGTTAGATTCATTATGCCTATGAAATATAGGCCCCATAGCACAAAAGGTTGATCAGCTTGAATCAAGCATAATGGTAAGGCTAAAAGCCTCTACTTGCCTATGAATAAGGGATATTTATTACAAGCTCACACATATACGTACACATATTTGAACAGAGTTGGCCAATAGTAGCCAGCTCACATGATTTTCATAGTTGTGATTTTTGGTGAGTAATGGCCTCTAGTTAGGCCATCATGGAATTCTTGAATATTTTTTCTTGCTTGCTTTGGTTCTACACACCTGAGAAGAACTCCATTGAGAACCTTCTAAAAAATTACTCCCTCAATTAACACATAGGGAGTGGAATACATATAGAAATGTCTATGCTTATCTTTATCAAGGCTAGGTGGATATACATTATGATGAAGGAAGGCTCTCATATCCTACACCCAGTTGGTTACAATTCTTACATTCCCTTCTTCTTGTAGTACTAAGACTATGTAATCCTCTAGTATTTCTTCTTTTGTTAACTACTTGAAGAGTCATTTTCCTCGAACCATCTTGGTGACTTGGATGTATACATCATATTCCATCATCTTCATGATCCATCCAACACTTTTTTCATTAATGTCCTTGCTGAGTAAGAATTATTTGATACCTACGTACGCAACCATGAGATGGATTTTGTTGTTGGAGAGCATCCACCTAAATTTCTTTAGTAATCTCATGACTATGAGTGTATGCTTCTCAATAAAGTCATAGCATAACTCATAATCCTTTAGTGCCTAGTTGAAGAAGGTAATTGGTTGCTCCAATTTTTCTTTATTTTATTGCGTTAGAATAGTAGAGATGCCTTTAGCTCTACCAAATGTATAAAGGATGAAATCCTTACTATAGTCCAGGTTAATTAAGGTGGGAGCTTGCATGATGACACACTTGATGACCTCAAATTTGTCCCTACCCTCATGTTTCCAATTGAATGTGGCATTATCCTTTAACATAATGGTGAGTGGTTTAACTAAGATAGTGAATCCTGGCACAAACCTTCTCATGAAGTTGATTTTCCCCAAAAAACTCTGGAGACTCTTATTATGACTTGGACAGGGGAGGGATGAGATATATTTGACTCACTTTGGATCAATTATGAGTTCCTCTTTTGAAATAATGTGCCCAAAAATGGAACCTTCATGTATTGCAAAGATACATTTTTTGGGGTTCAGGGAAATCCCAAACTCTCGACACTTCTGAAAGACTAGTTCTAAATGGTGCAAATGATCTTCTACGTGTTTGGAGAAAACAATTATATCATCAAGGTATACAAATATAATATTACTGATGAGCTCCTTAAATTCCATATCCATGGCTCTTTAGAAGATTACACCCACATTTGTTAGACCAAAGGGCATGCACTGGTATGCATAGGTCCCCCACTTAGTGGTGAATGTAGTTTTATATCGATGACACTCTTATACCTAAATCTGATTATAGATGGAGTAACCATCCAATAATGAAAACCTCTCTACACCTATGACCATTTACAATATTTGTTCCATGGGTGGTAGAGGATAATGGTCTTTTAGGGAATCCCTATTTAGGTCCCTAAAATACATGTAAAGACGTATATCCCCATTCTTATTTTGTATCGATACCAAGTTGGTGACCTATGAGGAATGTTTAATTAGAAGTATAATATTAGCCTCACTAAGCTTAGAGAGCTCCTTGTGCATTAGTGGATCCATCTTTGGATTGATAGGACTCTGCCTTTGGTGCACAGGTTGTGGATCAGGGTATAGCTCAATTGTGTGTTGCAAAATAAATGGATCAAAGCCTCTAAGATCCTTGTATCTCCATGTGAAGATGTCATCATATATTTTCTTAAGTTGAATGAAGATTTGAATTTTTAATGTATAACACACCTTACTAGCCTTGAGAGTCTTTCCTTCTAAAATGGATAGAGGCACAAAGATATCTTCCTTGGATATCATGCTACACCTTTATCCTCTGATTAGTAATTAGAGTTAAATATGCTTTCCAAGGTGACTAACCCCTTTGGCAACATGTTCCCCTTTAGTTGGATGACTTGATATTCATATTGGGCTTGTAGCTATGCCTAATATATGGCACAAAAATCTAGTAAATTGATGATTTTATCATCATTCTCGAACACCTACCAATTTTATACATTGTCAAGGACTACTAGTCTGACCAATCAATTGACAAGTCATTTAGACTCGTTCATTATGTTGTGTGGAATGTTATATTGTGTACCCATAGTTGCTAGCCTATCTACATCAAAATTTTATGATTTTAGGATTTAGATTATATTGAAGGCATCAAAATCTTATATCATATCCTATACTCTATGCTTATAGGCTTTCATCAAGCCATTATTAGTCATGTTATTTGTTTTGACTTGGCTCAAAACTAGCTTTCTATCACTTAACACCTGCAACACCTTGATTCCCTTTTTTTGTGTGAGTTGAAGGCCTTTGATCAATGCCTCATACTTAGTATCATTTTTCATGCATTAAAAATGTAGCCTATAGGTGTGAAAGTATTTTTATTTTTGGGGTGAGACTAGTGTGATACCAGTTCCTACATCATTCTTGCTTTGAGAGCCATCAAAGTATAATTTCCACACTCCTTCAATATTCTCATATGCCTTCATAAGCTTAGGTAGTGCTAGGTTATCTTCCATGATGAAATATATGCCTAGGCTAGTCTCTACATTGTCATATAGGCTATACTCAAAAAGTTCGTACACCCATTTATCCAGTAAATTGTTTAGGGTTTCCTCTAGAGAAGTCACACCTTCATAGAGGATTGGATTCTCCTCTTGATCAAATATTACATAGTTCTATTCTAGTCAACTTGAAGTATATGGCTTAATGTGACTTTTGAAGATAGGATTTGCCCTGATGGTCACTTTAGTCCCGTACCTAGTTCTCAATAACATGTGTGACCAATCAGATGATAAATACCCACCCATCTTGGCCATGAAGTTTTAAGAGAGGCAAATGGTGAAATAGGGAGGCAAGTCGATGATTATGACTTCTTGAACAATGAAGAGAGTTGGGAATGCATGTAATGTTAGGTTCAAATCTCTAATTACCTTATGGACTTAACTATTATGCCATCAAGCTACACTACTCCCTTTGGAACAAGGGAATATGTAATTCCCATCACATCTATGGTCTTCTTTAGCATCATCAGGCTGCTTGTGCCAGAATCGATCATGAAATTATGTACCAAGTGTTGATCAGTGATTAAAAAGATGTAAAATGAAAGGGGATTATTACTAATGTTTTACATCTATGATTCCTCCATTGGTTGGCACAAACTCATAGAAGTTTCAAGTGTTGGTTTGGGTACCTAGGCTAGTCTCCTTCATTATTCTCATGTGCCTTCATAAGTTGAGGTAGTGCTAGATTATCTTCCATGATGAAATATATGCCTAGGCTAGTCTCTAAATTGTCATATAGGTTATACTCAAAGAGTTCGTATACCCATTTATCCAGTATATTATCTGGGGTTTCCTCTAGATAAGTCACACCTTCATAAAGGATTGGATTCCCTCTTGATCAAATATTGCATAGTTCTATTCTAGTCAACTAGGAGTATATGGCTCAATGTGACTTTTGAAGATAGGATTTATCCTGATGGTCACTTTAGTCCCGTACCTAGTTCTCAATAACATGTGTGACCAATTAGATGATAAATACCCACCCATCTTAGCCATTAAGTCTTGAGAGAGGTAGATGGTGAAATAGGGAGGCAAGTCGATGAATGTGACATTTTACATAATGAAGAGACTTGGGCATGCATGTAATGTTAGGTTCAAATCTCTAATTACCCTATGGCCTTAAATATTATGCCATCAAGCTGCACTACTCCCTTTGGAACAAGGGAATATGTAATTCCCAGCACATCTATGATCTTCTTCGATATCATCAGGTTGCTTATGCCAGAATTAATCATGAAATTATGCACCAAGTGTTGGTCAATGATATAAAAGATGTAAAATGAAATGGGTTTATTACTAATGTTTTGCATCTATGATTCTTCCATTGGTTAGAAAAAACTCATAGAAGTTTCAAGTGTTGGTTGGGGTACCTAACATTCTTAGAAGCCTTTCAACACATCTTGAAGTAAATTTTGTTGGGATGAAATCATAAGCATGTCATACATTGTGATATTGAGCCTTGGTCTTTTTCATCTTCTCTAATATATTTAAAAAAAACTTAGGACCATTTTGACTATGATTTTGGGATGGTAGCTTCCTCTACTATTGACACACTAGCTTAGGGTAGTCCCTCCTTTTGTAATACCTTATATGGGCATGAGGGCTATCTTGGTGCCTTAGCTTGTGCACCTACATGATTGATTTGGGTCATGAAAAATAAAGGCACTATGGCTAGCATGGCCTCTTCAGTGGATCTTATTTTAAAACTTATATTGTAAGTAATTGGGGTACTTCCTCTACTAAGTGTACTAGCTTGGTTCATGTAGTTAAACTCTCCCTCCTACCAATTTACAAAGGTAGACCCATTTTCTGGATGAGTTGTCACTTAGACCTCTCCCATGCATGGGGTTGCATTGCTTGCTTATTCTTATAGTTGAGGCACATCATGTACCATAAGCATTTAGTTTAGGATTTCATTCATGCATGTAGTCTAATCATGCGGTTAGTTGCATAGAAATCACCACTCGAAGTCCTGCACAAGATTGTTTTATGCTAGAATAAGAGCTTCAGATGTGATATTAGCATCAATTTTTTATGCATAAGACATCCTATTATATGTGATTTGATTTTTCATTTTGGTTTTACCTTAATTGGGAGGTATGTTTGATTAGTACTACTGCACCTAAAATTGGTGTCTGGGGTACTGTGATTTCTTCCTTTTGAGGGAAACTAGCTCATTACCAAAACTTTGCAATAACACATTTACTTTATGTAATTCATTAGGAGGGGGATGACAAAGGCATGTGTACCCATCATAGTAAGAATAGGTGTTATCATAGGTTGCATATATTCTTGGTTAGGTGGAGACTCTGCAAATATAGGTATAAGGGGTCTAGGTGAAATCTTACCTACTTGAATTAAGCAATTTTGTACACACACGACCATTTCATAGGCATTAGTGAGGTTTATGCCCCCCATAGATTGAATCATTACTACTAAATAACTATTAAGATCCTTCAAGAAATAAAAAAATATGGTGTTATAAGATAGCTTACACACAACTAAGATTCTATCCTAAATCCTTTAGAACCTAAAGTTGAAGTCCACCATTATTTTGTGTAGTGCTCATTTGATGGTTGTAAGCTACTCCATTAGGGACAAGTGATCACCTCAATCTTCAAACCCCTTGTAAATTTTTTTTCCAAGTTTATCCTAGTTGTGAATAGTGTTTGGCTATAAGCTACATTACCATTGGAGGGTTTTTACTTTGAAATAAAAATCTAGTAGCCTAATTGTGACATTGTCCTGGGTGACATGATGCACTATGTAGATATTCACAATGTCTTGGATATGTTCCATAGGAGAAGTTGAGCTCTCTCTAGTAAAATAGGTTAAACTCTTAAGTATGGACACTAGGATGTCATCATATTGTGCTATATTTAATAAACTACCCCTATTGAAAGCTACAAATGCCTAGTTTCTTTGTAACATTACAAATGGAATGGAAAATGGGCCTCACCAAGAATATAACCTTCTGAATGGTGGTGTAGATTAAGCTCTGGATGGAGAATGATTTGTGTTATTCCTTCTGATAGGGGATGAAAATGCTCTAACTCTCCTTTTTTTGGATGGCATTGGGAGTTTAGTGAAGTGGAAACTGGTACTTCTTGTAGATGGTATTGTTTCTCTTAGCATGTATAAAGGGAACTGGTATTTGTGAACCAAAGATGTTGAGAGTCATCAGGTGCTCTTGCTTAGTGTCTATTACACTTAATGACTAAAGAAATAACTAATTATTTAGTTTCTTTATTCAGTCCCATTAGGTTTTCCAAAATCTATTATCATTAGAAACATGCACCCATAGATGTTCAGTCATGCAGGGAAGCTTTATGATGGGGGCACTAGGTGCAAAAGTATTATATCATAGTTGCATGCATGAGCATCAATTATCTTGTTGTAATGATGGAAACATAGCCAATGCATAAGACCCTTGACTCCTTGGGATAATTCTTTAGAGTAGGTTGGATTCCTTCTATTATAAGTGCACCTAGTTTAAGATTGGTGCACAAACCTAAAGAGAATAAAAGTAACCTACCACTAGTCTAAACCTAATAACTACAAAGGAAAGATAGGGAGAAGGTAAGAGATTGATATAAAGTAAAAGGTGATACACCCAAAATATAACAAACACTCCTACTACTATAAACACAATGCACATACTTGAGAATAAGATAATATCATAGTCTCCACCAAGTTACTCTACTTACATGAGTAATTCACATAGAGGCATAGGAACATAGTGCTACAATGAGAGGGATGACAAATGGTCCACAAACAACATCAACATAGACCCAGATGCACACAAAATATGACCAAAAAGTGAGCTTTGAGTTTAATGAGGAGGTGAAGGGAATGAATGATTAAAGAGAGGGGTGAACATTACCCATAGATAGGAATCAATAAACACAAATATCATATAGATCATTAGAATAACAAAAAGAGGCAAACTTAATTCTCATTAGAATACAAGGATTTAGCCAATACAAGTGCTCATGGAGGGAATTTTTTTGTAATGTAAGGCTACTAAAAATGTGTCAACCATTTTACAATGGAAAAACCAAGATTTTATAGAGGATCAACCTGGTTCTACAATAAAAGTACCACTTGGGTGATGGATGAAGCATTAAATTATTTGATGGCATGATGACCATACCTATGCCAAATTATTGGATATGATTGGTGGTAGGATTGCTTATAAGCACATGTGCATTGGAAATTATAATATTTCCCTATCAATGTCAGGGGATGTCATTTACTCAAGATCTAAGGTTAAATAGTTACTTTTTCATTTAATTCTATCAACACCTCGAACCATTCCCAACTACTTCCAATGACCTTCATTAAATTTGGCAACCACTTGACATGTGGTGCTTCGATAGGCTCTTAAGATAGCTCCTTTGGATTCATTAGAAAAGAGGAATATAGGAATAACATGTGGAAGGATGGTGATTTTTATGGGGGAACTGTGAAGACCCCTTCTTTGAGTGAGCATAATGCCACCACATGGTAGATGTGAAAGTTGTTTGTGCACTATGTAATGGTGAGGCATAGACATAAAACCCTATTCATAGGCATGAAATGGAATTAGTTAGGTGTAGGGAGATCTTTGGATAAGAGTGTGCATGAGGATAGTCTTCATTTCATTCCTTTTATTTTATAAATATCCCCCTTTTGCACCTTTTTTACTTGGTCCTCTAGAATCTGGGAGTCCTATGCTCTTGAACACATACACCCTTAGGCTTGTAAACCACTAATTCCTATGAAATGATATACATTGAGTTCCTTCTATTAGTATGGGCCATCCTTGTACCATCATGTAGACCTATGATTCTAACTTAGGCTCAGGCATAGATGTGGAGCTTCTATGATTTTACTCTTTAAAGCGTTAAAGACTTCATCAGTGCATTGATCTTGTATAAGGCCTTATGCTGACTAGGGGTGACTTAGATAGTCTATGTTTTTATCCTTTATAGTTTATTTTTTTTCCCTCAACCTATGTATGGCAAAGCCCTACTCATTTTCAAGCCTTTGATCAATGAGAAAATTTTGTTTTACCTCTTCCTTTGACTAGTTTCAATGTATGTGCATGACTAGTAGATCTTGTCAAGTGATTAGCATTGCTTCCTTGGGATGATTTCCTTTTCTATCATTCATTATAATTTTTTTGAGGTTTTTTTTTAGGTCTTGTAAAGTTGTTTAAGTGAAGTATGAAAGGTTGAGTGAGTTGTCTATTCACTAGTGTCATGCTATGACCTATTGAATAGTCCTCCTAGCCCAAGTATCTTTCCCAACCTCTATAGGAAATTATGATGTAAAGAGGTAGATTTATAGTAGTGTTTTTTGCAGCTTAGTCTTATGGTTTAAGTGAAAATGCAATTAGTTGGTAGTGGTTAAGTATATTTGGTGCATCACCTCCACTAGAGTAGGTTTCTCTCTCTCTCTTTTCTTATCAAGTTTGTAGAGTAGTTTGTGAGCATAAGTTATTCATCAAGGGGATATAAACATTCAACCTAGAGATTTAATCCAATAATAAGACACCCATGGCCTAAGATTGTCTCTATATTATTCCAAATTTAGAAGGCTTTAACTACCTTCCAAGGGTATAAATTTGGTTGATAATGATTTTGGGATGCCCAATGGGACTAAGGTTTAAAGTAGTTGAAGGATTATATATATTGTGATTTGACATATCAAAATTTAGAGGCATTAAATAAACATCAATGATGACTCCAAATGAATTATAGATGACATAATTAGTCTAAGTGCCTCCAAATCAAAATTTAGTATGTATTCTCAATCTATATTTAGTGGAAAAGCATATCCCATACCTACATATTCTTCATATCATAATAATAATGTTCATGGATTCTCCTCAAGTATCCCTTGAAAAACATATCAGTCTTGTCATAGAATGTATTCATCTCCTCCTCTATGCATAGTTTCAATCAGCCTTGGAAAGTCATTATCTTCCTAGTCAACCTAAATAAGGTGTTAGAAATATGATTTTTGATTTTGAGAAGAAAATTGAAGAGAATCATAGAATGATGGAATACCAGAAGTAGTAAGGATATATTCAATATTAAAACTTTATCTATCATCAAGATTTGAAGTTTGAGAAAGAATATAGAGCAAGGAAAATTCAAGCTAAGAAAGAGAAAGACACTTAACTACCCATGAAAATGCAAAATAATGAAATAATAATGAGGAAGATGGATATAATAATTAATCTTGACCATCTTGTCCCAATAAATCTCTTAAAAATCTAAGATACTCATTACATTTTACAAATGGGGAGTGGACATTGTTTGAAAGATAAAACTAGCATGTCTTAACAAGTGAAACGCTGCAAATAAGAGACATAATTCAATTCATGGAGAGTGGATTAGTGAGATTGTAAAATCAAAATATCCAACCAAAGTAAATTTATCCATCATCTCCTATCCCTATTCAACCTCCTCTAATTCTAAGTCTCCTTCAAGCTACACCCACCCTTCTTCAATAACCCAAGATCACTTCATATTAGAAGCCTTCTTGGACTATGAATCCCAGTTACAACATGACAACCCTTGTGAATGAATCTTATCCTATGCTCACCAAAGACCAAGAAAAAGAGAAGCTATTTGAAATCAAGCCAATGAACTATTTTTTCCTTCCTTAATAGCCTCTCCAAGAATATTTTAATAAGCTTAAACACAAAATCTTAAGTTGGAAAGATAATTTATCAGTTTCAAGTAGACCAAGGAGTTATCTTACACTTCCACCACCTCCTTTTTTCAAAATGATCCCATGGTTTTGAAGGTAGAGGATGAGGTTCCATCTGCAAAATGGGATCAAGAAGAAGGTGAAGAAGGTGTTATGAATAAGAATGATGAGGAACTTATCATTAGTAATCTTCATTGCACTATGAAATCAAACATGAGATAGGTTTGGCATAGTTTTTAACTTGAAAAGAGAGTGGAAGATAACATGGTGTAATAACCACCCTTATTTTTTCCAATGAAATAAACTTGTGAACTACTATGTCATATCAATTAAATTGCTTAATGATCAACATGGCATTTTATCAAACACTTGAAAAACATACAACTATACATGCAAAACCTAAAACTCCTTATTTGTTGTTAAAAACTAATTTACAATATAAATGTGAACATACAATTGCCTTATGGGCTGCAACAAATATTCAAATTTGTATTCAAAAATTACAATGCTTAGATATGAAAATTTGATAGAAGAAGCCTAGAAATTAGTGTTGTAGTGATCCACAGAGGAAATGGTAGCCTTCTAGACCTCTAATCAGTGAGAATAAACAAGTAAACTTGATGCAAACACTGTTCACACACTATAGCAGCACTATTCCTGGCACTGTAGCAATTTTACTATTCATGGGCACTGTAGCAAAATCACTATTCACATGCACTGTTAAAAACACTATTCACACACTGTAACAAAACACTATTCATGACTCCTATAGCAAATCATTATTCTGCCCTTCTTTGTTGTAAATCCAATAAGCCCAATGTGTTTCCTGAATGAAAACACCATCAATACTCCTGACTGTGCTTTCAATAGTGAAGAGAATGCTAGCGAAGAGGGATTTCATCCTCCAAGCTCAAAAATCAGTTTTCTAGGAAATCCAGCAGCATAACATTAATATCATCCAAAAACTACCTAAATGGAAGCTCTTTTATTTATTTTATAGAGTTCTCACAAGAGTCCATTCCTTCATTTTATCCATGTGGGATAAAACATAACTCCCTTTATGTAACTTATGTATCCAATGAATTATAAAATAAAGGGGATTATTTTATTTAAATAATTCCCACAAACTATAGAATAAGCATTAATAAAGTTAAATATTTAAATTTAACTTTATAAAATAACTTCATTAATGCCCAATAAATCATATCAATGATAAATAAATCTTCCTGTCGATTTTAAATGATTACCATCGACATGTCACTGCCCTAGAAGTCCAGCCATATCCATTCATGACTTAATATAAATAGTAAGTATGCCCAAAATTGCCTCAAACCTCTCAAAAAGATATGCAACTAAAACTATTTAGGCCAAATAGCCTCTAAGTCCCTTTAATGTCCTGGTTGGCCTACGAGACCATAGGGAAATAGGCTGACAACAACATCATGCTATGAATGTTAGAAAGAGGACATTACAGTCTGCCCTTCCCAAAATTGCTTGTCCTCAAGCAATTTCAACTCTAAATGATGTAATATCTGCTCATTTTCTCAAGTAGCATCCTCCACTGGTAGGTTCCTCCACTTGACTAGGTACTCCTTGTTGACTCTCATCCTGAGTGTTCTCTCCTTGGTATCAATGATGGCTTTAGGAATCAATATCAACTTACCCTCTTCATCTAGAGGGGGAAATTTTGTAGATGGAACAACACTATGACCAAGCACTTCTTAAGCCTAGAGACATGGAACACATTATGCACCCTACTATTTGATGGTAACTCCAGTTCATATGCCACCTCACCAATGCGGTGATCAACTCTGAATGGCCCATAAAATCTTGGTTTCAACTTCTCTGCTCCACTCTTCTTAAGTGTAGACTACCTATAGGGTTGAAGTCTCAAGTATACCATATCCCCAACCTCAAAACTACGTTCCATCCTGTGTTGGTCAACATATAATTTCTATTGATTCTGAGCCTATTGAATATTCTCCTTAAGTGATCTCAAAATATCTTGGCTATCTTGTAACCAATTCCATGCACTTGGAACCCTACTATCTCTAAAAAGAAGATCTATGAAGTGAGGAGCTTCATACCCATATAATGCCATGAATAGAGACTTCCTGATCGTCATGTGATAGGTAGTATTATAACAGTACTCACCTAAATAAAGTCATCTGATCCAAGCCTTCTACTACCCTGATACATAGTTTTGTAAGTACCCCTCAATCCACTTATTAACAATCTCCGTTTGCCCATCTATTTTTTGGGTGATAGCTAGTGTTAGGAGTGAGTTTAGTGCCACTCAATCTAAAAGTTCCTACCAAAATAAGCTCAAAAAATTACTATCCCTATCACTGACTATGTTCTTAGGCATCCCATAAAGCCTAAACACCTCTCAAAAAAACAAGTCTACCACTTGTGTTGCTGTGATGGTAGATGTAATAGCAAAGAAATGAACATATTTAGTTAACCTATCCACCACCACATAAATATAATCTCGACTCTGCACCTTGGGTAGGCCTGTGATAAAATCCATTGAAATGCTTTCCCATTTCTTGTCAGGAATGGGCAAAGGCTATAATAATCTAGTTGGAGTAGTATGCTCATCTTTGTTCTACTAGAAAATTGGACATTATCTAACATATCTCTACACATCATCCTTGAGTAAACCTCTCATGAATCTATCGGTATGTTTTGAAGAACCTGGGGTGTCTAGCCATAGGTGCATCATGGAATGTCCTTAAGATAGCACCTATGATGTGTGAAGAAGGTACCAAATAAATCCTATCCTTGTATAGGATAAGGTCATTAACCACCACATATCTATTGTCCTTTTAGAGTTCCCTCTATCAAATCAGCTGCCCATTGATCCTTAACATATTCAACTATTATTTTCTCCTTCCAGTCTACTGAAATCTCAACTAGGGAACATACATGTGGTCTCGTATAAAGTGTATTAGCCACTACATTCTTCTTCGCTTTGATATACTCAATGTCAAAATAATATGCCTTTAGTTTGGTGATCCACTTTTATTGCCTATTATTAAGATCTCTCTAGCTCATGAAATATTTTATAATGTTATGATCTGTTTTAATCACAAATTTACCTCCAACCAGATAAGACCTAAATTTGGCCAATACATGCAATATGGCCAACATTTCTTGATCATATTTAGAGTAACTCTTCTCCACTACCTTTAGCTTCTTGCTCTCAAAATCAATAAGATGTCTTTCCTGCATTAAGACTACACCCATCCCATCCCCAGATGCATCACACTGAAGCTCGAATGGTTTGGAGAAGTTTGGATGTGCTAATACCAAACAAGATGTCATCAACTATTTGAAGTGCTCGAAGCACTTCTGAGCTACCTCTATCCATACAAAGGCTCCCTTCCTAGTCAAATCTGTAAGTGGAGATGCTGTCTGTGAGAACCCCTTCACAAACCTCCTATAAAAACCACATAGACCAAAAAACCCCTTGAATTAGGTAAGATTAGTAGGAGTAGGCCACTCAACTATAGCTCTAATTTTTTTTGGGTCCACCCTCACTCCATTCGCACTAATGATGTGCCCAAGGTACAATAATTTTGTCATGCCAAATTCACATTTAGATTCTTTGGCATGAAGGGACTCATTCTCAAGTATGCTCAATACCTCCTCTAAGTGTTACAAGTGTTCTTCCCATGTCCTACTATATATCAGGATAAAATCAAAAAATATAAGCACAAATTTCCTTAACTAACTCCTGAACACCTGGTTCATACAACTCTAAAAAGTAGCTAGAGCATTGATTAACCTGAATGGCATGACAAAAAACTCAAAGTGGCTATAATGGCACCTGAAGGCTATCTTCTCTACATCCTCTGCTCTCATTCTAATATGATGGTACCCAGAGTGCAAGTCTATCTTTAAGAAGCAACATGCACCATGTAACTCATCTATTTGCTCATCTATTCTCAGAATGGGGTACCTTTTCTTGATTGTTTTTTTTTAGAGCCCTATAATCTATGCACATACGCATTGTCCCATATTTTTTATTTACTAGGACCACTCCTGAGGCAAATGGACTTTTGCTAGGCCTAATGTGTCCCATCTCTAGCAACTCCTTTATTGCCTTCTCGATCTCATCCTTATGCACCTTAGGATGATGATAGGGGGTGATAATCATAGGTTTCACCCCCCCTCCAATTCAATCACATGCTCTATTCCTCTCTTTGGTTGAACACCTAGTGGAATGCTTCCAAACACCTTTGTATGTTTGGATATGACCTCATGAATGTCTAGATGATACTCCTTAACTTGTTGCTCTATAGCTGTAGGCATGATCATACATTATATTTCCCACTCTATCTGGTCATGTCTAAACAAACATTCCATCCTCTTAAGTGAGACTACTCTAAGTCCCCCATTTGATAACCCTCTGAGAACCACTTTCTAACCCTGGTGCTCAAATTTCATTTCCAATTTTTCCAAATTGAAGGTGAACTCCACTAGAGATCTCATCCATGTCATGCCTAGGATGACATCATAATCTCCCATGTCAACAACATAGAACTTTCCTACCATGTCATATTCTCCAATCCACATATGGAGATCAAGAATCATCTGAGTATTAAGAAGCTTGTCTCCACTAGCTACCATCACTCTGGATCCCTCATGTTCCTCAGTTTGAAGTCCTTGATTCTTCACAAAGCTTGCATCAATGAAATTATGGGTGAATCCTATGTCTATCAATGAAACAACTCATTGCCCCTGAATCACACCTATTACCTTGAAGGTTATTGACAGTTCAGTATTAGTAAGTTGGGCAATGGTCTTAACTTCTATAACCTCCTCTGCCATAGTCTCTTCTTCATCACTACTTTTTGAATCTGATTGTTGCTCTGACTCTTCTGAAGCTAATTCTTCAAGAGAAAAATACTCTAATTATTTTGCCTTCACCTTAACTGTACACTTATGCGAAGGGTCCCATGGCTCTCTTCAATGAAAACAAAGTTTTTTCCTTCTGAGCTCATTCAACTGATCATTGTCAAGTCTTCCTAAATCTGCTAATGGTGAATGTGATTCATTTTGTCTCTTATCCTTTTCTTTTTTTTGTGGGAAACTCTTAGACTAAAATCGGATTTTTGAACTAGAAGCCTCCATGTCCCTAGCCTTCTTAATAGCCTCTTGTAGTGTAGGTGGGTTGAGGGCCTTAATCCACCCTCTCAATGGATCAGCCAATCCATCCATGAAAAGCACCATAAGTCTCCTCAGTGATATATCCATGACTAATACTAAAAGTCTATAGAACTCAGAGATATAGTTCTCCAATGGTCCCCATTGTTTCAACTATGCCAACTCCTTAAAATGTAGCTCTGGATCCTTCCTATCAAACCACTCTATCAATCATTTTTTAAACTCAACATAAGAAGTGATTTGATCATGTCCCATAGTCACCATGCCATGGTATCACCACTCATGTGCAACTCCATCAACGTGTATAGTGGCATATTTAATGGCTTCTTCTTCAGGCATAGGATTAAGCTAAAGATAGGTATCCACCTTTTGCACCCAAGCTTATGTCGTAGTCTTCCCAGAAGTATCAAAAGAAGGTAGAGACAATTTCCCTACTTTCTTTCATAACTCAAAGTTTTGGTTCCTATTTCCTGCATGAGGCATGTGTCTCATCCTTACATCAATATAGTCTCGTAAAGATATAGTTGCCTAAAATTTAGGTCTTCCACTCTCCCAATCTCTTCTAAATTGATCCTACAAATCTATGATCTAAGGTTCATTGGTAGGATGTGCTGGTGCCCTAGGTGGGAAGATAGGTAGAAGTGGTCTAGAGCTCACCATTCTAAGTACTGGCCATCACACCAAAAGTCCCAGGATGATTTGGGTCATCTTCTAGACCCCTATATGGCTAGCCACATAGGACCGCAAGATGACATTCCACTACTCAGAGGCCCACAGATCACCGTGGCATTCCTCATGGGGCTTAGCCCCTAAGCGGGGGAAATTATAGTCACCCTACCCTCCACAGGGCTCGACCTTGAGACCTAACTTTGATAACACTAAGGACTGGCCATCACACCAAAAGTCTTGGGATGATTTGGGTCCTCTTCTAGACCCCTATATGGCCATCCACACAAGACTGTGAGGTGACATTCCACTAATCAGAGGCCCACGGATCACTGTGGCATTCCTCATGGGGCCTAGCCCCTAAGTGGGGGACATTACACATGGAAGCCATGAGTAAATTTTCAACAATTGAGAAACACTTGGAGAATCTTTTAGAATGTTCAAATGATCATGAAAATGTAAATATTTTCTTGTAATTGTCTTTCTTCATTGAATATGATAATCTTATCTCTTGTAGCAAACAGGAGTTGAAAAATTTGACTGTAGAGGAACCATTAAGAAGTAGGCTTCAAAAAGGCATACATGAATGATCTAAAACTCCAAGTAAGCATGAAAAATTAGTGACAAACCTTGATAAACAAGATGAAGAGAACTCATGACAATAGTTTTACCATGAATTCATGGGGGAGCTTGAAGTGTTAACTATTAGTGGATCTCTTGAAGAGTAAGATGAGTAGACTAATAGGATGGAGCATGAGGTACATATTGAATAAAATGATGATGACATGGTGGTCTTGAATTAATTTGTAGCAAAGTATGAGGAAAGCTTTCATGAGGATACTTTGGTTACTAGCTCTGTTGAACATCATAAATAAGTGGTAGAGGTTGAAGAATTCAAAACCCAACTAGGCCATGGTTTAATTGAAGCATTTGATGAATTTTTTGTCCCTAAAGATAATGGCATGAATGAAGTTGAAATTGATATAATTTCAAATGACCAAGAGGAGGCTACCTTTTGGGAAGAGCTTGATTTTTTTTTTGTTTGAGTTTGGATTCCAAACCTATACTCTTAAGTAAACATGCTCAAGAAGAAGCTGATCAAAGTACACACATTGAAAGGCATGATCCTAATGAGTCATCAAAGGTTAAAGTTTGTAGCTATAGTCACATTTGAGAGCTATCCTAATATGGAACATCAAAATGAGGTAAAGGTTGAGAATTAAGATGAATTTGTATAAACTAAGAACATATTTGATAATGATGATTCATTTAAAGGTCTACCAAGAGGATTGACAACCATTAGAAAACTCAAATCAACAAAGTAAAGGTTTTAAATGTAACTTGTTTCACATCCTTTCTCATCACATGAAGAAGATGATATTAAACTATTCCCTTTTGATCAAATAACATAAATCTTGATAGGTTAGTTTTTAGATAAGTAGTTATTTATGTTTGTTGTGTTCCCTATGTGCTTTGTATCACAAGTATGGTGTATGTCTTGTTGGTGTTTTATCTTGTTGTGTGTGTTATTCTCATTTTGTGTGTTGGAGTTTAATCAGTCATCTTATCATGTTCAAGAGTCTTGCAACCAAGGTCAAGGTCAAATAAGGTCTATAGTAGAGTGCAAGTGACTCCATTACCTAATGGAAGGACAAGGCTACTAGTCTTTTAGCATATCAAGAATGCTACCCCTATGAATCACCAATTTATTGACCAATTTTGACCACCAACATCAAAATGTCAACCTTTATACCCAAAACACCTACTTGTCATGATTCTATACCTTATTCATAGTCTTTTCCATGTCTTGTGATATCCATAATTGATACTTTTAAAAGCCTTATTAGCATTATTTAAGGTTTCATTATATGTACTAAAGGTTGTATATGTAATAAAAAATGCATCATGTCAATAAATCTATCTTAGCTTAGAGAATATAGAGCATACCTACACTTCTAATTGGAAATAAATTTATTAAGTGAAATCATGACCAATATGGGGATCTGCTAGACCTGATTAAGGAATCACTTGTCATAATACACCATGATTGAAAGAGTTCCAAACCCTATAGTCTAACACAATCATGTAGCAACCCTAAAATCATTCCAAGGTTTAATATTTCACCTATGTCTAATAAATAAGAAAGTAAATCTAATCTAGTGAACACCAAATCCTGTGGCACAATAATGGGGTTAGTAAAGAAATAAAAACATGTATAAGAGAATATCAAGTAAGCTAAGTATGAGTAAGACCCTGATACATAGAATATGAAGAGTAATATTATTTGAGCCAACACTTATGCTACTTTTATCTATTAAATAGAGGAGAACAAAGTTAGAGTATACTTACATGAATGTGAACCCATCGAGACTGAATCTCTCTCTTAGCCAAAGGGGCTTCACAAGAAGTTGTTGTGGTTTGTAAGGATCACTAAGAAAGGCCAAGACATCCAAGAATTATCCACAAGACTAGATTCTCCAAGTAAAAACCTTAAGTTAAGACTCCTCAAGTAGAATGGTGGAAGAGCAAATTGTGAAGAAGTGTGAGAGAATAATAACTCTTTATTACATATTGAAACAATGAAAAAATGATCTTGTATTTATAAGCAAATCTTGCCCTAAATCCTTTTGGAAACATCAGCTATATAGGGTCAACCATGGTCAACCTTGTATGTTTTCAAGGACAATTCACTAGGTCTGAGCTAGGTCAGTCAAAAGGCTAACAAACCTAAAAAAAGAAAAATACCCCTAAATTGTACAGGGTTGACCATGGTCAACTTAGTACAACTAATAGTTCAAAATGGGATTAAGGCAAGAAAAGGAGGATAAAGCATGGCAAAATATGAGAAGAGTTTGTGAGGGAGGAGTAATAGCTTAGGGAAAGGTTTTAAGAGCTAGTTAGATTGGTAATAATGTGGAAATAAGGGACAATAATCTTGCATGAAGCACCAAAGGTCTACCCACCCCTTTCTTGATACACTCCTTAGGGCATGCACTTAGAGATATTAAGTATTGATAGGTTTCTATAAGATGTAAAGCATCACTATTTTATAGAAGTTGAAAATATTATGTGTATACATGTGACCCACTCGAATCTCATCATGTGTCACTAAGGTGAAATAGGGGATGGTGCTTCAAGAAAGACCATGGTAACACATAATGCTGATGCTAAAAAAGAATATAGTATTTTAAAGCATAAAATTACTGAAAGTAAATAACTAAAAATTAAATGTAATGCATACCTTGACTTACCTTTATTATTGGATGGTTATCTGTTGTGTTGATAGTTTTGATTGTGTAGGGTGTATAGACTACTTTTGACAAACCCAAGAATATAAAACTAAAGATCAAAACAAACACAAGAAAAGCCAAGATAGCTTGTGCTATGAGGACGTGTCATACTTGGGAAATTTGGCAAGTTGGGGTAACAAGTGTTATGTTAGACCAAATGACCAAGTCAAAAACAAAAATTAAGTCAGGTAACCAAAAATCCAAGGCTACTAAAGACTGAAAAACTCAAACAAACTATCCTTAAGTAATAAAGGAAAACTCACCAAGTCAAACCAAGGATACATGTCAAATAGGATGGTAATCAAAACAAATCAATGGTAAAAAGAAGAAACAAAAATGGTAAAACAACATTGATGAGTGAGCAGTAACAATCCTTATCTCACTTAATAATGGAAAAAGGTGCACAAAAGGGAAAACAACATTTTTGAGTGAAGTAACAAGCCAATCTCACTCAACAATGGAAAAAGGGTAAAAAATCAGGTGTCTATAATAGTAGGATAGTAAAACTATGCCAAATAGTGAAAGGAAAGTATAGTAAGTGTATAAATGTAAGTCATGTTGAAAAGAAAAAAGCAATTCATAGTTGTTCAAACATGTTGTTTCACTCTAAGATAGATAAAATTAAAACAAATTAGTGCTATCATGTTTTTAAGAGATGAAGAAGAAAGAAGTAAAGAAGAAAGGAAAATAGATTTGGAATCACAACTTATTTGTCAAGCTGAGAAATGAAATGGGTGGAGGGGAGAATGAAGGAAAAACCAAGGTAGTGGAACTCTTTATTGAAGTCAAGACACTCAAATTAGGTTTTTCAAAATAAGATTACTTTCAACCATAAGGACTCTGAAGAACTTCTCTTAGCCACACAAGTCTTAGGTCAACAAATGTAGTATATAGATCATCCCATGAAAGATATATGCATGAAAATTAAAATGGGTGTACCTTCCCAAAACATGTTCCCCATTCCTTAGGACCCCTTATACAGCCAAATATTGGGTACTTACATTAGAAATTAGGTAGAACCATAGAGTTTTTTTGAATTCTCCTATTCTAATCTACTGACCTAGCACACCCCAAAGGACCTTGACTCTATATGAGGCTAATCATGGAGTTTGAGATTCTATTAGAGATAGGATATGTGCTTGTAATCACATATTTTGGTATGAATTTGACTTTTGAGATTTATATGTTGCCTTTTAGATATTATTGCCTTTTAATTCATATGATTTGGATTTTAACTTTATTGATGTATTTTTCTATTCCTCCCCCATACAGATTTGGAAAACAAAACATGGGTTTTAAAAATGACTTTCATTTGAATACTTAGGATAATGTTCCTAAGAGAGAGAACTTCAAAGAGCATGGGGTCTAAGAGTCTCGTAAATCTAGGTGAAATAAAAGTGCTATCTTGACATTGACCTTGTTTTATCCAATGAGGAATGAAAGGAAGGGGAAATCAAGAGAAATGACACATGGAGCAATTTTAATTACTTCAAATTACAAAAAAATGTGATAAATGGAAAAAAGGGATACAATGATAGTAAAGTGTGTTTCTTTATCATAAGAATGAGGGAAATGGAGGAAAAAATGTTAACATATATTATTTTCATAAATTCTATCTATCAAAAGAAACAAAACATAAAGTTGACAATAAGGATCATAAAAAGAAATAAATATGGTAATTTTATGAGGGCTGAGTCCTATCCATGGTATTACACTACAACTTCATCAAATAAGGAAAAGATAAGGCAAATAGATGGTAGTTTTATGAGAGATATCGGGTTTTATCCATAGTATTACAATGTAACTCACAAAATAAAAACCCAAGGGGTTCAAAAACAAAATTGGCAAGCAAAAAGTGTGAGAAAAATAAGTAAAAGCTGGTGGTTTTGTGAGGAATGTTAGGTTATATCCACTGTCTTACGAAGCAAATCACAAAATAAAAATCCAAGGGGTGAAAAAAATAAAATAAAATGCAAGAAGATAAAGAAGACTATGGTACATCAAGAAACCAAAAAACCAAAAGGGAGGACTCAAGGTTTTAAAAAAAGAGGAGACTTGTTGCAGAGGGAGAGACCTATATAAGTAACCTAAAAAAAGTTTTAGAAAGATATAGATAGTAAACATGACAAGAAGTAAATGTTTAGGCAAAGTACTTTTTGAGAAATTGAGCATTGGTGGGCTCTTTGAAAACATGGCCTTCATTGGTTTGAAGGTGTTAGGTGCTTGGACCAAGAATATCTTTAATTAAATATGGTCCCCACCATTTTTGGGCATATTTACCTTATTTATCATGAGTGTAGTCTAGTTTAAGGACAAGGTCATCAACATTAAATGTGTGAACTTTAACACATTTGTTATGTTATTGGGTAATAAAAGCCTTGTATTGGTAGCTATGTTGTAAAGACAAAAAGATGGCATTCATCAAGAAGATCAAGGGCATAAAGATGAGATTCACATAATTATTCATTGGGAATAATACCATGAAGAAATATATGAAGAGAAGATATCTCAACTTCTAAATGAAGAACTAACTCAGAACCATAGACTAGCAAGAATGGAGTTACCCTAGTGGCAGTGCATATGCTAGTTTGATAGGCCCAAAGTGCAGGGTAAAGATAAAGATGCCAATCTATGTGGGTTTCAAAAATTGTCTTTTGAATAATTTTTTTGATAATTTTATTATTGGCCTCAGTTTGGCCATTGCATTATGGATGATAAGGTGTGGAAAATTTGTGATTGATCTTGAATTTATTGCAAAGTTGTTTAACATGTTTGTTTTTGAAATAACCACCATTATCTAAAATAATGTTATGAGGAAAACCAAAATGGCAAACAATTTTATTAAGAATAAATTTGGAAATGGTAGGACTAGTGATATTAACAAGGGGCATAGCTTCTACCCACTTGGTAAAATATTCAGTAGCAATAATGATAAAGACATGCCCATTATGGGAGCGAGGAAGTTTACCAATGATATCAAATCCCAATGTAGAAAATGGCCAAAGAGATTTGATATTTTGAAGTAAGGCTAGAGTTGAATATATTAGATCATCTTGAATATGATAAGGATTACACTTTTTAGCGTATTTGATTGCATCATTTTCAAGAGTAGGCCAAAAGTTACCAATCCTAGGCATTTGCAAGCAGTAACATGTCCACTATAGTGGCCACCACAAAATCCCCCATGTGCTTGTTCAAAAAGAGGAAGGACATCATCTTGCATAACATAATGGATAAAGGTACCTTCAACATTGCAATAATAAAGGATGTTGTGTTAAAATACATATTTTAATGATTTTTTATGAATGCATGTCTTTTCATGAGAGTCTAAGTTAGGAGGATAAGTTTGATGTTCCAAGAATTGAATAATGTGTTGGTACCATGGGATTTGTCAAATGGTAACAACCTCAATATAAAAAATAAGTGAATCTGATGGTTGAGTAGAAGATAGGTATTTTCTTATTTATATAATAAAATAAGGATAAAAAAGAACTTGATGAAGATGAAAGAGATATGTTGAAGAGGCAAGAGAATCAGCAATGGAATTTTGATCTCTAAGAATAGGATCAATAGTGAAAGAGATAAAATAATTAGCAAGAGTGGTTGTAATTTGATGATAGGTAATAAGGTTCTCACTTTTACATTGATAATCACCACTAACTTAATGGAAAATAAGATGAGAATCACCTAAATCATGAAGGTATTGAATGTCTAAATCAAGAGCAGCCTCATGCCTAAGATAAGAGATTCATATTTGGCCATTTTATTGGTGACATCAAAGGTCAAGCAAAAAAACTAAAGGAACTCATGAGAATGCAACCTGCCATAGCTCATTGAAGGCATTTAAAACCATCAAAGTAAAGGGTCTAAGTATCCTTATGCAAGTCAACATTAATTTTAGGAAGCTCCTTAATAACTACTTTTGGTTTAGTCATACTAGAGGGAGTGTAAGATTCATCAAGTTAATTAGATTTAAGATTGGCGGTAAAGCTATGAAAGTAATCTTTGAGAGAGATATCTTGATTAAGACCTTCAATGTAAAGGATATTGTCATCTGGAAGATCATCTTGAAGAGAAGAAGTGGCCAAAATTAGAGTTGTGTCAAGTTGATCAGCTATGACTCACCTTTTAATAGCTTTTTGAGTGATGATACAGAGATCAAATTTTATAGGTAGGACCATCCATTTACCAGTTCTATCCCTAGGAAGAAAGGCTATGGATAAGAAATGATGAAGGGGATCAAAATGAACAATGACATAAGTAGTTCGATAAATCATGTAGTGGAAATGTTTTTCAAACTACAAAATAGATAATGAGGCAATCAAGCTCAATTTTGGTATAATGTGTTTCATAGTCGATGAGGCCTAGACTAATATAATAGATAGCATACTCTCTTCCTGTATCATCTTGTTGGGTAATCATTACTCCAACTAAAATAGCTATGGAAGAAGTATATATAATCAAAAATTTATCATTGGAAGGAGGAAAAAGTGTAGGTGGATGAAGCAATGACTCTTTCATGTTATCAAAGTCTTTTTCACATGGATCCATCCATTTTAACATAGTACCTTTCATGAGAAGGGAATTGACAAAGTGAATTTGATATGCCATTTCAAGGAAAAATCATTTAATTGATCCAAGTTTTCCTAAATAAGTATGAATGTTAGGAATAGAATGAGGAATGGGAATGTTGATGATAGAACTAATCTTGGCAAGATCAACATCAATGCCATGGAGAGATACTAAAAATCTTAACAATTTTCTAGATGTGACTCCAAAGACACATTTTTAAGGATTGATCCTAACTTTATATTTAAGAAGATGGTCAAATATGATATCAAGATCAAAAACATGATTCTTACAATGTTTATATTTATTAATAAGATCATCCACATATGTTTTAACAATTTTGTGAATGAGATCATGATAAATGTGAGTCATCATTCATTGGTAAGTGGATCTAGAATTTTTGAGGCATGAAGGGGATTTTGACATAGAAATAGGTGCCCCACTCTATGGTGAAATTAGTTTTATATTGGTCCTCTGGGGTAATATGAATCTAGTTATATCCCAAGAAGCCATCCATAAGAGATAACATTTTGCAACTAGTCGTGGAATCAATAATGGCCTCTATTGAAGGTGAAGGTAAGTTTTCCTTGGGATAAAAAAGACTAAGGTTATGAAAATAAATACAAATTCAAATGACCATAATTACCTTCTTCCAAATGGGAATAATGTTGGACACCCATTCAGAATAATCCATTGGTTCAATAAATTTAGCATCAAGTAATTTGATGATTTCCTTATGACATAAAGTTAACACTTTGGGTGGAAATTTTCTTTGATTTTGATGCACAAGTTTAGCATCAAAATATGTAATGATGTTATGTACCATAATGTTAGGGTCAATTCCAGGTATGTCCTTTTAGGACCAAGCAAAACCTTCACAATATTTGTCAAAGAATAAGCTAAAATTATCATGTTAAGAAGGTGATAGCTCATGAGAGATAGTAATTGGTCAAGGAAAAGATGGAGTACCATATTAGATGCAATTAGTTTATTCAATAAGCATGGAATTTACATATTAAAAGTGGTATGGTTCATTAGGTAAGGCATAAATTGGATTTATTTTAGGATCAATGTTAGCAATGAAGTTGTTGAAGCAAGGAGTTTTAGTCTTGTAATTTCAAAGTTTATGATGTTGTCAAGGAAGTTGAGGTTCTTAGGCATAAATTATCTCAAGAATAGCTTCCTCACTAGGTAAAGTAGGAAGAGGACCATAATACTTGACATCTAATTCAAGATCTAGGATTATATTTCCATGACAATCATACTTAGAATGTATCTGATGAACATCAGTTGCCTTGGCATCAAGTGTAATTTTGGAAGTAGAAGAAGTAGATGGAGTAAAAGAGATAGGTGTATTAATGGGTTTAATGAAAAAATAAGGATTAGATGCAATGATTGGATTGATAGATGGTAAAGGAGGTATAGGAATTTCTAGAGATTCAAAAGGCATGATTTGTTCTACCACCCAAGGAGTATCGATAGGAGGACGATTAGCAGGAGGCACATGATCTTTAGGATCTAAGGTGAAATCAAAATAAATGATATGAACATCCAAATTAAAATCATGAATTTAGGATAACATTTTTTGATAATTCTAAACATCCAAGTATCTATATTGAGCTTGGGCCATGATATAGTTATCATCACATGTTGGAGAAATCGTACATGCTTGAGAATCCAGGGGAGTTTCAGAGGATGAAATCTTGATATTAATAAATGTACGAGGAGACATGATGAGAGGATATTTAAATAATTTAGCCACTCCAAAATAATTACAAGCAAAGGCATCTTCTAGTAGAGAAGGCTCTTGAGCATTGCATAGAGGGTGAAAATTGGAAATCTCATAAATAAGAGGAACAATATGATACCTTGGTAAGAGAGAAGGAGGAATCCATTGTGAAATGTATGGAGGTAACTTGGTAGTATTGTAAGAATTTTTTAGATCATTAGGCTCATCATCATCAAAATATTCAAGAGTAACTTGTAAATTAGAATTCATGTTGATGAACTCAAGTAAAGGAGCACTATTGATCTTAGGAATTATAGGAACATGATATTGTGATTTAGGATTAGGAAGTTAGATGATCCATGGATTAGGATCGGCTTCATGCTTATATCATTTTCCATTATATAATAATTTAATACATTGAATACCATAAGAAGCAATGGTCCTAATTCGATGAGTCCATGGATGACCAAGGAGTATGTTATAAGATAAAGGAAGAATAATGACTATATGCTTAGTTGAAATAGTCTTAGGTCATATGGTTAATGAAAGACAAATATAACCAAGTGGTTTTTTATTAGTCTTATCAAAACCATGATAGGTAAGATGGGTTTACTTAAGATGATCCTTGTTATAACCAAGTTGTTGTTAGAATCTTAGAGTATAATTGATTACTTTTGTATAAGCAACTAAACATGGAATTGAAACTAGAAGTAATAAGTAACTAGAAATCAGAAACAACAAATAATAGGAGATACAAGAAACAACCAATCTATATTAAACTCTTCCAAAAGGAAATACAATGAAGAAATATCTCTCTCCTCACACCTCATAGATGTACAGTAATTCTCCCTCAAGAGTTCTCTCTCTCTCTCTCTCTCAATCAATTACAATCAACTCAATTACTAAATTTTACATGCTATGAGGATCTAACCCTACTATATAGTATAATACAACACTAGGGTTCATGAGCCATGCATTCGCCACCCTTAGATCCACCTCTTAAATCAAAGGCTCAAATTTGTTCTTCTAAAAATAACAATTCTAGAAATGCATAGAAGTCGGTGTCGGTCTGAAGATAACCGATACCAGTCGACCCCTAACTGATGTCGGTTGGTTCTGACTGATGCCAGTCGACCCCTAACCAATGTTGATTGGTTCTGATCGATGCTAGTTACTATGTAAGCCCAGAAACCTCCACATTAGCTCATTAGTGAAGCTTTTAGCTCCATAACTCAAAAATCTCCCACTTGGAGATAAACAGTTGCACCTGTACCTATACAAAAACATCCTCTAAACATCTCTGGCTTGTTTCTCCCTCTTCAACTTCAATCTTGAAGACCAACAAAAGTTGAATGAAGATTCAACTTCTCTTTTATTACTGGCTTTGTTAACATATCAACAGGGTTCTTATCCATATAGATCTTTTCCAGCTTCAACTGTCCATCCTCCAATACATGTCTAATGCATTGGTACCTAAGTTGTATATGTTTGGTTCTTGAATGAAAGGATGAATTCTTTGCCAAATGAATTGCACTTTGAATATCACTGTACAATCTGCAACTCTCTTGCTCCTTTCCCAACTCTTTCATGAACCAAGTCATCCAATTCATTTCCTTGCTAGCCTCTATGACTACAATGTATTTTGCCTCTATAGTAGACAAGGCAACAACCTTTTACAACTTTGAAATCTAGCTAACCGTCATTCCACCAATAGTGAACACATATCTTGTGGTGATTCTCCTACCATCCAAGTCACCTACCATATCTAAATCTACATACCCATGTAGATAAGTGTTTGACCCTCCATAGCATAAATGCCTACTGTTGGTCCCTCTCAGATATCTGGGAATCCACTGAACTACTTTCCAGTGTTCCTTTCTTGGATTGGCCATAAACTTGCTGACAACTCCCACTACTTGGGTAATATTTGGTCTAGTACATACCATTGCATACATCAAGCTCCCAACTATTGGAGCATATGGAACTCTACTCATGTACTCAACCTCATCATGTGATTTAGAACACTGGTCTTTGCTCAACTTGAAGTGTCCAGCCATAGGTGTGCTTACCGATTTTGCATCCTGCATATTAAACCTCTCCAACACCTTATTCACATAATCCTCTTGAGACAAAATCAAACTGTGATTTTTCCTGTCTCTCTTCATACTCATGCCAAGGATTTTCTTTGCTGCTCCTAAATCTTTCATGGCAAATGTGTGAGCTAATTTTACCTTAAGATCAATAATTTCCTACATGTGTGAACCTGCAACAAGCATATCATTTAAATACAGTAACATGATAATATAACTACCATTATCCAATCTATTAAAATAAACACAATGGTTAGATTGACATTTACTAAATCCATGCTCTGTCATAAACCTGTCAAACCTCAATAACCATTGTCTTGGAGCTTGCTTAAGACCATATAAGCTTTTCTTCAACCTGCACACAAGTGTCTCCTTACCTTTGACCTCAAAACCTTCCAGCTGATCCATATATATCTCTTCATCCAAATCTCCATGAAGAAATGTTGTCTTAACAACAAGCTACTCAAGATGCAAATCCTCAATAGAAACTAAAGACAATACAGTCCAAATAGAAGTCATCTTTACTACAAGAGAAAAAATTTCACCAAAATCAATACCTAGTTTCTGTGCAAATCCCTTTACTACCAACCTGGACTTATGTCTCATTTGTCCATTCTCTCCTTCCTTTAACCTCTATACCCATTTGTTTTTTAGTGCTTTCTTTCTGGCTGGCAACTCAACCAAATCCCACATATGGTTCTCTTCCAAGGAATCAATTTCCTCATTCATGCCATGCTCCCACTGTTTCCTGGATTCTACCTGCATTGCCTCATCAAAACTTTCTGGTTGTCCACCATCAGTGAGCAACAAGTATTATAAATGAGGGGAATAATGAATTGGATGTTTACTTACCCTTTCAGACCTCCTTATGGGCGTTTGAGACTCATTTACAGCTTGCTGTCCACCCAAATTTTCTTGTGACAGTGATTGATCTTGGTCATCTATGGTCGATGCCGATATGCACCTGACCGATGTCAATTCCTCCTGATCAACATCAATTTCCACCTGACTGATGTGGATTTACACCTGACTGACATCGATTTCCACCTGACTGATGTCAGTCTCTGTGTTTTTCTGTGAGTGATGATTTTTACCCGCGAGCTCATTTTGGATCATAACCTCTTCCAAATCAAGATTGCCCTGCTCAGAATTATTCAGCCTCTTGAGCTGATCACTGTACATCACCTTCTCATTGAAAACTACATCACAGCTTCTAATAATTTTGTTAATTTTTAAATTCCACAACCAGAATTTAAAATCTCCGAAACCATAACCAATGAAAGTGCACCACATAGATTTAGCATCCAACTTCTTTATATTTTCTTTATCAATGTGCACAAAAGCTTCAAAAACAAAAACTATGAGAAATGAAAGATCTACACTTTTACCTATCTAAGCCTCTTCTAGAATTCCACCATCCAATGTAGTAGAAGGTCCTCTATTAATCAGGTAAACTGTAGTATCTACAGCTTCTACCCAAAACTATAAGGGAAAACTAGCATGCAACCTCATACTCCGTGCACGCTCCATTATTTTTCTATTCATCCTTTTAGCAACTCCATTTTGCTGGGGTGTCCTAGGAACCATCCTTTCCCTACATATTCCACTCATAGAATAGTAACTGTTGAATTTATTGCTATAGTACTCACCACCATTGTTAGATCTAAGGCACTTCAATCTCAAACCTATTTCATTCTCAACCAAAGCTTTCCATTTTTTAAATGTGTCAAAACCATCAGATTTCCTCTTTATGCAATAAACCCATACCCTTCTTATAGCATCATCAATGAAAGAAACATAATACTATGATCCTCCAATAGAAGCTACTCGAGCTGGTCCCCACACATCTGTGTGAACAAGCTCCAACTTGTGCTTCTTCTTTGTTGACCCAATTTTGAGAAACCTCACTTTCTTCTATTTCCCAAAAATACAATGCTCACAAAAATCTAGATCTATGCTTTTCAAATCTGAAAGCTTACCTTTTGACTTAAAAACATTCATTCCCTTCTCACTCATGTGACCAAGCCTACAGTGCCACAGCTTTGCATCTACATCTAAAGTAGATAAAATAGAAGGAAAATAATTAGTAATACAAGTAGATAGATAAAGTGTACCTACTCTCTTACCTTTTGCTAATACAAGTGCACCCTTGGAAACTTTTCAAGATTCAGCTGTGAGAGTTACTGTGCAACCCTCATCACCCAAATTTCCTACAGAAATCAGATTCCTCTTTAGGATGGGTACATGCATGACATCCTTCAACACCCATGTGTTTCCATTCTGCAATTTCAGCTGCACTTTTCCTTTGCCAACAATTTTTCAAGGCTCATCATCCCCTAAATAAACTTTTCCAAAATCTTCATGGACATAATCATTGAAAAATTCTTTATTTGGGGTTGCATGGAAAGAGGCACCAGAATCTAAAACCCATGATTCTACTTTATTATCCAAAGAAAATATAAGAGCATCATGTGCAACAATACCTCCAAATTTTGCTTCTTTATTACTTTCATGCTGATTTTCTTTGTTATCCTTCAACCAACAATATTTCTTTGCATGCCCTTTCTTTCCACAATTCTAACAAGTTATTCTTCCATTTTTGGATTTGGATCTACTTCCCATCTTTGACCCTGATTTCCCTTGCTTTCCCTTCTCTCTTTGCCTTCCCCTGCTTTCAACACTTAAAGCATTACCTGATGTTTCCCCTGTGCTTTTTCTGTGAATTTCTTCATTCAAGATTACACTAACAACATCATCAACATTCAAGATATTTGAAGCAGATGCAGTATTACTAACTTCCATTACCAAACTATGCCAACTTTCAGGTAAAGAGCATAAGATTAAGAGAGCCTTAATTTCATCATCAAAAACTATTTTGACTACATTTAACTGATTTACTATTATATGAAAATCAGTAAGATGACTAGATACAGATCCACCTTCCTGCATTTGCAAATTAAATAATTGCTTCATAAGATATACCTTATTCAAAGCTGAGGGTTTTTCATATAAATTTGCCAAAGTATCCATTAACTCTACCATTGTCTTTGCCTATGTAAGTTGGAAAACACAGAAGCTACCAGGCTCAACCTTATAGATCCAAGAGCCTTTCTATCAAGAACATTCCATTCTTCATCTTCCATATCTATGGGCTTCCTTGAAACCCCACCCAACGATAAATATAGATCTTTTTGATACAGATAATCTTTAATCTGCATCCTCCATAATTGATAATTCTTGCCATTGAATTTCTCCATTCTTAATTTATTTTCTTCTACCATTGCTTTGTTCCCACTCAATCAAAAACTCCTGTGATTGAATTCTGTAATCAACAAAAACTAACATGCTCTGATACCAGTTGTTAGGATCTTAGAGTACAATTGATTACTTTTGTATAAGCAACTAAACATGGAATTGAAACTAGAAGTAATAAGTAACTAAAAATTAGAAACAATAAATAATAGGAGATACAAGAAACAACCAATCTATATTAAACTCTTCTAGAAGAAAATACAATGAAGAAATCTCTCTCCTCACACCTCGCAAATGTACAGTAATTATCCCTCAAGAGTTCTCTCTCTCTCTCAATCAATTACAATCAACTCAATTACTAAATTGTACATGCTATGAGGATCTAACCCTACTATATAGTATACTACAACACTAGGGTTCATGAGCCATGCATTTGCCACCCTTAGATCCACCTCTTAAATCAAAGGCTCAAATTTGTTCTAAAAATAATAATTTTGAAAATGCACAGAAGTCGGTGTCAGTCTAAAGATAACCGATGCCGGTCAACCCCTAACCAATGTCGGTTGGTTCTGACCGATGCCAGTTGACCCCTAACCGATGTCGGTTGGTTCTGATCGATGCTAGTTACTATGTAAGCCCAACAACCTCCACATTAGCTCATTAGTGAAGATTTTAGCTCCACAACTCAATAGTTGTTGTATGACCTATAAAGATGTCACATTAAAACTAAAACATTCATCAACTAAAAATTTTAGGATACGAGTGATATTAATGGCTAATTTGATAAATAGTGGTAGATCATTAGCATTAAAAATAATTTCATGATTGATTATGTCCTCTTCAAGGAATTCAAAATAGGGCTTGGAAGGACACATAGTTTTAATGGTATTAACATTGGTAGGTTGAGAATCGATAGAAGGTGGTTCTTAATCTATGGAATAGGGATATTCAATATCTTGAATTTTTTGTATAATGAATTTACGATGATAGGATGAAGTACAAACCAAATCCATAAGTGAAATCTTAAAAGGCATATAGTTAAGTTCTTCAATAAAGTTCCAATAAGATTTATAAGAACCAACATGAGGTTTGGGAGGTAGATTAGATTTTGGAGGAATAGATGTGGTTGGAGGATTGAAAGGAGGAAGTTTTTCCTTAGGTGCTTCCAAATTGATATTAGTGGTGGTGGTATCTTTAATAATTTATTCTTCTAAATATGGCTTCCTAGGCATGGTAACGGGATCTTTGTGAGTCAGTTTATGACAATAGTTAACCTTAGCAGTGTTGACATATTGAGAATTATTAAATTATTGATCATAATCAACATCAATGACAAAAACATATTTAGAAGTTGATTGATTATTGGGAGAATTTTTTTGGTTATTAAAGGTATAATCTTTAGAAGTTTGTCATTTTTAAAAATCAGTAGTGTGTTCTTGATGATGAAAATTGATCATAGCTTCATGGTTGAATGAATTACCAAGAACATAAGAGATCACAAAATTTAGTTATCCCTCTACAAGATTCATGAGAATTCCCAATGTCAGCATGAAACCAAAAAAATATATTAGGGTCATACCACTTAGGATGAACATTGGGATAGATGAAAAGTTTTGAGGGAGGTAAAAATTATTTCATTTGTTGAACTAAAAGAGGTGTATGAGAAGGGTAAAATAATATTCATTTTGTCAATTCTTGGGTTGGTTTATGAAGTATTACTAGTTATATTGTTATATTTTTGGAGATATCCTTGAAGAAGTTTAGGATTGGGTTCGAATTGCTTCATGAGAAAGTCTTGATGTTTAGCTTGATCAAGATTCTCATTTAGTGATTGAGAAGCAAAGGTTTGAACCTTATATTGGAGAGTGGGAGTCAAATCCATGATAAAGAGTTTGAATAAGTTATCAATAGTCATGTTATGGTCAGATTTATGAGCCAATGATTTCTATATTTTGATAAATTCATGAGTTGATTCAGTGGGAGATTGCTTAACATTGATGAAGTGGCTAAGACAATTTTTGAGAAGATCATTGTGTTGAAACTCTTTAACTAAAGGATTAACAAATATTAAAGTTGCCAAATATAGTGTTAGAGAAGTTGATTATACCATTCTAATACATCACCTTTAAAATTTTTGACCAAGATTTTAGTTGTGGCAAAGGTATTAGTTTGGATCCACTCTTTGTAAAGGTTGCCAAAGGCTTTGATAAATGAGGCAAGGCCTTTAGTCCCATCATATTTGATAGTTGGAGATGTGTTACCAATATCAATGGATATAATAAAGGGGGATGAAAGCTAATTTTGAATGGTTTGAAGCATTTTGTTATTCATTATGGGTTGATGAATAACATTGCCTGAGGCATCCCAAAGAGGTGGAGGAATGTAATTATGATTAGCTTGAGGATGCATAGTTAGAGGTTGATTAGATACATTGATTAAATGTTGTTGAATTTGCATAATTTGATGGGTTTTATAATTTTTCATAATGTTAATTTGTTGGATAACTTGGGCTAATAGTTGAGTTGTATCAGGAGGTGGGTTGGTGTTGGTAGGAGCACTCCCTAAATTGGTGTTAGGGGAGGATTGCTAAAAGAAAAATTACTAGTGGGATTGTTAAGTAAAATTGTATCAATCACTCCCACATTAGTTTTAATATTTTGAATATGAGAAATATATTGTTAAATAAAGAAAGGATTAGACCCATCAACTTCATCTTGAGGTGTTATTTGCTCCATGTTGCAATTAATGATTGAAGGAGGAGAAGAGGTGCCCTAAGAGTGATGGTGATCTTGGGAGGAAAAGAGAGGAAGAATTGAACATCCCATTAGTATCTAAATGGATTTAGGATATCTAAGAATATTCTAATAGGATACTTCATTCTTATTAAAGAGAGATGAACAAAATGCAAAGAAGGATGGAGAACTAGATTGATAAATAGGGAAGGCAAAAAATAGTACTGGGTCGACCTAGCACATAAAATAGGTCCTAAAAATAATATAGGATTGATTAGATTGATCTAGCATGGTGAAAAAGGTAGAAAAGAAGGAAAATAGAGCCTCTAAATAGTACAGGGTCGACTAGGTCGATCCAATGTAATGAACAGAGGTAGAAAAAGGTATAGGGTTGACTAGGTTGACCTAGTAAAGTAGACAAGGGAAATGAGAATGTTGATAACATGTTATGAACTAAAACAAGAAATTTTTTGTAGAAAGTCTAGGAAATTAATAACTGAAGGGAAAAAAATATTCAATTGGATCAATGTTGGCCAATCCAATTGAAACACACAATATAAAACCTTGCACTAACACTGGATAATGCAAGTTTTTGCACACACAATTGAACAAAGAGCAAACAATCAACTTGAAAATTAAAAATTTAACTAATTGGTCAACCTAAGAAGTTTATTAGATTATTGATAATATGATTTTATATGTGATAGGAAGTTGGTTGTAAGCAAGGAAATAGATAGCAATCTAAGGATGGTTTTAGGTAGTTTGGGCTAAAAGGGACTATAGTGGTAATGATACAGGCTTGGTATTAGGGGCTGCCACCTCACATCACACACCACATTGATAAGGATGTCAGGTGCTTATCTATAATATAACATTAACCATGATTTATACTTGACTAGAGTATCAAGTCAACTTCCCCCTTGGTGATGAAATATAAGTAGGTTGGCCTTGGGTAAACAAATGTTAAAATACTTGTTTGGATTATGTGATTTGGTTGTGTGTGCATAAAATATAAATATTAAAACTAAATGGTTAATTAGAAACCCACTAATTAGATTATGTGAACTATTCTAAGCATGTAAACAACAAGAAAATAAATGTGTGAACTAATTACTAGCATATAGTGATTAATTCCAACTTGAAACAAAGTATAATGTTGACACTATATGCACAAAAATATAGAATAGGGTCAACAATGTTGAACCTGTACTAGGAAATCAAAGTCTAAAAATGAACAGGGTTTACTCAATTATTTAGACAACACACATAACATAAAACTGGGTCTACATGGTTGATCCAGTTGACTATGTAGGGGTAGTTTTGAAGACTACAAACTATGAAAGGAAAGATAGAAAAGAAAGAAATAGAGAGATAAAAAGGAACCTTGGTGTATTAGAGGTGATAAGAATGAAGATTGATAATCAAAAATCTTAGAATATGCTTAAAACTCTACTAACTGGGTTGACTGAGTCATTTAAGCTTTGCAAAATCCTATTGTTGAGTACCTAGAATGTACAGGGTTGACCTAGTAGTCTGAATTGGAAGCTTGAAAGTGTACAAGGTCAACAGGGTCAACCTAATAGTCTCAATTGGAAGTCTAGAATTCTAAAAACATGTACTATGTGGTCTGAGTCAATCCATTTGCTTGTTCCTAAAAACCTATGCATAGAGATTAGAATTAGGTCAATAGATCGATCTTGTATGATAGATATATGATAAAAATAATGCTAAAAAGAATGAAAGAAAGTGAAATAAATCTTGCAAGGGTTATTTTCATGTTGGCTTCACCAAAATGTATGCAATCCAAAATGCATCATGTCTATAAATTGAACTTGGTTCGAAAAAGATAGATCATAACTATACTTTCGATTAGGAATACATTTGTTAAGCAGGAGCATGACTAATATGGGGATCTACTAGACTCAATCAGGGGATCACTTTTCATAATACACCATGATAGGAAGGGTTACAAAGCCTACAGTCTAACACAATCATGAAATAACCCTAAAAGAGTCATAAGGCTTAATATTTCACTTATGTCTAATAAATAAGAAAGTAAATCTAATCTAGTGCACACCAAAACTTTTGGCACAATAATGGGGTTAGTAAAGCAATCAAAACATGTATAAGATAATATCAATTAAGTTAAGTATGAGTAATACCATAATACGTGGAATATGAAGAGTAATATTATTCGAGCCAACACTTATGCTACTTCTATCTACTAAAGAGATGAGAACAAAATTAGAATATACTTACCTGAAGGTGAACCCATCAAGAATCAATATCTCCTTTGGCCAAAGGGGCTTCAAAAGAGGTTGTTTTGGTTTGGAAGGATCACTAATAAATGCCAAAGCATCCAAGACTTATCCACAAGACTGTATTTTCTAAATAAAAACCCTAAGCTAAGACTCCTCAAGTAAAATGGTGGAAGAGCAGATTATGAAGAAGTGTGATCAAATAATAACTCTTTATTGCATGTTGAAACAATGAAAAAATGATCTTATATTTATATGTGGATCTTTCCCTAAATACTTTCAAACATGTCAATTGTATAGGGTCAACCATGGTCAATCTTGTATGTTTTCAAGGATAATTCACTAGGTCTAAGCTAGGTCGGTTGAAAGGCAAACAAACCCAAAAAGTGAAAAATACCCCTAAACCATACAGGGTCAACCATGATTGACCTGGTAAAACTAATATTTCAAAAGGGGATTAAGTTAAGAAAAGGAGGACAAAGCATGGAAAAATATTGGAGTATGCAAGGGAGGAGTAATAGCTTAGGGAATGGTTTTAAGCGCTAATTAAATTGGCAATAATGTGGCAATAAGGGACAATAATCCTATGAAGCACTAAAGGTTTGCCCACCCCTTTCTTGGTGCACCCCTTAGGGTGTGCACTCAGAGATAATGAGTCTCAGTGGGTTCCTGCAAGATGTAAAGTGTCAGTATTTGATAAAAATTGAAAATATTATGTGTATACAAGTTGTTTGAGGAATCATATCATGTGATAGCATGTTACAAGTCATTGGATGATGTATTACATTTTCATAAGTTGTCCTTGGATGAGAGGAAAGGCCTCAAGTGTATTTTGAAGCCTAAAAAGTTCCCTATATCTTGTTTGATGAAGTTAAGGTATTTTATTAGATTTTAAGGTATTTGGGAAAATTAAAGTTTTTCATTCTCATTGTATTTTTGCTTGTCTTAGCTACTTATGGTGGGGAGGGGGGGTTTATCCGAAAGATGTAGGGGATGTCTAGGTAATTTTGAGTCTTGAAATGAGGTCTAGTGTGTGATATCCCTTACTTAGGGGCTCTCTTATCTGCACAAAAACTATGATACCAAAGACCAAAGCTCTGATACCACTGTAATATCCCTTCGAATATCAAAAACAAAGCTCCAACTTGCTTATCTGAATTTCTGCAAAATATCTTCAAATAGATGAATAAATCACAGTATAATTTCTTTTTATTTGCTCATAAGCTTACAATTTGAGATCCTCTGTCAGGTATACAAATAATATCAAAAGTTCGGCCTTATAGCCTGAATATTCCGCGAACTGGGTTGAATCTGGCACGTCTCGGCCTGCTGTGTAAAAACACAGTCGCCGACGTCGGTTATACTGCCGTCGTCGGTCGACCTGTATTAGTCCCCTTGCCGACGTCGGTGATGAGTCGACCGATGTCGGTCTCTGTAAGTTCCTATTCGCCGATGTCGGTACCTGAACTTTCTATAGATGCGTACGGATTTTTCGCAGATCTGTACGGAAGTCGTACGGCCGCTGATAGAACACACCCTGTATGCCTGATCCTGATCTGTAGAATTATGGGCTGACACAAAAGATCTATATCTGGATAATTCTTGAATCAAAAACCCAAAATAAAGAAAATACCTGTAAACCCTTGTGATAGCTTCTGAGTGAAGTTATCTCTCAAATACCTGTAATACTATGATAACTTCTGTATGAAGTTATCTCTCAATTCGGCAATAGATCGGCTGATCTTTCACAACCTCTGAATCGCACACAATGAAGAGTAGACGTTCTTCACTGCAATTGGAATCCTGGAACCCTTGGCTCAGTCTTCACAGAAGAATGTTCTTAACAAGAATCAATATCAATAATAAGCATAATACAAACTCTCTCTCATGAGAGATTCTTATACACCTCCAAAGGTGTGCTTGCTAAAATTAGACTCCCTTAAATTAGACTTCCTTAAATTAGAACTAGGGTCTTAAAATTAGACCAAGTCTTAACTTAGAATTTGCATCCTCAAATTAGACCAAATCATTAATAATTAATAATTAATTAATAATTAATTAAAATTAGTTCAAATAATTAATATTTGATTAAATCAATCAAATATTAATATCTCCCTTAATTCATGCCCGAAAGTGCCCGAACGAAAGCCAAGCCTAGCTCCATCAAGACCCTCTATCCACCTCATCAGCCTATGAGGGTCGCATAATAGGCTAATCATCTACTCTGCACATGTCGACTAAAAAGGGGACATGACAATCCGCCCCTCCTGAAATTGCTTGCCCTCAAGCAATCGCTGAATACCCGGATCCCAAATGAAGTCTCGATCTACAGTGCTGTCAACCAACACAAACTCCAGGCCCTGTCCATCACCACTCTCATCCAATGGCGTCACATCACCTCTGTCTCCTGTACGCATATCGTCATCAACATGTGACCCCCCTGTAAAAGAACGCTGAGCCTCTACCACATGTGCTGACTCTTGAACTGAACTCACCTTAAGACAAAGCTCGTCCTCATATCTCTCCTGTGTTGGTGCCAATGTGCCCTCATCATCGCACTCTATCATGTCATGTAGTATAGGCATCTCCATCCGATGAAAAAACATATGCTTGAAGCTGCTGCCCCGTATTGCCTTAAGAATATGTGTTTTTCCATCAACCTGAAAATGAACCTCCATATCTTTGAGATGAAGAGTAACTTCCTCAAATGAATGAAGCCACTTCATACCCAAGACTAATTCTATGTCCCCCATGTTCACTACAAAATAAGTAGCCTTGAACTCATAGTTGTTCAAGCGCAATGGGAGATCTCTAATCATGCGCTCACACTTAAGAGTGTGACCATCGGCTACCTTAACTCTAATCCCCTCAAAATCTTTGGTAGTGAGTCCACGCTCCTCCACCAATCTAGCATCTATGAAATTATGTGTGGCTCCTGTATCAAGAAGGGTGGTAACCTTCTGCCCTGCCAAAACTCCACGGAGTCTGAATGACTCATCCGACTGAATGCTGGATAGGCGTGCCTCCTGTATATGAAGCTCTAAATCTGCCTCTGCCTTAGGCTCTGAAGCCTCTGCCTCCTCAGAACTACCCTGCTGTTCAGAATCTTCTGATTTCGCATCCTCATAATACGCCCACATCACACGATTTGCTTTGCCCTTAGGCCTCAAAGGGCAATCGTGATGGATATCATATGGACCTTTGCAGTAGAAGCAAAGCTTCTTCCTGCGTAGATCATTAAGTGCCTCACGATCCAAAGGTGGTGCTGCTGGATTGGCCTTTGAATCATTTTTAACCCCGGATTTATCTATGTTAAAATCCGGTCTCTCTGTATCCCCGTTGGAGTGCTTATGGTCTCTCGATGAAGAAGTACCTCTGGAGTTAGATCTACTTGATGGCGCTGCCATCTCCATACTGCGCGCCTTCCTCATAGCTTCCTGTAATGAAGGAGGATCAAAGCCTTTGATCCAACCTCTCAATGGTTCTGTCAAGCCCTCCATGAAGAGTACTACTAGTCGCCTCTCTGAAATGTCAGGAACCATGACTGATAACTTCTGGAAGTCACCAATGTATGACTCTAGACTGCCGCTTTGGCGCAACTGTGCCAACTCTCGAAAATAGGACTCTGGATCCCTCCTGTCAAAACGCTCCACCAGCCTGTCCACAAACTCCTGATAAGAAGTGATCCTATCATGATGGAGTGTCACCATCCCATGGTGCCACCAATCGTGAGCTACTCCCTCAAGATGTAGTGTCGCATATCTGATAGCATCTTCCTCACCCATCGGTCGCAATGTGAGAAATGTATCCAGCTTACTAACCCAGGCTTGTGCTGTCACCTTACCACTACCGTCAAATGTTGCTAGTGTGAGCCTACTCGTAGCCTGCTTCAGATCATTGTTCTGGGGCCTTGGTCTCCCATTCTGTCGACCTCGATAATGTTCTTTCCTTTGTGTGAGGAATCGGTCAAAAGTAATCATCTCCCTGACCACAGGTGGTAATGACTCCCACTCATCAGTCGCTGCCCTGAATGTGTCTATAAATTCCTCCTCATGCTCTTCACCTGCTATAACCTCTTCTGCTTCCTGTCTCACAAAGATAGGCCTAGTAGGCCTATTCGCTGTACGAGAAACAGTCCCATGGCCTCGCTGTGATCCTGCAACACTCCTGACATCTTCACGGTGTGGGGAATGTCCCCTCGGAGAACCCAATCTTGGCAGTGCTGCTGCCAACTGCTGTAATACCTGGTTATTCTGCCTTTGCCCTTCTCGTAGTTCTCTAAGAGTAAGTAAAACCTCTGGATCATCTTGGTCTCTCGGATGGTGAGGAATACGGGCCCTGCCAATATCATCACCCATGTCTTCCGGTGGTTGTTCTAGAACTTGAGTACCTTCAAGCAAAGCTTTACTGCGTGTGTAATACCCGTGTGGTCGCAACTCTTGTCGCTGCATAAAATTTCTAAACCCTCAGGATGGCAGGATTTAGCTCTGATGTGCCCAACAGGATGGCAGGAATTAAGCTCTGATACCACTGTGATATCCCTTACTTAGGGGCTCTCTTATCTGCACAAAAACTATGATACCAAAGACCAAAGCTCTGATACCACTGTAATATCCCTTCGAATATCAAAAACAAAGCTCCAACTTGCTTATCTGAATTTCTGCAAAATATCTTCAAATAGATGAATAAATCACAGTATAATTTCTTTTTATTTGCTCATAAGCTTACAATTTGAGATCCTCTGTCAGGTATACAAATAATATCAAAAGTTCAGCCTTATAGCCTGAATATTCCGCGAACTGGGTTGAATCTGGCACGTCTCGGCCTGCTGTGTAAAAACACAGTCGCCGACGTCGGTTATACTGCCGTCGTCGGTCGACCTGTATTAGTCCCCTTGCCGACGTCGGTGATGAGTCGACCGATGTCGGTCTCTGTAAGTTCCTATTCGCCGATGTCGGTACCTGAACTTTCTGTAGATGCGTACGGATTTTTCGCAGATCTGTACGGAAGTCGTACGGCCGCTGATAGAACACACCCTGTATGCCTGATCCTGATCTGTAGAATTATGGGCTGACACAAAAGATCTATATCTGGATAATTCTTGAATCAAAAACCCAAAATAAAGAAAATACCTGTAAACCCTTGTGATAGCTTCTGAGTGAAGTTATCTCTCAAATACCTGTAATACTATGATAACTTCTGTATGAAGTTATCTCTCAATTCGGCAATAGATCGGCTGATCTTTCACAACCTCTGAATCGCACACAATGAAGAGTAGACGTTCTTCACTGCAATTGGAATCCTGGAACCCTTGGCTCAGTCTTCACAGAAGAATGTTCTTAACAAGAATCAATATCAATAATAAGCATAATACAAACTCTCTCTCATGAGAGATTCTTATACACCTCCAAAGGTGTGCTTGCTAAAATTAGACTCCCTTAAATTAGACTTCCTTAAATTAGAACTAGGGTCTTAAAATTAGACCAAGTCTTAATTTAGAATTTGCATCCTCAAATTAGACCAAATCATTAATAATTAATAATTAATTAATAATTAATAATTAATTAATAATTAATTATTAATTAATAATTAATTAAAATTAGTTCAAATAATTAATATTTGATTAAATCAATCAAATATTAATATCTCCCTTAATTCATGCCCGAAAGTGCCCGAACGAAAGCCAAGCCCAGCTCCATCAAGACCCTCTATCCACCTCATCAGCCTACGAGGGTCGCATAATAGGCTAATCATCTACTCTGCACATGTCGACTAAAAAGGGGACATGACATAGTGGTGTATCCAAGGTAATCTCTTGTAGTCTATTTGTTAAATGTTTCAAAAAGGAATGAGTCTCTAAGGTCATCAAATATCTTACAAACATGTCATATAAGTTAACCTTTATACTAGGAGTCTTTAAGGAAGGTGTATTTTGTATGTCACACTGAAATAAAAAAATTCAAGGGTATATTACAAATATAATGTAATTTTGAGCTTGTGAAGTCAAGATGGAAGTCAAATAGATGGTGAGTACATTGAGGTACACTTATCCAAATGGGTAGCTTTCCTGCATACAGTCTTGGATGTTAGAGTTGTTTCTCATGTTTGCTAGGTTTTATAGATAGTTTTTGTCTATTTCTTAGTTAGTCTTTTTATGAGTTTATCCCACATTGGTTATTTTGACTTAATTCTTATTTATCCTTACTTATATATGCAAGGCTTCTCCTTTATAAGATATAAAAGTTATTTTATGGATATTATATGATATTGTCTTTATCTTTGCATATCATCTTTGTAGCTCTTACAACTCTTCTTGTGATGTTTTTGTTGTTAATGCTTCATATCTTAGGTTTGAAATGATCTTGTTGATGTTACTTTAATGGTATCAGATCTAGAGGTGTTGTAGCCACACATTTACCTATTTGTTGCTACAAGGGTTTGTCCATTTATTAAAATTTATTCTTGGTGTAGTGGAGGTGTTTTGTATGGATCTTTCAGATTTTCTTTGGCCATTTGTTGTTCCCAAAATTTGTCACTTATTTTTGGGACAACATATGAACTATTTTGGTCCTATAGGCCAAAATTCTCTCTTCCCTTCTTAAAAATTATTCTGAGCCTTCAAAATTCTTCATTATTCAATCTTTTTTAGCTAACAAACTCGACAGGCTAATTTCTACAAACTCTGTAGGCTGATCGAACTCTGCAGGTTGATTTCTATGGACTCCATAGGCTGATTTCTATGGAATCTATAGGCTCATTTCTATGGACTCCATAGGCTCATTTCTACAGACTTTGCAAGATAATTTCTGTGGACTTCATAGGATCATTTCTATGAACTCCATAGGAAAGAAACAAGTTCCTAACACTTGGGAAATTTCAAGGCAGGTTCAACACCTTGGTTTAACCAAAAATGTCCATTAGCAAGATTCAAACAAAGGAATGAACTATTGAACCGTTGAACCATGAACCAAAATGGTTCAAAGGGTTTAAAGGTTCAATGGGTTCAAAAATTCAACGACATCAGCAAGCTTAAAGATGTTAAGCGCTTCAGCAAAGTTCATAGTTCAACTGCTTCAACAAGTTTAACGGCTTCAAAAGACTTAATGAAAAAAAGAAGGCTTCAACCGTTAAACCATTGAACCTTGAACCAAAATGGTTCAAAGGTTCAATGGGTTCAATGGTTCAAAGGTTCATCGAGTGGTTGGTTCAACGTCATTGGTTCAAGTGATCAATTGAATGAGCAAAACACAAGATTGAACCATTGAACCAAAGTTAGTTCAATTGGTTGGTTCAATTAGCCAGTTCGAAGGAGTGCCCCAAAGCCCAAAGGCCAAAGTACCCTTGTGGAGGGAAGTGAACCAAAGGTGAGTGCCCTTGTGGAGGGTAGTGAACCAAAGGTGAGTGCCCTTATGGAGGGCAGGTGATGAGCAAAATGGACCATTGCAGAACGCTGAAAGGGTAAGGTTTTTATGGAAAAGGAGACAAGGGAAATTCCTTCAGACAAAAAATTTGAAGTAATTCACCCAAAGGAGAAATCCCGACCGAAGGGAAAGCCTAACGAAAAGTGACTAAGGTAGGGAAAGATTTCCTTCAGACAAAATGTCTGAAGGAATTCCTTCGGACATTTTGTCCAAAGGAATCGAAGCTGAAGGACCCTGAAGACCGCTCGAAGGCCACCCGAAGGACCCCAAAGGGTAGGTACGCTTGTGGGGGACTCTTAACCAAAGCTAAAGGGATACCTCCCCTTTAAGAAGGATCAAATAAGAAAGCCAAAGGAATTGCCAAGGAAGGTGGCGGGCCTAAAGATGTCAAGATTAAGCATTGTGAACTAGCCGTTGGGATCCAGATGTCTGATGACGTCCCTGCAGATGTCAAATTTGGGGAAATAAACTAGCCGTTGATATTTAAAGTTTTGAGCATGGACCTGAATGCATTCAAAGGCCTTAAGGCCAAAAGGAAGAGCCATAGAGAGGGATCTGAAAGAGCCAGCAAAAAGGGAAAAGATAGCCTAAGAGCTCAAATTACAATAGGAAAGAGGGAAAGACTAGAAATATCTACGTAGGAGTTATTTCAGTAGGTGAAACAATCCATCAAGAAGGTATTTGAGCTTGTAAACATTAAAAGGCATGGCCTATTTTTCTCCCATTAAGTAAAGACGAGGTGGACAATTACATAGATATTTGGTGAAATACCAGATGACCTAGGCCCAAGAGAAGACATTTGAGATGAATTAACATGCCACAATTAAGATAGCCGCCCTATTGCAGCATTGTCCCTTGACAAAACTAAAAATGCATTCAAGGCATTGAATGTAGCATGGGCCGTTCTATGGAACAAAGCACCAAGCCTTTCTTATCTGCTATATATTGTAAACTCCTTTTTTATGCAAAAGAGATCTCTTTGTTATAGAAGCAAAACTCTACCAAAATTGAAAGGCGATTACTGAGACTTTGAGCTTAGATTGTTAATCATATTTATTTGTTTGAATGAGAAAGCAAGTTACTTTCAGACTTTGTGCTGTTATAGCTTGTGTCATTTTAGGAGATTGTTCTCATGTGTATCTTCTGAATGCGTTCTTGTCTAGTTAATGAAATAAATAGAACTTATGGAAGTAATCTAGAAGGTGTCCTGAAGCCAATTGTGGGAAGACTTTGTGCTGTCTACAATTGCCTTTAGTGTGTTTGTCTATTTTTTATTCCTGTGTAAAGGACCTTGGGACAACTTTGTGCCCTCATTGTCCTTTGTATTTCACTCTTGGGCAGTCGAGGTGGAGACTTTGCACTACACCTCAGTCTGCTAGTTACTACGCCCTTGTTACTAGTTACTTGTTTTTTACCTGAAAGAAATCCTACTATTTCCTGCCAGACCACTTCTAAAAAAAGAGAAGTGCCTTCAGTGTCTTCACCAGGATTTCTCCTTTGCTTGTGAATATCATCTCTTAAAATAGAGATATGGATGGTGTTATCCTACCCCTGAGTGTTATTTTTAGCTTATATTTATAGTATATAGTTCCTCATAGTTATAAGGGAACCTCCCCTTGATGAGAGGAGAGATTTTTACTCTTTTAATGTGGTAAACTTGCACATTTGGATGACCAATCTCTCTATGTTGTGGTTGAAGAGACCTATTTTGCTCATCAGTTAGCTGGTGACAAAATATTCACCCAACAGTTTTTGGTGACTCCACTGGGGATTTGAACAAGCAGTTCCTATCCTTATCCATTATATACTCAGGTGACTCTAGTCTATGTCTTACCCATTATCATTATATCCTTATCCATTTATTTTGCTAGGGAAGAACGAGCAGTTTCAATTCTTTTCCTTATCCATTTTCATATCACTAGGGAACAACGTGAAGTAGGAAAGAACACTACCAGCTTCATGCCAACAGTTTTTGGTGACTCTACTAGGGATCACTGATAATTTATAGTCCTTTTCTAGTCTATTCAAATCGAAGCATTTCATATCACTGGGGACAATGTGAAGTAGGAAAGAACACTACCAACTTCACACCAACAGTTTTTGGTGACTCCGCTGGGGACACAGTAATTTTGTGCAATTTGAAGCCTCAAGCTTTAGATTAAAACATCACCTGTGTCTTACCCATTATCATTATAGCCTTATTTATTTATTCTTTTGGGGAAGAATGAGCAGTTCCAATTCTTTCCCATTGTTAATTTTCCTCCCAGCTTCATGCAACAATTTTTGGCGACTCCATTGGGGAAGAATGAGCAATTTCAGTTCTTTTCCAGTCTATTCAAATTAAAGCATTTCATATCGCTAGGGAACAATGTGAAGTAGGAAAGAACACTACCAGCTTCACACCAACATTTTTTGGTGACTATGCTGTGGATTCAAATGCATAGTTTCAATTCATTTCCTTATCCATTTTACCTGCTGGGGATCACAGTAATTTTGTGCAATTTGAAGCCTCAAGCTTCAGATTGAAGCATCACTTGTGTCTTTTCTATTATCCATTTATATTATATCCATTTCTATTATATAATTTGGTCTGAAAAACTAGAGTTGTTAGGGAAGAATGTGCAATTTGAACCCTTAAGCTTCATGCTGAAGCAGGGCCAATTCTTTTCCATTTTTGTTCTACAATCTAACAACTCCACGCTATACAAGAAGCTAGAAAGCTCAAGGTGTTGTTGACCCTATTTTTGAGTTGGTGTAGTAGAGCAATTTTTATTTGTTTCCTCCACAACCTCACCTTCAACGAACTAGGAGTCTTCCTCCTACCAACAATAGGTCACCAATACAAGGCAGAGCTTCTTTTTTTACTGTTAGCAGAGCTGTGATGATACATACTCCACCCAAATTTGTTATCCCACTTTTACATAATCAAATCATGGCTCAAGGCCCCTGGGGTAACTCTTTTGGTCCACTAAATTTGATCCCACCTCTATATGAGCTTCCACACATTTCAAGGAAGAATTTACTCAAATTATTTGGTGATGGGAAAGTTCACCTTGATGAACATATTGCTGCCTTCAACATAGCCTGTGGTGTAATTAGAGTGGAGTATGAAGATATAGCAGTCAGGCTATTTGTGGAAACACTACAAGGCGCTGCTGTAGATTGTTTCTACCACATGCAGGCTATGTTAGTGACTGACTGGGACACTCATAAAGCTAAATTTGAAGCCAAGTTCAAGCCTATAAAAGATGTGCATGCCTTGCTGGCCCAGCTCACACAGATGAAGAAAGAACCTCATGAAATTATGAGGGACTTCATAGCCAATTTTGATAAGCTAAGAAATAGGATTCCTACCATTGCTCGGCCAACACCTAAGAATCTCAAATGTTTCGTCATCAACTCATAACTACCTGAAGTGAGTTTTTTGCTGAGATGAGCTGGCCACATAGACCTTGCTACTGCTCAATATTTGGCCACTGAGGTGGAAGATGATCTCATCTTCACAGGGAAGATAAGAAGAGATCCTGACAGAGGTAAATATTCTTCATCTTATGAGAATTCATCTACAGGCACCACTGATCAAATGGTGCAAAAGATGGCAAATGAACTGCTAGCCTTGAAAAGATAAGTGGCCCAAGGTATGTTTGCTCCTCTTTATCAAGATATGCTAAGGAGGACATTTTAGAACTAGTCATATCAAGGCAATGCTGCGAGGAGTCAAGGGCAACCAAATCATCTACCTCCCCCTCAGGGGAAACTCACCATTAAAGCAGCACCAACAAACTCAGCAGTTGGATATATACAAATAGAACATGATTTCTCTTTCCAACCTGAGTTTGATCAAGGAAATGATGTTGATCTCTTTGCATTAGACCAAGAAGAATTAGCTAGTGACTCCAACATTGGTTTCCTGAATTACTAGGATGAACCCAGAAGTAAAGGTGAAGTATTTGATGGATCATACGTTGTGTTCACCTGATCTAAGAATCAGTTAGCCCAACAAGCTGATAAAGAAAAAATATAGGAGTAACCTCAACCTGCAATTTCAATTTCCAAATGAGGAACTTCTCTGCCTTTCCAGCCAAAGGACCCGGTGATTGCTAAAAAAGTAAGTACCCAAAATGTTTTTACACCTTTAACTTCAATTTCATAGATCAGTCCTCCCCCTCCTAAAAACCAAAAGGATGAACTGCCTTCCCCTGTTCCTAATTCATTATAGACATTTTACATAATCGACCATGTCAAGAAAACCAAAATTGAAATGTCTAAATTTGAATTCCTACAAGCCAACCCTAAGCAATTAGATAGGTTGGTTGAGTGTGTGAAGAATAAAGCTATCCCTACAGGATAAGATGTTAAGAAGGTAACTCATGATCCCCCAAAGAACATGTCCATCCCAAACAATCTTATCATTACTCCTCCTACTACCCCTAGGAAAATAGAGCCTTTCTATGTTTCCTTGTTGATAAACGATCACAAGTTGAGCAATTGCATCATTGATTCTAGAGCTTCAGACAATGTCATGCTTGCCAAAGTGGTAGAATCTCTTGGTCTCACACTGACCAAGACATTTGGGAGATGTTTTTCCATGGAAAAAAAAAGTGCCACTACTGGGACAAATCAAGGATGCCCAATTTGCATTTGCCACCTTTCCAGAAAAGAGAATCAAGATGACAGTCGTAGTGGTTGACGTCCCAGCCTCATACAACATCCTTCTTGGGTGAAATTTATGCAAGGATGTTGGTGGCAAATTGAGCATGGACCTATTTGAGGTGAGGATCCCTATCAAAGGTGTCATGAAGAGGCTGCTCCTTGAAAAGGAGGCAAGATATGTTGTCACTCAGACATCAATGCCTGAAGCTCAAATTCTATTTGAGTCTTAAATAATAGGTAACTTTTTCCTGTCTGTAGAGGATGTTTATGTTTCAGTAGATGAAATTCATGTAGGTGGTGATCTAGAAATTGATTTAAACATTACATCAAAAGAATTGGTAAGGCACAGTACAGATGAAAAAAGATCTTCCCTCTCTAATGAAGAAAAATCTGATAGAAGATCAATTTTTGATGATGCTTGGATCCTAGAATTCGATGGCAACAATTCCTCTATTGGTGCTAGAGTCGAGATTATTCTAATATCTCCTCAAGGAGATATTTTTCCTTCTTCATACAAGTTATAGTTCAATAACACCAACAAAACTACCGAGTATGAATCTCTGTTACTCGGATTGAAGGTAGCTCAAAATAGAGGTGTTAAACTCCTTCATGTTAAAGGAGATGCTGCACTGATGGTTTTTTAGGTGAGGAACCTGTGTCAAACCAAGAATAAAAGATTGCACCATTATCTCAATCTGGTATGGGATCAAATTGAAAGTTTTCAAGCTTTTAATATTTCTATAATGCCTAGAGGGCCTCATAATCATGCAAATTTATTGGTTTTCCCTACAACCTTCATGGCTCCTTACCCTGATTTCAAAGATAATACGTACACTGTCAAACTAGTCATTCGACCAAGTGTGCCTAACAATGCCAATCATTGGTAGGTATTTGATGGGGAAAATCAAATCATGTGCTAGACTAAACCAGAAGAGCAACAAGCTATGGTAGTGGACCATATTACTACATGCCAAAGTCAAGAAAAGGAACTCTTCACTAAGAGAGCAAAGATTTATGGTTTTTAGATTGGAGACCACACCTTGCCATGGGGAAAGAAGAGAGAACCAAAAGGAGTGCACATAAAATGTGATTTCTGGTGGAGAGTTCCATTCGCCTATCACCAATTTTGGAGAGAAAATGGTTTCTTACTATTTTATCAGGATGGAACACCATTTTCACTATCTCATGGGGTGGCATCTGAAGCGCTTCAAATATTGAGGCATCAGATAAGATCATCTGTACATATGTATATTTGTATAGTCTTTAGTTCTATTTTGTACTTTTTGTTTTCATTTTTGGTTCCTTTATTTTTGGTTAGCATGACTCCGTAGCCCAATGGCATACTTAAAGGCACTAGAGATTCTATTTTCTACTCTCCTCAGCTATTTCAAAATTTCAACTGAAGCAAGTTCCCCAAATGGAGCCAGCTATTGTTCTCAAAATTTGTCACTTATTTTTGGGACAACATATGAAATATTTTGGTCCTATAGGCCAAAATTCTCTCTTCCATTCTCAAAAATTGTTCTGAGCCTTCAAAATTCTTCATTATTCAAGCTTTTTCAGCTAACAAACTCCATAGGTTAATTTCTACGAACTCTGTAGGCTGATTTCTATGGACTCCATAGGCTGATTTCTAGGAACTCTAAAGACTTATTTCTATAAAATCTGCAGGCTCATTTCTACAAACTCCATAGGCTCATTTATATGGACTTCATAGGCTAATTTCTATAGACTCTGTAGGCTCATTTCTACGGACTCCGAAGGAAAGAAATAAGTTTCCAACACTTGGGCAATTTCAAGGCAGGTTCAACCAAAAATGTCCATTGGCAAGCTTCAAACAAAGGAATGAACCATTGAATCATTGAACCTTGAACCAAAATAATTCAAAGGGTTCAAAGGTTTAATGGGTTCAAAATTTTCAATGACATTAACAAGCTTAAAGATGTTAAGCGCTTCAACAAAGTTCATAGTTCAACCGCTTCAGCAAGTTCAACGGCTTCAAAAGACTTAATAGAAAGAAGAAGGCTTGAACTGTTGAACTGTTGAACCTTGAACCAAAATGGTTTAAAGGTTCAACGGGTTTAAAAATTTAAAGGTTCATCGAGTGGTTTGTTCAATGTGGTTGGTTCAAGCGATCAATTGAATGAGCGGAACACAAGATTGAACTGTTGAACCAAAGTTGATTCAATCAGTTGGTTTAATCAGCTAGTTCAAAGGAGTGCCCCAAAGCCCAAAGGCCAAAGTACCCTTGTGGAAGGTAGTGAACCAAAGGTGAGTGCCCTTGTAGAGGGTAGGTGATGAGTAAAATGGACCGTTGCAAATAGCCGAAAGGGTAAGGGTTTTTTGCAAAAAAGTGGACAAGGTAAATTCCTTCAGACAAAAAGTCTGAAGGAATTCCTTTGAACTTTTATCCAAAGGAATTCACCTAAAGGAGAAAGCCCGATCGAAGGGAAAGCCCAATGGAAAGTGACTAAGGTAGGGAAAGATTTCCTTCAGACATTTTTTCTAAAGGAATTGAAGCTGAAGAACCCCGAAGACCTCCTGAAGGCTACCTGAAGGACCCTGAAGGGCAGGTACCCTTACGGGGAACTCTCGGCCAAAGCTAAAGGGATACCTCCCCTTCAGGAAGGATCAAACAAGAAAGTTGAAGGAATTTCCAAGGAAGGTGACGAGCCTGAAGACGTCAAGATTAAGCATCGTGAACTAGCCATTGGGATTCGGACGTCCGATGATGTCCCCACAGACATCTAATTTAGGGAAATAAACTAGCCATTGATCTTTAAAGGTTTGAGCATGGACTTGAATGCATTTAAAGGCCTTAAGGCCAAAAGGAAGAACCACAGAGAGGGAGCTGAAAGAGCTAGTAGAAAGGGAAAAGATATCCTAAGAGCTCAAATTGTAATAGGAAAGAGGGAAAGACTAGAAATATCTGTGTAGGAGTTATTATGGTAGGTAGAATAGTCCATCAAGTAGGTATTTGAGCTTGCAAACATTAAAGGGTGCAGCCTATTTTTCTCCCATGACGTAAAGATGAGGTGGACAACTACGTAGATATTTGGTGAAAGACCAGATAACCCAAGCCTGGGAGAAGACATTTGAGATGAATTAACATGCCATAGTTAAGGCAACTACCCTGTTCCAGCATGGTCCCTTGACAAAACTAAAACAACATTCAAGGCATTGAATGTAGCATAGGCCGTTCTACGGAACAAAGTGTCAAGCCTTTCTTGGCTGCTATATATTGTAAACTCCTTTTTTATGCAAAAGAGATCTCTCTGTTATATAAGCAAAACTCTGCCAAAATTGAAAGGCGATTACTAAGACTTTGAGCTCAGATTGTTAATCATATTTCTTTGTTTGAATGAGAAAGCAAGTTACTTTTAGACTTTGTGCTATTATAGCTTGTGTCATTTTAGGAGATTGTTCTTATGTCTATCTTCTGAATGTGTTCTTGTCTAGTTAATGAAATAAGTAGAACTTGTGGAAGTAATCAGGAAGGTGTCCTGAAGCCAATTGTGGGAAGAATTTGTGTTGTCTACAATTGCCTTTAGTGTGTTTGTCTATTTTCTATTCCTATGTAAAGGACCTTGGGATGACTTTCTGCCCTCATTATCCTTCATATTTCACTCTTGGGTAGTCGAGGTGGAGACTTTGTGCTACACCTCAGTCTGTTGGTTACTATGCCTTTGTTACCAGTTACTTTTTTCCTACCTGAAAGAACTCCTGCTATTTCTTGTCAGACCACTTTTGAAAAAAGAGAAGTGCCTTTAGTGTCTTCACCAGGATTTCTCCTTTGCTTGTGAACATAATCTCTAAAAAAAAGAGATGGATGGTGTTATCCTACCCCTGAGTGTTATTTTTAGCTTATATTTATAGTATATAGCTCCTCATAGTTATAAGGGAACCTCCCCTTGATGAGAGGAGAGATTTGTCCTGTTTTGATGTGGTAAACCTACACATCTGGATGACCAATCTCCCTATGCTATGGTTGAAGAGACCTATTTTGCTCATCAATTAGCTGGTGAAAAAATATTCACCCAACACCATTGACATTTTATTTTAGAGAAATTGTAAATTATTTTTGTATAAAATTACAATTATCTTAATTTCTCCTTGCATAAGTGTCTGATTCAGAAAATTCTTTCACTATTGGAAAGAGGACTTCAAAAGGTTTCCAAAAAGTGGTCATAATACGGATTCTAGGTAGTATCAAAGGACATATGGGCTCTGAATTTGACCCTACAATTTTTTTTTTTACACTCTTTTTATGCATAATCAAGAAAAAAATTAGATCTTGTATTTAAAGTGAAAAATCAACATGGAAGATTGATCTATGTGGAATATTGTTATTTTCTTTTGCTGAAAATTTCCTTCAAATTAATTTTTTCTAGATCTAGTAGAAATAATTTATTTTTTATCCAAACATTTAATTTTTTTTAAATGTTTTCTTATTTTACTCATTTTAATCATGTGAAACTTGTAAAAACTATAAATTTTTAACCATGACTCAAAATTGAGTACTATTTCTTTTTCAAAAGTGTATATTTTTTGATTCTCCATCCATTGAGTTCATCTATCTTATAAAATGCACTAAATTATAATTTTCCAAATTGAGGGGCCTTAAAATTTTTTAGGGTACTTATTAATTTTATTGGGAGACATTAAATTATCATGGGAGGATTTGTATTTTTGAGAGGATTCTTATTCTTGACTTTCTCTTTATTTTTTAAAAATGGATTCCTACATATTTGTGCCCCTTAATAGCTCTAACTACAATATTTGGAAGATCAAAATGCAAATACACTTACAGTAGAAAAGTGTGTGGAGTGTTATTATTGGTGACATTCCCCACTTTACATATCAAGAATTTATTGATTGTGTTGCATATATGCAAGATAAGGTTCTTGGTTTGATTCACCTCCATGTTTTAGATAGTTTACAGTGTTATGTCACATGTGCCACATCACTAAAAGAATCTTGGGATGCTATTATAGTCTTATTTGAGAAGGATACTGAGTCTTCTAGGTCTTTTTCACCCTCTTTTACTCTACCTCCTATTCCACTTCCTTCTCCTCTTGTTAGCGAGGATTTATATTTTGATGATGACACTGATGTTGTTCAAGATTTGAGTCTTGATAGTGACATGGGCAAGGCACTACTGACACTTCTTTATTCTCCTCATAGTGAGGATTTACCCTTTAATAGTGACATGAATTAGAATTCATCTTCATTTTGTGAGGACATACTTATTAATGGTGATCTACATGAGACATTATTACCTCCTACACCTCTCACTACTCAACCTTCTTCAATTGTCAGTGATGACTTATCTTTTGAAGTTGGTTTACTTGAGGTAACTATTACTCCTCATATATTTTGTACTCCTATTTATTTCATTGATCAAGAGTACATACTTCTTGAGGATGTGGCACCTTCACCATCATTTTTGGAGATCATGGATGAGATACCATCATGACTTCCTAAAGATGACTTTTATTGTGCCACATTTATTGTTCCTTCACCACCTACTCCTCTTTTTTTGAGGATATGTGTTTTGATAGTGATTTTCATGAGGAACCTATTATTGTTTCACATTTTAATTTGGATCATTTTGATATTCCTGCTACTACATTTATTTCTTGTCCCACTTTGGATCCACCTACTTATGTGCTTGGTTCCTTTGAGAAATATACTTTTAGATTTGGGTCTTGCATACTTCACTCTATGGGTAACACTCATGGAGGTCTTGTCAAAATGGTATAGGGTATTCTATAGGTGGTGTGTCTTTGGGATATATTGTTCATAATACTTAGGAAGAAGATACATTAATGGGAAGAACATTTTATTTTTGGGACTATCTCACCACCTATGTAGATGGTTCATCATGCCATTTCCATCCATGCAACATATATAGTGCTGATCTTCATGTGGGGTGAATTAAGTTGTCCTTAGGGGGGATTCCACATGAATTCCTTCCTTCCTTCCTTTCCTTATTTTCTCTCTTTTACAGCATTTTAGGGGGATTTTTGTTCTTATGGGTTTTCTTCCTTTTTTCATTTCATGGATATATGTTGTACATGAGTACGTCATCAAGCCTTGTTGTTGAGACTCATATTATGGATATTCTAATTTGTTTTTTTGGATATTTTTATCCCTTATTTTCAATTTAAGGGGGGTGTTAGAGTTGGTTCTGATGTTTTTTAGGTTTTATACATAATTTTTGTCTATTTCCTAGTTTATCCTTTTTTGGATTTATCCCACATTAGTTAGTTTGACTTACTTATTGTTTGTCCTTACCTATATATGAAATTCTCCTTTGTAAGATATAATAGTTATTTTATGGATATTATATGATATTGCCTTTGTCTTTACATATCATCTTTGCAGCTCTTACAACTCTTATTGTGATGTTTTTTTTTTGTTAATGCTTCATATCTTGGTCTTAGAATGATCTTGTTGACGTTCATGGTAACTTTTTCATAAAAACTAAGTTATGTGCAAAGCAATCCAAGAAAGAGATGTAAATAATAGGTGTAAAGTGGTCATAAATTCTCACACATCACTTATATATCTTCCCTCAATCCTCTCATGGTTAGTTTTAGGTTTATAATGGATATGTAATGCCCAAAAATTTTAAAACCCAAACAAACCCTCTATCGAGTTCTTGGCAAACTTGAGAATCTCTATTTATGGATGATCATTCATAAAGTAAGCACCCTAAGATCTAAGCTTATGGGAGTTAAAGGCCCTTATTTTTCTCTCTAACTTAATGGTATTTTTTAATGGAAAATCTCTCATGTTATATGAATCATTTCTATTAGGACAAGTACCTTTAGGCACCTATAAATGCCTATAGGTTCATTTTCTTTTGAACAAACTCTGAATCTCAGTGAGAGCAAAAAAATGATTGAAATATTTTTTCATGAATCCAAGAGGCCTTCCCAATATCAAACTAGTGCATATGATCATGGTGTAATATTGATCGTAACAGGAATGGTGTGTGTTTTGTTAAGAATCATAAGTCTTCTTTACAAAGTGTGAGATACTTTCACACAAGTAAGGTCAGAGAAGACATTAATGAGGTATGGAGTATTCTAAAGGATCAATTACTTCATCTATATTATTCTCAAGAAAAAAATTAGACACATAAAGTAATATGCCTATATACAATGGGAGTCTGGATTCATTACTAGCCCCAAAGAACCCTAATGTTGATGAAGTTTGGTGTGAAGGGTGTAGACACCCAATATTGGCCACAACTAGTTTTCAACTGGACTTCAGATTGATTCCTACCAACCACTACAAATTAAGCTTAAGAATCACTGAACATCCCATTTTTTGTTGCACATCATTCATCAATATTTAGAATCATGTTGAGGCATCCTTTTTTGGGATACTAACCTATACGTAACAATAACCTCTCACAGATTCATCCCTAATCACCTTGCAAATCATAACTATCAATTTGGCCAATGAACCATCAAGTGGGGCACTTGATCAAATCTTAAAATAGCTAAAATGTAAATCAAATCAAATTAACTAATTAAACAAGGTTAAATTCCTAGTTAAATTATCTATTTGTAATTAATGAATATCTAAAAATGAAAATTCCAAAATTCAAAATATTAAGCCTTTTCATCATTACCTTTATGAGTTGTTAAGCTCTTCTAAAATATCCCAAAATATATAATTTGAGAGCCATACCTATTAATTGAAAATAATAATTACATGACAATTTTTAACTCAACTAAAGTTAGTCTTAACTCACCTAGGGTTAGTTTTAACCCATTCTATGTTTAAACTCAACCTTAACTCACTTTGGGTGAGAGTTAATTCTTGAGGATATAAGTATAAGACCGTGCCTATTTATTTCTAAACTATTTTGGTGCAAAGTTATTATTCGCAAATATCTTCAACAAGCTCTCTTGGTGTAAAGTTATTATGCCTAAATGTCTTCAAATCTTTGATAATGTAGTGTTATAATGCTCAAATTCATAATCAAAGAAATCAAGCCAAGGTGCCAAGGAAAGGTGAAGGCAATAAAGCTCCATTGATGAAGATTTTTTGATGCACAAACCGAGCAAGCCACTTCAATAATCCATTTGAAGCTCCAAATAAGGTAAATGAGTGTCTTGTTTTATGTTTTAGTTGTGTTCTCATATGCATGCTCGTTAGTTATGCTCTCCCTAGTGTCTAGGCTATAGGTGTTAGGATTTTAATGGGTTATTTTTATTTATTTTATTGGACTAACACAAGACTGACCTCTCCTCTATGTATTCATTTTTCACATCATGACACACCCATTAGGATACTTGGCATGCCCATTGGGATGAAGTAGCCCATATGGCCAAGGATATTGATATGTTGGCTTTAATTTTTCTAATGGATGCATAAAAGTATTTAAGTTTTAAGTTTTAACTTTGTTTTTACATCTTTTTATTTTTTAGCAAGTTATAGGTTACAAGGATTGGTGCCAATTTTATAGATCAATGTCAATTACATGAATTGACCATGATCTCTATGATAAATATAGAACATGGTAAATAACATGGCTAATAATGGTTTTAATTTATTCTTCTTTCCTTCATTATGTGTTTGATGATCTTCATGTTGTTTATATAACCCATTTCTTTTAAAATCTATGAGGTGTTTTTGTTTTACGCTCATTTATTAACCATTTTTTCCATCAACATAGACTTGATTTTTATGTGTTTACAAGAATCATCAATGATCTACTTAATCAACATTGATTTCTATGGATTTAAATCGATCTTTATGGATCAATAATATTCGATCTCTGAGATAAAAAAATTAGAAAACCCAAGAGCTAATTTTAAAATGTTGTTTTCTCACTTGAATTTGAGATTCTAAGCAGGCAAACCCTCTAATAATTTAAAGTTCTTAAGGTGAAAATATTGAAGTTTAAACATGGTCAAATCTTACACATATTATATTTAGTTCTTAAAATGTACTTAGTTGTTTTCATCTCTTAGTTGTTTTTGAAGTTTTTATAATTATCAACAACAAAGCCAATGGGCTCAAACTTTATTACATACTTCATTTTGATGCCATAAAATGAACTCTCACATTAATTGAATATTCATAAGAGTTTTCATTTTCATTCTTATTTGTTGAAGTGTTTGTTTAGAAAAAATGAGTGCTGCATGTATGCTTCCCCCCATCCCCTTTAGGGAACTTGGGTGATAAAAAATGCTCGCTCTTTGAATTTATTGCTTTGATCCAAAAGCATGGAAGGAAAGTCACTAAGGCCCTCCCCAAAATTATTATGATTTGGATGACCCCAAAATAACCTTAAATTCCTTTCACTTGTCTTTATTTCATGCATTTTGGATTGTGCATGGGAGTTCATCACCTCCTCATGGGTTCTCTAGGTAAGTGTTGAACCAAGAATTCATCTCATTGCATCCTTTCAACCACAATCCATAGTGGGGTATATAAATTTATTATGACCCATTGGGATGCTTGTTTTGAATGGTTACAAGCAATCTTCATTAGTGTTACTTGACCTCAGAATGTATGGGCAACTCAAACATCACACTACACTTAGAAATTAACAGATGTAGTGGTTATGAAAAGGACTAGACCTTTTCACAATAAGCTTATTTCCATGGATCCAAATGAAATTATTGTGACCTAGTGTTTGCCACACATATGGGATAACTTAGTAACGAATTAAAATTGATAGTTTAGATAACCCCACTTAACATGAACATCCTATTGATATAGGGTGAGTAGCTCAAAGTTTGAGGTTGCCATACAAACTCTTGAGACAAGAGAGGGCCTGAAAACCCTACTTTTCATGTGATTTTACTTTCTAGATTTACTATTTAAAATACTCTCAAGAGAAATTATATAGATGGATTTTAATAGTACAATGCAACCTTGTCAGTTTTAGGATTTAGGATGTTATAAAAAGGTGTTTTTGTCATTTTATCCTTTTTATGTACATGGTTTTGAGTTGAAGCTATTTGTTTATCATACCACATCTAAAATGAGTCTTGTTTACACATCACTCCTTTGTTTGAAGAAGAAATATGTCATCCATTTTGACACCACACCTTTGCCTTAATTGTTTATCAAAATTTTATGTGTCACTTGTTGGAAAAGGGTATTATTACGTAGCCCAAATCATTCCAGTTTTTGTGCCTTTGATTCTTCAAATAAACCATTTACCATACCTTTAGAGCACAATAGTACCATTACACTACTCAAACCATTTCAAAAAATTATTACCTTATGTCCAAATTTCAATTTTGAAATCAAAACTGTGTGTGCCTTTTTGGATCTATACCTAGTATTCTCATGCCATTCATTCTGATCTAACTTGTCTATTTTTGAGAAGCCTAGTCTTCTAAGTTGAGATAAAAATTAGTCTTTCCAAGTTCAAATTCAAACATTGATTGGTTTATATTTAGGACTTGTGTCATTTTAGATTAGAGTATTTGCCTTTCACTTTTGAGTTGTGTAACTTAGTTTAAATCCTTGTTCAATTTACAGACTATTCTTTATGCCTAGATTTGGGGAAGTGGTCTATCTTCCATATGCTCAAAGTTAAATATTTTTCCAAATGATCAATTTTATCTTTAAAATCCAAATGCCTAATTTGTGTCGAAGTGTTTCAAATTTTTTAGATTAAATCTCTTGCCTTTTAGACCTCATTTTGTTTAAACTTTAGATTTTGTGCCTTTTTCCAAAAGACCTAGCAATGCCTTTTTTGAGCCTAGCTTTTGTGCCTTATTTTCCAAAAGACCTAGCAACCTTTGTTTCTTTAGACCTAGTTTAGACGTATTTGAAAATATTTTTACCTAATTTTGGCATTTTGGTTTTTATTCATCCACTCGATCTTCTTGTGTAAGACATTTGTTGTTTGACATTTGATGTTAGACTATTTTAGCCCAAGTTTTAGCATTGACCATTTTGGAGATACAACTCCATCCTTTTAGACCAAGTTAGACTATGTTTGAACCATTTGTCTTTTAGACCATGGTTTTTATAATTTATAAAACTCTAGGCCTTTTTGTAAAACATTCATCATTGACTTGGATATGTCTCATTACACTCATAGTGGATCCATGTATAATCTAGGTTATGATAACGTGGTTGCACAAAATGACTTTGTTCAAGACCCCTATGGTGATGATGTAGTTTGTGAGATGGATCCTTAACCTCCTTACAATACTTAATCTAGATAACAAAGCTAAGATACTCAATCACAATATTTAGTAATACTTTCTTTGGGTTGATTAACTTACCAAGTTCTCCCTGTCAATGCTCAATGTACCCGATCCCCTACCTATGCCATTAATCCTTCTTTAGATTTTATGAATAACCAAGCTCCAAAGCATCCAAGGATTACCATTCTAGGACCTCATCCTTTGGATTATGAAAGTAACCAAGATCCATAATGCCCTACCATTACTATACTAGGACCTCATCCTTTGGCTCATGACAACAACCAATATTTGCATTTCCCTACCATTACCATTCCATGACCTCATCCTTTGGCTCATGATAGTAACTAAACTTTTCAATGCCCTACCATTACCATTCTAGTCCCTTCCAAGTATGGTATCTCATTATCCCAATAAGGTTGTATAATTATGACTAGACAAGTCATAATTACCATCCTATACCAACAACTAGTCAATCCATTGCCAACCATCACCCACTTTAAAAAATTGATGCCAATCTTTGAGCCATAATAGAGCCAAATAACTACTCTTCAACAAAGCCAATCATTCAAAGACCAAGATGTGTTTAAAACTAATATTTTACAACTACTTATAAACCAAGGCCAAGATAACCAATAAATTCAAGAGTTTTTATTGAATCATCCATTTATGACAAGTCAACCTGTGATAAATCACCTTTTGATCCTTTACCTATTGTCGAGGAGTCTCACTTTGACAAGCCAATATTTGTTGAGTCACTTATAAATGATTCTAACTACCTTTGGGTAAATTATTATCTCAACCATTCTCCTATTTTTAAAGAGCCTCCCTTTGACAAGGTAGTCTTTACAGAGTTGTCTCTTGACCTTTTTCCCCTTGTTGAGAAGTCTCATTTTAACAATCTAGTCTATGTGAAGTCACCCCTTGATTTGTTCCCTCTCTTTGAGGGGCTTCACCTAGATGAGCTGGTTTATGTTAAACCCTTCTTTGATAAATCTATTTTTGAAGGGCTCATTATGCCATCATAGGTTGTTACTTGTCTGATACCAAACATTCAGGAAGACATCATCATAAAAACATCCACACCAAATAAAGAATCAACATTGAAGTTAGTTTCTATTCTTGTACTAACATCAGATTTAGCATTAGAAGTATAATTGACATTAGTCTTAACATTAGATTTAGAGTCCCTTGGGTTAGACTTAGCCTCAGAATCATAATACATTCATAGTTATTAAAACATTGGGTACACATGCCTTACAAATCAATTTGAATATATTTGTGATCCTTCCATAATTTTTTAGGATGATTAATTCAATATCGACATAAGTTATCATATTATCTTCTATGAGGATTGTGCTAACTCTTTTCATTCCATTACCATTCCACATACCATTAACACCAACCAACCTAGACATAATATTGATATTTTAACTCCCATAAGTGTTGTTTGGAATCAATAGAATCATACCTTGTTGAACTACATCCATGGTGACATATCAGTTGTAGAATATCAAGGGGATGAAGAACACATTCATGTAAAAGAACAATATCCTAGTGAAACCTTTCTAAAGGTGTTAGGGGGAACTCAAATTCTAAACTCAACATCTTGTAGTGAAACCTTATTTCAAGCACTAGAAAAAAATCAAAGTCAAAAGTCAACGTTCCTTAGTGAAACCTTCTCAAAGGTGCTATGGTACAATCAGGATAACTTCATTGGTGAAAACCTCTTCAAGGTGCCAATAACTGAGCATAATAGTTATTCATTGCTTGATGAATACATTATTAAAGATTACATCAACTACAAAATAATCAAATGGTAGCTACTCTCAGTCCTAAATAATAGAAAAATCTGTTGTTCTTATTAACAGCATATTCAAAAGTCTTTGGCCCCATAACAAATAAAATTATGTCAAATCTTGAATCAACAACATTGTGTGTGCCTAAAAATATTTATCTTCAATTTTTTTTTGACCATTATACATTACATTATCATCCACCTTTACATTACCAAATCAAACCTATCATCCAATATTTATCCTTATTTACCATCCCTGCCCAAACTAGCCTTTACAGAGGCTATGAATACATATTATCTCAAAGTTTGGAGGAAATAGAACTAATGACCAATGAATATCACAACATTATTGGAATCCAAATTTATGGTAGGTTCTTAAAATATCAACTATTCAAAAGAGGTGTGGGCTAGTAATTTTCACGATTGATTATTTTAGTTATATCATATGTTGATTAGGATGTGCATCTCCACATTAGTAGGAATAATAGAAGCATTTACCTTGTTAGAACTATTTATCTTACTATTTTCATTTACCATTAATCTTGTCATTGTTTTATAGCCTACCATTTATCTTACCTTATCACTTGGGGGTAATCCTATTACCATTATAGCTAATTTCCCTCCTACCATATTATTTATGCCATACCATATACCATTTTACCATACCTTCCCTATTGACCAAAGCTCATTTTTACCCACCATACCTACCCCTTGTTTAACTTGGTTCTTTTGGTTCTTCTGGACACCTTCCCTGAGGGAATTCTAAACCAGTTTCAATAGTTTTAGAATTATGTGTTCAACTAGAAATATATGAAGGTATTATGATAGTAGATCTAGAAATTACATTTTTTGTTTATGCTTGACTAGTTCCACTAATTATAACCATATTTTGGAAAATCAATATTCCACCTTGTGTTACTAATGTATTCATATAAAATGTCAAAATTGGTAGCTTGAGTGTGGCTTATGACACCTGACCCATAAGTACCTCTTTCATGCTCTCATGACCCTTCTAAACACTTTTTTTCTTATTCACAGTCATCCATAGACTTTTAAGACCTGATTTCAACTCAACTAGACTCCATTTTATATGCTTATTCCATCCCATCCGAATCTTGATGTTGTAGGACAAAATCACTAACATTGGAATATAGCATTAGACCCCAGGGTGTCCTATTTCTAGTGCTCCTATCTAATCACATTTCAATCGCAAATAACCATTTTCTCCCAATTCCTCTTCTTGACTATGTCGACCTAGTGCAAATGCATTTAACCCATGACCAACAGATCATTATAAAAGTCTATTCAAAGTTCATTTATAAGGGGTTAGAAAATATTAAAAAATAAAGCAAGAATACAAGAAATACCACTACGACAAATTTCCCTATTCTCTATATATAGCCATCCAATATAGCTACGAACATATTCAAACCCTCACACTAATCCCTAGCCACCTCAATCATAACCAATTTAGCATTTTTTTATCTGCATAACACTATTTCACAAAGCACATCAAGTGGGAGAACTACATATGGCTTGATCCCTCTTTAGATTATTGGTATGTAGGTAGCATTCCCACACAAGGGGTATGGATACATGTTCATTGCATCTTACACACACTAACCACCCCCTCCCCCCCTCTTTCTCAAAGTTTTCATGAAAGTTCAAGCACAAAGAAGATATAGGGTTGGAGATTAAATCAGATCTACAAGGATCTTCATCAATATTCAGGACTCAAAATTTCATAGGTAGGCTCACACAAGGACAACAAATAAAACCTAGAAAACTTAGATCTCTGTAACTAGTTTGGATAATAACGGTAAGACCTGGACTATAACACTAGACCTTGACATGTCCTATTTTTAGCACTCCTATCCTATCACTAAATGAAATATAGATCCAAATTCATAATATTATCCCATTCTAGTTCAACTAGTATTAGCCTCTATTGCAATTGTATCAACCTAGTTTTAAGATAAGTTACATTTCTCCTCTTGCATTACTATTTTTAAAAAGCTATGAAAGTCAAATAAATTATGCAAGTTAGTAGTTAAATTATTGAAATATTATTTACTAATTTAGTCAACTCAGATCTTTAACTAAATTAGGAATAAGACTCCAATATTCTCAAAACTAGTAAATCATTTGGTGAACCTAACTTACTTTATTTGTGCATAAAAACCCTAAAACACCTAGGAAAATTTTCTTGTTGATTTTTATAGTATTTTTTTATTTTTTCCTACATATAAAATTAAAAAATTAACATTTAATATTTAAATTTACCTTATTAATTTTAAAAATAATTTTATTCAAACCCTAGTTGCCTATACTAGGTCGTAATATTTTTCTAGTATTTTTCTGATTTTTTATTAAATATTTAAAATCAAAATTTCATTTAATTTTTCAAAATTACCATAATAATTTTTGAAAATAATTTTATTTCAAACCCTTGTTGCATATAATATGTCCCATTGTCTTTTAGGTATCACCTTACATCTAATTAAGATTTCACATTAAAAATCAAAGAAATGGATCTCACTTATTTTAAAACATTTCTTGCAAACAATAAAGACTGCATACTCAGTCTTATCATGTTTATGAATGATGAAGTTTACCATATGTTAATGCAAATATTCATTCTTTCCCTTTCATGTTTACTTTTCATAATATGGGATGATATTAATAAATTTATTCTTAAACATATTAAGATCCCTTTCCTTCAAATCAATGTTTACTTTTCTTTAATACAAGGTTACTTTACATACTTTCTATCTCTCATATGGGAAATTTTTCAAGTTTATATTTATAAACATATTATAAATATCATATCACATGTCAAAAATAATTATTCATTAGTGCACAATTTCATGCTCTCTATCCCTTGCTTGTTATCTCTTATGTGGACTATTCTTTATAATCATATTGATATACAACTTATAACTCTAATTACTTATTTAACATACTATCTCTCTATTATGTGTAATTGAATTAAGAATAAAATTCTTACATACTTAAAGGATCCATTACATAATTAAAGGATCTATTATATAAGCTAACAACCACCTGTCAAGTTTCAATGCCATATCTTATGCACATAAAAGAATTTCCTTCTCCTCCTTTCCCCCAAGAGGGTGATAGCTACTTTCCCTCTAACTAGTTCCATGTTATCACCTCTCCAAAAAGTGAGTCAAACTATACTATTGTTCCTAATGCATACATTCATCCTATAGCCTCTTCAAATCCTCTTCAAAATATGTGCTTACATGTTCAATCAGAAGCAACCAAGGTTTGCACTTATGAAACTCTAAGGGATTAAATCACTAGTATGAGTAAGTTAAATTTAGATTTATAAATACATAATCAGATATTACATGAAAAGATCACAACATTGGAAAATCAAATCATAATACAAAATCTTCAAAGGTATCCAAGTGTCAATCATGTATATGTACCTTCACCTAGTCAATTGGTTGTAAGCAATGCTACATATCAAAACAAAAAATTACAACAAAGTAACTCTAAAACTAGTGATTCAAAAAGCATTCAAAGATAAAATAAGAGTTCAAGTGAGGTACTAAGGGAAATGCTTAAATCTAAGTTGATCCAACTACCTCTACATCTAGTAAGAAGATCTAGATATTATTATGGATATCATAGAATACATCGGCATCACATAGATTTATGTTTGGCATTAAAACACATATACAATAGATAATTGCTAATGAGGATCCTATACAAGTTTAATCATTCAAGCAATCCATAGTGACATAGGAACACATTCATAAAAGGTCAAATTTAGAAGCAGTGCAATAGTGGTTACCAAAGTATAACTCATAACAACAAAAGGATCAAAAAGCAAAATCAGAGCAAGAAACAATACCACAAGAATAGGTAAAGCATGAAACAGATGAAAATCTGCCTCTCTAAAATGAGGCTCAACTTTCAAAGCAATATGGGTTTGGTCAAAAATATCTACAGTATTTTGATTATCAAGGTCAAGGGTTGGGTAAGCATGCTCAAAGCATCACTACTCCTATTCTATTAGTTGATAATGTTTATCACTAGGGTTTGAGATTTATTGAACATCCTAAGGAAAATCATTCATAGACATAATTTATCAAAGGAAAAGATCCAGAAACAACTAAATTTAACACTAGCATTCCATTGGTTCAAAATCAAGATGATAATAATGAATGGAACAATACAGGTTATTATGATTTCCAAGATGCCAAAAATGAATTTGAATATTCATAGTCATACTTGCAGCCATTCCCTCATACTTCAAAATCATGCACAATTCTTTTGTTTGATACATGACACCATGATAAAGAGTCTTTTATGAGACTCACTTGTTAGTATCATTTCTTCTCAATTTTTCTTATACATAATTTATCAAAAATTTCTTGTACATAGTTTCCTTTTATTTATTTGTACATAGTCTCTTTATGATTGATTATACATAGATTAATTCAAAATACCAAATACAATATAACATGTCAAAATAAAAGAACATTCAAATAATTCAAAATAAAAAAACATTCAAATATGTCAAAATTACAAAAACATCCAAATAACTCAAAATACCAAAAATATTTCAATTATATGCATTATCCATTCTTTACATTTCTACTACCATGCTAGACTTACATTTGTTATTATATGATATTGTTTGTTGATTTATCTACATTACCATGCTTCACTTGATATTTTTTGAGTGTTTGTAGTGACATCTAGATCCTTGATTGATTCACTCTACCCATTGAGAGGGAATTCTAATTCTACATTTAAGACATACATCGATATATCTACCCATTGGAGGCATCTTCTACATGACTACACCATCTAGGTTATGTCAATCATACACCACACACTATAGTTATCATGATGATGTACATTACTTACTAGCTTACATAAATTATTCTATCGACACTCACTATTATATAGCACTTTTATATTTCTTAGCATATACCTTGTCTTGTATTACATATTTTGCATACTTTCACCTCTTACTTTGATTAGTTAGATGTGATTGTATTTCTAGAATTTGCATGTCTTCTTTTCTTGATTTGCATAGCTAGATGTGATTGCATTTATCAGTTCCTATTTTATCTCTTATATGTGCTTTAAGACATTTTCCAATGTCCTTTACTTATATTCTTGTGTGTGCCTTAGGGAATTTGCCAATATCATTTGCTTGTACTCTTCTATATGCATGTGGCCCTCATGTCAACCTTGCTTATTTTCAATTGTATGTGTATGTGGGCATTTGAACATGACTTGTATGCTTGATTTATAGTTTGAGTGACATGTGCCCATGTCCCTTGTTTACTTGACCCCTTGGCCACTTTTTTGTGCTTCTTTATTCTTGCCTTACGTGCTTGTTTCTTGTTTACTTCTTAATTGTTTACAATTCCTTGATCCACATCATGCATTTTCTTGCTGTCTTGGATGCCATGATGGACATCATGCTCCATCCCTCCTTAAAAACTAGCAACTAATATTTATAATTTAAATTTAGTAAATTACACATGTTATTCCATTTTTATATCTATCTAAGCATACCCCTATTGATATAACAATCTCTAATACAAACTATGCTATATCTTGAGACATCTTTTTTTATTATCATTACTATATCATGTATTTTGCAACATAACACACTTGTAGGGCTCTTTATTCTAGGGGAATTAATTTTAGGGTCTTCATTCCTACCCTTAAAAGAGGGGGAAATAAATAGGGGTTTTGTCATAGAGATTAGATCTCCTACCAGTTAAAAAATTAGTTTTTAGAACACTTAGAATAATAATCAAAGGGCAAACCAGATAAAACAAACTAAAAAAATAGTGATGATTATAGAACAGTCATCAGATTTAGTAAAATATGATAGTTTTGAACATGGAAAATATCACCAAATATTAGGGTGTCCTATTTTTAGTGCTCCTATCCAAATAATAAAAAACCTAGATTTTCTAAAAAATAGGCAAAAAGGTCAACTCAGCTATAGTTTTGTCACATATAGACCAGTTCAGAATTATCAATTTTAGTACATTTTTCTTAGAAAATCCATATATAGAGAGTATCATGCGTAGAATGATGGATTTTACTTCCAATTTATATTGGGTAGTTGGTATAAATTTCAAATTAAAATCCATGTTACAAACACCAGTGATTGGGGGAAATGTGCATGACACATTGATCTTCTTTTCTTTTTGAGTTTAGTATATTACCTAGGCATTCTTAGTAGTTGCATGCCTTATTACATGCATCATTTTAGAGTGGATTTCATACAAGCCTAATCTCTTCCTTTTTGAATGGCTTCCACATAACCCTAGTTTCTAGTTTTAAAGTGGCTTTCATACAAGCCTAATCTCCTCCTTCCAGAGTGGCCAAGATTGGCCTAGTTTTCAATACACATTCAATTATTCATGTCATATTGTTATATTATAGAGCACTCATGGGTTTAAATATCCATCTCATATGACATACATTCATACTAGTATCAATTCATAGCTTCACTTGGTGGGCAATGATGAAGACAAATGACTAGCTAGCCTTTGTATTTTTGAGCCACCTACTTAGAAAGATTAGACACATAGTCTAAACATCAATTAACGCATGTATGATTACATAGATTCACATGGTGGGTGATGATAGAGCCAAAGGGCCAGCCTTTGCATTCTTGAGCCACTCTCAAGGAATTGAGCACTCAACTATGTTTATGATATTACTCTTGGTATAACACATACCTATCACACATCCAACATCACTCAACATCATAATAGGTTTGTATTGGTCTACATACCTGGTGAGGTGTATTTTTTCATTCCTCTTCCACTCTCTCTTACCTAACTTTATATGTTCTTATTTTAGATATAACATATCTAGTAAGAACTGATCTACTTTTTTTTTTCTCTTATAAATTTACACTTCATGACATGCTCTCTCTACATACACCCAACATCACATAGCTTCATGAGCTTCACCCTTGCAGGTAAGTTTAGGTACACTTTCTACTTTTTATTTATCTTAGTATTTCACTTTATTGTATCATTAGAATAAAGAGGGGGTAAATGTATTCATATAAAATATCAAAATTGGTAGCTTGAGTGTGGCTTGTGATAACCCACCCATAAGTCCCTCTTGTATGATCTCATGACCCTTCTAGATACCTTTTTACTTATTCCCAATCATTCGTAGACTTTTGAGACCTATTTTTAGTTTAGCCAGACTCCATTTTCCATGCTTATTCCATCCCCATAGGTCCTAATCCTATAGGATAGGAGCATTAGAGTTGGACTATATCACTGGAACCTAGTGTTTCCCATTTCCAACACTCTTGTCCAATCACATTTCAAGCCCAAATGACCATTTCCTCTTGATTCCTCTTCTTCATTGTGTCAATCTAGTGCAAATGTATTTAACCCATGACCAATAGATCATTATAAAATCCCATTCAAAGTTCATTTAGAAAGGGTTGGCAAATATTACAAAATCAAGAAAGAATATAAGAAATACCACTAAGGTAAATTTCCCTATTCTCTATATATAGCCATCCAATATAGCTACCAACATATTAAAACCCTCACACTAGTCTTTAGCCACCTCAAACACACCCAGTTTAGCATTTTTGCATTTGTATAACACTATTGCATAAAACAGATCAAGTAGGAGAACTACATATGGCTTGATCCCTCTTTGAAGTATTGGTATGTAGGCAACATGACCACACAAGGGGTGTGGATACACATTTAGTGCATTTTATACACACTAACCCCCCCTCTTTCTCAAAGTTTTCATTCAAGTTCAAGCATAAAGAAGATCTAGGGTTGGAGATTAAATCATCTCTACAAGAAGCTCTATTGATAATCAGGACTCAAAATTTCATGAGCAAGGTCACACAGGGACAAAAAATAAAACCCAAAAAACACATATCTCTATGACCAGTTTGGATAATAGAGGTAGGACCTAGACTATAGCACTAGACCTTGAAGTGTCCTATTTTTAGTGAGTTAATCTTTTCACTAAATGAAATCCATATCCAGATTCATGACACTATTCCAATTCTGCTCAAATGATATCAACCTCTGTCTCAGCCATATCAACCTAGTTTTAAGATAAGTTACATTTTTCCTCTTTCATTACTATTTTTAGAAAGATACGAAAGTCAAAGAAATTATACAAGTCAGTAGTTAAATTATTGTAATATTATTTACTGATTTAGTCAACTGAGACCTTTAACTAAATTATGAATAAGACTTCAATATTTATAAAATAGTTAAATCAATTAATTAGATCCACCTATGGGCAAATTAGTATCACTAACCCTTTGTCATTATTTCCTAATTATAATTGTCTATGAGAAAATTAGGAACAACACCTTTACCATGCATTACCACATCACCTCACCCTTAATATTATCATTTGCCTTTTCATTTTCCTAAATTCATGAACTTGTTACTACCCAGTTGGATCTCACCACCTTTTATGTATGCAAAACTACTATGACTTGAGGTCCTATTCATGGTCTACATGGGTAGCACTCAGTTCACATTGCAATAAACTTAGTGACCTCATTTCCAATGTTCTCACCATTTTATGAGCAACATAAGTCATGCTCTTAACATTTTATGAGTTGGACCATTTTGTGTCTCATAATTCTCAATTAAGTTGAGATACTTAAAATTCTAAAAACATTTCAAAATCTTAAACATTAGAAAATTGGCTTTCCATCTCCCAATGAGATATAAAGCCTCAAAATCCAAAAACATTTATCTTGTTTAAAATTAGTCAGTCATCCTCAATCTTCCCTACTAGGGAAAATCCATTATTAATTCTAATTCATTCCACTAGCATTGGGGGTGTGGCCTTCCCTTTGCATATATCCTTACTTGGGGACACCACCTATTTATCTTTCCATTGAGCCATCGTGTGTAGGTATTAACTTGGTTGACGACATGATGTTTTATGTTGATTTTACTTTCAATCTTTCTATGTGTTTGTTTGCCTTTTTGTTTGTTTTTTTATTGTGCCTTTACTTAGTTTATATGCGTTCATTGAGTGATTCCTTGCACATTATTCTTGAGTCTATCCATATTCATACATCAAAATTATTATCATGGTTTTTATCATTGGTGTGTTATTTTTAATTTTTTATTAGATTGAGATTCAGTGCTTATGCATATTACGGTTAATTTATCATGGTGTTTTCTATCATGAGGCATACCATCACATTTTACAACACAAATCAGCTCAAGCAATTTTACAAACAATGGTGTCACAGAAACTTCTCCTTGGTCACCTTGGAAAATACTCCCACCCTCCTTTATCAAATCAAACCATTAACCATTATAGTTGTATCAATGCTAATAAGGATGAATATTTTCATATTGGTAGGTATAATTGAATCATTCACATTGATCAATTCTTATTCTTCTATTCTTCATCCCATTTTCTCCTTCTTTTGGGTGAACTACATTAGCTTGAGGTATATTTAGACTATGTAGGTAGCACTTAGATACATGGTGTATCTCAGGTCAGCTTGACCACCTTTATTCTTCTAATCATCTCTTTCATCATTTTTTGCATCCTTGTGTGCCTAGTTATTTATGGCTTCTTCAATCATTAGACCATTGCATCTACATTTGTGCCTACTCATATTTAATCTATATAACATGTTATATCCTTGAGTTATACTTGCCAATTTACCCTACTACAGAACAACCAAAAAAATAATTATTCAATTCAAGTCATCTTAATGATTATAAACACTTGTGGTAAAATCATTATTTTGACTCATCCACCCTACTAGAGCATGTGCTTGTGCCACTAATTATAACTACCTTTAGACAAATCAATGTCTCAACCTTTGTTACTGATTATAACCACCTTTGATAAAATCAATACTTTTGTAAATCAATGCATGAAAGCATTATCTCAATTTGATTAATATCACCTATGGGTTAATGTCATTTTTCTTCTTTCTTCTTTTTAAGGGACCGTCCATCAATCGTAAGTGTCATCCACTCCCTCAATAGGGCATCATTATAGGATTTACAAAAAAAATTTGAAGCTTCTTCTTCAATCCTTATCTTCTTTCCTTCTTAACAATTTTTTTATTCTTTGAGAATATGTTATTTTTCCTATAGCTTTAATGCCTTTCCAAACAGGGGTAAACTATAGACACCCAATTCCAACCACAACTAGATTTTGATGAGAATTTAGACTAACTCATACCAGTCATTAGAAATTAAGCCTAAGAATAACTTAACAGCCCAATTTTAGTTGTATATCATCTATCAATGGTCAGAATCATGTTGAGGCATCCTTATTTAGGATACTAGCCTGTATGTAATAATAACCTCTCACAGATTCATCTATAATCACCTTGTGACATCATAACTATCAATTTGGCTTATGAACTTATTAAGTGGGGAACTTCATAAAAACCTAAAATAGCTAAAATACTATTCAAATTGATTTAACTAATTAAACAAGGTTGAATTTTTAGTTGAATTATCCATTTTCAATTAATAAATATCTAAAAATGAAAAATTTAAAATTCAAAATATCAAGCCTTTTCATCATTACCTTTATGAGTTGTCAATGTCTTCCAAAATATCCCCAAATATCTAATTTGAGATCCATGCCTAGTAATTTAAACTCATAATTACATGATAGCTTTTAACTCAACTAAAGTTAGTCTTAACTCACGTAGGGTTAGCTTTAACCCATTCCATGTTTAAACTCAACCTTAACTCACCTTGGGTTAGAGTTAATTCTTGAGAATATAAAAATAAGGCTAGTCTATTGATTTATAAGATATTTTTGTGAAATATCTTCAACAAGATCTCTTGGGTTAAAGTTATTATGCCTAAATGTCTTCAAATCTTTAATAATGTAGTGTACTTGGTCTTGTACATATGAAGTATTTGGGAAAGTTGAGAAGGTTTAAAATAATATAATAAGATCTCAATACTATGTAAAAAGTAATTTTAAACCCTCATATATTTTTATTAAAATCCTAAACTCCAAAATGCAATTAAGACCCTAAATGGATACTTATAAGTGTGCTCAGGTAATTCAAGATGATTTTAAAATTGAAAAGAAAATACAATGAATAGAATATGGGTTAGAGATCAGATATATAGACAAGATGATAAGAACCATTTGATGTTAAATAGACTCAAAGTAATATTATAATAAGTGACTTAAACATGACACACTTAAATCCTTCATATACACTGTCAACATGCCATTTAGAGGTATGTCTACCTAAAGTGCAAGAAGCCTATTTGTTTTGAAATAAAAAAGGGTCTATTGAAGTAAATAGTCACATTGGAATGTTTCCTTGATGTATTATGATCTCCATAAGACCTTTAGAGTCAAAAAAAGTAATGTTCAATCTTATAGGTCTGTTTAGGCTTGTGAAGCCTAAGACCAAGTACATAGGTGTATATGTACAATCATAAAAAAAATTGTTAGATGAAGGTGAAATTAGAGTTTAGAGACATTTAAAATTTGGATAGTGTTGACACAAACCCTAAAAGTGCATCCATAAGTAGATAAAGATAAATAAGTGGTCATTTTGGTTGGTGAGACCTCGTTGAGCTCTCTAGGTGCATGACTACACTTCAAGACCAAGTTACTCTTGCTTGTTGAGACATTGACCTTGTGCATGGGGTATAGTATATTTAAGAGATGGAGAATGGGTATCTACACTTCAACTTTATAAAATTATTTTTTTTATTGGATCTCTGACTAGTATGAACTATTGTTAAGAAGACTGAACACTTAGAAATCCTTTTTTCACCTTGTAGAAAGCTCAATAAGGTTAAAGTTTTGATTAGATCTTAGAGGATAGTTTACAAGGGACTAAGTGGTGTTTAGGCATGATGGATAGGCCCCCCACTTATACCTTGTGGTATTAAGAAGGATAGATAGAGGATATGCTCTCTATGGACAATCCTTAAGAGATGAAGACACCTAAAACCCTTGTTAAACCTTGGTAGGAACTCAATGGAGAAGAACTTGAGAGAAATATTAGAGTAGGTTATTTACCTTAGCTCATGTTCACCTAGGTATTTATTTATTCCCACCCACTTATGTGTGGATATTTCATTAATCTTATTTTAGATATTATGAGATATTACATACTTATCTCTTAGATATTATGGGGGTAATTTCTAGTTATTTCTATTCTTTAAGGATAGTTATTTCTTAGTCCTATATTTAATCTGAAGCTTGATCTATTAGTTATAATTGATCATTTATTTTGATATTTTAGTTAGAATTGATCTTCCTTGCCTATATAGTCAAGGATCATTTATTGTATTTGTATGGAAGCTATGGAGATGGAGATCTAGATGGAAGCTTTGGATATATAAAAGATTTTTCATTGTATGAACTATTTGTGTATAATATATAGAGGTATTATTTAAGAAATGCATAATATATTTTACTATATTAATGGTTTGTGGATTTGACCCTAATTGAGAGTTTTTTAAACTCTTTCATTTTTTTCATACAAAATAAATTAACTATATTGCACTCTTTGTTATATTACAATAGCCTAGTGAAGAGGAATATATAGGAGTAGGGGGGGTTTAACTCACAGGAGAACTCATAGTCATACTGAGTGTAATTCATTGTGGGACTTATAGGAGAAATCATAGTGGAATTAAGTTGAACTTCAGGGGGAAATCTAAGTGGAACTTATCCTCTCAACCACTTACATCTAAGTAAGCTAAAGCTAAACGTGTAGGAATAATACATTTAATAATTGGAATAATAAATATCCTACACCAAAACCCCCTTTAAATGTAGCTTAAGTGGGTAAAAAATAAAAAAATGGGTCCTAAAAATAAGGCATAATGAGGTACCCACATACAATGCAACTCTCAAAAAGTGGAATAAAAGGAGAAAACCCAATAGAAAAAAAACTCCCTCCAATAGAGAGACATGACAGTAGAACTAGAAATCCACCAAAAGATGATGTTGAAGTAGTCCACAATCCAAGTACTCAAAGTCACAAAATAACTCAATCTACATGAGTGTTCCAAATCCACTACTCGATCACAAAAACAACTGACACTGAGCTACACCATAATAACTCCTATCAAAAAGACTATTAGTGGTGTTAAAAATACAAAAAAGTATTGCATGTGCAAATAATTCTTAACACCTAAGAAATATGAAGAAGATACAAAAAAAAATTAAAGGATGATTTCTATAATGCTAAAAGAAGAACCTCCTCTAAAATCAAGAGAAGATCAGGATTAAGAAGATAAAAAACTGCACGAATGTCCCAAAGGACACTACTCGAATAATGATCAAATGGAAAACCAAGCCACAATATAAAATTTTAAGATATAGATGGCACATAAATCTACATGAGTGACCTCAAATGACACTACTCAACCAATGCATGAAAAATTACAAGTAAAAAATACAAGTGCTAATAGTCTAAAGAAACTAATAAACTAAAGATGGAAGGTCACCTCCACAAAATGGAATGCAAGAGTGTTTATATGGTAAATATCCCATCTCACCAAAATGCATGGGTAACTAGTTAATTCATCCACCTAGTACATAGGAATAAAAATTTCATACATATATCACTCCAATTTGAAACCAAGGAAGAATTAGTACCAATAGTATGATACACCCCATAATGCTAAGAAGTGATAGATATGGCAGGTCCACTAAAATTGTGTGTTAGAATGTAGTGCATGTAGAAGAACTAGATACATCAAATGGGGCATGAAGAAGTACCAACAACTAAAAAATGGTGTGTAATAGATAAGTCACACTCACATGAAGGTAGACAAGGTTATTATTAAAAATAATAAATCTCACACAAAAAACCTCCCATGGCACTTTATAAAGTAGTGTGAGTACAATAATGTCCTAATAGACACTAAATGAAAACCAAAGAAACTATCAACCTATCAAAGAAGCCAATATGTGTCATGAAAGATGCTCTAAAAAGTAAGAGATCAAAAAAGTGTCTCCATAGAATAAGGTAAGGCACTAAGAAAGGGGCCTTGATAGAGATATGACACAAAATACAAGTGTGTCAAGGTGTCAATGCATAAAGTAGAATAGATAATGTTGTGGGCTTATGGAAGAGTGTGGAAAATGATGAAATAGCCACCATGTATGCAAAAACACACCTGCAATGATCAATTATAAAAAATGACAACTTATAAGTACATGCTTAGAATAGGGATGTTGGGCACAACCAGAAATAGATCCAAATATGAGAAATTGGTTTGAAAATCATACACTTTTAAAAAAAATAGAATTCAAATCCAAGTTATGGTTCAAAAGTTATAGGCTTTATGAATTCTTGTAAATGGGTCAAAAACATTGAAAATTACACTACAAGCTGATTTTTGTGACCAAATCAGAAAATAAGATAGCCTTCAAACCATTTGTTGGAACTGAAATAGAACTATTGACCTCCTCAAATTAATAAAAGTAAAAAAAAGTCTAGTTGCATATTTGTGGGTGCTGAAAAATGTGGCAAATGGCAAAAAAATCCACCATGTATGCAAAAACACACCTTAAAATGATCAACTACCAAAAAATGACAACCTATAAGTGCAAGCCCAAAATAGGGATGTCATGTATAGCTAAAAAATCAACCACATATGAGTAATTGGTACATGAAGTACAATGCAAAAAATTAGTATGGCTTATAGCACATGCAACTCCCTTAAATATAGCACTTTATAAAAGTAGTGTGTTTTTATAAATTGATGACACCAATGGATGGATAATTGAAAACATACACTTTTAAAAAAATAAAACTCAAATCTGAGTTATGGTTCAAAAGTTATAGGCTTTATGAATTCCCGTAAATGGGTCAAAAACATTAAAATTACATTACAAGATGATTTTTGTGACCAAATCGAAAAAGAAGATAATATTCCAACCACTCATTGGAATTGGAATAAAACCATTGACCCCCTCAATTCAAAAAAAATCAAAAAAATCTAGATGCATGTTTGTGGGATCCAAACCACTTTTGAAAGTCAAAACCACTCAGTTTATATCAAAACCATGTTTTTAAGGGAAAAAAGCCTAGAATAACATATTAAAATGACAATAAATTTATTAATACTCATCAAAATTTAAAACTATAATTTAAAAAAAAAGTATGTCATAGAGAAGCTCATAATCTAGAAATATTTTCATAAAATTCCTTACCAATAAGAAGCAGTTGATCAAAACATATCACATTTTGGTAAAACATGTTATTTTCCACTTAAGAAAAATAAAAAAATAGTTGTCAGTAAAACTACCATAACATTTACATAAATTAATGAAATTAAGAATTTCAAAATTATCTAGAAAGCTTATATCAAGGTGCACAAAACCCAGACAACATTTGTCACGATTTACCATAGATCAAGAGCATTTTGTAGAAAACTAGTTGCTTTTATATGGTAGAAGAGGAGTGCCCAAATCACTAAAAATGCTTCTATGAAAGCAAACTACACATGTGGATACCACAAGGGGAAATAACCCACTAGAAAATAATTTCCATAATAAGGACACAAATTGAGAGTGAGGATACAAATTGGGATGTCAAGGATACAAATCCAACAATGGCATGACTGATTGTGGGTTTTTTCCACAGCCAGGTACATTTTGACCTGAAAGAAGAAATAAATAAAATAATGCATAAATCCTCCAAAATATTCTTACTATAATTTATTGCACACCTTTCTAATTCTTAGGACCACCCAAAGATGATGCATGTTTTCTTGCTAAACTGAGTAATCATTGTTAGAGGGTGGCTCTAATATCATGAAAGAGTTCAGAATACTTTCACCCAGGGTCAAATCCACAAACCATTACTATATTAAAATTCATTGATGCATTGCTCAAATAATACCTTAGTATATTATACATAAATATATCATATAATGAGAAATATTCTATATATCTAAAGCTTCTATCTAGAGCTTAATATCCATGTATTCCATCCAGATGGATTGGTGTCCATAGGGACACTTGTCTTCACATTGCATCAATATTTTTATACATGTACCTCATCAGGCCTTATTGTTAGGACCGATTTCATTCTTTCTTTTCTCTCTTTTTAGGATAAGTTTTATTTTCCTATGGGTTTTCTCCCTTTCTTTACTTAATGAGAGATTATATTATACATGAGTACCTTATTAGGCCTTGTTATTAGGACTCATATTGTGAATATGCCACTCTATTTTTTCCCAATATCTTAACTTGAGGGGGCAGAGGGTGGGTGGGGGGAGAGGGGTAGGTGGGGTGTTAGAGTAGGTTATTTATCTTAGCTCATGTTCACCTAGGTATTTATTTATTCCCACCTAATTATGTGTGGATATTTCATATATCTTATCTTAGATATTATGAGATATTACATATCTATCTCTTAGATATTATGGGGATAATTTCTAGTTGTTTCTATCCTTTAGGGATGGTTATCTCTTAGTCCTAAGTTTGATCTTTAGCTTGTTCTCTTGGTTAAGATTGATCACTTAATTTGATATCTTAGTTAAGATTTATCTTCCTTGCCTATATATGCAAGGCTCATTCATTGTATTTACATCAAAGCTATGGAGATGCAGCTCTAGATGGAAGCTTTGGATATATAGAATTTTTCTCATTGTTTGATCTATTTGTGTATAATATAATGAGGTATTATTTGAGCAATGCATCAATGCATTTTATTGTAGTAATGGTTTGTGGATTTTACCCTGGGTGAGATATTTTTAAACTCTTTAAAAAATGCATTGAAATGGTATTGGAAGCAACTGAATAACATCCTACACTCTAAGAAGGTTCTAATCAAGCAACTAGTTTATATAGACACTTGTACAGATGCAACAAATACCCTATTTTTATAGTATTTCAATGTAAACTAAAGATTTAGAGATAGGTGAATGGATGGAAATCATCATGGAGGGTGATGTGAGATGTATTCTATCTTCTAAAATCACAAACTACATTCATTTTCTCCTAAGATTGTTTCTACAAGCCTAAATCACAAAGGCAGTTTTAGATGCATTGTGATGAAGCAACAAGGTAACCTAAAGAGGTCAAGAATAGTATGAGAAGTCCACTTTAAAACACAAAATCATATCATCAAACATTCATCAGGTCCTAAACATGTTTATCATAGCTTTAATTATCTCCTATGGAGGTGTCATGATCTCTCAAGAGAGCTAAGGTCGAGTTACTAGGCCTATGTGACCAATGTATAGGAGTTTATATCATGCATGATAAACATAGGCTAGTGTCAATAAGATCATAAGTTACTAGAAGAACTTGATGAATTCCTACATAATTCATAATTAAGCATTCTAAATGTTCATAGTGTCATGAGATATCAAAAGGCCTAGAAGTAGTTTTAAGAAGACAAAGACTGAGATGATCCTCTTGTAACAAATTAAGGAAAATACATAAAATAAGAGATTTATATAATTATTTAAAGCAATGAAAGGATTATATTTATCATAAGTGACTTCAAGGGGTAACGTCCTTTGAGCAATCTTAATACAATAAATCTGTGGATGCCCTCATTAGCCTCAACACTCGCGTATATACTAAGTCTAATATAAGCAACTACTACTTCCCATGAATGTGGGATAAAACAAAATACTCATGGGATGACTTACAAAGCAAGTATGGATTAGGAGCTTACCATTTATCCTCTCTTGATGGAAACCTAGAACTTGATCCCCTTTATACTTTGCATTTGCATTCTTTCTTTTGTTAAGGAGGATCAAGATCACCTATTGTCTAACTTAAGTTCATCCCTTTATTTCACACCATATTCATCTCCCTATTTTAGGGAAAACTAATTAAAAATGAATCATGTGATTATCCTTAAAAATGATATCCTAATATTGAACAATGGGTACCCTAGATCTACCCATGGCATGATTCTCATGGTACTTTTTGCCCCTTTTATAGGATGGATTCTCATGATCACCATCATCTAAAAACCTCTTCACACCTCATCCACCTTCTTGTGATTCTAGATTTATCTCCATAAAGGTGAACCTTAAGCCTATATAAGCAAATATATGTTAATCAAAAATCAATCAAAGCAAAAATCAAAATCCAAACCAATAACAATCATGGGTAATTCCTAGCATTCACAAACTGCTCCCTTGAAGGATAGTTGTTGAACACATATTCAAAATTACTCAAAGTAAGGTGGACTGCTCCCTTGAAGGATAACTATCAAAAGCATTAAAAAAATCATATGAACTTAGACCACTCCCTTGGAGGATGGCTGAGTAAAGAATTTGTCAGAACAAGCAATTTATTGGAAGCTTCTTACATCGATCAGCTTCCCCAACCCCCATGTAACAACTAAAAAAATCAAAAGACTCATTATCAAGTAATAGCAAAAATCAAAATAATTTTGAAAGCTGCAATTAGCTCTCATAAGCAAAATAATCTTGAAAGTCATAATTAGATCTCATGAGTAGACTTATCACGTTGATCAGTCTACACTTTGTATGACATAAACTTGTTTATACTGACTTTTTGTAAACTTACAGAATAGGCATGCTAGTCTCAAAAGAAGATTCCATCTTTCATCCATCTCCCCTTTATACACTATAAGCAAGGAATTTTTAGCTCACTTGACATTATGTGATCAAGAAACCTTTTTAACCAATTAAGGAATGCTAATGTGAAGTATTTGAATGGCTTATGTTCCTTAAACCAATCCAAATTCAATTTTTTAAGTCTTTGTCAAAGAATAAGCATCGTGTCCTCTTCCTATCTTGTTATAACTAGTTGATATATTTCCTAAGACATTTTCCTCTTGATTATATTCTTTGTTCTCACATTTAGTGTTGTTAATTAGCTTACTTTATTGATCTAACTCAAGTAAAGTAACAATAACCATAATCATAAACACTATGCATCAACATATATCATAAGCAAAAACATGCATCATTAGCATTTCCATCAACATGTCAAAGTCAATCATCTACGAGAAATAAAGTAATCAACCATTTTCACCACATATCTAGATCTAAATAATGAAGCATATACTCATTAAAATTTAGCATACATGTCATAAATCAAAAACCATGAATAAAACAAGATACATCTCATCACATTCCTAGCTAGGTGAGTCTACATCAGTATCCAATATCCATAACATAAGCATAATCAACATGAACATCAAAGCACACCTTAAACCATGAGAAATAAATCAGGATTATATACATAAATCATGAGTCAATAACATCATAATGTGTATAAAAATATACATGTCTCTCTCTCTCTCTCAAAATGTACATCTCATTACATCAACTTGTAGGCCGGTATTAAAATGATATATAACAATATATAGTATGTCATAAACCATGTCATAATTATGCACCTGGGGCAACACTGTCTCCTAGAGTAACACTAGGTTTTTGTGCCTATACTCATAAATTACCTATTGGTCTACCTACAGAAGAAACCCACTACCCTGGTGTCACCACACTGGTACCACTTGCCAAACTAGATCTATACTCACCCCATCAAGGCTCATCTGAAAAACACCTCAGGACTATAAACTCATAATAGTGTAACTCCTCCACTATGGCTAGGTATTATGCCATAGGGATAGTGCCTAATAGTCCTATAGGTACTACAACTCCCCCTCCTACCTATCTCAAGAAGTCTCTCTTTTGGGTAACCAAGGCTAGTGAAGCTCTAGCCTGGTCCCTATCACTTGTAAGTGTAGCCACCTAACCTTGTAAAGCTATCAATTAGCCTTGTGAAGTTATAACCTATGATTTTATAGTGGATAGTACCACTCATGCCTATACATCTTAGGTAACCCCCTATACCTATGCCCTCTGGCCTCTTCTCCTATCTGGGTCCACATCTATCTACCTCTTACCATCATCATCTCCACCAAAATCCAGTAACACATATAAAGCTTGGTACCATGCAAGGTAACCATCTACAAAACCTACATCATCAATTATTGGCCTCATGGGCAACTCCTCATGATCTAGCAAGGTTTATATTGGATGTGGCTCAGGTAGTAATATCTTTACATCCTCCCACCTATATCAAGAAAATGGGCCTAAAATACCCTAAACCAAGATGAACTACCTATGAACCCTATCAAATGGGATGATCTCTACCTCCCCATCTCGCCTACCAAAGATCCACCTATAACTCTATAGGGATAAGGTATGACTCCTATATCTGGCCCACTCTAGAAACTTGACATATGGCCTCCAAGTAACATCATCAATCACCAATGCATCTAGTGCACTCCTAGACCAATCTACATCATGAACTCCTCCTCTTGCACCTGAAGTGGTAAAGTAATCTCTCCATCACATAAAACCAACTAAAATTTTTATCTGATCATACCCCACACATGACAGCCCCATCGACCTAAACACTCAGATGTGATCATAAGCCTAGTAGTGCAGGACAAGTTTGATGCTAATATCATACCTCCTATGAGCTTTGAATCCTTATAATTCCTTATATATCTAAATAATTAACAAAGATACCCATCCAAACACTATACATCCTAACAAAATCTTGACCAACACCCCCAATAGTAGATAGGGAAACCTCCCAGTATCAAATTTAGAAGGGTAAAGCATGACATAGCCATCATCATGATGGTCATCAGTCTCCTCTCACCTTTTTCCCTTTGATAGAGCATAGAGTAATTAAAACCCCTATTATGCCACCTAACATGATCATGGTTATCTCCATATATTATCTCTAAGAACTCATGCTCCTCCCTCTTATTGTGATATATTAGATCACCCTAAAGGGGAAATCATGTGATCCTGTGCACGTCTTCTAGAAAGATAGTCATCTCACTAGTGGGAAGTAGGAATTTGTTATTGACCATATCCCATCTCTTGATGAGTTCCATGATCATTGCCACATCTCACAACACATGTTGGTAGTGTCATATCACTTTGATCCCAACCTTCTCCATATGTGCCTAATCCACTGGGGTCATCCCGTAATGGATCTCCATGAAGATGTGAGGTACTCGATCTTGCATTTGGATATGATCCCATGCATACAATTTGATATCTAAAAAACTTAGTTTTATACACTATTTTTGCCTATAAAATTTGCATATCACACCTACCTTACCCTTTATTCAACTCAAAATCATCTAACCTATCTTATCTCATAACCTGCACATTTACCCTTTTTTCCTAGTACACCTAGCCCCAATCTTAACTATTATCTATAAACCATCAACCATTAATCCCTAACCTTAAAATGTTAACCCCAATTCTCAAAAAATAACCAAAACATTCAAACTATCAAAATCTAAACTTTAAAAATGTTTAAAATCTCAAAATCTTCAAATTTACAACATTTAACCTTTTCAAAACCAACCCCCACCATAGTTGACCATCGATGGTCATAGTGACCACCAATGATTAGGTGAAAAATCACTGATGGTAATCGACTATTGATGGTTAGGTATGACCATATATGGTCATTATGTATGACTATCGATAGAATATCGAAACCCTCCCCCCTAAACTCTCACCCAAACACTAACCAATAACTGTAACCTCACCTATACTTGACCATTACCTTACCTTAACTACCCTACCTTAACCAATTTTAGAATTCACCCACAAATTTTACCAAAATTAATCAATACCCTAATACCCTAGGTCAACCAAAACAATAACTACATACAATCAAACCATACCATGAAAATAGAAAACCACTATGTACTACAAATTCACATCTAATCTACCAATTGAAAATACCACTTACATCATTCCTCAACCATCATCAAGGATGAATCATGGGGCCCTATATCCATCTTCATCCACATTTGTGCCCACCTTGGATAGTTTTTGGTCCACTCAATCAACCCAATAATCACCTTTACCCACTAGCACTCACTATCAAATTTTTTTTCACCCAAAATGAAAAAAGCCAAATATCATAAGTCAACAAATAAAAATGAGTCTAAAAGACTCACCTTTTACTTTTGACCTCTAAAATTTTAGGGTTTTAACCCTAACCATTGATGGATAGGGTGATCATCAATGGTTGACCCCAGGCCCCCTGACCATTGATGGTCAGGATATTAGGAAATGTTTTCCCCTATCCCCAACAAGCATATTCACCTAAAATTGCTCAACACACCCACCCATGGAGACTATCTTCTCTACCCACATCAACCACCTTGTCACCTCACCATTGGTCCATTTTGGACCAACCTGGCATGCATTTTGTGATGAATTTTTCTTGGTATTTTCATTGTAGTGATAACAATTACCATGTTGACCACTTTTTGAACTTGTGCTACCTGACACATACTAGACCCACTTGTGTCTTCTTAAGAATAATTCCTACCTCAGATACCCATGATTACACCTAACCCATTTGAGTTTTTCTTGGGAGAATTTAATACCTTGGATACCCATAAAAACATAGACCTTACTTAGGAGACATGCATTTATGAGTCTTCCTAACCACCATGCCTAAATGTGGTCACACGGTCCACTTGTTACTTTTCCTTCTAATACCAACCTTGTTTTTACTAACTATGGTAACCTAGTCAATTTGTGATCTTAGCTATCATAGTTTTATTACACTTTATGCACATTTTTATGCTTCAGTTCCTAACCTATCACCCACCTTCATGATGTCCACCTTCGTCATCACCTTCACCACTCATCAAATCCACACCTAATTCTATTTTACCTCATTGATTCCCAGTTTGAATGGGAACAACTTCTCTCATGCTTAGGGAAACCAAACCTTTGACCAACAATCCATTTTTTTATCTTGTTGATACAAACTACATAACAAAAAAGGGTAAAATATAGACACCAAAAATATGCATATGATGGTTCTAAATGTCACAATCCCCCTAGACCACCTCATGAACCCCTTGGTCCTAACCTAGATTATTTAACACCAAACTAGACCTAACACTAGTCAATTTAGCCTACTAGATAAACCCAAATTTATTTTGGACCTTGACCACTGATGATCACCTTAACCATCGATGGTCAGGTTCCACTGTCTAAACTAGCTCAACTGACCCTTCAATTCTGACTTGCTTTCCTATAATTAGAATGTCTAATTCATGTGCAAGCCCATGCATGTTGAAGTTTAAATTAGATATCAAGTTGACCCCTTATTAACATCTTGTTTCACCTCTCCTTCCTTTCCTATAAGAAGAGAGGACCATGAGGTGAAAATGAATCCACTACTATCAAGAGCTTTTGCATCTAGAGCTCCATTTGTAGGTGTTCTTTCAATAATCCAATGATCTAGCCATAATGAAAGAGAGTTGAAGTGATACCAACCTTTAGCCAATAAATAAGTACTGTTACTCTACCAAAATCATGCCAGACTCCACCAATGAGCCAACCACCTTAACCATTCATCAGACTAGCCTTCTTCAAGCTAAGTATTTGCTTTCCATTATTCAATTAATTTTTTTGTATTTTGAAATTATCCCAACAAAAACCAATCTCCTAGAATTTACTTTTGTGATCCCACTAATTTGAATTTTTATTACCTAGACCCAATACATAGTAACCATCGATGGTCATGATAACCATCGATAGTCTATCCAACTGTTAACAATTACCCCAACTACTAACAATCACCTCAACTACTGATGGCCACACCAACCATCGATGATCACTATGGCAGAAAATAAAAATAATCTATTTTCACCCACCTACCCTCAACTAAATCCAACTTTCTTTTTGTCTACCTATTCACAAACCCCCAACCTATTTTTTGAAGCATACTTGGCTTGTTTAGCATTATTATTGACCTACTTATTTCTATATTAGTCATTTTAGTCTATTTTATTTAGCAATCATTTCTTGTATAAAATTTTAGTACCTTTTGATTATTGATGTACGTACTTTATATTCTATTTTATAAACTCAATTGTTTAAAATGTGTAGATTGATAGCCCCAAGAAAGCCCTTACTTTTAAGATCTAGCTAGTGCTAGGCAATCCACCCAGCTATCTATCTAACCAACCATTTGTTTTAATGCTATCTTATTTTTAGGTCATCCTCCCAAGCCAAAGAGGAGCTCTTCATAATCATCTGATTCAATGTGCACACAATCAAGTAGGTTTTTCAACCATACTCATATTAGTTTCTTCTCTTCCCTTTCTCAAAATATAAGTTAAAATTCACTAAAACACGTATGCTTTTAGATAAATGCATTTCCTTTCCTCTGAAGCTTCAATTGAATTTGTTTAGCTTTGAGTGTTACGCTAGAGTTAGTAAATGCTAGTTTTATGTGTGTTGTCATAAAAGTTAGAAGAATTGGTACTTTGATCATCTTAAGCAAAATATATTTTATGTCTTACTCTACTCTCTCTTGGATCCACCCATGAATCACTTTAGATTAGTTCATTTTGTAAATATCCACTATTTGTTTATATTTGGGTAGTAATTAGCAAAATTAAGACAATTTCACAAATATTAACAAGAATAAAGTGTCACTACATAATATATGTTATCCCTACATCAGGTTCTACTTGTAGACTTTCAAAGTGGTGACCATATCTATGTTATTGTGCTATTTCTAGTAGTTGTTGTATAAACAACTCAAGCCCTGAGTCTTCTAAGACTTACAATTGAGTTTCTTACTTTCCCCAAATTCCCTAGTGACATAGTTAGCACATTAAGTGCATCAATAGGAAGGGTATTTTTTGGCACTAGGAGGCCCTCTATGCAACTATTTTCATGCATCTTTGTAGAATTGTAGTGTACTTCATTAAATATCTACTTAATTATTTCAAAGTATGCAATTATTGTTAAAGAACACTAAGGATCTTCATTCTTTATGTGAATCTTTGCATTATTTATAGGAATATTTGCATTCTTTAAAGGATTTCATCAAAATTAGTATTCACTTATGTAAATTTGGATAAGTAATCTAGATATTTGTTTAAATTCATGCAAAGATATGTGAAATACCCTATTTTTTAGGCAAATTGAAGGTCATTTTGATCATATTTGCAAATATTGGCATAAATTTGGTAAATAATTTGGATATTTGTAAGAATTTATGTAAAGATCAATTTCTCATACTAGATCTAGGAGTTTAACATCTTTAATTGCTCTATTTTGCTTAAGATTAAGCAGAACTTTGCATAGATTTATGTTTGAATATGTTTTGGAACACTCTAATGTTATTTGATTATTGAATTATACATGGAAATGCTTTGAAATTTTGGTTTAACACTAATCTTTGTATGTTAACATGAAAATCTAACAAATATTTGTGCAGGTATTAGGTTTTAGGGCTTGAATCCTCAAAGATCAAGGTAAATTCATTTGATCTAGTTTTTTAAAGTCTTTTTTGTAAGAAGTCAATTAATATTTATGATATTTGATATATTTGAGAGAGATATTTGAAGTCCCTTTGCTCTTAGTACCCTTTTTGCATCTTGGAATTGCCAAGGATTAGAACCAGATCTTGATCTAAACCCAAAACCCCCTTAACATATTAGGAAACCCACAGGAAGGAAAGAGTAGACAAAGGTAGACATAGGAAGTCTGAAAGTCATCCAAATTCTCTATCTAACTATAATTTATAACCTCTATTGGTAGTCATGGCATGGTTAGTTGGTTCATCCATCAATGTCCTTAGACCTGTACATGATTTGCCAAGAAAGCCAGAGAAGTATTTGCCTTTCTTCACCCCCACCAATAGGTGATTGTTGAGGAGCATATAAATTCCTTTAAATCATCCTTGAGACTACTTAATATGATTCATGAGGATGTATCCTACCACCTCTTTCCCTTCACATTTAGAGATGTGGCCTATGATTGGTTCCTTAACTTCTCAGAAGATCCCATCATGATATGGAGATAGTTTAATGATACTTTTATTGCCCAATTTGGTAGGGTAGTTAGCCTGGGAGTCATTTACCAATAGTTTACCACCCTCAAAAGGGGCATGAAGGATCTAATTAGGACATTTAAAGATAGGTTCTATAATATGTATAGCCTAAAATCTCCACCTTATAATTAGCTTTGGAAATATACAATAATGACTTAGATCCAATTACAGGTGTCTTCTTAAGAAGATCTTTGAATATTGGCACATTGCCTTTGGCATATGCTGAAGCAATCCACATCGATGAGAAAATGTACCCTCAGGGGCATCCTACCTTTTCTATACCCAATTATGACCCAAATTTTCCTACTCTTAATGTCATACCCAACATGGATTAGAACCAGCCTACATTGAACCAATTAATAGTGATCAACCAATTGTCTTTGAGCCATGCTATACCTAACCAATAACTAGGATTATTTAGCCAAGAAAATGATGGAGCACATACCCAAAATAATCAAGCATTGGTACCCATAAACAATACTAATGTAAAACCATAACCTAAATCAAGAACTCAAATCCTTCAAAGGGAGAATTAGACTCAATACAAAGAACTGTTCAAAAACTTGCTAATGATTTCTTGGATCTAAAGAAATAGATGGGAAATACTAGCGAGAATTCCAATAGAAATTATAATTTCCAAAGGTATAATAGACCTTTAAATAGGTCTAAAAATAATAGAGAGCCTCATTTGAGCAAATTTCCTAAGTTAAACATCTGCAAGTTGTCATTTCCTAATTGGTGTCGAGTGCACAATACTATTAGACATGGAGAGCTAGACTGTGTTGAGTTTTGTCATGTATTTAAATCCATTCATGTCCAAATAGAGGGATTCAACATGAATCCCATTAATCAAAATAATTCTAAGAGCTTTGATAATACCAATGATACCTCTAGGGCCCTTGAATCATTTCTCATGGTTGAGACTTATGACTTTCCTAGCCAAGATGAGAATGAACCTGAAGATAATGTTGAAGAGGTACATGCTCTCCAATAGTACTAGAGGAATAACTATTCCTTGAGGAGTAAAGGTAAAAAACCACCTTTGATAAATTCCACCCCACTTAATAAACCATATACACCTCTTGATGGTAGGACAAATAATAATCCTCCATACCCCAAAGGTAAGGAGAGTCATCCAACAACAAAAAATACATGTATAACACTAAAGGGTGGATACAAAATAATGGAAGACATGAAGAAGATCAAGGAAAACATAAAATTGCACGAGCTCACACAAATCACTAAACAACATGATTTGCTTTTGAAATCCTTGAATGAAAATCCTAGCTCCAACAAAGCTAAATAGGCTCATGCAAAATGTGGTAATGTACAAGAGTAAGCATGAAGTTTCACCATTCCTATTAACTATTAGAATTTTTGGTAAGAATCTTCATAATTGCTTGCTTGATTCTAGTGCTTAAACTAACATTATGCCTCTAGGAATTTGTGAAAAAATGGGACTAAACCCAGTCAAATCAAAGAAGGTGGTGGTGAATTTGGACAAGTTAAGAGTAAAGGTGGTAGGTGAATTGTTGAATATCCATATACAACTAGCTCATGAGCCCCAAATCCAATAGTTCATAAACATTAAATTCATTGACATAACTAAAGCTTATGGATTTCTATTGAGTCATGATTAAACTAAATCCTTGAATGGATATATTTCCATTGATTATTCTCACATGTGGCTACCTTAGTGTGGGATTCCTAGTTAGATCAGGATTAACTGGGAACCCAAGATGAAATACATGACCACTAAGTTTAATTCTAAGAATGAAAAAGTAAATTGCCAATCCTCTGACTTAGGCATTTACACTTTATAAACTAATAATGCTATTACAAATGACATGATGAAAGAATAAAATAAAGGTCCCTGCACATTTTACTTTAATGGTGCATGAGCTAAACAAGGTTCTGTTGTTGAAGTTGTTCTAAAAAACTGTGAAAGCAAATAATATCTACCCTCTTATATATTATAATTATATTTCACTAATACTTTACAAAAATATGAAGCTCTTATTTTTGGACTTCAATTCATAATCAAACATAAGGTGAAATAACTGTTAAGCACAGAATATACTGAGAGGGGGGTGAATCAGTATATTATATATCTTATAAAAATTTCCCTTTATCAACTTCCACTTAATCAAACATTCAAGATATGCAATAAAACTTAAACAATAAACATCCACACAAGATAGAGAGAGACACCAGATATAACGTGGAAACCCAATGTGGGAAAAACCATAGAGAATCAATCTCAAATATATTCGTGAGAACAACCCCACAGGAGCACCATACCCCTTTGCCAAGTACAAACCTCAGCTATAATTTGTGAGCACCAACCCATAGGAGCTTCAAACCCCTTTGCTGAACACCAACCCAACAACTATTCGTGAGGACCAACCTACAAGAGCACCAACCCCTTTGCCGAGCACCAACCCAACAACAATTCATGAGAACCAACCCATAGGAGAACCAACCCCTTTGCCAAGCACCAACTCAGCAACAATTCATGAGCACCAACCCATAGGAGCACCAACCACTTGGTATACCACACACCTATCTCTCAATGTTGCTATCTCAACAAATGATAGATCAATACAACATCTTCTTCATCTCTCTCACATTTGCTCTTCTAAGCTAGATATAACAAATACAAATCATCTCTCACAATTGCTCTTCTAAGCTAGATATTACAATATCAAATCAACCTCTCACATCCATATTACAAATGGTTACTCAAGCCTTTATTTATAGCTTTCCAAATGACCTTTGGCCTTCCCCCTTTGTGACCTTTCAATTCTCATGGAAAATGGCACCAATCTTGGATGACCCTTCATATCCAAGCATTTGAAAAGTCATGTGGTGACCCTTCATGACCAAAAACGTCTTTCTCACTTTTGTCCTTATCTTTGGTGACTTTTCGTATTCCTTAAAGTGTCCCTTCATGAGAAATTCGCCCTTTACTCTTTTGTCTTCACTTGGTGACTCTTGGTATTCCCCAAGATGACTCTTCAAGGGAAAATGCATCCCATCCTTCTTTTGTCTTTATCCCGTGACTCTTCGACTTCTCCATGGGCCCTTATTTTGTCTCATATGCAAACAAAAATATATTCGTTAATATTAAATAAATATTAACTCATATTAGCCAAGATAAATAACATTAAATGCAATGGGGCCTTTATCACCAATAGTACTAAACCTTTGACATCAATGACAATATTTCCAACAATCTCCCCCTTTGTCATTGATGGCAACCTCAATCCTGAAACTGCCATATCCTATCACCTGCACATATCGTCATCTAAAAATATACAGTAACTCCCCCTTATTGTAGCAACTTGTACCTATTCCCTGTACCTATTTTTTGCACCTGTACCTATACCTATTATTCTCCCCCTTTGAAATCAATGGCAAAGGGCCTACTTGGAGCTAACACTTAGCTCCCCCTCACTTGATGCTGAACATCAATGACATGAAGTAATAGAAATTACTCCCAATTCCTCTCTCTGATCTTTGAATGTATCCTTTGATCATGCCTTTGAGAAGATATCTAACAATACATACACATTTTTTCCTATCCTTTGAGCATCTGTAATCAACTCATTTGAATATTTTCTTCTAATCTCACAACCTTCAGCATAAAACCTTAAAATCCTTGATAATTTGACTAACACTCAACAGATTATGCTTAAGGTACATGTCTTAGTTCTACCATAATCCAAACTCAAAGTACTAGAGGAATAACTATTCCTTGAGGAGTAAAGGTCAAAAACCCACCTTTGACAAATTCCACCCACTTAATAAACCTAATGAATGGATCTTTGACACTCTGATTCTTCTTCTTGATGAATGGAGATTTAAACCTCTGATCCTTTTTGACTAACTAGAACACGCTTCTGCAATACCAAGCTATGTGTCCATAGTTGTTTCACTTGTAACATATTATGGTCTCTTCATCAAAGCTTGATAGAGGAGCAAAAGAGTTGTGGCATCTGCTTGACTCTACTTGACTTTCCTTCTCGTTATTTCTAAAATTTTTATCTCTTTTTCTACATTCTAATTTCTTGTGACCATATCTATTACAATAAAAACAATAGCCATAAAAATAAGACATGTCTATATATCTCTGACCTGATTACCTTTTGTAGTTTTGTTCCTTCCAGCCTTCTCTATTTGGAATGTCCTCTGTATTCTTCACTTCTCCCCTTTTTGTGTCCTCTTGTGTAAGAGCTTCAGCATAGCTCTTTTTCTTTTGAAATTTGATCCCTATTTTATCTGAATATGCTTTTTGACTTTCCAATATCTTATTCAGCATGTTAGTGCTATCTTCAAATTTTGAATCACTGACTACTTTATCACTGACTGCTTTCTTAATATCTTCTTTTAAAGAGGAAATTTCAATAACATACCTTTCACAATCTTTTCTTGCTATTTCCAACTGTGCTGTGAGATCTTCTTCATTCTTCTTGGCTTCTTCAAAGTGTGCTTGTAGATCTTCAATCATTTACTTTGACTCTTGTTCATTTTTCTCGATCTGGTGCTTTAACCTTCGATTCTTCTTCTGAACAACTTCTAACTCTTCTAAGGCACAATTGAGTTCTCCTTCCATATCTACTTCAGCTTCCTCCTCTTCTTCTTTTTGATCATCTTCATGTATAGCCATGAATATAATCTCTTCTTCTAAATCGCTGACTCCACTATCTTTGCCTGAGCTAGGATCTTTAGAATACAGGCTCTTCTTCTCGAATCCCTTCTTAGATTTTCCTTTGAAATTCTTTGTGTATGTAGGCTTTTCTTCTTCATCATCATCTTTAACCTTATCTAGGCATCTAGCTGAAAAATGTCCAATCTTTCCATAATTAAAACATTTAAAAGGTAATTTTCCTTGATATTTACCCGTTCCTCTTTTTGTCCTGCAAATGAAAAGTGCTTCATTGTCATCTTCATCATCACTGGAACTATCACTTGATTCTTGAATCTTAGCTTTCTCCTTCTTTGATGTCTTGAAAGCTGCTTCTCTCTTTGAGGGTTTATCTTGTTCTGTCCACATCTCATATGCCGTGAGAATACCATGAAGCTCATCCATCTTCAGCTTAGCTAAATTCTTCATCTCCTCAATTTTTGAAACCTTTGCATCATATCTCATTGGTAGAGATCTCAAAACCTTTTGCACCACCGTTGATTCTTCCAATGTTTCTCCAAGATCTTGAATCTGATTTACTATCTGATCAACTAGCAAGAGATAACTTGCTATATCTTCTTCTTCTTTCATATTCAAACTTTCAAACTGCCTTCTAAAAGTCTGCAACTTAGCTTGCTGAACCTTTCCATCACCTTTGTAAATATTCTCAGTTTTACCCAAGTTTCATGAGCATATTTACATTGCATAACTTTAACAAATTCAGATTCACATAAACCACATAAAATAGCATTTAAATATTTAGCATTACATTCACTTGCCTTCTTTTCTACTAGAGTAATTGTAGATGTCTATGGCTCTTCATATTCTTCCACCACTGATTTCCATATGTCAAATCCAAGGGCCATCAAATAAGCCTTCATTCTCATGCTCCAAAAAGCATAATTCGTCCCATCAAACAAAGTTGCCTTATTTGTAGAAAATCCTTCTTGTGACCCAGCCATCGTGCTTTCCCAATCTAGCTTCAAGCTGTAAAACTTTTCAAAAAGGAACCTGCTCTGATACCAATTATTAAGCATGGAATATACTGAGAGGGGGGGGTGAATCAGTATATGATATATCTTATAAAACTTTCCCTTTATCAACTTCCACTTAATCAAACATTCAAGATATGCAATAAAACTTAAACAATAAACATCCACACAAGATAGAGAGACACACCAGATATAATGTGGAAACCGAATGTGGGAAAAACCACAGAGAATCAATCTCAAATATATTCATGAGAACAACCCCACAGGAGCACCATACCCCTTTGCCAAGTACAAACCTCAACTGCAATTCATGAGCACCAACCCACAGGAGATTCAAACCCCTTTGTCAAGCACCAACCTAGCACCTATTCATGAGTACCAACCCACAGGAGCACCAACCCCTTTGCCAAGCACCAACCTAGCAAGAATTCATGAGAACCAACCCACAGGAGCACTAACCCCTTTGCCAAGCACCAACTCAGCAACAATTCGTGAGCATCAACCCACAAGAGCATCAACCCCTTTGTGTATACCACACACCTATCTCTCAATGTTGTTATCTCAACAAATGATAGATCAATACAACATCTTCTTTTTCTCTTTTAAGCTAGATATAACAAATACAAATCATCTCTCACAATTGCTCTTCTAAGCTAGATATTACAATATCAAATCAACCTCTCACATCCATATTACAAATGGCTACTTAAGCCTTTATTTATAGCTTTCCAAATGACATTTGGCCTTCCCCCTTTGTGACCTTTCAATTCTCATGGAAAATGGCACCAATCTTGGATGACCCTTCATATCCAAGCATTTGAAATGTCATGTGGTGACCCTTCATGACCAAAAACATCTTTCCCACTTTTGTCCTTATCTTTGGTGACTTTTCGTATTCCTTAAAGTGTCCCTTCATGAGAAATTCACCCTTTACTCTTTTGTCTTCACTTGGTGACTCTTGGTATTCCCCAAGATGACTCTTCAAGGGAAAATGCATCCCATCCTTCTTTTGTCTTTATCCCGTGACTCTTTGACTTCTCCATGGGCCCTTATTTTGTCTCATATGCAACCAAAAATATATTCGTTAATATTAAATAAATATTAACTCATATTAGCCAAGATAAACAACATTAAATGCAATGGGGCATTTATCACCAATAATACTAAACCTTTGACATCAATGACAATATTTCCAACAATAACTACTAGTCTATGGTGATTCTGAATTAGTTATGAATCAAGTTAGAAAAAAATATCAGTGTAAGATTTCTTGTCGAAGAAAGTATAAATTTAGAGCTTCAGATTTAATTGAGTATTTTGACTCATTTAATATTGTTACCTTTCCTAGGAAGTAGAACTAGTTGGCAGACACTCTAGCATCAACAATGGAAAATTTGGTGCCTCTGAAGGCTCTAAGCATGTAGGAATTTACTGAGGAGATAATTTCATGACCCTCTATACTAGATAACATCAATCACTTCCAAGTTTTTGATGATGATAGGAAAATAATTGACTTCTTGTGTAATTTTGGTGTATTCAAGTCTCATATCATTGATGAATAGGAGGAAAGTTCTATAGGAAGTTCAAAGGATAATGAAAATAGAGTAATCTAGCTTAAAGATAATTGAATTCCCAAGGGCATGATCTCTTTGGAAAGGATGTTTGACTTAGATAGATGAGGAATTGAAGTTAATCGGCCCAAAGTGAGCAAAAAGGATTACAAGAAAGTTAACTTGGGAGATCTTAGGAGCGAGCAAAATGTCAACATTGCTCTAGTTTGCACTGATGAAGAGCTAAATAAAGTTTTTACCCTTTTAACTAAATTCAAGGATGTTATTGCCTAGTCATATGATGACTTCAAGATATTTGATACTAGTGTGATTACTCACACTATCCCATTGAAAGAGACTTACAAACCCTTTAGAAAAAGATAGAGGCTAGTGAATCTAGTGCTAGAACCCCTCATTTACAAAGAAGTGAAGAAATTTCTTGATGTCAAGATAATCTTCCCCATATGGCACTCGACATGGGTTGCCAAGCTTGTGCCAATCTAAAAGAAGAATGGATAAAATAGACTCTGTGTTGATTATTGGAACTTAAACAGATCCTCAAAGAAAAATAATTATCCTTTGCCATCTTTGGATGAGGCCATTCAATTGGTGAATGGATCTGTAATGACATCATTCCTTGATAGTTTTCTAGACTACAACCAAGTCTTGGTGAATGAAAGTAACAAAATGAAGATTGCTTTCACAACCAAGTGGGGAACATTTGCATACAAATGAATGCCATTTGGATTTATCAACATAGGAAAAACTTTCCGATGATTGATGGACCATGTATTCTATGGATTAATAGGTAAGTGAATTATTATTTACATGGATGATCTAACAATTTTTTCTAAAAATAGGGAAGATCACATGATGCATTTAGAGAAAGTGTTGGAGAAGTACAAAAGGTATGGCATTTCCTTAAATCCCAAGAAAACTATATTTTGTTTGACTGAAGGTAAAATCTTAGGACATGTAATCACTCAAGAAGGTATGACTATTGACCCTGATAGGATCCATGCAATTTCAAAGGTATAAGTTCCTAATAGCAAAAAAGAGTTAAAATCCTTCTTTGGAAAAAATAATTTTGTAAGAAATCTTATCTCTAATTTTGCAAAGATTATGAGACCGCTCAATGCCATGCTAAAGAAAGATGAAAGGATAGAATGGACCACTAAATCAAAGAATGACTTTCAAGACATCATAGATGTTATTGTTGAAGCTTTTTTCTTGATAAGTCCTAATTTTAGCAAAGATTTTTATTTATACTATTTTACTTCTGATCATACCATTGTTGTTGTCTTAACATAGAAAGAATATGACAAAGAGCACCCCATATCCTTCATGAGCACCAATTTGAAGAACACAAAGTTGAACTATCCTATTTTGGATAAGTAAAGATTACACACTAGTAAAGGCTATCAATAAGTTTAGGCACTGCATTGAGGAATAAGACATATGTTATAATGTCTGATCCAACTATCAAGTTGATGTTGGGACATAATGAACTTGGAGAAAGAAGAGGGAAGTGGTTGACCAAACTTCAATAATATGACTTAGAAATAAAATCTGCCAAGTTAGTTAGAGGTTAAGGTCTAATCTAACTCATTGCAAATATTGATCCCCACATTGATGTTTTTCAAGTTGAAGCAAGTCAAGTATCTAGAGGGGATTGGTACTAGGATATTGTTCATTTCCTATTGCATGGAGTGTATCCCCCACAACTTCAAATAGAAAAAAGGGCCCTTAGGCTTAGATCAACTCATTTTATGATGAAAATAGGAGTCCTCTTTAGAAAAAATTATGAAGGGGTCTATCTAATGTGTGTTTCTATAGCTGAAGCTACCAAAATTGTGGACATTTTCCAATACAAATTGGGAATTGGTCACCCTTTATGGAATACCAAAGTACACAAGATATTGAGAGTTGGCTACTATTGGCTAACTATATTCAAGGATGCACATGCTCATGTGTGAATAGGCCACCAATGTTAAATATATGATTGAAGAGAGGTAAAGGCATCCATGCCTTTGCAACTAGTAATTGAAATGAATCCATTTACATAATGGGGCCTTGACTTCATAGGAATAATTAATCCCAACTCCTTGATGGGACATAAATTTGTACTCACTACCACAAACTACTGCACTAAGTGTACCAAAGCAATAATCACCAAAAATAGTAAAATAATTGATGACATTAAATTTATAAAAGAGAATATCATCACTCGGTTTAGGATGCCCCTATCTCTGGTACGTGATAATGGCCCAACCTTCACATAGACTAAATTCATTGAATGGGCCTATGATAATTAGATAGTCATTAAATATACTTCAAACTACTACCCTTAGGGTAATGGAGTCATAGAATCTGTATACATATAATATTTTGAAACTTTTATTGATTAATGACACTTTGTATCTTGCAAGAACTTGTCAAGTCTCAATATATCTAAGTACATGCCTAAAGGGGTGCACCAAGAAAGGGGTGGGTAGACCATCAGTGCTTCATAAGATTATTGTTCCTTTTTCCACTTACCATCTACACATTAGCTTCCTAAAAACTTGAACCCTAAGCTTATTTCTCTCTTTCCTATCCATTTCAGTCATTATCATGTTTTATTCCTTCATTTCTTACCTTGTTATTCTTTTGACCTATTTAGCAAATTAGATCAACCTGGTCGACCTAGTGTGTTTTGGGGAAAATTTAGGCCTTTATGCTTGATAACCTTCTAGCTAACCTAATACAAACTTTATACATTAGCCCAAAAATGTGCTAGGTCAACTTGGTCGATCTAGTATAGCCGACATGTCCAAAACAAATTAGGTAAGTACTACTATAAATATAAGGTAATTCCTTACCATTTGAAGATAGAGTTGAATTATGTGAATAATTGCAAATCAACATATGCTTATTGACCATTCTACTTGAGGAATAAAGGTTTAGGGTTCAATAATTTTTGTAGAGCTTTGATCTTGTCTTGTGGAGAAGTCTTTGGGATGCTTAGGTAGGTTGTGTAGCCTAGAGCTGATTTATCTTGGTTATCCTTACAAACCATAACAATCTCTTGCGAAGCACCTTGGCCAAGGGAGAGATTGAGGCTCGACAGGTTCATCTTCAAATGTAAGTATTCCTAACTTTATTTCTCCTTTGTAAAAGTAGATATATAATGTAATATGTATTCTTCTCTTCTATGTATTAAGATTATGTATACATTGATGTGAGTATATGTCTCCTATGCATGTTTAGTTTAGTTATTGTTATTTTTTTTATTCTAACCCCCACTTTGTGCCACAAGATTTGGTGCACACTAGATTAGTTTAATTTTCTTGTTATTAGAATTATTTACTTTCTTGTTTATTAGTATAAGTGAAATATCAAATCATATGACTCTTTTAAGGTTGTTGTGCAATTGTGTTAGATTGGTGGCTTTGAAACCCTTCCTAGCATGATATGTTGTGACAAACGATACAAGTGATCCCTTAATCAAGTCTAGTGGATCCCCATATTGGTCATGCTCCCTCTTAACAAGTGTATATCCAATTGGAAGTGTAGGTGTGCTCTACCTTATCTGACCTAGGATTAGTTCATGTACATCATGTAATTCTTACTACATACATTCTAGTGAACCCGACGTGAACTAACTATTGCAAGATTTGTTCACTTTTACTTTCATTTATTTTTCATTTTTATCATATATTTTGACATACTGGTTCAATTATGTCGACCCAATTATTTTTATCTGTGCACAAGAATAGGTAACTAGATCAATCAGCTCAACCCAGTATAAGATTTAAATTTTTTTAGACTTATAATTCAGCCTACTAGGTCAACCATCTTGACCCAGTGCATTTTATGACATCCTTTTAACCCTACTAGGTTGACCAGGTCAACCTAGTGCATTTCTATCACTTTTTTAGTTGGTTTTTGTATTGCTTGGTCTATCAGCTCAACCCAATTTATAGATTTTTGATAAATTTCTCTAAGGTTCTTAATCAACAATCTCCTTCATTTCCATCTCTGAACCATCAAGGTTATTATTTTATTCTCTATCTCTTTTTATTCTATATTCCTTTCAAGTTTGCAATCTTCAAAACTACCCCTACACAACCAATTAGATCAACTTGGTTAACCTAGTTTGATGTTTTATGTGCTATCTAAAACAACCAGGTTGACCTAGTAGGTTTTCTAGACTCTATTTTTAGCATTAATAACTTGACACTATCAACCTAGTTCTGTATGTTGACCTTGTTTCAAAGTTGGAATTCACATTGTATGTTAATCACATCTTTTCTTTTAGTTGTTTGTATGCTTAGAATAGTTCACATAGTATAATTAAGAGGTTTTTAATTAACCACTTAGTTTCACTATTTCTATTTTATTTACTCATAACCAAATCATATAATATCAACAAGCATTTTAAAATTTGACTACCCAGGCCAACCTACTTAGATTTCATCACCAAGGGGGAAGTCGACTTGATGCTCTGGTCAAGTATAAAGTTTGTTTAATGGTATATTATAGATAAGCACCCAACACCCTTATCACTATGGTGTGTGAAGTAAGGGGATGGCCCCAATACCAAGCTTGTATCATTGCCACTATAGTCCCTTTCATCTATAACTCACCTGAAACCATCCATAGATTGTTATCTAGTACCTTGATTACAACCAAATCCCTATCATTTAAAATTATTCTTAATAATCTAATTAACATTGTAGTTTGACCAATCAGCTATCTTTACTTTCCAAGTTTTCTACTTACTCTTTACTTAATTATGTGTGAAAGAACTTGCATTATCTAGCATTGGTGTAAGGTTTTGCTTTGTGTGTATCAATTAGATTAGCCAACATCAATTCAATTGACTATATATTTAATATCAACATTTTATTTCTTAGATCAATAATAAATTGTCTTGTTTTATTTTACAAACTTTATTATCAGCTCTTTCTTTTACTTCTTGTTCACTACACTAGGATGACCTAGTCAACCTAGCATCTTTTTTAGCCCCTGTACACTGCACTAGGTCAACCTCATCAACCTAACACTATTTACAATCTTTTTTCCCCTTTATGTTAGTTGTTGTTATCTGTACTAGGTTGATCCTATGGACCATGTATAGTTTCATAGTCCCTATTTTACACTAGTTCGATTAGGTTGACCTAGTTTTATTTCAGTCACTTTCTGATTCTTTGCTTTCTCTTCTTTCCTTTCTTCTCCTTTCATCATGGACTATCTATTTGGTGATAAAACTAAATTTTAGTCAATAGACATGATGTAATTTACTAAATCCTAATATGACATCTCATAGACAAAGTAGGGTTCCTTTCGAGAATGTTAGTAATGTTCATTTTGTAACCCATACAATGAACTATGGGAATCTTCATACTTATTTATAGCAAAACCCTCTCTTATTTTAGAGGATCAACTTGAGTTATAGTATACTCATGAAATGATTTTCTTTATCATTGAATTACATCAACATAGAGGGAAAGATCCATCTACCATCTATAACCTCATGATTAGCCATCAAGTTGAAGAACCTCATTCTCCTACTTCCACTTTCTTAACTAGATTTAGGGGTATTGATTTATTTGATTCTCAACATCTTCCTTCAATATTTAATCCTTGTTATGCCATGAAATCTTCATCCTTAACTTCTTCTAGCTCCATGCCTAGTATCTCAACTAACATGGTAGGTTTTATCTAGTAGGCCTCTCCTAAGATCCACTATCCTTAATCCTTCTACTAGTTCATCATTTGCTACCCAAGGTACTCATGCTTTTAGCGATTCTTCTTCTCAACCATTTCCTAGTCCATCTTTTACTTCACAATCAAAATTTTCCACTAGTGCCTCAAATTCTCATAGCTCTTCTCAAGCTCATATCAACACTAATAGTGGTACCCAAGCCACTAATACCAACACAAACACCAATACTACTTATTCTAATAACACTAATCAAACTCATTAACTATTATTAAAAAATCTCAATCAAATGAATGCATTCTAATATCATAATATGAATCAAATGATACGAATGAAAAACCATCTTCTTAATCTTTAATCCAATTCTCAACCAATGACTTGGGGCACACATAACTAAAGTGTTCCTCCTCTCCCTCTTTGATATTCTCAAGGCAATATCATTACTCAACCTCCATTAGTCAAAAAATCCATCAAGCATTTTAAAAATAAACCTCTTATAACTCAAATTGCTAACATTGACATTGGAGGTATAACACCTACAATCTCTTAAAATGGATCAACCAATCCTAACCTTCATCTTAAGACATTTGGAAATATTTATAAGGATTGGATAAAATTAAACACCTTTGTTGCTACCAAAATCCTTTCCAAAAAACTCACAAGTGATTCTTTGGATTGGTATAATAAACTTAGACCTCATTCTATTACTAGTTCGAGAAGATTTAGTGAATGCTTTAGTACAAGAATTCCAAACTAATGATCTTCCTAAAAACACTTTGGCCCATTTCATCAATTGTAAACAAAACTACCTAAGAATTTTTTAAACAATGGAATACTTTGTCAAATAAGTGTGAACATAACATGGGTGATGATAATCTCTTTCATCTCTTTACCAATTTTCTTTATCATAAATTACAATATCAAGTATGCACCCTATCTTCACGTACCTTGGAGGAGGCCATTGACCAAGATAAATGACAAGATTTCCTTATGCATAAATTTGAGCCACCCCAACCTTCCATGGGTCCTTATCTATTACTTAAAAATAAAAATCACAATATTACTGATGATGGTGGTACCAATTCATATTATACCATCCATAATGTTCAAGCTATCTTTCCTACCACTTCTTCAAAACTAGATCCTTCTCAACAATATACTAATCCTCATTTCTCTTCACCAAATAACATTAATTTTCATAAATATCATTCCTTAGTTGAATTGCTTAAATTTCTACCTAAGCATCTTCATCAAGATATTGACCCTACTCATCTTATGAAAACCTAGCATGATCCTAGCAAGTTTTTTTGGTTTCATGCTAGTTGGGGTCACTCTCATGAGACCTATAGACAACTTCATAATTTAGCTATGGAATTTCTTCTTGGACCTAATTTTGATCATTATTATATCATTTGAAAGTGTCAACAAGCTTATGAGATTACTTTCAAAGACTATAAATCACATGATAAAGCTCAAGCCCTGAATCAAGCAAACACTCATTTAGCTATTTATAAAGATCCTTTATTGAATCATCAACCTATTCAAGAAAACCAAGATAAGCCCACCCCTTCCACCAAAAATATAGAAAGTCTTGTTGAAACAACTTTCAAATAAAATGTGGTTAACATGACTAATATACAAAGGGTGGTGGCTTTCATCGATTCTCAACCTATCTACACCCCACCTCCTTTTAAAATATGTCATGTTATCCAAAATTATTCTCCAACTCATGTAAATGACTAATATACAAAGGGTGGTGGCTTTCATCAATTATCAACTTATCTAGACCCCACATCCTTTTAATATAAATGACTGATATACATGACTAATATACAAAGGGTGGTGGCTTTCATTGATTCTCAACCTATCTACACTCCATCTCTTTTTAAAATATGTCATGTTATCCAAAATTCTTCTCCAACTCATTTAAATGACTTGGGGAAAGGTATGAACTTTGATGATAGTTTAATTTTATTCTCTCGTAGATAACACATCCCATTCATTTTCTACCATTATTCCATCATCTTCTAATACCGATCATAATCAATGTTCTAATGAAAAATCAACATTCTATTAACAATTCTTCCAAACTTCAAGATCAATCTAAACTAACTACTTCTTTATCAACAAATGATTTAAAACCTTCTTCTAAACCTTCTCATTCTTATCAAAATAATTTTCAATGTTCTTTAGCTCCTCCTTCCTAAGACCTCCTTAACCATTACATGCCTATATCTAACAATATTCTCCTGGGTTATGATGAGTGGGATCCCATTATGGAGCTCACTAATCTCCAATATCAAAGTCCATTTCTTGAGCTTATGAGGACCACTCCCCATCATCTAAACCATCTTATGCAACTCTTATTTGAGATGAATGTCCATCATCCTCCCTTAGTAGGATTGGAGGTAGCCTTAACTGGTTTGAAGGATAGTATCTTGCAATAATGTGAAGAGATGTCCATCAATGTTGATGAAACTATTGACACTTCTCTTTCTTTAAAATTTACTATCTCATCTATGATTCTCAATGAGAATTTTTCTTCATGCAAATGATCCTCCTTCATTTATTGGCATCCAAATAGGTAATATCTAAGTTAAATGGGCATTAATTGATGAGGGTTCTAACACTTGTGTTACTTCTCTTGATTTCATTAAGACCCCTAGATATTTAGAATGCAATCTTAAGTCTACACATAGCACCTACCAAGGATATGATAGAAGTCAAATGCATCCTCTTGGGTGTGTGTGGCTTTCTATTACTATCCCCCTATCACCGTTCATGTAAAAGTGATGATCTTTAACTTTCCCCTTTCTTATAACATCTTTCTTGGTAGGCTGTGGGCTCATTGTATGCGAGATATTGCTTCTTCCACCTACCAATGCATTAAATTCCATCATAAGGGAGCCATTTAAAGGATTTAAAGAGATACTAACCCTTGGAATTTTGAACAATTCCAATATTATGGTGTTTTCAAGATTCCCACTCTTGAGCCTTTGCCTAGCATTCCATTTTATGAGTCAAAACATTTAAATTTTCTTGTCAACTCAATCAGAGGTTATAATGGGCATCTTGAGCTCATTGGTGAAATTCCTTCCAACCTTTTAAACTCTGATGATGATGAGCCTGATGAGATTAACTTAAATATCAAAAGTTCCAATCTAACACCTCATCTCATCTCATACTTCTTCCTTGCAATCTCATTTTCATAAACCTCCTTATGATGATATTCCCTACTATTTCAGATTTAAAATCTTGATTATCACTATGGCCTCAAATTTTTCAAAAGGTGCATTTTATCAATCACTCAAACCTTGATTAGGTTTACTAATTCTATTTTGGGCATGTTTTTTTTTTTCTCAATTTATCGAGCCTCATTTATCCATTTTATGAGCCATCTATAACACCAGGAAGTCAACTTCGACCTATTGCAATGGTACCATCAATTTTGGGTAATTTTGGGCCAATGAAATTTTCCATATTTCTTATCTCTAACTTTGATAAAGTGTTTTTAATTAAAAAAATCTAACTTGTTTTCTTATCAGTAACATAGCAAGTGGAGGTCAATGGAGTTGGTGACTGCACTGATGGCTTTCAACTACATCTTGGATGGAAATGGCTTATCCATTAGAATTGGATATATATATATATATATATATATATATATATATATATATATATATATATATATAGAATCCAATATATATATATATATATATATATATATATATATATATATATATATATATATATATTTGTTTTTTGACTTTCAAAGGGTTGTATTTTCTCTCTATGAATACAATATTGGGCTAGTCACTTTTTATTAATTTGTAACATAATTTCTCTCCTTATTTTGCTCCCAAGGGTTATGTTGCCCAAATTTTTACTCAAATGACAAATTTAAACCTTATTTGTGTTATTCAAATAAACATTATTATTAATTAAAGATATGGAATTGGTGTTTATCACTTGTGCGTGAAATATAGTGGTCTTGTTATTTCTTCCTAGCTTTCTATTCCTCACACTCTAGCGTTGATTTCCATTCATGGTTGTGTAAATAGTGTCCAGATAAGGTATTAGTTTATGGGTTGCATTTGTTTAAATGAATCTAATTAAATTTCATTTTAACAATCTTCTCTTCCATTTTCCCTCTTTCTTTTGCTCTTTTTTATTTAATCAGTTAAGCTAGGGTTGTTGGGAAATACGGAAGCACAATTGATTACCATATACAAGCAACTTAAATATACGGAATTAAACTAGAAGTAACAAGTAACTAGAAACTAGAAACAACATAAAATATGAGAGACAATACACAACTTGTATTAATACTCATCCAAAAAAGAATACAATAAAGAAGATGCCACTTCTTCTCCACACCTCTCAGAGGCTTCCCACACCTCAAGTGTACAGTACTTCTTTCCTCAAATCTCTCTCTCTTATGGTCCCAACACACAACTCAAACACAGAGTTGGTGTTCACCTCCAACTAGTCAGTATCCACTACTGCCAGTACACCATTGCTCCACGCACTCTACAAGTGCTCCACGCACTCCAAGTAGATCTCCCCTGAATTGCAACAACCTGCAACCCAAACAATCTTACTTATGGAAGGAACTACCTTACCTTCCTCTTTGCTCTCCAACTGAGTACACACCATACTCCAAGTAGATCCTGCATGATCCTGCTCCCTGTTGTGTTGCTGTCCTCCCTAATCTTGCACACCTACAAATCAATCTAGTTCTACACACCTGCAAACCTGGATCTTTCACACACATACACCTACAGATCAATGATCTTACTTACCATGCAGATTTAATGTAGCCATGCACACCTGCTGACCAAGATCATACATATATGAAGAACCCCTCTGATTCTCCAAACCAGTACCCACACTTGGCACTGTGGCACTAGGAGGAACACACCATGCTCTCTTCACACATAGAAGGAGCTAATATTTTGCTCTCTTAATCTCTAGCACCAATTACAATACAGCCCATGAGTCTCTTAAATAGATCTCATGCAAACAATAATTAGACACCTAATTACAATAATTAGATCTGTAGCTCCTAGTCTAAAATTGGCTCTTAACATGCAAACACCTGGTTCGTTAACTAACTGTCTGTAACACTCATAGTTTTGAACTGCACAGGTGATCGACATCGGTCCCTATCTACCTAGAGATGACTGACGTCGGCTGATCCCTAACCAACATCGATTGTTTTTCCTGTCTAATCCTGCTGACATCAATTGGCTTGATCGATGCCAGTGTCTGTGACACTTCAGCAACCTCCTTCTCTATTTGCATCAATGAAGCTTTTAGCTCCATAACCTAACAATCTCCCACTTGGAGATAAATAGCTGCACTATACCTATACCTGTACCCCATTGTTTCTACCTCAAATTTGCTTTTCAGACTTAAGAAAAAGAAACTAAAAGAAAGTAATGGACAAGGCTTGGGAAGTACCTGGACTAAAGATTGTGCACCGTAAATCCAGACGTTCGTGGGCACTCCTCTTTGGCTGTGGAGGAATGACACCTGCAAGAAAAAAAGGAAACTAGGACAAGAAAAATGTTAGACAGATAGGCAGTGGGTTGCCAAGCAAAGGCTTGTTCCCAGAAGTGTAAAAACTTCCTTAAGGGAGGTCAACCCACTGTTTTGATGAGATAAGTGACTGATAAAAGACAGAATGCCAGAATACAGAAGTGATAAAGAAAGTAGAAAGGAAAGAAGAAAGCAAAATGATTACCTGAATGAAGGAGTTGGGCTGAAGACAGTCGCCGAGGTCAGAAATGTCACCGGCGTCGGTTATCTGATCTGTCGGCGTCGGCTATCCTGCCGACGTCAGTTGGGGAAGTGACCGGCGTCGGTCGGGGTTGTGGCCTGTAGTCGGGTTTGAGCAGGGTCTGGTCTGAGTCTTGCTCTGTGGTCTGTCTGTGGACGGGTTTGAGTTTGATGGACGGGTCTGAGTCTGATGGACGGGTCTGTGGATGGTCTTAGGCAAAGATACAGGGGAGAGGAAGAGACACAGAGGACAGGGAAGAGGAGGATTCACAGAGGAAGGGGCCTGAGAAGGCTTTGCAGCCTCTCAGGGGGAGGGACAAAGGAAGAGACACAGAGGACAATAGAAGATAGATGATTAAACTGAAGAAATGAAATAAAAACCAGACTAGCTTACCTTTAGCCTGCTGAATGAAGAGAGAAGAAGATGTTGCTGGAGCCACGGAAGAGTTGCTGCAAGGAGAAGATACTGATCCAGGGCCTTTTTCACCTGTTGCTGCTGCTGTACGAGGTTAAGACAGAGGGGAGATGAGAGCCAAAGCACCGAGAGAAGCTGTTTGCAAGCTCAAGAGTCTAGGGGGTGCAACGGATGCAGAAGGGGATAATGAAGGCTGCCGACGCCGGCAGTTTCACCGACGTCGGCCGAAGGGTTGCCGACGTCGGCGGTCGCAGGATGGGCACAGAGGCTAAAAATAGCCTCTGCCCACTCTTGCACGCCGCCGAGCGAGGGGTCATGGGCAGAGCGGTCACAAGGATGCCAAAATGGATGAGGGGGGATATAATGGTGAGATTTGGGCTAATAAATGCTAGGGGAAGGTGGAGGGATTCAAGGGAGGATCCAAGGAGGCAAGGGTAGGGTGGAAAGGGGGCCTCATTAAATTAAAAATAGATGTTAATTTCTAATTAATAAGACTTAGGTGGGTTAGGGACCAAGGAGGACTAGGAGGGAGAAAGGACCAAGGGGGAGAACCAAGGTGCAGACACGTTTGCGGTGTCTACATTTGCCCCTTTTTGTCTTGTTGGTTGTTCTAGACGAACTGCAAGACAAAAACAGGAGTTGGTTACCCCAGAAAAAGGATGAGGTGTTCCCCCCTCAAAGCGATAGTCGAGAGAAGGGAACCGAAGATCGAGTGTCGATTTGACAGAGAAATGGATAGAAGAGAGTGAGTGAAAACGCTGCCATAGTCATGATTGCGTGTAGTCCACTTCACGAGAGGGTCAGGTCAAATTGTCGCATGGTCAAGGGTCAAGGAGTGCCAAAATTGAAGTAACCGGGCCCCATCATTTAGTCATCTGCTGATCGGGTCACTCAATCTAAGCTGAAGCTCCAAATGGTCATCGTGTCCCAGGTATCCAGGGCTCAGGAAGTGCTCCCAAAAACATGAAAAAGCCACAAGTAGTAGGGATCAACTGGCTCGTGATCCTACACTTGTGAAGGGTCAAAAAAGTCTGCGAACAATCCTGCTAACCAGCCGTGGAATAGCATATACGCAAAAACAACCAAGGAAACATTGGCTTGGAAGAAGGTCAAAGAAGAAGGAGATAGGCATGGTCGCCAATGGTCATTGGTCAAGAGGATGGATGGACGAAAGGATGTGGCCGAGCTAACCCCAGAAGACCCCATGTCAACTGAGTGTTGCCTACATAGCCCTGGTGATAGGGCCTCAGGCCGATGTAGTTCTCCCTAAAAGGGAGGGAGGGTCAGAGGGATTGATTGGTCTTGGTCAAAGTCGATGACTGGATGTGGACAAAGGTCTTGGTCAAAGGGTCTTGGTCAAAGGTGACGAAGTTGGGCGTGATAAGAGTCAAAGAAGAGAAGGTTTGTCCATCATAGAGACGAACAAATGGGGGTGGTTGAGCTAACCTCAGAAGATGTGGTATCTGAGTGCTGCCTACATAGCCCTTGTCCTAGGGCCTCAGACCAATGTAGTTCGGACAAAGAGGGTCAAAATGGTCGATGATGAGATTGGTCATGTGTTGAAATGATGAGGATAAAAGGATGCTACAGATGGTGTATTCTGTAGAAGTGGTCGAGAGTCTTTCATCTCTAGCAAGTTTCCATAGTCGCGATGGATGTATGCTAAAAATGAATAAAAGGGTCTATTTATGCTTCAGCAAGTATTGGTTTATGCTTAACATAAATTGGGTCTGGTCGGTAGTTTCCATGTGTATTGGTGTCCATGGGAACTATGTGAAAAGGACAAGGATGATGTCTGATGTCATGTTGAAAATGATGAAAATGGCTGGATTGAAAAATGTTGAAGTTGGCTTGGTTTAAGGATGAGTCGACAATAGACGTGGCCAAAGCATGACCAAAGTGCAGAGAAAAGATGAAAGGCAAATTGCTCTTTCATTGACAAGGACCAGAAAGGAAGCATAGATAGGGGTGATTAGAACCAAAGCCCCATTCATGCATTGCATCGTTGACCAGTGTTGAGTTAGAACGGTAATCGAATCACTTTGAAATTAAAGTGAGCTCGAAGTCCCTTGAGCCGGTGATAGGAGGAGGATAGGGTAACCCAGTGTAAGAGCAGGAATAACCTTGCCCCTTTTATAGGAGACCCTGAGACAACTACAAGCCAATGTCCGTGACTCGTTTTTTTTTTTTTTTTTTGCGCAGACTGATCGATGCGGGAAGCCTGCATAGAGATGTCATTTGATGTAATGGTCATGTTGTGAAGCTAATCGATGCGGGAAGCTTCTAAAATAGTTGCTATTTATTGCCAGAGTAGTCATAGCCATCCTTCGAGGGAGTGGTCTATATTTTTGTTTGATAATGTTTGAAAAGTTGGCCTAGCTGTCCTTCAAGGGATCAGTCTAGTAATACAGCAATGATAGTACAGCTGTCCTTCGAGGGATCAGTCTGTCTTTTTTAATTTGACTTGATTTAGAGACCATGGATATGTTTTGACATCTTGCTTTGGATATATTGATAGAAATGAGAGTCACGGACAAGACTGTAGAAGCTCAAGGACGCCCCTTTTATTAGGACAAAGCATCACTGCATCCTAAAAGGGTTGTAGAGGACTTGTTAAGGGGGAATAGGGTTGAAAGGGATGAGGATTAAGAGGACAAGGATTGCTCAAGGGACGAGCTCAAGTTACGTGTCAAGCAGACGAGTACTCGACTAGCATAAGAAAGGTCGAAGATGCAACGCATTAAGAGGCTCAGGTTCTGGCCGTCCGTCAAGGGAAGACAGACGATAAGTCCCTGACCCATACTTGTGCGTGATGATAAAAGGTCCAAGCCAATTGGGGGTGAATTTGCCTCGTTTACTTCGCTCCATATTGGTCACGTGCTGATTCTCTTTGAGGATGAGGTCTCCGATGTTGAAATCTCATTCTCGCAGATTTTTGTCGTAGGCCCGCTTTATGCGACTTTGGTAGACATGGAGATGATTAAGGGCAGCCAGACGGCGCTCGTCGAGTAACTCAAGTTGAGCTAGGCGATCTTGACGAAAGTCGTCGTTGGAGAGAATGTCATGCAGGGAGATACGAAGAGACGGGATCTGTACTTCAAGAGGTAAGACAGCCTCTGTTCCGTACACAAGAGAAAAGGGAGTAACACCCGTAGAGGTTCGGATGCTAGTGCGGTAGGCCCACAAAGCGAAGGGGATATGAACGTGCCAATCCCTTCCTGTATCGTCGACCACCTTCATGAGAATTTTGGTGAGAATTTTGTTGGAAGCCTCGGCCTGCCCATTTGCTTGTGGGTAGTAAGGCGAAGAAAAGCTGAGTTTGATGCCAAATGAGTCGCATAGTTTTTAGACAGTCTTGTTTTTGAAGGACTTGCCATTGTCGGTGATGATTTTGTGAGGGACACCGAAACGACAGATGATGTGGCTGCTGATGAAGTCAACAATTTTGTCGGCTTTTGTGGAGACAAGAGGAATGGCTTCCACCCACTTGGTGAAATACTCAGTGGCAGTGATGATGGACTGATGACGAAGAGACGAGTGAGGGTTGATCTCACCGATGAGATCCAAGCCCCACTGAGAGAAAGGCCAAAAATCCTGAGCGACTTGCAAGGCGTGGCTAGGGAGATGAAGTAGGTTAGAGTGCTGCTGACACTTGATACAATGCCGAACATAATCGCTACAGTCTTGATGAAGGGTGGGCCAATAATAACCCAGGCGAAGGAGGTGCTTGGCAACCGAGTTTCCACTGAAGTGCCCACCACAAATCCCGTCGTGGACTTGCTTTATGGCATGAGAAGTTTCATCGGAGGTTAGACAGCGAAGAAGGAGACCGTCAAAGCCTCGCTTATAAAGAAGACCCCCTAGCATGGTATAGCGAGCTATGCGCGTGATGAAGGCTCGCCGCGCATTGCTAGAGAGGTTGGGAGGAGTGACAGAAAGAGACAAGTAGTCCACAAGTTGCTTATACCAGTCATCTTGTGGGCTAGAATTGATAGTGTTGATATGGTCGATGTGAGGAGAGATGTATGAAGGCAAAGGTACGCAATGCACTGTGACAAAAAGGTGGGATGATGATGATGAAGACGGGATATGCGAAGCAAGAGAAGCCATGGTGTCGGCAAACTTGTTCGTAGAGCGTGGAATAGTCTGCAAGAGGTAATGGTCGAAATATGCCAAAAGAGTGTCAGCATGATTCTTATACCTCTGTAAAACTTTGTTTTTACAGAGATACAAACCGTTAACTTGATTAACGATGAGCTGTGAGTCGCCGAAGATGTTGATAGACTTGATGTGGAGGGAAAGGGCAGTCTGAAGTCCCAAAATTAAGGCCTCGTATTCGGCCATATTATTGGTACAATCAAAGTCAAGCTTGAAAGATAGAGGCAAGGGCTCCCCATCGAGTGGGATGAGGATGACCCCCGCACCCCCACCGAGTTGACATTTAGAGCCGTCAAAGAACATAGTCATCTGGTAGACGGTGTCATCGGTGGAAAGGGTAGCGATAGACTCGTCAGGGAACTCACAGTGTGAAGGTTGGTTGTCAGGAAGAGGGGCATCTGCCAGTTGGTCAGCAATGGTTTGCCCCTTGATAGATTTCTGTTAGATGAATACGAAGTCAAACTCAGTAAGCAGCATGAGCCACCGAGCCATACGTTGATTTTGATATGGCTTGGAGTGCATGTACTTGAGAGGGTCAGTGTGAGTGACGACAAAGGTTTTGTGATTGAGAAGATAGTGGCGGAGCTTGGTAGTGGAAAAGACTAATGCCAAACAGAGTTTCTCGGTATGAGTATACCGAGTTTCATAGTCGACCAGTGTTCGACTGATGTAGTAAACCGCTTGCTCACGATGATGCTCGTCTCGGTGCGCGATCATGGCACCTAACGAATGGTTGGTAGCAGAGATATAAAGGTAGAAGGGTTGGTCGTCCTTAGGTGGAATGAGGACTGGTGGAGAGACCAGATAGCCTTTGAGGGCTTCAAAAGCCTCTTGACAGCCCTTATCCCATTTAAAGGAGACGTCTTTCTTAAGGAGGTGATGAAAAGGTTGGCAGCGGTCTGAAAGCTGCGAGATGAAACGACGAATGGACTGGAGCTTCCCTTGGAGACTGCGAAGCTGCTTGAGATTGGTCGGGGGTGGCATTTCGAGAATAGCGTGGATCTTGGCGGGATCTATCTCGATACCACGGAAGGAAACGATGAAGCCGAGAAGTTTGCCTGAGAGGACCCCAAAGACACACTTCTTGGGGTTGAGGCGGACATTGTATTGAAGAAGACGAGAGAAGATGATTGCGAGAATGGTCAAGTGGTCGCAGCGGAGCTTGGACTTGCCGAGAAGGTCATCCACATAGTCCTCCATGATTTTGTGGAGGAGATCGTGGAAAATGTAGGTCATGGCACGCTGATAAGTGGCACCAGCATTTTTCAGGTTGAAAGGCATGACTCGATAGCAGAAAGTCCCCCATGGGGTGATAAAGGTAGTCTTATGCTGGTCTTCCGGTGCGATCAGGATTTGATTGTATCCTGAAAACCCATCCATGAGAGATAGCATCTCATGGCCAGCCGTAAGATCAACAAGCTGGTCAATGTTAGGAAGAGGAAAGTCATCTTTGGGACAGGCTAGGTTAAGGTCGCGATAGTCCGCGCAGATCCGAATCCCCCCAGTTGCTTTAGTAACTGGGACGATGTTAGAGACCCACTGTGGATAATTGATGGGTTGGATGAAGGAGACAGAAAGAAGGCGCTGAAGCTCCTCTTTGACAAGAAGCGCAACGCGAGGATGCATCTTTCAAAGCTTCTGCCTAACAAGCTTAGCCTCTGGTTTGGTGACAATGTTATGGGTAGCAATGGTGGGGTCGATGCCAGGCATGTCGCTGTAGGTCCAGGCAAAGGCCTTGCTATGGTTGGAAAGGAACTGGGCATAGTCAAGCTGCTCCTGAGCATCTAAAGATTGGCCAATCTTTAAGACGTGAGGAACATCGGAAGAAGAAGGGAGGTTGATGTCAATGGTGGATTCATTTAACATAACCTGGGTCTCGGAAGGGAGGAAACGGTGGACGAAAGAGTCATCGGCACCCATGTAGGAAAGGATGGCGTCATCATCAACGCAGTGGACAGTGTGAATGGTTGCCGACTCATCCTCTACCATGCTAGGAAAGATGAGAGGGAGAGACCTGGGCACCCCATTGAGCTGATAAGTCAGGGGTTCCAGGCAGACGATGTTTATGGAAAAAAAAAACTAGGAGGGATGGAAACCACCGACTCCGTAGGTGACGAAGGAGAAATGGGCGAGCCTGAAAGAGATTGGTCAGTGGTTGGTTCGAGACAAAGGTCAGAAGGAGCCTGAGTGGGGTCATGATATCCCAGGCCATACCGTTTCTTGGCATCATGATCACTGAGCGGCTCGATGGGCTGATGGGAGCCCTGCTCATAACGTCCGAAACCAAAACCCTTCCACGCACACCTGTGAAGGTAAGTGTGTGCAAAGGCAGGGTTGCCAAGAAATGAGAAATTAGATGTGAAAGGTTGGGGTGAAGAGAGGGAAGTGCCGTAGGTAGGGGCTTGATTAAGCCCTCTATAGACAAAGCTGGTTTGGAAGTGAGGAGGACCATAAGGTACGACCGTCCCGATCCGATGGTCGTAATTAGGACTGAGGTGAAGGCGTCCATACTCTTGCGGAGTTTGGAACATGTCGAGAGTCAACAAGCGATATTCCCCAAGAGATAATCGTTGGAAGATGTCTTCCATGGGGTCTTTGGTTGGCGCTTGAAGAGGAGGGGTGAGGGCAACCGCTGATTGCGAACTGGTCGAAGCTTCCGCAGATGGAGGCGGTGCCGGAGTGGACGGCTTGATGGGAATGAGGACGTCGTTAGGACGGTAGGTGGTGTTGCAAGTCTTGAAGGGTGAAGGGTCAGTGGGAATGGTGTGGACTTGCCCGTCATGCTCGAACTTCACACAACGGTGCAGGGTGGAGGGTATACAGGCCATGGCACGGATCCAAGGTCGGCCCAGTAGAAGGTTGTATTGAAACTCTCCTTCAATGATATAGAAGAGCTCCGGGACTGTGCGTGGGCCTACGCGAATGTGGAGGATGACTGTGCCAATGGTCGTGGCGGTGGTGTCATTGAAAGAGCGTAAGATAGCGTCAGTTTTGGAGACGCAGTTTTGAGGAAGAGCCAGCTGATCAAAGGCGTGGGTAGAGATTATGTTGATGCTAGCGCCGCCGTCGATCATAATGCGTTTAATGCGTGTCTGATCAACATAGGCAGTGATGAAGAGGGTGGCGTCCTAATCTTCCATGTTAGATGTGGGAATCTTAGAATCGCTGAATGTGATGGAAGCGACAGGAGACAAGGAGTGGACGAGGGCAGCAAGTGGTTGGGGGTCCTCGGGTTGGACCTCCACTGCCTGCAAGGCTTGGATAAGGGCTTAACAGTGCTGAGGTGAGGTTTGGATAAGGTCGTAAAGAGACATCTTCACAGGTGTCTGGTGAAGCTGCTTCAGCATGGAGTCGTGGATTGGCCCGGAAGAGGAAGACAAAGAAGGTTGGGACACGCCAAGGATAGAGATTTTAGGCTTGGGCGCAAGGGGTGGCTTGACGGAGGGATAGGTCCAAGGAATGGCAGCTTTTTCCTTGGCCTTGTCCTTTTGTGATCTAGTGGTTATACGGACAGCATTGATTTTGAAAATGGGAGGCGAAGAAGGGGTCATGTCTTGCCGGTGAGATGTTGACGTGTTTGAAGAAGTTGGCCAGGAAGGAGTCGGGGTCTGGTCAAGAGTGTCCTCAAGGAGAAGAGTGTCTTTCTCTATGTGGCAGCGAATGACAGCCTTGAGGGCACAGCAAGTCTCGATGTCGTGTCCTGGTGTACGATGATATAAGCAAATTTTTGTATCGTCGAACCAGGAGGGCTTGGACCTGAGAGGTTGGAAAGGCTTGATGGGCGGAAGAGTTATGTCAGAAGTATGGAGAAGTCGGCGCAATATCGACGAGTATGAGCCCAATAGAGGGTCCGTGCTATTTGATATGCGCGAGGTTGGTGACTTTTGCTTAGGTGAGGTTAGAAGAGGTTTCCATACCACCTTATGGGTTGATGGCGCGGTGACAGATGGAGACGGCTCTTTCTTGACGATTGATACCGCCTTTTTAGGAGAGGGACGACTGGAGGTAGGCAGAGGAAGCAAAGGAGGCAACGAGTTTTGGTTGAAGGCCGGAGTGGGAAGGATGCTAGCCAAGGTCAAAGGATGGGGGCCCAAAATGGATGGCAATGGTGATGGAAAAGGAGGCGTTCGTTTCTACGGTCTGGCAGTCTTCTTCGCCTTGGTCGGAAGACTGCTACTGGTCGAGGTCTGGCCTAAGTCCACCTTCACTTGCGGGTGAGTGAGGGAGGAGATAGGACGAACGCCAAATGACTTGATGGGTTTGGACGAGATAGATGCAGGCTTTGGTTTGGACGGGTTTGGTTGAGGTTTGAGAGTTTGGTCTTTGTCAAGAGTCTAATGAGATTCTGCCTTAGGAGGATTAGCGGCATGTGATGAGAGGGTGCGGGTATGTTGAAGGGCTTTAAGACGCTCCCACAACACCTGAGGCGTCACTTTCCTCGAAGGGAGAAGTTTGATCTTCTCCACTAATTGGGAAAATGGCTGAGAGGAAGATGTTGATGGTTGCGAGGTTGAAGATGAGATGGGTGTAGTGGTCTTGGACACATGATGTGGTGAAGTCATGACAGATCTAGATGAAGACGAAGGAGAGACAGGTTCTTCCCTGGGTGGAGAAGAAACCAGGGAGCGAGGCTCCTCCAGCAGGTAAAGGGCGGGGATGACGGTGCCCTCCACTTGCGGCTGAGGAGTAGGAAGGGTCGGGTCCTCCATAGGCTACAGAAAGGAGGATGGCGAGACTGGTGGTGCTGATAAGGCCGAGGCGTCCTCCAAGATGAGAGAGGTCAATGGAGAACTAGCCGGGGAGAGAGGCTCATCCACATGTGACGGACTGATGGATGGACTAACCTCAAGAGGCTGATTGGGGACGAAAGGAGAGATCGTATTGACTGTCTAAATATTGTGCTCATGATTGTCGTCAATTAAGGTCTGGACATTGTTCTGAGTTGGCGGATGATTGGGAAAAGGTTGTTTGAAGATGTCAATGGCCTGATTAGGGGGTGCATTTGGATTGTCTAAGATGAGATCCCCCTTTTCAAGCATGTCTTGTATTATGTTCTTAAAGGTCTTGCAGTTCTCCGTGTCATGGCCCTTAACACGGTGGAAGCTGCAGAAGTCTTGCTCCCTATACCACGCGGGGATGGCGTGTGAGGGATCGAATTGCAGAGGAGGTCGGGCTTGAGGGAGATTGAGGACTCCCTGTTTAAGAAGCTTTTCCAGCATAGACACATATGATTCTCCAAGAGGAGTATATCGTCGCTGCAAGTATCTTTGCTGGAATTGCCGAGTAGCGCTCTGAGATGTAGAGGGCTCAGGCTGATTGGATGAAGAAGATGAAGGTCTGACAACCACGGCATTAGCTGAAGCCTTGGATTTAGAATTGGATGATGATGGCTTGGCAGAAGAAGAGTCATTGGTCTTAGAGCTGGGATTCTTACTCCGCAACTTGACTTTGTTCTCCTCGATGGCACGCAACTCTAGTTTGCGGGCCATCGTGAAGGCCTCGTCAAAAGTGCGGAAGGTTTGAACCCTCAGAGTGGAAGAGATATGTCGGGCACAGGCTTGAGAAAAGAGTTCAATAAGCTCAGCCTGGGGCAAGGAAAAGGAGAGTTGGTTGATAAGGCCTCTCCATCGAGCCACGAAGTCGGCTATGGACTCGTCCTCGAATTGCCGAATAGAATAGAGGTCCGTGATTGAGACTTTCTTGGTTATGTTGATGGAAAAGTGATCGAGGAATAGCTGAGCCAATTGCGTGAATGAGAAGAGGGAATGACTAGGAAGGGAGCTATACCAGTCAAGTGCAGCACCCGAGAGAGACATAGGAAATGTGCGTAAGAGTAACGCATCGTCATGGCCAATGAGGTAGCAGGCGTGTCTGAATGCCCGCAAGTGTTGTTGTGGGTCTTCCTTGTTTTGAAAGCGAGAAAACTTCGGAAGCTCCCACTAGCTAGGATATGGTCTGATTGGGACAGAAGGATGGATGGGCTCGTTACAGATCTGTTCGTATGAAAGAGTGTTGCGCGAGCCGGAAATAGAGGTCTCAAGACTGGTCATCTTGTCCATCAGCATCTTGATGATGTCTGCCGACGGATTGACGGGTTGCGCGCCCCCTAAGTTGTAGGGCGCTTGGAAGAGGTTAGAGGAGGCGTGTGACATAGTCAGTTGTAGAATGTACGGATGACTAATCGCAGGGGCAGAAGTGAAGGCTAAAGGTGGTTGGTTAGAAGACATAGCTGGGCCCGTTGTTGCCACGAGAGGTTGGACTGTGGTAACGGGGGCCAAGGGATAAGAAGCCACCCTGGTGTTGATAGGGGCCAGGGTAGGCGGGATAGAGACGAAAAGGTTTTGAAATGGAGTGGATAGCGGTTGAGCGGGTTGAGGTTGACAAGGGGCTGGAACCCCGATAGAAGTGGGCCTAATGATAGAGGGAGAGGCCACACCTGGGGGATTGGTCAAAGTCTGGTCAGTGGTCAAAGCGATGGCTTGAGTGTCCGAAGGTTGAACTATGGATGTTGTCGATACAGCTGTAGTCGCGACAAGGGAGGTCAGGATTTCGTAGATCGGATTGCCCAAGGAGTCCCGCGTTCGGCTATGCGCGAGATAGTGTTTCAAAGCCTTGACATTGAGGTCCAAGAATCGCTCGAAGTCTTGGTCCCCTTCTTGGACAATGGGAGTCTGCGGCGGGGTCGGACGGACAGGAGTTCTTTTGGTCTCTGAGTTGAACTCCATTGTAGGCTTGGTCACGGATGGGGTGGACGGAAGTGGTTGACGGCAGGCGTGGTCGACAAGAGCCTTGGCTTGGCTACGAGTGAAAACCATGCAAGGCAAAGAAGGTTCAGGTCTCAGGAACTGTGTTGCTCAGTTTTAGAAGACCAGGATGAAGTCTTTGACAGAGAAAGGACAGGTTTTAGGTTGCTGGTTTTGGAAAAAAAAGGACAGTGACAGAGACCGACGTCGGTTGAAAAACCGATGTCGGTAAGAAATAAGGCCGACGTCGGTCAGATAACCGATGCCGGTAACAGATGAAGCCGACGTCGGTAGCAGAACCGATGCCGGTGACAGGGGAAGCCGACGTCGGTGGCAGAACCGATGTCGGTGACTGTGTTTTCCAGAGAGCCAAAAGGTTCTTGGAAAAACAAAGAAGAAAACGTCCTCACACACTCAAACAAACAGATGAGAAGAGGAAAACAGAGAAAGACAGACAAGCCTAAGCGATAAATCCTAGGAATTAACCTTAAAAACTTGTGGCTTATGCCTTAGATGAATGTTTGGGGGAGATTGGCTGAAAAATGGGTCCTAGAAGAAGGCGGTCTAAGGATGGTTTCAGGTGTTGTTTTAGGTGCTCAAAGATCTGTGTTAGGGTCTGGTACGTGGCCTGGTGCTAAGGAGCAAGCTCCCCTCACTTCACGATTCCAGTGGTTAGCTGGTCTCGCTTAGCCAAGATATACCTCGCCTAGAGTTTAGACTCCGCCAGAGAACGGAGTGGGCTTCCCCCTTGGTGATGAAATCCAAGTGGGGTCACCGGGACGGGTAAGGTATCCGCTGGGTGATGAAATCCCAGTCGGGCCTTGTCTCAGGTATGTTTTATGTTTGTTTTAGTGCATGTGATTCGGTAGTGTAACATAAAGTGTCTACGGTTTATTCAATATGCGTCTAAGTTACTAGATGTGGACTAATGCAAGCACAAGCAGAAATGAAAGTGCAATATGTTTTAAGCCCAAGTCGAAATGTGATATTGTTATGAAGACAAGATGGAGAAAGGGACGAGAGTATGATATTTAGACTAGTCTAGAATGCAAGGAAGAAAGGTTCGTTTTAGACCTGCTTATAGTGACATTTGGAATAGAAGAAAGAGACAAGAAGAAAGGAGCCTAAATGCACCTAAATGAATGGAAAAAGAAAAAGGAACCCAGGAGGAACCTAGGGTCCCACCGGGCGTGCCAGAGATGTTTCTACCTCAAATTTGCTTTTCAGACTTAAGAAAAAGAAACTAAAAGAAAGTAATGGACAAGGCTTGGGAAGTACCTGGACTAAAGATTGCGCACCGTAAATCCAGACGTTTGTGGGCACTCCTCTTTGGCTGTGGAGGAATGACACCTGCAAGAAAAAAAGGAAACTAGGACAAGAAAAATGTTAGACAGATAGGCAGTGGGTTGCCAAGCAAAGGCTTGTTCCCAGAAGTGTAAAAACTTCCTTAAGGGAGGTCAACCCACTGTTTTGATGAGATAAGTGACTGATAAAAGACAGAATGCCAGAATACAGAAGTGATAAAGAAAGTAGAAAGGAAAGAAGAAAGCAAAATGATTACTTGAATGAAGGAGTTGGGCTGAAGACAGTCGCTGAGGTCGGAAATGTCACCGGCGTCGGTTATCTGATCTGCCGGCGTCGGCTATCCTACCGACGTCGATTGGGGAAGTGACCGGCGTCGGTCAGGGTTGTGGCCTGTAGTCGGGTTTGAGCAGGGTCTGGTCTGAGTCTTGCTCTGTGGTCTGTCTGTGGACGGGTTTGAGTTTGATGGACGGGTCTGAGTCTGATGGACGGGTCTGTGGATGGTCTTAGGCAGAGATACAGGGGAGAGGAAGAGACACAGAGGACAGGGAAGAGGAGGATTCACAGAGGAAGGGGCCTGAGAAGGCTTTGCAGCCTCTCAGGGGGAGGGACAAAGGAAGAGACACAGAGGACAATAGAAGATAGATGATTAAACTGAAGAAATGAAATAAAAACCAGACTAGCTTACCTTTAGCCTGCTGAATGAAGAGAGAAGAAGATGTTGCTGGAGCCACGGAAGAGTTGCTGCAAGGAGAAGATACTGATCCAGGGCCTTTTTCACCTATTGCTGCTGCTGTACAAGGTTAAGATAGAGGGGAGATGAGAGACAAAGCGCCGAGAGAAGCTGTTTGCGAGCTCAAGAGTCCAGGGGGTGCAACAAATGCAGAAGGGGATAATGAAGGCTACTGACGCCGGCAGTTTCGCCGACGTCGGCTGAAGGGTTGCCGACGTCGGCGGTTGCAAGATGGGCACAGAGGCTAAAAATAGCCTCTGCCCACTCTTGCACGCCGCCGAGCGAGGGGTCATGGGCAGAACGGTCACAAGGATGCCAAAATGGATGAGGGGGGATATAATGGTGAGATTTGGGCTAATAAATGCTAGGGAAAGGTGGAGGGATTCAAGGGAGGATCCAAGGAGGCAAGGGTAGGGTGGAAAGGGGGCCTCATTAAATTAAAAATAGATGTTAATTTCTAATTAATAAGACTTAGGTGGGTTAGGGACCAAGGAGGACTAGGAGGGAGAAAGGACCAAGGGGGAGAACCAAGGTGTAGACACGTTTGCGGTGTCTACACCCATCTAATCTATTTCTTAGCTTGTATCCCTCTTCAAGATCAATCTTGAAGACCAACCACCACACAACTTGTGGTGCACCTCCTGTCATCCGAGTAACCTACCATATCTGAACCTACAAACCCATGTAGTGAAGTCCTGACCCTGCATAGCATGAATCCCTGCTGTTGGTCCCTCTCAAATACCTGAGAACCCACTTCCCCAAATTAGCTCCTAACTCTCTGACAACACCCACTGCTTGGGCAAACTCAGGTCTATACTAGACCTCATGTGATTTTGAAAACTAAACTATCCAGCCCTTGGTGTGCTTCAGTTCTGCATCCTATGTATTGAACCTCACCAACACCTGATTCACATCAGCTCCCACTGGAGACAAAGTCAACCTGTGATCTCCATGTCTCTCATGCCAAAGAATTTTGCTGCTCCAAATTCCTCATGACATGCCACTGAACTAACCTTACCCTTAGCTCAGCAAAACCCTGTGTGTACAAATCTGCTAGCTAGCATACCATCCACATACAGTAATAGGATAATGTCATGACCATCATCCACCTAGTAAGACAAACACAATGGTTACACTGACATTGACTAAAGCCCTGCTTTGTCATCTACCTATCAAAACCTATACCACTGTCTTACAGCTTCCTCAAGACCATATGACCTAGCCTTCTGTCTCACGTGTCCATTCTCTCTATTCTTTAACTAAGGTATCCATTCATCTCAGTGCTTTCATACCAGCTGACAACCCTACCAAATCTCTCGTTTGGCCCTGCATCCTATTCATGACATGCTCCCACTGTTTCCTGGATCCTTCCTACTTTATAGTCAACAACTAGTATAAAAAAGAGGAACAATGAATTTGAGGCCTAATTACACTTTTAGTCCTCCATATGGGCATTTGAGACTCCTTGATAGCTCGCTGTCTGCCCAAAATCCATTACAGTGACCGACCTCGGTCACCACACAGTCTGCATCCGACCGACGTCTGTTCCATGTGCCTGTCCTGACTACCCACCCCACCGACATCGATGTCTACCTACTGTTAATGTCTATCCTCCTGACTGATGTTAGTCTTACTATCACCAACGTCGATCCTCCTGACTGATGTCAGTCCTACCCTGCCTAACACCAATGGCTCTGGTCTGCACATGACTGACATCGGTGCCTATCTGTTTGATGTCAATTCTCCTTGATCAATGTTGGTACCTGTGTTTGATGTGAGTAATGACTTTTTACCTGTGAGCTTTCTTTGAATCAAATCCCTGTCCAAATTTCTCTACTCAGAGTTACTCAGCCTTCTCCACTGATCTCTGTCCACCATCTCCTCCATAAACACCAAGGCTTTCTAGTTCTTAAGCCTATCAAACACATCTGACTTCCTCTTAAGAACATGCATCTCCTTCTTGCTCATGTGACCAAGCCTACAAAGCCACGTCTCCGCAACAAAAGAAGAATCAATAATACAAGAAAGTAGATAAAGAGTACCTACTTTCTTACCACCCGCTAATTCAAGTGCATCCACTGTGAGAGTTTTTGTGCATCTCTCATCACCCAACTTTCTTAAAGTAATTAGCCGCATCTTCAAGACTAGGACCTTCATGACCTTCTTCAAAACCCATGTGTTGGCCACCTACAATTTCAGCTTCACTTCCCCTTTGCCAATTCTTTGACAAGGCTCACCAGTACCTCTCTTTGGCGCTGCATGGAAAGAGGAAACATAATCTATAAACCAAGATTCTACTTTATCCAAGAAACATACCAGAGCATCCTGTGCAACAACACCTACAACATCTACTTCTTTAGTTCCTTCATGCTGATCTGCTACCAACCAACAATATTTCTTTACCTGCTCTTTCTTTCCATAGGACTGTAATTGACCATTCATGCTTTTCAATTCCTCCATTCTTAGCTTACTTTCTTCTACCGTTGCTATACTCCCACTCAATCAGAAACCCCTGAGAGTGACCTGTAACCAAACACAAAACCTGCTCCCTGCAACCTTAGCTCTGATACCACTTGTTGGGAAATACGGAAGCACAATTGATTACCATATACAAGCAACTTAAATATGCGGAATTAAACCAAAAGGAACAAGTAACTAGAAACTAGAAACAACACAGAATATGAGAGACAATACACAACTTGTATTAATACTCATCCAGAAAAGAATACAATAAAGAAGATGCCGCTTCTTCTGCACACCTCTCAGAGGCTTCCCACACCTCAAGTGTACAGTACTTCTTTCCTCAAAGCTCTCTCTCTTACGGTCCCAACACACAACTCAAACACAGAGTTGGTGTTTACCTCCAATTATTATAGTTTAAGAGATTTAACAAATGAATAAATCATATCTTATTTCTATCACTTAATAGTTATAAATGGAATAATCTCAGAATAAGATATTGCACCTAATCTTCAAGTATTGTTTATGACCCATAAATATATTACAAACCTCATAATAAGAGAAAGTAACCTAAGATAAATTTTAAAAGGGATCCTAACCCAAATTATCTTGATAAAAATTTAATTAGGAATGATTGAATTTGGCCTAATTAATTCCAATCAAAATAAAGATGACTTGTTTCCAATATGTGTGTTTATATGTTTATTACCAATGAATGTAATAAACACTATAATATTGAAAAATATTTTATATATACATAATATAAATGTAAACTAAAGAGTTTTAAATGAGCTATAAATAGTAATATTCAATTAATTTATCAAACCTAGCTTGGATCTTATTTATGTTGAATGTGTAGGTTTACTATTGATGAGAAACTAGTTGGAAAGCTATGCAAACTATGTCATAGCCAAATATAAAAGTCTATGACATAGTAGGAGAAGGTCACACTAGTAGATATGGGTACACTATAACCTTTCCTATTTATTGTAACCACATCCTATTTGACTATGTGATTTATTTTTTGTGTGATCACTTTTGGCTGTCTAAGAGGATTTATTGATAACCTTTAGGTGTATATCTGACATGTGAAAAACTTGTAAAATTAAAACCCTAGTTATTACATAATAAACCAAATATAAATAAAATAAAAAGGGGTAATAGGATAAGTGGAATAGCTAATATATCCTTAGAAAACCTCACATAATTTGAGTGTTGCCTACATAGCCCAAAAGGGCCTCAAGTTGTTGTATTTATCCTTCCTAGAGTGAGTTGTGAATCTTGATATTTGATATATGAATGTAACTAGACAAATTGAATTAAATTTTTGACAATAAGTGCCCTTGAATTGTAATAAATAACTTTGGAATTGGCCTATGACCATTATAATAAATAAAAAATTAAAATTGGAAATATTAGTGATATTTTGATCAATGTGTAGTATAATTTACAAGTGATTGAAAGGTGATTCTTTGAGAGGTCTTGTTATGATTATATAGATGAATATTTGGAATATTGTTGTTAATATATTTTACCAAATCATAAGAGAGTTAACATGAAATATCTCAAAAAATTTAAAAGTTACCATTGGAGCATGGGAGACAAGGCCACACTAGTGGGCAGGGTCAGTTGAGCCCCATCTACCTAGTTCAGACTTATCCTAGAAGGATAGAGACTATTGGGATTTGGTTGATAAGAATTTGTTAGTAAAATAAGGATGTTTGAATGATGTTTCAAGTAAATTACAAGACAATGAGTGGAATATTAAATTCTCATAGAGATTTCAAGTTAATAGCATGGAAAATAGACCAAGTAAGGTAAAGATGTCAAGATTAAACATTGTCATGTCCTTAATGATTAAATTTGAGAGTCTACAATGGGATTCACTTTTTGTATTTTATCATGATACTCTATGATATGAATCTTGATTAATTTTTACCTACAAATTGAACATAATTATGGATGAAATTACTTTAGTATCTTTTTTTTAATGTGTGCACTTCCCTGTAGGTACTTTATGGTTCCAATTACAATCTTATTATTACCTTCATATGATAAACTAGCATGCATTTATGACGTATTACACATATATAAAAATACCAAAGGGAACTATGAATTTGAAATTCTTCATGTTAAAGGATATCTAATTTTTTATACACCATTCAAATATCAAGCATAAGTTAGCATAGTGATCCTTAACAATTCTATTCACAATCCACTTGTCTATATGTGCCTGTAAGAGCTTGTGTATGAAATAATTGAATGCTTCAACCAAAATACACAAAAACACATTATGTTCATTATTAAATACAAATTAAATTTCATTATACACCAATTACCCCCAGTCTATAGGAAAAGTGGTCTTAAACTTATCTTCAACCACGATCTGCAATTAGTGATACCTAAAAAAATCATCTATGAAAGTGTAGATTTCACAGTCATCTATAAAAGGTGTTGGAATATATATCTCACACATCCATAATTTATTATGAAGTTATAAACATATTCAATTATCCATCAATAATTTTTTATACTTATCATTGTAAACACCTAAAATAAGACACTTTGTGGCAATTTTAACTATCTGTTAACATCATCTTAAATCATCCAATCAATTATTTTACTAGCACTAAAGTTCCTAGTATTTCACTATCCCCCTATTCATAAATTAATATTTTTTTCTATTATCACATCCTATACCATTAAATTCACATCACTTCTCATTTTTAATTAACCTTTTTTAGTTAGCTTAATCATATTCTGATTGAAAATTCCATAGCTTATGGAAATTCCTATTTTCTAAATTCATAAATTCATAATTTCCTCATCACATAATAACTTTCCAATTAAAAAATCATTAAATATTCCTATTTCCCAAGGCAATTGAATGGAGTTGGATAGTGGGTGAGCAAGGCTTATGACAAGCTATTAAATTTCCTTCCACACTCAAGCCTTTCTTCCATACTCCATATCTACCTCTTTCACACTCCATATCCCTCATTTATGAGGATGGAGGACTGGCCCTCAACCATTGATTTTCATCTTGATCCAATATTCCACATTCATCATCCAGGTCTATAAATTATAGGGCTTCCTCCTCATTTGAACATGATAAAATAATGTAGTGAAACTCTATCAAATCCTAAGTCCATCATCCATCAAGCAGATCAATTATCAAATCAATTATCCATAGTGCAAGGGGAAATGTTGTCTAAATGACTATGCAAAATTGATCAAATAATTTTACAAATACATATATGCTTGTCCAAACTTGAATTCTATCAAGAGGTATAAATATAAAAGGGAAGGTATAATTGTTTAATTTGTCTTTTGTTTAACTTAATTGATTTGTCTTCTTGACCTTGCTCAATATGAGGATTCATTCTTGGGATTTAGGTTGTGTGTATTTCACTTTGACTACATACTAACATAGCTAAACCCTTCTTAATCATGTGGTTCACATGTCCTTCAAATCAATTATCTATAGTGTAAGGGGAAATACTATCAAAATGACTATGTGACATTGATCAAAGCCTTTTGCAACTATATCCAGGCTAGTCCAAACTTGAATTCTATCAAGAGGGAGAAATACAAAAGGGAAGGCATAATTATTTTATTTATCTTTCATTTAGTTTATTATCTCTTTCTTAACCTTTTCCTAATTTGAGGACTCACACTTGGGATTTAGGTTGTGTGTAATTTATTTTGATTTCATATTAACATCACTAATCCCCTCATAATTGTGTCATTCACGTGTGATTATTTTTCTTCCATTTATTTTTTTGTCTCTTTCTTGACCTTGCCTAATTTGAAGACTCACGCTTGGGCTTTAGGTTGTGTGTGTTTCATTTTTATTGCATACTAACATCACTAACCCCCTCGTAATTATGTGGCATAGTAAACCACATAATTATGAAGGGGATAGTGATGTTAGTATGCAATAAAAATGAAACACACACAAACTAAAGCCCAAGCATGATTTCTCATATTGGGAAAGGTCAAGAAAAAGACAAACAAACTAAATGGAAGATAAATCAAACAATTATACCTTCCCTTGTGGATTTATTCCTCTAGTTGGAATTTAAGTTTGGAGGAGCCTATATGTAGCTAAAAAAGGCTTTGATCAATTTCTCATAGTCATTTTAACAGCATTCCCCTTGTAATATAGATAGTTGATTTGATAATTGATGTGTTTCATGGATGATGGCCTTAGAATCTGGTAGAGATTCACTACACTATTTGGTCATGTTAAAATGAGGAGGAAGCCCTCAAATTTCTAGATTTGGATGATGATTTAGGACCTATAGATAAATATGAAAATCAGTGAATGAGGGTCAGTCCTTAATCCTCAAAAATAAGGGAGATTTAGTGTGGAAGAAAAGATTGAGTGTGGAAGTTGTAAACACCTAAAACTAGCCACCGATAACCTCCAATTAGGCTTCTAGTCAATTTCCACTCAAAATGCACAATTTGGCCTAAAAATACTAAAGCATGCTAAATGATGTGAAATTGACATATTCAAGTACCAATTTTGGCTAGGGTATCCTTAAATGAGGCAATGCAATTTATGGGCCAACTAACTTTGATCAGATCATTTCGAGTCAAAATGCCAAATTTGTACCTAGGTGCTCTAGATTGCTCTTTCCTATCAAATATTTTGCACAAGATGAGTGCCTTTTTTTTTTTTTTGGTAACATCCTAAATGGGAATATGGTTCCAACACATCTAACATTTCCTTCCAATTCCAATCCAATCAAATTTTGGACCAATAACAAGGTATTCTGATCAATTTGGGTAATTTGTGCACACAATTCTTAATCATGTTTAAGAGCTAATTAATCCAAATCAAGGCCTAATAAATAATTCCATGGAAACTTGTTGAATACTTATTTTTGGAAATGAATATTTAATATCTAAATCATCAGGTGACCTCATTTATTGGGAAGACATCCCTAGGCCATAAATGCCACAAATATCAGGATTCATGCCCTCCATGCCTCATCAATGCCCTCTATGATGCCCTCCATGCCTCTTAATTGCCCCTTATTCCAATGTCATGATGAGGATAATTACAAACTTAATTATAAAAATTGAATTAATCCTCAACTACACATCTCAATCTTGAGATGGATGGTTGAGGTTGATTCTAATCAAATCCAAAAATCTATAAATAGGAGGCCTCACAACATCATTTCTAAGCTATTTTGGTGAAAAGTTATTATGCTCAAATATCTTAAAAGGACTTGATAATGAAAAGTTATAATTCTAAATTGATTCCATGCCAAGCCAATCCAAAGCTACAAGGTGTCAAGAAGAGATGGAGGTATCCAAGCTTCCATTGTCAAAGACTTCATGAGCACAAGCCGAGCAAGCCACCACTACAAAGGCATTTGGAGCATCCAAGGAAGGTGAAGAAATTCTTGTGTTTTCATTCCTTGATTTTTAGTTGTGTTTGTCATTTCTTTTGTTAACTAAGCTCTCCCTAGTGTCTAGGCCTAGAGATGTTATGTTATTAGTGTGTTTATTTCATTTTGTTTTCATTTTGGAACTAACACCATACTAACCATCCTCTCTTGAGTCAAATTCTTGGCTCACATAATGACATGCCTGATGGGACTAGATGCATCTCACACCTAAAGGAGATCATTTTTCAACTCTAAAATATTTATTTGAGCCTTTAAAACTCTTGAAAATTGATTTTATAACATTATTTTTCCATTTTTGTTTGACATGATTTTACACAGTAACCAACATTGGTTACCTGTCTTAACTGGCGTTAGTTAGGTCTTGGTTAGCTAGAGTAACTGACATTGATGGGAATAACTGACATTAGTCATTATGTTTTTTTCCAAGAACACAGACGTGAGAGCTATTTTTCTAAAGTTTATTGTTTCAAGCTAGAAAGAGCTTCAAAGCTAAAGGACATAATAACAATTTTGCTGTAGGACCAAGCTAGATATTTACTTAAAACATGTTTAAATCACCTTTTACATGCTTAAAACTCAATTAGGAACCTTGTTTTTGTGTTTAACAAATAATTTAGGTGTTTTTGGTGAATGTTTACAAAGTTTTCAACTAAGACCAAGGGTTCAAATGAACACCACCAAATAATTCATTTTGGGTCTAAAATTGAACACACTTGTCAATTCTTGTTTTCAATAGTTGTTTAATCAAATTTTTGTTTCGTAAAAAGAGGAATGTTGAATGTATGTTATTATATTTGTCCCCTATAGGGAACCCTTGGAATCAAAAGTGCCATCCTATTTCAAGTAGCCTAGTCCAAGGCTTAGAAATAAAGTCATATAAAGCACTCCCCAAAAACTCATCAAAGTTTGGGTGATCTTGAAAATGACCCTAAAGTCTTTCTACTTTCATAATTTATTTATTTATGCATCTTGGCTTATGAGGGGGACTTCATCACCTCCTTCAAGTTCTTTAGGGAAGATTTAACTTGGGGTTTCATCTCTTGGCATTCACTTCATTTGGCTCATTTGGAGTTGTACACAGGACGTAGTGGCACTTTAGACATCGCACTACACTGAGCGAACAACAAGATGTAGTGATTGCAAAAAGGACTAGACCTTTTTTCAACAAGCCAAGTGATATGGACCCAAAATCCATGCTTTTATTTTGCAATGCTTGGCATGAAAGTCATTATGTAATTGATTCCCCTAGATCATTTAGAAACTTGTTAGATCTTAGATAAATACCCACTCGTTATGGAAGTATTGTTGGCATAAGGTACACCTTAAGGTCCATGTCATAGTAATATAATTTAAGAGAAGGGGGTGTAAAATCCCTACTATATAATGTGCATTTACTTTTAGATGAACAGTTAAAATCCTCTCAAATGACATATACTGATGGATTCCAACAATACTAAGTAACCTTGTCAATTTAGGAGCTAAGGGCAATCACTTGGTTGGTCTTGTCCTAGTTTAAAGTCTTATTTTGAGTCAAAACTTGGTGTAAACAAATAATACAAAACCAAACACATAGTACAAATTTTCCTTTGAATAAAGAGGCATTATGCTGCCCGTGTGAGATCATCCATTTGCCTTGTTCAAAAGTTCATCAAAAGCTTGAGAGTCATATCATCCACTTTGGCACATTTATGCTACCCAATTGAGTCTAGACCTTTACCAATGTTGTTTAAGTCTTTCACTTATAATATAAATTTGTAATTACACCTTTACAAGTTTATAGGGTTGATGTGTTAAGTGGGTTCATCATTTACACTAAACTTGAGGTAACTTAGGTTTAATTTCCAATTTAAGTTGAAGGCCATTTAAAGATTCATAATCATTATCATCACTTAATAAACTTAATCCATTTTATGCTAAAAAATTGCACTTTGAGTCTATACACCACCACATTTTGAGTTAAGAAAGGTAGTGTTATGATGCCAAAATTATGGAAAAATGTCTTTGCCTTAGAGAGTTTTTGAAACAAACCTTTTTATCACACCTTTTTGGGTAGTATAGCATCATTACACTACCCAAAACATTTCAAAAATTATTTCATAGACCCTCTTGCATAGAGTTTCAAATTTTCTCCTATATTTTCATATCAATCTAAGTGTATTTTTGTGATCATTTGTCTAAAACATAGTTATACCGTTCACTTTTGTCTAGCTTGTTTGTAAAAAAGAACCTAGTTTTATACCATTTTTTGTGAGAAAATAAACTATTGCTAAAGTACCTTTTGTTTTATATCTTATACCTAGTTGATCAAGTTCATGTCCAATAATCAAAAGCCTAGGGTTTGTTAGAAGTGTTTCAAATCTGTTAGATTAAAAACTTTCATCTATTTTCAAAGTCTAGCTATTGACATCATTTGGCCAAGAGTCTTAGCACATGCCTTGTTTGAGCCTAGCTTTTGACACTGCATTTGGCCAAAAGACATAGTAACTTTTAAATTCCTAGATTAGATTGATTTGAAACACTTCGACCTTAGAGTTTGGAATTTTTATTTTTAGGATCATTTAATTTCTTATCTTTATATGAACAATGAAACATTAGATACTTCACGCTAGCTTGTTTCCTCACAAAACTTTGCATAAACCTTTTGATCCTTTTGACAAATCTAGACCAAGCTGGGACATCATCTATTTTAGACATTATCCTTTTTAGAGTTTGTAGAACTCTTTGACCTTTTATCACAAAAGCATTGACTATGGATCCCAACATGTATTCCTACACTCGTAGTGGACTCATGTACAATCCAAGGATTAATAATGTGGTTATGCAGGAAGAAATGGTGCAAGACCCCTATGTAGATAATATTGCTTAAGAGATGGATTCTTATCCCTTTTATAATACTCAATCAGGGGCACAAAGACAAGAAGAATTAGCTAACTATTTGGTTAACACACCACCTTACACATAATAGGACCAAGAGAAAACCACATAATACCTAGCTACAATACCTACAGTGGATGAGCTAGTACTTCAATAGTCATTATACTAATACGGCTTCCATGTATGATCCATTTTTATTTGAGTGACATTTTTTAGAGAACAAAAATGAGATTTTGGTTAGAGCCATCGAGGCAGGGGCCAAGTTTCTAGTAGACTTCCCACCAAGTCTAGTAAGAATGCCCCGACAATATCATTTATGATCAAAAGGCTTCTTCTAGTAATCTTATGGCTCTAGTCCAAACAAGTACCAAGATCCTAATATATCTGATCGAGGCAAAAACATCATGGAAGATCACTTTAACCAAATGCAAACAACATATCAAACATACCTGAATCTAGCACATGATTTCAATCAGATAAATATGGTAGGTAAGCCTCTCATTGACATAGTACCTTTGATAGGAGTATTGATAGAGTTAACTAGACAAGAGAATCTAAATTTTGACCCATTCATAAAAACCACTTCAATAGATAACTTGATGCATATGCCCATTTTTGAAGAAGTGTCTTTAGCCTCTACATTGAATAATGAGCCAAACATAGTAGATACTGTGCAAAAAACATCTAGTCCCGCAAAGTGGTACTAATGCATAAACAACTAGCCAACAACATGTGCTTGTAGTTAATCCTATGAATGGGTCATCATACTAGGGAATATGAATTTTAACACCCCAACCTCAACTGGATGCTTCCTCAAGTATTCAACCTATGGGATTAGGTAGTCAAACAATGGCCAATGTCACACCTTAATGATAAAATGTGATGAATCCTACTCCTCCTCAATAGGTAATTAGTAGTATTCAAAAATAAAAGGCATAATATAGTGTATCAACATAATATAGGACAAATAATTTACCACCTTAATTAGGGGCAACAAATTTTCCACCTCACCAGGTAATGATAAATATATCTCTTTAGTCATAGACTAATATGCCAATCTAAAACCAAGTAATGACTAGTCAATAATGTGCAAATATTGGTCAATAATAGATGCCAAATATGTAACCTAATTTCACTTCCTCATAGGGATACATGCAACAAGGAGGTCCCCATGTTTTTGAAGTACCTGCTAGACAATTGTTGGTTCAAAATGTGCCACAAATCTAGAGATAAAGTCTTGGTCTATAAGTTCCCACTCAACATCAAGGTTTGATTAGTCAAAAACATGCCCATTTTCAACCATAGTAGGCACAATATAGTTACATCCCTCTATCCTAACCACAAAATCCTTCAAGTCAAACCTTTATTGTCAACCCAAACTAGAATATCACACAATTGAGTGTGCAATTTCAAGTACATCCTAATCCACATATGTATATTCTTGGCCCATTCCCCAACCAATCCAATATACCCTAATAGGTATCCCCATCATACCTTGGTCAAAGTATTCCAATTGTGACCTCCTGACCATCTATCCAAACCCAAATTCTCCCTCAAACCAATATTCCTCCAAGTTTCCTATCCCAAGAATTGTAACAAATAAAGGATGCAATTGCTGCCATTCAAGCTAGTAAACAAACTAAAAAGTTCAAATTGGATGACGTATGTTCCTATCCATTCAACATGGAGTATTTTTAGATACAATTTCCTACAAGATATGAACCACCAAAATTTGATATATACAAAGGGAAAGGTGACCCTAAGGCTCATTTGACCAAATTTTTTGTCACATGTCTACCAGTGGCATATAGTGACATATACCTTTTGTTGTTGTTTCCAAGAATCTTGGTTGGATAAGCCTTGGAGTGGTTTTTGAAGTTTCCCAAGAATTTAGTAATGAACTTTAATGATCTTTTTGATAAATTTATGTAGCGCTTTTCGTATAATATCGAGCATGAGATTTTATTAGTGGACCTGACACAAGCAAAACAAAAAGATGGGGAGAGTTTTGCTAGTTATTTATAGTAATAGAGAGCCCTTACAAGCCATTTCATCCATAGTTTACCAAATAGATAATTAGCTACTATATTTACCAAAAATTTGCATAGTGAGATAGCCTATCATCTAAAACTGCATTATGTACATACGTTCAAGAAGATCATTGATAGAGGTTTATTAATCAAGAGGGCACTCATCAATAAAAGAGTCATCAAGTTTAATTCAACTAATCAGAATCAAGGTATCAATCATGGAGATGACCAACATCCCATCCAAGTGCAAGCATCACAACCAGCACATGCCAATAACCATGAAAGATTGAAGCAATTCAACCATAATAGGAATGTTGTGAGAAATGGAGTAACTAAATCTCATCATGTCCAAATTATGTAGACATCATCTACACCACCTTTTCATCTTAATTCTACCTAGAAACCTCTCCAAATGATACTGTAAGCACAACAACCAAGACCTACATAGCAAATATAGTAGTTGTTACCATTACAAAACCCTCCTCCTAGAAGAATCGTGCCTACACGTCATGTATTTAGAGACCTAGGAGAACCTATTGAGTTTACATTTTACAAGCTTTATATTGTTAATCTAATTAGTTAGCCTATACCAAAGCATTATTTTCAAGGTATTCCTTATCCTGATTGGTACCATGAAAATGAATTTTATGACTATCATCGGGTCAACAGGTATAATCTACAAAGATGTATCCAAATCTAGCGTTTAATTGAGAATATGTTGGATAATGGGGAGATAAAATTGGATAATGGTGATTCTACTTCTAATCAAACTCTTGGGATCTATCAAAACCCCTTTTCTTGACATAACAATAAATAGTAACAGAACAATCAACAATAACAATAATGGCCAATACAACAACAAAATCAATAGTATTAAAATCAAAGGCTGAACCAGTAGAATCAACAAAATCAATAGTAGAACTGAAAATGATAGAATAATAGACAAAACCAAGGTAAAAATGGTAACAACCAACAAACCTACCATGTAGTTGCACATGACTACAATAGGGTTATAGATCATATTATAGGGGGTAGCGTTAATACCATATCCATTAATCCTAGACCAAGTAGTAATCAACCTAGATCATTGTTAAACAACAATATTCAACCAAATCACATGAATAATCCTTCTTTGACTTGGGAGTGCACACAAGCGAACCAATAAACTAGGACTTCCCCTTTAGACCTTATATCAACAACTCATTCTTACCATGTGACCACATGCGAGTGCACTGGTAACTGAGACTTGTCTTGTCTAGTCCCACACCATTCCCAATATCGGTTAACAATAATGGTCCAGTATTTAATCTTGATTATGTAATCACAACTTGGAGGTTGAAGATTACTATCCTAGGCCCATAACCATCCACCACTTTTCCTATCATCCAACCAACTATTTAGCCTCAAAATAAACCATTCACTACTGACCAAGATAAGAAGTTTGACATTTTGGAACAATTACAAAAAACACTAGCACAAATTTCTATTTTAGATTTACTACGAATGTCAATAATCCACAAAAACATCTTGAATGAGTTTTTGACCCAATCCACTATTGCTAGTGACATATCCCCTAATAACTTCCAAGCTTTGGTTAGACACCTAGCTCCAACCCAATAAGTCACATTCAACCAAAGTGATATGTCTTCTCTTGTCCCACTCCATAATAACCCATTTTACATAGAATTTTGTATCAAATAGCATAAAGTGAAATGTGTCTTTATCGACAATGGATCTAGCCTCAACATAGTGTCTCTAAAGCTCATCAAGCTTCTTAGGTACATAGTGGAAAATCTCCAACCAAAAATAATAACTATCAAAGCCTATGATAATCAAGAAAGAGAATTGCAAGGCACCATTAGTTTACCAGTTATCATTGGGCCTTTGACCCATGATACACTTTTCCATGTGATTGATCTTGATTTATCATATAACATGCTTATAGGCAGGCCTTGGTTACATGAGATTCATGCAATCCCATCAACATTACACCAATGTATCAAGTTTTCCCATTTAGGGATGGAAGTGAATATTCTAAGAGATTTACACCCATATGAACACTACAATCATCTTGAGGCTTATTGGGTGAATATTTTGTCACCAGCTAATTGAGGGAAAAATAGGTGTTTCAACCATAGCATAGGGAGCTTTATCAGCCAAATGTGCAGGTCGACCACATCAAAAGGGGACAAATCTCTCCTCTCATCAAGGGGAGGTTCCCTAAAACTGATATATTAATATACTATAAATATAAGCTAAAAATAACACACAGGGTAGGATAACACCATCCGTCTCTCTTTTTTTCAGAGATGATGTTCATAGACATAGGAGAATTCCTAGGTGATTACTGGAGGTACTTCTCTTCTTTCAGAAGTAATACTCAGTCAATAGCCAGATTCCTTCTTGGGTAGTAAAAGTAACTAGATGTAGTAACACAACAGGATGAAGTGTAGCACAAAGTCTCCACCTCAACTACCAAAGAGTGAAATATACAAAGGACAATGGGGGCACAAAGTCATCCCAAGATATTTTACATAGATACAAAAAATAACACACTAAAGACCATTGTGGCAGCACAAAGTCTCTCCAAAGTCAACTTCAGGACACCTTCCTAATTACTTCCACTAGTTTTGCTTGTTAAATTAAATGGACAAGAATGCTTCTAGGAAATAGACATAAGAACAATTTCCTAAATAACACAAGCTATTCCATCATAAAGTCTAAAAGGTCACTTATTTTATCATTCTAATAAATAAATATGATTAACAGTCTGAGCTCAAAGTCTCAAGAAATGCCTTTCAATTTGGGCATAGTTTTGCTTCTATAACAGAGAGATCCCCTTTTCATAAAATGAGAGATTACAATATATATCATTCCCAAAAATACTTGGGTGCTGGTTTTCATGAAAATGGCCCATTCTGAATTAAATGTCTTGAATACCTATGATAGGGCCATTCTGGAAAAGGTCATTGGCCTTGACTTTGGCATTCTGAATCATCTCAAATGTCTCCTCCTAAGCATGGGTCATCTGGTCTTCTTTATGGCACTTACATGGCTGTCCATTCACCTTTACTTAATGTAGAAAAATAGGCCATGCCTTTGAATGTTTGTTTTCTCTGATGTCCACCTGGTGGACTGTTTCACCTATTGAAAATAACTCTCTTGCAGATATTTTTGGATTTCCTATAGTTTTACTCTCTTTCCTTGCCACATTTTGTCCTTCCTTGGTGATCTAAGCTCTCAGGGCTATCTTTTCACTTTCAGCTGGCTTTTTCAGCTCCTTCTTTGGCTGGTCACTGAGTTTGTTCTCAGGTGTGCACCTTTGAAAATCAATGGATATTTCATTACCCTATATTTGACATCTGTGGGGACATCACTGATCACTTAGTCACTTAAACCAATTTGAACCTTGAACCTTTGGAATGCATCAGTTCAATGGTTCAATGGTTCAAAGTGGTTCAATGGTCAGCGGTTCAATGTTTCTTACAAAGGGCTGTGTTCACTTAGTACTTTTTATGAGTTCAATGTATTTGTTGAACCAATCATTTGAACCATTTGCTTAGAATATTATTCTAGAATCTTCCACTTTGAACATCTTCTAGAATCTTCTATTTGAACCTTTGAAACTCTTCGAAGGGTTCTTTTCTTGAAGTCTGTCGAAGTCATTGAACCCTTGAAATTGCCTAAGTGTTGGAACTTCTTTCTGAGAAAGCTTGCCTGTTGAACCTACGAGTTCTTTAGTTGAGAAGACTTGAATAATTGAAGAATTTGAATACTCATAACATTTTTGAGAAGGGAAGTGATCATTTTGGCCTTTAGGACCAAAATAGTCGATATGTTGTCCCCAAAAACAAGTGACAAATTTTGGGAACAACAAGGCTAAATTTTAAAGTTATAATTATCAATATGGTATGAATCTAAGTTCCAAGCAGGATAAAGGAAAAGCTATACTTATTGATCCTTCACCAGATAAATGCATAGATCATAATACCTTAGATTCCCTTTCCCACATGCCACCTCTTGAAGCTTCTAATCATTTCACCATTTTAGATAATGGACTGGGAGAGTATGTGACCCATGATACGTTTCATATTTCCAATCTTCCTTAGAATATGAAAACCTTTGGGTGACCTAAAGTCATCCCACATATGCATTGGCAACAAAAGAACAAAAATAAGGGACCTGTCACATTTGTACCAGCATCTAGCCTAGGACTTGACCCTCTTGAAGGGGATGACTCATGGTTATACAATGAAAACCAAGCTAATTGTTATAAAAGTGCAAAGTATCCTATTCCCAATAGGATCATGGAGCATCACAATTACGAAGGAAGAGGCCTTAGACCAAATTATCAAGGAACCATCAAGTCAATTTCTATGATTAAGTATGAAATACCTTATGGACTTGGATTTAAATTACTTGGGGGTGATCCCATATATCTTATTCAAACTCCATCACCAGTGACTAGTGATGATGATGCTAACAATAAAGTAGAGTCTGACCATAGTCTCACCTTTAATGACCTAGTTGAAACCAACTTGTTTGATAACAATGTAATTTTTATCCTTATCCCAACCATTCATCACAATACATTGCCATTATATTATCCCTAACTGATAGATTGGGACCAACAAAAATCTAGTCTGTTGATTGATGAGTTCTAAAATGATGAGGCATTCTATGATTTCTTAGGCCTTAGAGACAATGTTTCGTTGGGAGATCACAAATCAAGATTCTCAATCACATTTGATCCTGTAGCCTATTTTGGAGAGTGAGTGAACACCCTTAGCCAAAAAAAAAACTAAAACATTGAGGTCCTAAAGTGAAAACCTCTTGGAGGTGCTTTCTGATCAAGGAAAAAGTAAAGATAAAGGCCAATCTAGTGGTGAAAACCTATTTTAGGTGCCATTAGATGGGGGTGTTCATTTTTCTTCAAATTTAGACTAGGAGACCACCAATGATGATCTTGCCTATGGATCAGAGTTCAACTTTGAGAAACAACAAGTATTTGATCAAATTCTTGAAGATTTTTTTATTGTTTATATCACATGGTTAGATCTTCCATTAGGGGACTTAGATTCATCATGCCTAGGAGAAGTTGAAGAGCAAGTCCTAATGGAGGACCCTAACATAATTTAATAGTTCAAGTCACTGCCTACTCTCCTAGAAGATGGTTTGACCCTTTTAGTCGAAGCTACAATAGAGATAAATATCGAGACTCCATCTGAATTGAAATGGATAAAATTAGGTGCATCCTTTACTGAGGAGGAGCACAACATATTTATAGATCTATTGAGAGAGTTTGTGGATATTTTTGCATGGGCCTATTTTGACATGCCAAGTTTAGATCTTGCTTTAGTTTTGCACCACCTTATGGTTAATCCTAACACTAAACTGGTAAAACAAAAGTTACATAAGATGTATCCTTGCATTGTTGTATTGGTAAAGAAAGAGTTGGAAAAACTCTTAGAAGTAGGATGTATCCGATCCATTGAGTACTCTAAATGGATCTCTAATGTTTTACCTATTAATAAAAAGCATAAAGGGATCAAAATTTGAACTGATTTTTGAGACATCAATAAAGCTTATCCTAAAGATGATTTTGCCTTAACTAATATTGACATGATTATCGACTCCATGATCGGTTATGAAATGCTTTCACTCATGGATGGCTTTTTAGGATATAACTAGATCAAAATAACACTAGAAGACCAACATAAAGCAACATTCACCACTCCATAGGGAACATTTTGTTATCAGGTAATGCCATTTGGCCTTAAGAATGCTGGAGCTACATATCAAAGGGCCATGACTATCATATTCCATGATATGATGCATGATATTGTTAAAGACTATGTCGATGACATATTAGGAAAATCCAAAACTAGGGTCGACTATCCAGTAGTGCTACATAAGATATTTGAAAGATTGTGGGAGTAAAAAGTTAAACTCAATCCAAAGAAATGTGTGTTTGGTATAACTTCAAGGAAATTATTGGGCTTCATCATGTCTTGTAGAGGTATTGAAGTCAATCTAGCTAAAGTCCATGGTATAACCAAGATGCCACTACCAACTAATTTAAAGTAACTCCATAGTTTACAGGGTAAGATCTAGTCAGTCTGATGCTTCATCTCTTAGTTAGTAGACAAGTGCCATCCATTTACACACCTTTTAAAGAATGGAGTTGCATTTCACTGGGATGATCACTGCCAAATAAATTTTCAAAAACTCAAAGACTATCTTATTAATCCACCTATTTTATTACCTCTTATAATAAGAAAGCCATTTTTGTTATACCTATTAGCTACCGATCATGCTCTAGGAGCACTCTTGGATCAATATGATGACAATGGAAAGGAGCACATTGTATACCACCTAAGCCATACCTTGGTTGCATATGAACATAACTATGCACCTATTGAAAAATCTTGTCTAGCCATGGTCTTTACAACTCAAAAACTGCACCATTACATGTTGAATAATAAGACCATGGTCATTTTAAAAGTAGATCCGCTCAAGTATCTACTATCTAAAATAGCTTTGCAAGGTAGAATGGCTAAATAGATCATGTTTCTCAGTGAGTTTTACATAGAGTATGTAAAATAGAAGGAAATCAAGGGAAAATTTCTTGAAAATCAACTTACTGAAGCACCTCTCATAGAAACACAACCACTCACATTTCAATTTCCTGATGAATCCATAATGACTATCATTGACACACCCCTTGAGGAGCACCCTTGGAAGCTATATTTTTATGGTTCATTTACTGCACATGGATCAGGGGTAGGCCTATTATTTATTACACCATAGGGGGATATAATCCCTAAATCATTCAGAATCAGCTTTCCTTATATAAACAGCATGGCCAAGTATGATGAACTTGTTATAGGACGTTGACAAGCAGTGCATTAGAGTATATCTCATCTCCAAGTTTATGGTGATTCTTAGTTAATCATCAATCAGGTTATAAATCATGTTAAGACCAAAGGTGACACTCTTAAACAAAAAATTGTCAATATTCAGTTTGAGCACATACCAAGGGATAGTAATCAAACTAAAGATGCTATGGCTACTATTAGCTCTCTAATTCAACAAATAGATAAAGTTGGAGAGTATCAATTTCTTATCAAGAATTTGTCAGAACTAGCTCATGAACCTTCAATCATTACCATGATTTTTGATATTCTTGGTCCTAATTCTATTTGGTACTCAGACCTTTACACCTACCTTCATGACCAAGTTCTACCCCCTAACCTATCTCAAAAACAAACCAAAGTCTTCAATCATCATTCCACTCATTATACTCTACTTGTATCCACCCTTTATCATCATAGTTTTGATGGAACTCTGCTTCATTGTTTAACTTCAGTAGAGTCTACACTAGCATTAAAAAAATTTCATGAAGGAGTATATGGAACTCATTCTAGTGGGGCAATCCTATCCAGAAAGATTTTGCATACTAGTTATTATTGGCCCATAATGGATGCAAATACCACTGAATATGCAAAAAAAGTGTGAAAAATGTCAATGACATGTTAATCAAATTCATGCCCCAACAAAAAATTTAAAATTGATGTTGACACCATGGCCCTTTTCTACATGGGGACTCGACCTCATTGGGAAGATTAACCTCACTTCGTTTGATAGCCATAAACATATTCTTACCACCATCGAGTATTTCACTAAGTGGGTTGAAGCTATACCCCTCACTTACATGTTGGAAAGCAAATTTCCAAATTCATATTTAGCCATCTCATCTACCACTATGGTATCCCTTCTGATATTATATATGATAATGGAGGATCATTCAAAAACAAAAATGTAGAACATCTATGTACTGAATATAACATCACACAACATTTCTCTACAACATATTACCCTCAAGGTAATGGCCAAATTGAGGCATCCAATAAAACTATTATCAATATTTTCAAAAATATTGTCAATGATGCTAGTCATGATTGTCACCTATAGATATTCCCTCCCCTTTGGGCATACCATACCAATCATCGTACCCCCACAAGAGCCACTCCATAGTCACTTATTTATGGTACTGAAGCCATCCTTCCCATTGAGGTCAAATTAATTTCACTATGTATCTCTTTCAAGCATGACTTGGAAGATATGACTATCAAGTAGCTTGCCTACAAGAGCTAGATCTACTTGATGAAAAATGTACAATCGTGCTCAAAAATCTTCAAGCATATCAGAATTGACTCAAAGGCCACTATAATCAGTGTGTTAAGTATAGAACATTTGAACTTGGTGATCTTGTTCTTAAAGAGAACCAAAAGAATACCATGACTGAGAAGAAGCATAAAGGGAAATTCAAACCAAAGTGGATAGGGCCTTTCATCATCACTATAGATTATGGATCATGAGCATACAGGCTTGCCACACTAGATGGCAATGAACTTTCAAAGTCGATGAATATTATTCATCTCAAGTGGTACTATGATTACGTGCTAAGGTGTATTGTCTATAAGGACCATTTTAGTTTTGCCATTTTATCACTATCTTCTTAATATAAATACCATCCTTATCTATCCTCTTCATTGTATCCACTTTACACTTCTGACCTATCGACCTAGTGTGTTCTAAATCCTAGCCCGTTTGACTTTGGTTTTTTCCATTCATTATATATTTTTAGCATCAAGGTATCTGATCAGTTTCATCAGTTGGTTTAATTACTTTAGATAGAGATTGTATTTTGGGACACTATGACAAAAGTTTTTGCAATTGCATCCTTTGTTTGTTAATCCTTTCTTACCACCGATCTTCAAATTAGTACCATTGATATATGCCATTGTGTCCTATTATAACCTCCTATGGGAAAACTAGGGGAAATATTAAGCCTTTACGTACCAATTCACCACTTCCTATGTCGTAGTGTGCCTTTTTACCAACTGTGCCTATTTTGTTTGAATTGACTACTACACTAGTCAAGTTCCTCTGCTATAATGGAAAAACTACAGTGACTTGAGGTCCTACTCTAGGACTATGTAGGTAGTGCTCAATAATTTTTTAGGTCAATTTAGTCACCCTTTCCACCACACTCTCACTATTTTGTGAGTAACCTAAGCCATGCTCTCACCATTCTATGAGCAACCTAAGCCACGCTCTCACCATTTTACAAGCAACCTATGTTTGAATGCTCTCACTATTTTGTGAGCAACTTAAGCCACACCCTTGCCATTTTACAAGAAACCTAAGCTAAGCTCTTAACATTTTATGAGAAACCTCAGTTTTAATGCTCTCACCATTTTATGAGCTTGAACCATTTAGTGTCTCATCATTCTCGATTGATTGAGATACTTCAAACAATTCCAAAAATATTTCAAAAATTCATTAGAAGAGAACAAAAATATTGACCACTTCTTTGCCTTAAGGATTTTGGGAACCCTTACTAAGTTATAAGTATATCACTTGCCATTTAGTTTCCCCATATTTTTTGGCCTTTTATCTCATGCACTTTCCATTTTGTAAGACCATTCCTTTTCTTCTATCACATCCATTCTATTTGATTTTCTTAGTTATCATATTCTTCCAATTCCTTGGGAGAACTACATTTGGCCTGAAGTTTTTTATTAGATACTACATCCATGGAACTATGTAGGTAGTGTCCACTTGCCTAGTGCATATGGAGATAGCTCATCCACCCCTTCCTTTTCTTCTATTCCCCTATTTTGTTTGTTAATTAAGTTTTCACCTATTTTCTAGGGGTAATGTTCATAAGGTTTCTATTACGTTATTTGTTTATTTATTTTTGCTTATTTTGTTTGTTTATCTATCTATTTATTTGCTTTCAGCATTGTTGCCTTGATTTAGTTTATGTGTATTCATTGGGTGATTCCTTACCCACACTTACACTTGAATCCATCCATATTCATATGTTTACATTGTCATCATGGTTTCTATCATTATTGCATTATTTTCTATTAAGTATTGGATTATGGGAGTCAGTCCTCATGCATATTTTGACCAAGTCCTCATGATGTTATATCATGATGCCCACCGACACATGCTATAATAAACCTTAGCTTCAAGAAGTCTATTTATCAATGGTGGCATCTCTTTGGCACTGATATCTTGATTCAATCCTAACCATATCCCAAATAGAGTAATTAAACATGAAAGAATTTCAACTTTTATTAATTCAAACAAGCATCTCCTTACTAGTAGGTTATTCCGATTCATCATTACTCTTTGTGTTAAGTTATCAACATCCTCAGCAAAGTTTATTTTTTAATTATAATTGGGGTTCAATGATTATAACTGCCTATGGATAAATCATTGCACACCGTCCCACCTGCATTTCTTAATGATTATAACCACCTTTGGGAAAATCATTGTGTTGTCACCACTTTACTTTTTCTACCTATACAGGGTCATGTTATCTTGTTTACCTATCCTAACTGGGACATATCCATCTTCTCAATGATTATAACTTCCTTTGGGCAAATCATTGTGTTATCATACCATGTTTCCACTATCAGGGTATAATGGTTATAACTACCTTTGGAAAAACCATTGTGCACCATCCCACTTACATTCTAAATGATTTTGACTAATTATTTAGTATCATTATGTTTTCACCCCATCATCTTTCCTTTCTTTAGTCCTCTTATTTCACTTCTTTATTTTTGAGGGATGATTTGCTGACTTGCTTGTGTTAACCATTCTCTAGAGGGGGCATCATACAGTTAGTTTATCATCATTATAATAATATGCATACAAGACCTTTTCATTATTTGAAAAGACATTACTATGATTATTGCTTGCAATGCCTTCCCAAATAGGGGTAAACTATAGACACCTAAAACTGACCAACGATAACCTCCAATCAAGGTTTTGGTCAATTTCCACTCAAAATGCACAATTTGGCCTAAAAACACTAAAGCAAACTAAATGATGTGAAACTTACATATTCAAGTGCCAATTTTGGCTAGGGTATCCCTAAATGGGGCAATGTAATTTATGAGCCAATTAAATTTGTTCAGATCATTTTGAGTCAACATGCCAAATTTGCACCTAAGTGCTCTGGATTGCTCTTTCCTATCAAATCTTCTGCACAAGATGCATGCCTTTTTTATTTATTATTGGTAATATCCTAAATAGGAATATGGTTCTAATGCATCTACTGTTACCTTCCAATTCTAATCCATTCAAATCTTAGACCAATAACAAGGCATTTTGATCAATTTGGGTAATTTGTACACAAAGTGCTTAATCATGCTTAATATATAATTAATCCAAATCAAGGATTAATTAATAATTTCATGGAAAATTATTGAATACTTATTTTTGGAAATGAATATTGAATATTTGCATCATCAGGTAACCTCATTTATTGGGAAGACATCCCTAGGCCATAAATGCCACAAATATCAAGATTCATGCCCTCTATGCCTCATAAATGCCCTCCATGATGCCCTACATGCCTCTTAATTAATTCCAATGTCATGATGAGGAAATACAAGATTGAATTAATCCTCAACCACACATCTCAATCTTGAGATGGACTGTTGAGGTTGATTCTGATCAAATCTAAAAATCTATAAATAGGAGACCTCAAAATATCATTTCTAAGCTATTTTGAGGTAAAAAGTTAATTCCCAAATAGGGGTAAACAGAAATGTTCAAATATCAATTAAAAGTTGACTTGATCAAATGCAAAAATTCAAAATATCATTTCTAAGCTATTTTGGTGAAAAGTTATTATGTTCCATCTTCAAAGGCCAAGCCAAAGCCATAAGGTGAAAAGGAGAGATGGAGGTAGCCAAGCTTCCATTGCCAAGGACTTCATGAGCACACACCGAGAAAGCCACCACTACAAAGGCATTTAGAGCATGCAAGGAAGGTGAAGGAATTCTTGTGTTTTTATTCCTTGTTTTTTAGTTGTATTTGTCATTTGTTTTTATTAACTAATCTCTCCCTAGTCTCTAGGCCTAGAGATGTGATGCTATTAGTGTGTTTATTTTATTTTATTTTCATTTTGGAACTAACACCATACTAACCATCCTATCTTGAGTCAAATTCCTAGATCATAGAAGGAAATATAAGAGATTGTTGTAAACCTTGCTCATACAATATAAATTTACATTTAATTACCTTGGGAAAGAGGAAGATTTAATTAATTTTTAATTGACAAGTTGTTGTGTGATGAGGAAATTAGGAATTTATGAATTTAGAAAATAAGAATTTACAAAAGCTATGGAATTTTCCATTATAAGATGATTATGGTAGTTAAAAAAGGTTAATTATCAATGGTAAGTGATGTTAATTTAGTGGGATAGGATGTGATAATATAAGAAAATACTAATTGATCAAGGGGGGGAAATGATAGACTAAAAACATTAGTGTAAATGGAAGAATTGCTTAGATGATTTAGGACAATGTTAGTAGATAGTTAAAATTGACACAAACTATTTGATTTTAGGTGTATACATTTTTACCTCTTTGAGAATGTGTTGCGTTACATAATGAGTGGAGTAAAAAATTTTTAAACAAAGAAGAAGCCAAAGAAAGGTGGATGAAAAATTAGATGATGATGATGATGATGATGATGATGAAATAATGTCATAAATTATGCCCCATTGAGAGAGCATGCAAATATAAAGGATGTGGATGGACTCTCAAAAAAGAGAGGAAGAAGATAGAGTGGAAGAAACAATGATATATGGTGTATAAATAGGGTGGTTGGATGATGATAACCTGTGGGTGATATTAACCCACTTGAGATAACATTTTCATGCTTTTATTTCTAATGATGATGGATTGGATTACCCAAATCAAGGCTTATTGGGGAAGGATACATCCAAAAATAAGTTTCTTCACATGTTGATTTTCCCCAAGCAAGGTAGGCATGGGGAAAATAGCTTTGAAACTCTATGGTCCTAACTTGCCCCAACAAGGGTGGAATGGGGCATCATCTATCCTATTGATGAGATGCAAGCTTCATGTAATGAACCGCTACACCAAAACATCGAGGCGTTAGTGAAATCTTCCCATTAAGATCATAACATCCCACCATGCTTCTGAAGCCCAGACTCTGGGCTAGATTTGTGCATCTATACCAATAGGATCCCCTATGTGTACGAGCCCCAAACAAACACTACCATGCCAACGTAGCCACCCGCTCTATGACTTGAACCTAGGTGGAGGCTCTAATACCACATGTAATGAACTGCTACACCAAAAACTTAAGGTGTTAGTAAAATTTGCCCATCATGATCATAACATCCCACCGTGCTTCTGGAGCCCAGACTCTGGGCTAGATTTATGCTCTGTATCAACAAGATCCCCTACATGTACGAGCCCCAAATGAACACTGCCATGCCAGCATAGCCACCCGACTTTGTGACTTGAACCCAGATGGAGGCTCTGATGCCACATGTAACGAACTGCTACACCAAAACCTTGAGGTGTTAGTGAAATTTGCCAATTAGGATCATAACACTTCACTTACCCCAAATAGGGAAACAATTCAACCTTGGACTAGATGGATGACTAATTGACTTACCCCAAGTAGGGTGAATTGAGTGATTGATTAATTGATTTATAAGAATAGATCAATAATTTAACCTATTTCATAGATTAATGATGAGATGATCATGTTCATGAAAGTGAAAACATTTGTGTGAATGGTATAATGACTTTTTAAAAATGAATAAGTTTTTAAAAAATAAGCACATAAGGATGCCCCAAGGTTGAATGATGAAGAATGATAGATGATGCAATAATGATTGAAAAATTATTCAATTATATTTGTAACTAATTAGATAAATAAGAGATGTGGTGCATTGTTGTCTACACATGTAGGCCACAATAATGACTGTTAGTTAGAATAATTGGATGTTGAAAGATGAAAATGTAAAAGGAATGGAAAAAGAGTAATAATGGCTGAGGTGACCTTAGAAACTCCATCTAACTAAACACTACTTACATAGTCCAAATGGACCTCAAACTGATGTAGTTCCCCCAAATAAGGGAGGACTATGATGAGGAATGATAAATATAAATAGATGATGATTGATGAAGATAAAAAATGGACAAGATGATTATGTGGTCAAATGATGACTGAAATGATTTGATTTGATAATAGATGATTTTACAAGGGGATAAACTGTCATTTTAGTACATAGCCACATATACTTTGTAACTTGATTTTTAGTGTTACACGAAATGGTATGCATTATGATCTAAAATACCATGATTGCCTAGTCATAATGTACATAAGGACTAAGCCCTGATCTAATAGACAAATAATAACAATGCACCATGATATGGAAAAATTAGGATGACATTACCTATTATATATTGATGGATGGACTCAAGTATAAGAGTAATAAATCAACATGATATATAAAAATTTTGATGACCCTATTGACACATATGGACTAATTCAAGGCACAATAGGAAAATCAAATGAACAAGAAAGCAAACTAACATACACAAACTTGAAAACAAAACCAATAGAAAGAATCATGTTGTTTAATCAAGTCAAAATCTATGTGTGAAGTCTCAATGATATTGATAGCTGGATGGTGCCCCCAAGTAAGGATGTATGTAACAGGACATATTGGGGAAAAAATATCAAAATAAGTTGCATGCCTTGATTTTCCCAAAAAAGGGCAAAATCTACGAGCTTGGATTGATGACCTTTACCCCAAACAAGGTGAATTTTGGGAAGGAAATATCCTAAAAATATGGAATGTTGTGATTTTACCCAAGGAATGTGGATTTATAAATGACACATCCCAAATGTGGCTAAAATGTTTTGATTAATTATTTTGACTAGATTTAGGACAAAATAAAAGTTTTTGGATTTTTTGGTTTTATAACTCTCTTAGAGATTTTTGGCCTTTTTTATTTTTAGGATTTATAATGGATTATCTATTTTTTTAATGTTTTTTTCATTTTTGAAATAAATATACATAGGGGGTCATAATAAAGGGAAAAAATGTTCTAGCACTGATATGGGAAATAATAATGAATGGAATGGAATTACAAAAATGTTGGATGAAAATGGATGCTTATGAGGTATGATGTCTAGGAATAGATTAGCAATATCTATGGACCATGTCACATGGGAACCAAGTGTCCACTCATCAAAGTACCATTCATTTGATACATGAATCTAGTTTCAAAACAAGTCTCAATACCTCTTCCACTTCCTTATCAAGGTCAATATAGGAAGAAATATGGGCATGATATGATAGATAAAAGGATGGACAAGGATAAGGATTTAGATGATCCAAGATGGATTTAATGAGATGGATGAGGATGAAAATGGGGTTGCCATAACGTGTCTAGGTACTTATAGACAATGGATTATTTAAACATGATGCCATAAACTTGGTTTCCATCATGGTACTTTCCCAAGGTGCCATAATTATGGTATTCACCATTGGATGAATTATTTATCTTTCTATTTATATATATATATATATATTTAATTTTTTAGCATCTCAATTCTTTGAAGGATTATGAGATGCATCACAATGACCCATTTTGATCTCTAGACCATACCTATTTTGGATAGATTCTCTGTTAAGATCCTGCTACTTATGTGGATTTCACTAATGTCATTATGATCTTTATTGGTTGTTGATTTTTATTCCTCTGAGCCTCTAAACAAGGTGTTCATAGCCTATATGAAAGAGAGTGTTATTGAGGAGGGTAAAAAAGGATAATCATTAGATAAAGGATCATATGTGAAGGTATGATATAGGATTTGGATGAAGGATATGATGATGAAGGGATGTATAACTATTGGGGGACCAAGGTGAATTAAGAATAACAGTCACACACATCATTATTGACTCTGGATATTCTAATTTAGGCATGATTTTAGATGTGGTTTTAGAAACCTCTAAAACTTCTCTTCAGAGGACCAAAAGCTTCTTCTACTCCTCAAGGTTAATATTTGTTACACTTTGAATGATTTTTGAATTATTAGTTGTTCTACTATTGACTTAAATGATATCTTCATCAAGTGATGCAAAATTGATTTGTTCATCTATTGGTGCCTTAAAGATGTTTTCACCAACATAGTCTTCTTGATTGTTTTAATTTTCATTTTGATTAGCCCCTAGTGCCCCAAATAAAGTTTCACTAGGGGATGTTAATTTTTTATTTTGATTGTCCCCTAGATCCTCAAACAAGGTTTCACTAGGGAGATTCTCTTCTATACCTCTAGTATTTTTACCTTGATGGTCCCATAGTGCCTCAAACAAGGTTTCACTAGGGGACCTTCCCAAAATAATCAAATAATCCAAAAAAATCCCTAAAAATTAGAAAAGACCAAAAATATCCAAGAAATATATAGACACAAAATTTTAAAAAAAAAATTTTGTCTTAAATCCAATAAAAATCCTAAATCCAATCATTTAAGCTACCATTTGGATGTGTCCTTCCCAAATCCACCCTTTTTATGGCAAAGTCATCAATATCAGCTCATAGCACTCACTTTGTTTATGGAAAATCAAATCATGTAGCTTATTTTGGGGCATTACTAATCCATACCCTTGCATGCATCCTTGAATGGGGGTACCTTATAGCTATTAGTATCATTGATACACCACACATGTGTTTTGACTTGTTTAATGACAAGATGCTTTTTATTACATTAGGTTTCAATTTTGTGTGTGTTTGATTGCTTACTTGTTTGTTTGATTTTATTATTTTGCCTTGACTCAATCCATATGTGTCAATAGGTTCATCATGGTTTTCCATATCATGGTGATTTATTATGATTGCACTTGAGTCCATTCATCAACATATGACTATAATGTCATCTTGGTTTTTCCATATCATGGTGCATTTTTGTATTTTTATGTTGGATCGAGGTTCATTCCTTATGCACATTGTGTCTAGGTCATCATGTTGTTTTATATCACATTACATAAAATACTATGATATATCAAAAATTAAGTTATAAATTATATGTATATGCTTGTTATAGTAGCAATTGATCCCCTTGAAAAATCATAGATTTTCAAATCCAATCATCTCATCCCATTTTAGACCACATCAAATAAGTCATTTGTTCTTCGTAATCCCTCATTAAATTCCTCCTATTTTGGGAGAACTAAAATGGCATGAGGTATATTTGGACTATGTATGCAATGCTCAATCACATGGTGTTTCTAAGGTCAACTCATCCACCACCATTCATCATTCTTAATCCTATTTCCATTGTCCATTTCTTCTAACTATCCATAGCTAATAGTCATTCTCACAGCCTGCATATGAGTAAATCATTGTACCATCTCCCCTATTTATCTAATTTGTTCCAAATCTAATCACATCATTATTCAATCATAATTACATCATCGTTCAACCTTGGGGCATCCTTGTGTGATTGGATTTTTGTGACTTTTTCATCATTAGTCCACATAATTGGTTAAATCCTTGATCTATGCTTTCAAATTAATCAATCAATCAATTTACCTTGCTTGAGGTAATTCACTCCAACAATCATATATTCTAATCTCAAAACTTTTACCATGTTTGGGGTAAGTCAAAGTTTTAACTTATCTTAGGATGTGTCCCTCCCAACTCTAACATGCTTGGGGTATGTCAATCTCATAAATTTTACTCTATTTGGGGTAATTCAAAGTGTGCATATTATCTCAGGATGTGTCATCCCCAATCCACCCTAATTGGGTAAAATTATTCCATCATCATCAGAAATGAAAGCATGCAATCATTAGCTCAAGTGATTAAATATCACCCATGGGATAATCATTATCATCCAACCGCCCTCTTTCTACATAACCCACCCATTAATTCTTTCATTTTATATTCTTCCTCTCTTTTTTGAGAGCCCATCTATATCCTTTATCCTCATATGCTCTCTTGAGGGGGCATCATTCATCACATTCTTTCATCATCATATAATTTTTCATCCACATTTTTTTGGATCTTCTTTCTTTTAAAATTGGTTACTCCACTGAATGTGTCTTGTAATGACTTCTCAAAGAGTGTTAAAATGAAGACACCTAAAATTAGACACATCAGAGAACATCATCCTAAATCATCTAATCAATTCTTCTATTCATTAACATTCCTACTCTATCACTATTCCCCCCTCCTTGATTAATTAATATTTTATTCTATTATCACATCATATCCCACCAAATTCACATCACTTCTCATTGTTATTTAGCCTTTTTTAATTATCTTAAACATATTCTAATGGAAAATTCTATAGCCTTTGGAAATTTTTATTTTCTAAATTCATAATTTCCTCATCACACAACAACTTTCCAATTAAAAATGCATTAAATATTACTACTTCCAAAGGTAATTTAATGGAATTAGATAGTGTGTGTGAAAGGTTTATGACAAGATCTTACATTTCCTTGCACACTCAAGACTTTATTCCAAACTCCATCTCTCCCTCTTACACACTCAAGCTCCCTCATTTATGAGTATGGATGATTGACCCTCATCCATTGATTTTCATCTTCATCCAATGCTCCACATTCATCGTCTAAGTCTATAAATTTGTGGGCTTCTTCCTAATTCCAACATGACCAAATAGTGCAGCAAAGCTTTGCCAAATCCTAAGGCCATCACCCATCAAACACATTAATTATCAAATCAATGGTCTATATTATAATGGGAAATGTTGTCAAAATGACTACGTGTCATTGATTAAATCCTTTTTCAACTACATCCAGGCTCATCCAAACTTGAATTCTCTTTTGAGGGAGAAATCTAAAAGGGGAGGTATAATTGTTTGGTTTTCTTTCTATTTAGTTTATTTGTCTCTTTCTTGACCTTTCCCAATCCATGGGCTCATGATTGGGATTTAGGTTGTGTGTATTTCATTTTGATTACATAATAACATCACTAACCCCCTCGTAATCATGTGGTTCACAATAAATATATAATTCACCCAATTATATTCTTCAACTAGATAGACAACACCAACTTTGAGCATCTTGTTTATCTCCTCCTTGACCTTTACTTCTACATTTGGGTTCATCCTATACGACCTATTCCTTTAAAGTTTCACACCTTTGCATAAATTTATGGTCATCTTTCCCAAGGATTCATGTACTCCTTTTATATCATGTTTATTTATGGGAAACAACTATATAAAATATTTAATGAGTTCAATAATGTGTGTAAACTATGCATTCATCCAATAGTCACCCACTATATCTATTATTCACTCTTCATCTATCCCCATATTTTCTTATTTCATCCACAATGGTTGATAATAATAATTCCATTTATGTTTATGTGTGCCTTCAATTAATCTTTCACTAGTATTAATATCCACATTTAGATGATCTACTTCCTCATTTGGTTTCTGCTCTCTCAAAACTTTGTAAAGGGTTTTCTCATGACCTAGCTTCTGAACCCACATGTATTCCAAGTATTGTGTGTATCTTATACCTATTTATATAGTGTTATTTAAATAATCACCTTCCTCAAATATATCAACACTCCCATATCCTTCTTCTTAGTTAATTTCATTGAACATGTCCTCTATTTGTGCATCATTTTGTAAAACTATTTTGAACATCAATTTCAAATGTGCATTCAAATTCTCATCCTTTGACTTGAAAATGAACGTATTTATAAGCTACTCTTTTACCTTCTCCCAATATAGAGTCTCTCTCTTTGATTTAAAACAATGTACCATGTGTTTTCCCAATACTTCATAATATCATACAATTAATGTACCCATAACCATATTAGAAGAATGATGGTACAATTTATCCAATCTTCCTTACATTTGTACAAGTTCTCAATAGGATCAGTCTCTCTTGAGAATACTAGTAATACGATTTTTTCTTTTTTTCCCAAACCTAAACTTATTTTCATTCTTAAAAACTTATAAAATAATTTTGGTGTGTTTCCCACCATCATGCAAGAGTATTGTACAACATATGTCCCAATAGTATGACTTTATTGACCTCTTTTAGTAGACATGCTTCCAAGTCCTATGCATATTCATTCACAAATGGTGTTCCATCCAATTTGGGGAGCTACCCAAATATATAATTATTCAACCTCATCATATATTGACTCTCCAAGTAACCCCCCAACAAATTTTGTTCTCATAAGAGTCTACACAAAAGGTTTTCATGATTGTATAGTGATGGGTCCCTTATAATTAGAAATGCACAAGGATGTTCCTCACAAGTGCATGAGGATGGTAGTTGATGAAAATATGTGCCTCAAATAAGTACATATATGTGCCTATGGGTAGAACCTTGTTGCATGCCCTACACAAATATTTCTGTGACCTTATGTTGAACATAAAATTAAATGCATGCATAAGCCATGTATGTAAGGTCCCTAAGTTTTAGGCATTAGTAAGAAAGTGTATGGTGTGCAAACTCTAATTATGTGCATGCATGTGAGATTTTTATTTTACCTACACACTCTTCTTTAGGGGATTATTTAAGTACAAGAGAGGGGGTTCCACACTCAAACATAGAAGTTTGTATCTATGCTTCCATTATTTGCAATCTACACTCTAAACTATGCATCTCTCCCTGTATAGGTCCACAACTCTCAAGCATATCTATGATATTATAATTTAGTGCATGACCTTCCATAGTAAAGCCCTATATGCATATTTTCATATAATTTTAAACACAAGTGAGTAAGGTGTACAAGGCACATATTCAAATTCATAAGGAATTGCACTTGTGAATTCATTATTTGTAGGCTAAAATCTAAGTTTCATGCCATCTCTTCTACATACTTGTAGCTCCTGAGGGAATCTCACATGCACCTTTACCTAGTGTGTGTCCAATCCAAAGTTATGTGCATGACCTATCATGCATTTAATATTCAAATAAAGGCACACACTCCCTCCCATCTAGAGTTTGCATGTATAACATGCATAGAATGAAGTGCACACAGTCTAATACACACATGGTCCCTAAAGATAAATGCATGTGAGATTTTACTACCATGCACATAGATACAACATGGAAATATCAAATAAAGGATTTCATATCTTCTATGTTAAGTGAGCCTAGGTGGATTTCTATGTGGCATCCATGATAAAGGGTGGTAGTTGAGCCTAATTGGATGTCGAGGGAATTGAATCCAAACAAAATTAAATACAAGGGTGGATGTAGAATGTCAAAGTATGGACACACATCCCCTTAAACTATATAATCATATCTCCATTGTCAATAAACATGAAGGCCACATAGAGATCCAATAATAACCTTTTAGCTACTTTCATGATCAAATTGTCAGACTAAATTGAATGAGCATGGCCTGTAGAAGTTATTGTAAATAATTTTGGTGCTCTTAATCAAACTTGGACCCTGGGTACCAATTTTGAATTCAAGTTCCTATTTACCCATCTAATGGTGATTTGATTACGCCAGGCCTTGCCCAATGAAATATAAACCATGGTTTTCATTAGAAAAAATGGGGTCAACATTCATAGTTATCATAATTCTACTAAAATTTGTGATGTAAGAGTCCTCTCTTGATATAACAAAGCTTTGCCTTTTTGAGTCTATAATATTGCCTTAGACCTTGAGATTAATAAAAATTAATTTAATTTTATTCATGCTCTATGTTCTCTGTGCATTCATGGCTATTAATCCTTATCTATGGATGTTTTTCCCTCTCATTGTCATCATCCCTTCACACCTCTATGAAAAATTGGATGTCTATGTAGGTCACATGTTATGTATACATGGGTCTACATATGCATTATATGTAGATCATTTATCACCCATCCTAATGTTGCCTCCATGAGAAACACTTATGTAATGCACCCCATTTGAATATTTTTTATCTAGTCTGTTATTTTTATTATGTCATTAAGTGGGTGAGGTGCTCACTCTATTCTTGGTGCATCACCTTTTACATTTTGTCAACCATTTTAACTTTTCTCTCTTTTTTCCCCTTTGTCAAGTTTAGGTTTAACACTATCATTAGATATCATTCTACTCATTGTAGATCTACATGTTGGTTCTAAACCAGGGGAATTTAGAATATAAAGAAGTAAGTCTAATATGGAAGTTTATCCTAAAGAGTACAAGAGTCCCACACCTTGGGAGATGATCTCATTATTACAAAAAGACACTAAAATTGCTCTCCAACATGTAAGTTCAAGGTTCTAGGCATATAAATGCCATACCTCAATGCACGTGAGATCTTTTCACACATAAGTTCATGTTTTGAGTGATAATAGTTTCTAGCATGCTTGGTAGGAACAAGTTAAAATTAGGATTAAATATTGGTGCTAATCTCAATGATTCAAATGTTTAATATACTTTATAGAGATCTTGGTGACTCCAAATGTCACATCTACTAGTTTAAGTAGCCTAAATGTCTAAAAACATGTCTTTTCCCCCACCATTCCATGTAAATTCCATTATTACACCCTCCTTTCATCCATATCATGTTGAGAGTACTCTTGGCTTTACCCAGAATTAGCCTAGACTACCAAGATTCCAACCTCCTCATAACATTTGCCTCCCTCCTACCCTAGTTCATCCCCTATGGCAACCTGCTCATGCTTCCAACCAACCTTGTGAAAGCTATGTTTCTCCTAATCAAAACTATTACTATATGCACCTAAATTTGATCACTTCATTTAACATCGCTAATATTCCTATTAGTCAACCCTACTTTCACCTATTATTTCTAATATTATTTATCCCTATTAATCCTACTAATTTATCACCCATTTCTAATAATTTATCTAATATCCCTCTTAATATTTCTTCATTCACTAACTATAATATTATCCCACTTCTTAATTAATTCTTCTAATCATCTCTTAATCCTATCATAATCTATCTTATTCATTATTTGATATTTTAAAATTCCCATAACCCACTTACCCACCTACTAATCATATCCATAGGCTCTCCTACACCCCTAGTCTCTAATCACCCATCTTATCCCTATTTAATCCCTTACCTTATCCTAATTAGTCCCTAAGAGGATTCTAGAGTTATCTAATTCTATAATCCTCTCTATTCTCACCCTTCCTCTCTAGAAGCCTCTAAATCTAGAGGCTTCCAAAGAATTTGTAATTCCTTTTAATCCTTACCTCCACATTCTATTTAAACAACCCAACCCTCCATTAAAACTAATTAACAAGATAACTTGAATTCCCATGCCATATCCATGATAAGCTAGAAATAGAGGAATCTATAACATCTCCATGCCAATCCAATTCTTGAATCCATCATCCCTGATCATGCCAACATAATGTCAAAAATATGAGTCTAAGGTAATCTTAATCCAATCCTCTTGTCTTTTGTTTTCTTTTATCTATTTAATCTTAGTTTGGAGTAATTAGCTTTAGGATTTGAATGTTGATTTGAATTGTTCATTCATCTACTTTACATTTTATCTTAATGTCTCTAGATATTACTTAGGTAATTGGACATTTTGGGTTTTGGTTTAGTTATGCAATCAAATCCATATTGCTCAAAATTTCCTACTACATTTTGGTGACCACAATGGGACTTACTCCCAATTTAATCATTAAGTTTGTTGGAAGTGTTTTTAGAAGCTTGTAAGTCTAATTAGACAAGAAAAAGAGTTGGATTTTGAAGAAAATTTCACACACATATGACACTTACGACATTGCTCTACAACTTGTGACATTGTAGTTGTAATTTTGTCCTCAAAAGCCATGATTTTATGATTAACTATCTAATTTGACAAGCTAATAGTTTCTTTGACATTGACAAGTTTTCTTACTCTTCTACAATACCATGACTTGAAATTTATGATTTTGCATCAAAAGTCATGGTTTTACATACCAAGTCATGATATTGCATCTAATCCCTAGTGGCTAATTGACTATGACAATTTTTTGGTGGTCTACAAAAACACAACTCCGTGACTTACGATATTGCCCTGAGAATTATGATATTGTAATTTTATCCAAATTTTCTAACCGTTATTTTTTGACATTCTTACCTTTAATTTAATATTGACATTTTATATTTTGTAGGGAGCTATAATCACGTAATCATTATACAAACTCCTTTTTGCAATCTTATTTAAGTGATTTGGATCTTCAAGCATATATCTTTGCTAACCACTTTTTTGTAAGGAGGCTTTATCTCTATAAATTTGCTATGTGAATGACTAATTAATAGTGTCAACAAGCAATATTAAAGGAGGATATCATCTGTAAACATAAACATCACATCCTTACCCTTTTTCTTGACTTCTGCAAAATTGCTAATCACTTAGTCATGGTATTGACCTGAGAATAGAGACATTGTATTAATAATAGTGATATTGTGATTTTTGTCATTTTAAAGGAATTATCTATTTTATATCTCTACTTTATATGATTTTGGGGTAACTTTGATCAGGGAAACATTTTTGCTATTCTACAGATTATGTTTGAATTGACCATTTTGATCAAAATCTTGTCTTGATGACCCTTTTATAAATTTGTTGATACATAGCTAAAGTTTTTAAAATTAACCATAAGTCATCTATAAATATTTCTTAGGCATTTAAGAATCTGGGTTAATTTGATCATCTAAAACACCTACATTTTGGTCAAAAAAACTAAACTTTTGAATTCTTGAACTTTCTTATAAAATCATAGATCTTTTAGTCATGATATCACCTTTTGAGTCATGGTATTGCATAAATAGTTAAAATTTTGCAAACTGACCATCATGGTTAACTATTTGTGGCAAAAACCATAACTCTCAAATTATGATATCGCACTAATAGTTGTGATATTGTAGTCTGAACTCATGATTTTGTATTTGATTTTTTCTTTTTTAAGTGCATTTTAGATTCATTTTTAGTGATTTTTGAGTCATTTTGGGCCTCCTACAAGGCCCAAATTGCCTTTGGCATCAGGGGCTCCACCCTTAGACCCCACCAAATACTATGATAGGGAGCATGCTAGGAGTACTACCCTTAGACCTCGTAAGGGGATCTGCCCCTTAACCTCATAAGGGGTACTACCCCCTTACCCCACTAGGGGTTTGCCACCCCTAGACCCTTGCATCATGGCTTGCTCACCCAAAAAAGTTATAAAGCCAAATCATGAATTTTTAGGGTGTTTTTCTTAGGGCCTATTCTATTAACATTTTGTTACAATGGTGAATTTTGAATTACTAACATCTTCTTTTGTAGGTCATATTTTTCTCTAACATTTTATTTGGTAGGTTTCCCCTCAAGATTATCAATCAAACTACTAATCATTTGCCTTAAAAGTTTTCCTCTTTAAAAGTGCTAATCAAACTACTAATCATATTATTATAGGCCACCTATCAAAGACCCCTTTTGGAATTTTTAAAATCATTTTTATCACTCTAATCATTTTGTCTTGCATATTGTATATACTTTTTAGTAATTTTATCTTGTATATATTTCACATCAAATTAATCAGTTAATTAATCCCCTTTTGGTATGCTTGTTTGTCACTTGAGGGCTATGGTGTTGTATGATCTCCTCCTTGCATCCTTGTGGTGATTCTTGGAGGATCAAAAACCACTAATAAAATTTTCCCATTTTTCTTTCTAGGGGTTGGTGATGTGGATTTCATCACCATGCACTAGACCAAACTTTGTGTTCTAATAGAGTATAAAGATCAAGAAAACTTTCGTTAGGCACTAAAGAAAAAATTTCCATAAAGGGTTTTATGGAGTGAGGAGTGTTCTAGATCCAATATGTAAAGTGGTTAGATAGTATCCTATACAAACTTAGGCCCTATCATATCTTCACATATATTGGGTATGCCCCTAAAGAGCCCATTTAGCCTAGCATAGGATCTATCAGCTGTAATGGGTGATCCATTATCAGAGTTAATATTAACTCCCAAGTGACCATCATGTGTAGATAGGGTTGAGATGGTTTAGGAGATTCCATAATGGTTCACTAAAATATAGCCTCACTTGTGAAACCATTAGATAGTATGATCATTGAGTTACACACCCTTGAGTTTACTAATCATAGGTTTGTGGTCTGCTTGATTTGGGTGTGTGTTGTGCTAGACTCATGTTATTTGTGAGCCAAGTTAGCCTTTACCCAAACATATACACCTATCTAGGTTTTCTACACATACCTCATCTTTTATATCCTTGTATTAACATCATATCATCCTTTTATATTCTTTTCATTATCCAATCCCATTTCTTACCTTGTCTTCATCTCATCATAGTCTAGTCATATCCACTCATCATTCATCATACCCCACCACTCACATATCCTAATCACATCTTGTTATCCACATATTTTCCTAATTCCACTCCATCTATAATAAATCCTTTATCTTGACCTTGCCTTTGCCTTATCACCTCATCATATCTTGTCATAGTTGGCTCTTTAGGTCACATATGTGTCTAAACCATCCTCGTCTCATTTACACTACCCCTATCATTTCATCATCACCTATATATACTTATCTTTATTTTAATCCCATCACATAATCCTATCCCATCCCATATTGAGAAAATCAGTCTAAGGCTTGAGCTAGTCCTCTTAATACCCATCCATATCATCTTGTCACTCTATTCCACTATCACTCATCATTTGGTCAGATCTCATACCAGTCAGTGTCCTGCTAGCATCTTGTCACTTTTTTAGTCTCAATATAGAATCCAATCATCTTGCCTACTCATAAATAGCACCCATCTAATCATCATCTTACTAGTTTAAATCTAGGCACCTATCAAATCCCCAATCCTTTTGTTAGATGGAAAACTAGGCATTATTGATAGATCACTAGCCCTTATAATACTATCAATCTAAAATCTAATCCTAGTCTAATATCATCTCAATCACATTTAATCCATCTCTTCCTCATCATTACTTGTTATACTAGCTTAGTCATTCATACCTATTTTATTCAAGAGACCACATCTAATCCTTAGTCAACCTTTGCAGTGACCCCATTCATCATCCATCTTTTATGATCCATCCCCATGGGTTTAGATCTCATTCTAATTGAACAATACATATTTGACAATAAGGATGAGATCCTTTTATGGCTCCTTAAGATGGGTGTACAACTTACTGAAGGCCTTGACCCCATTCAACTCATCTCACCTCTAGTCTAAACCCATACATGTGAGTCCCATTCCAATCCTCCATCCATTAGTCATAGCCCACTATCTACCCATTCTTACACTAACAAAGGGAATCCTATCTTGTCTACCTCATCTACTACCAGTTCATCCACATAATTACATCAACAACCATCTAATCTAAAGTCCAATGCTTCCACACCTAAGTTATAAAGTGAAGTGTGTCCTTATACTCCCCTTCTTATGTCCTTAGAATCCCTTTTCAAACAACATGTCATTCCTAACATGATGGTTTATCCACCCATATGACATCTTGATCCCACCAAGCCTAAGCCCACTTGGTATAACACTAACCAATATTTTCCATATCACCAAACTTGGGGGCATACCATTAATCAATATTAGAATTTCCAAGATTATGTTTAAAACATCATCAACAATGGTGACATATAAATTGAGGATGAACCAGATGAGTCTATATCCTTGGGTGAACAAAAAAAGGAATGCCAATATTCCATTCTTGATCAAGATCAAGCTCTTCCCTTTCCAAGCCAAGGTTAAGATACCATGCCCATCTTCTATGGTCCCCATATATTTTACAAATCCTCCATCCAAGATGAGTCTATTCCCCATGAACCTAGGCCTCATAAACCCTTCTATGGGCCTATCTTTTTTAAATCCATTATCCTTCCATCATCTTCCCCTCCCCCATCATATCAAAACCCCCATGTTATGAGGTCAATCATGGAAAATAAATCTTTTACTAGGAGTATTGCATCTTGTACATTAGATTTAGCATCAGAGTCAACACAAGTCTTATCTTCATCAAGATCATGTTGAACACTAATATCTGAATTAGATTCGTCATTATAAATATCATCCCTTAATAATATTATAGTAGATGTTGATAAAGCATGTGTTTTTGAGGGTACCTCTAGTCCATCATCAGGCATACCTTTGGATCCTAATAAGGAGGATGAAGTCATAATAGAGTTATTTCAATCTTTATCTATTGAATATTTTCAAAGTGAATTCAATCCTACTTTGGATGCATATACTACAATTAGTCTTAGTGATCCTTTTGCCAATTTTGAGGATATTTTCTTCGATGTCAAAACTAGGTATTCTAAGAATCCCTATGAAGACCATGTTGCCCCATCACCACTCATTGACATCATCATATCATCTCCCCCACTTCTTCCATCATATACCCCTTTATTCTCATCAATTATCATTTACTTACCTCCCTTCATAGGGATGAACAAGAACATACATCATTGGACCCTTCCTTGAGAAATATAATATGTGCCACAAATACAAAGGTCCAAGACCATATTCCAAAATTAATACATGATAATATAATAATCTTTAATCCCATAAGTCAAAGTCAATAAGATTCAAATCATCAACCTAATCTAAAAGTGTTTTTCCCTAATGAAGCCTAATATTAGGCACTAGGGGATCATCAAAATCAAAATAATCATCATCTATCAATTCAAAAATCAATCTCCTTTGGTGAAGCCCAAAATCAAGAACCAAACAAGACATAAAGTCAAATATAATATACTAATCCAAATACTATCAAAATTACTATTAGCATGGCTTATAATCCATCAAATGATAATATCAAAGATAAATTGCAAAGTCAAAGCATCTTGGATCTCTTACAATCCTTTATCAATTGGCACCAATAAAATGTGGAATATCTAACATCTCTAATGATGTCTGCAACTGATAGTCCTAATCACCCATCATACCATCCTATCACTATCCTATCATCCATTCCAGTCCATTACTCCCCTATAAAACTCAAAATCTAATCCAATCCATACCTCCCATCACCCACCTAGGCAACATTATCTCTTATATGGGTGATGAAGACAATTGATCTAGATATTTGGAGTGGTCTCAATCAAGAATCATCAAAATTCATAGGGACATTAATACATATAGTGGTGATCACATGGTCCTAACATCACACATCTCTAGAATAAGTGTTGGTTGAAGATCACAATAATTTATACATCTTGCATCTCGTACCCATATATAATAAATCGATACATCATCCTAAAGTTAAAAAAGAAGTCAATTTTTTTTTTTAAATAACTAAATAAATCAATAAAAAAAGTGAAATAAAATCATTCATCCAATGGTGGAAACTAATCTTCTGGAAACTTGGGCATATACCATGATGAAAATTGGTATCTAGCATCATGGTAAAATAATCTATTATCTACATTGTACCTCAACACTTGGGGGTAAAATCCATCCATTTCATGTCCCTTGTCAACCCATCCCTTGTCAATCCCATTCGTATTGTATCCCTCTATCCATATCATGCATTTTATTGTGTTGATCATTCCTTTCTAGTCTTGACCTTTGTAAGGATGAGCAAGGTGTCTTGAGAAATTTTATGGAATCATCTTAGCATATCCTCTAAAGGACACTCAGGCAACTATATATTTGGTTCCTTCATAATTTGGCCATTAGAAATCCCTAATCCATTCTTATTTAGTCCTCATCCCATTTTCAACATTACCCTCATCCTTATATCATCCCATCAATCATTCCATCCATCTTTATCCTGGTTGTTAGGCTTGGTTTTACCTTTTCTAGTAAACCCATATGTATAGTGTACATACGTATTCTAAAAAATCCATAACAAGTGAAATATAAAATTTGAAAAAGCCAAAATAGTCCATGGTGTCTTGTCTTATGAATTTTTCCATAGTCACATCCATTTCCATGCCTTTTATCTTTCATAATCACATCATCCTCCTCTTCTCCTAAACCAAGGGCAAATCTATTCTATATCGAGCTAATATTGAGCTAGTCTCACTTTTGCCTACTTAGTCTTATGTCTCTCATATCAATATCCACATCCTAATCCTAATCCTAATCCTAATCCAAGTCCATACATCCAAATCCTCATCTTAGTCCCTCCCTTAATTCAAAATCCATATCCTTATCTTAATCCTAATCTTAAGCATCATCAAATCCAAGTTTATCCTAATTCCACATTCACATCATCATCATCATAACCAACTTATTCCAACCCATCACCTAATCACTCATCTCATCATTAGACAATACATGGTGACATTGCATACTTGTGTATGATACTTGTCAATTATGTTTGGCTTGTTTGCATGAATTTTATCATGTACATATTTGATTGTCTTTGTTTTTTGAGTCTGTGTTGTATCATGTCTCTTTTTTGAGTATTGGGCAATGAATGAGGATACTATGAGGTACCAAAAACTACATTAATGCTTTTTTATTCCCTTGAGGATGTAGAGTTCACTACTTGCCCATTTTACACACTTTGGCACCATGTCCTCTTGGTCATACTCATATCATGGGGCATACTACCAAGTGCCAAATTTAATGGATTACTTAGACTATGATGAGCCTTATGACAGTTGTGATGGATTGATCATCTACACCCTCGCCATTTCTCTAATCATCTAATCATACTTATTCTTATCACTAACCTAATCCTCTTGATCCATCTGACTAACATCCAATATTTTATCCTCATCTCATCATCTGAGTTATATCCTTTAATTACTGACATCACCCTCTAATCACTAATCATCATCATTAGATTCTTATCCATCAATTGTCATTTATCCTTAAGTTAAAACTACATCAGCTTGAGCTCTTTCTAGACTATGTAGGCAAAACTTGGCCACTTTTCAGTGCCTAAGGATATCTCGACCACTCTCACCTCTTTCCTTATCATCCATCATCATGCCCTAGTCTTACATTAGTCATATCCTTGACCTATAATGTCAATCCTTAGTCAATCAATCTATTGATCAATCACCATCCCCACAATTATCTCCCTAATTTTTTTTGTCAATTGCCTATACCTAATGATTGGGCCTGATAAATCACAACACTTATAATTTATTCCATCAGTCATATATCATCATTGATTGGTCAATTTATCATCTATTTCTCCCTTTCATGTGTCTTTACTAGGGGCATCATTATTATTAATTACATTTTAGATCATTGATTTGATGTAATGAAGTCTAATTCTTATCCATTATCTTTTGGTCACTCAATCATATCATTCTCTATCATCACCTTTATCATATCAATCAAATTTGTCTTTGAGATACACCCATCATTAATATTATCAAATCTTTATCTATCCTAGCCTATATTTTTCCCTTATATGCATCCTTTCTTGGGATACGTCTAAATTGTATGCCATTTTATTCTTATCATCATCATGTTACAGTTGATTCCCCCTTAAGATGTGTCGACAACCATGACATATTCATCTCTACTCCCTTTGCATGTGTCTTTACCAAGGGCATCATCAATCTATAGCTCACTACTCGTGTCAAATTCATCTTCATCATCTTCTATCTTACATCTATTATCCCATCCCCTCATCTATTCATCACATCCCACCCTTTTTTCTCTCTTTCAAGTGGCCATCTATCTCATTCTTCCCTACATGTCCCCTAAAGGGGGCATAATATCCCCTAAATATTCCCTAATATTATCTACTAACATTCATCCATGACATGGTTTTTCTTTGAAATAACATTACTCTTACTTCGCTTCACTTGAAATTCCCTTTGAAAGAGAGGCAAAATATATGCACCTAAATTCGCTTGATTTATTTAACGTCGCTAATATTCCTATTAGTCGACACTAATTTCACTTATTCCATCTAGTATTATTTATCCCTATTAATTTTTATAATTTATCACTCCTTTCTAATCATTTATCTAATATCCCTATTAATATTTCTTCATTCACTAACTATAGTCGTATCCCACTTCTTCATTAATTATTCTAATCATCTCTTAATCCTATCCTAATCTATCTTATTCATTATTTGGGAATTTTAAATTCCCATAACCCACCTACTAAGCCTATTCCTAGGCTCTCCTACACCCCTTATCTCTAATCAACCACCTAATCCCTATCTAATCCCCTACCTAATCCTAATTAGTCCCTAAGAGAATTATATATTTCTCCAATTCTAGAATCCTCTCTATTCTCACCCTTCTTCTCTAGAAGCCTCTAAATCTAGAAGCTTCCAAAGAATTTTTAATTAATTTTAATCCTTCCTTCTGCATTCTATGTAAACAACCCAATCCTTTCTTGAAACCAATTAACAAGCTAACTTGAATTCTCATGCCATATCCATGATAAGCTAGTAATAAAGGAATCTATAACATCTCCATGCCAATCCAATCCTTGAATCCATCATCCATGATCATGCCAACATAATGTCAAAAATCTAAGTCTAAGGTAATCTTAATCCAATCCTCTTGTCTTTTATTTTATTTTATCCATTTAATCTTGGTTTGGAGTAATTAGCATTAGGATTTGAATGTTGGTTTGAATTGTTCATTCATCTAGTTTGCATTTGATTTTAATGTCTCTAGATATTACTTAGGTAGGTTGAAATTTTGGGTTTCTTATTTAATTATGCAATCAAATCCATATTTCTCAAAATTTCCTACTACCCTTACCCTCCTAACTAGCCCCAAAAAAGTATCAAGGATATCATATTGGACTTCACCTAGTAGATGAGGGAGGATGACAAGAAGATTGAATATAATAGGCAGTAGGAGGAGTTTATTCACCAAGCTTACATCCACCAATAGTTAATGAATGAACAAAGAAGGTATGAATAGGAATGCTTGGCTAGATAAATTATAATGAAATAAGAGTATATACATCAACTGTTTAAGAAATCACAAGAAGTTAAACCCCAAGCAATCCCTTTTATTCCTTAATTCAAACAAACTTCCCCTATGATCATATATTGACCTATGAGGAGAGAATATTATACATTCAAGATCCTTAGTTTCAATCAAGGTAAGCCCTATAAGCCTTCTAACAAACCTCCTAACTTCAAAATCCCTAGTTTAAAATTTTCCCCATCCATGGAGCAGCATGTGCCTATGCCAACTCGAAAGCTTATTCTTCCTCAAGAGCTTCAAACTCAATCATGGCATCCCTCTTGGACCTAACATATTGATTTTAGGATTCTTGACTTGGTTAAGGCCACTCTTTCTTCACCAATTAAAACATCTTACCCTCCCACCATCTTCCGTTTTGAATGAGGCTTAATTTTATGGGTAAAAAATAAATATCATCTAAATGAAGAGGATAGTAATTCAAGTAAGGATAAGTAAGATATAATTATTGGAATATCTCTTTGCACCATTAAACTATAAGGATCAAACCTATTGTAGGAAGATGAGGATGAAGAATTTAAGGAAGAGGAAGAAATAGGGGTTATCAAATTATTTGATGAGATACCACCGTTTGCAATATAAGAGGACATTTAAAGTGAGTAGTACTTTTAGGAGGAGTAAGTGTTTCAAGAATAAGGCCTTGATTAGCTTATAAGTAAAACAACAATCATAAGATGAAGGTACCCATCATGAGATGGTTATACCCATTTTAGAGACTCACGACTACCCATTTAATGATTGGGCAAGGGATTGTTATGGATTTGGCCCAAAAGACCATGTGGAAAGATCGATCTCATCCATCCATTATATATAAAAGAATGACATTACCCAAGATGATCCCCCAAGTCCTTAGAAACATGGCAAGGCACAATAGTAATACTTAAACCTCATTAAGGAGTTCAAGGCTCTTAGTCATCCAATGCCCCTAGTAAAGGAAGGTGATTTTATACTTGACCTATCCAATATAGAGGAGGAAATTGTAGGCCTATGACATCAATTCAATGAGTTTGTCGAAGAGTTCTAAGCCCACATAGAAACAATAGCTCCCAAGATGTAGGGATAAGTAATTGAAGGAGTTTCTTATTATCACAGAGTTTCATCAAGCCTTTTAGAGCATAGAGTGAAGGTATAAGAGCAACCCAGGGTTGAGGCTATAGTTGGATCAAAGAATTATAATGAGCTACTTAGTGTCAAAGACTTACATAATGATCTGAGAGTGTAGTTAGATGCAGACATGAACCAAGTCACAATAGTAGATGAAGCATATCCCAATAGGATAGTGCACATGGTTCCCAAGCACTTGAGATGATCTTTCAGAGTTTAAAAATGCTCAACATGATAAAAATTGCAAATAAACATGATGAAATTCATAAGGGACTAAATCAATTTTTAAAACATTTACCACCTAGGTGAAAAGCTTACAAACTAGTAGTTAGAGTCATTCATCAAAATGGAGCTCTGGTAGACCAACCTCCTTGAACATATTTTTAAAATAACTGAAGTGCATCCCCATTGTGGCAAAAAATCACCTATTCTCTTTTATCCATCATACACTATGCTCACATGCAATGAAGGAGATCTGTGAGGATTTTGTTTCAACCTAGGTGGACCAAGGGCCTTATTTTTAGTTTGTACATAGTAGATTAGATAATTTTATTTTCCTTAAGTATTGCATGTACATGTTATTATTTAGAATATCTCTATTTCCTCCAAGTGCTTGTGCATCATTTTATTAGTTTAGATTTACCTTTCCTTTAAATGTTGTTTGACATAATTGTTTACTTTGTTTGACCTTGTAGAAGGTATCTCAATTGCTTCTAAGATCGAATGGGATTTTTGTACCAATTAAACTCTAAATAAAGGGTTAAGGGACTCAAAATGACTTTGTACCCAATGGATTTATTTTAGGCTACTAATTTTCTACTTATCAATCAAGTGAACTACAGAGGTTGCCAAAAGTGTTGACCTTCCAATTCACTCCCCCTAGGAAACACTAGGCTCATAATATGCTACATAAAAGGTTTTCATGCTTGTACAATGATGGATCCCTCAAAAATAGGATTATGAATAGATTTTCCCTACAAGTACATGAGGATGGTAGTCAACATAAATCCATGCCTCAACTAAGTACACATGCATGCCTATAGATAGAACCTTACTGCATGTCCTACATAATATTTATGGGCCCTTATGTTGAACACAAAATTAAACACATGCATAAGCCATATGCACAAGGTCCCCAAACTTTAGGTAATAGTAAGTAGGTGTGTATAGTACAGACTCCAATTTTGTGCATGCACATGAGATTTTAATTTTTCCTATGCACTCTTCTTTAAGGGATTTCTTAAGTCCAATAAATGGGGTCCCATGCTCAAACATAAAAGTTTGCATCTATGTTTATTTTATTTTTAGACCATAGTCTAGACTATGCATGACTCCCTACATAAGTTCATAAATCTTAAGAATCTCTATGATACTATACTTTAGTGCTTGGCCTTCTATAGTAAATTCCCACATGCATCTATGCATATAATCTTAAAGGCACATGAATAAGGTGTGAAGGGTGCATATTCAAATTCATAAAGAATAACACCTATGACTTCATTATTCATAGGCTAAAATTTAATTTATGTGTCATCTCTTCTATAGAATTGTATCTCCTAAGGGACTCTCATGCACACCTTTTCATATCATGTGTCTGAATAAAAGGTGTGTTCACAACTTAGTAATGTTTGATCTTCAAAGAAAATAATGTATTCCCTCCCATCTAGACTCTCTATGTGCAACATGTGCATAACTTAGTACACATAGTCTATTGTGTATATGGTCCCCAAAGATAGATACACATGATGTTTTCCTAACACACACATATATATGGCATTGTGATATCTAATAAAGGCTTACATAGCTTCTGTGCCAAGTGAGCCCAGGGGGATTGCCAGTTAGCAACCATAAATAAGGGTGGTAGCTCAGTTTGATTAAACATTGAGGGAGCTAAATCCAAATAGAATTGAATGTAAGGGTAGATTTTATAATGTTAGATCATGCACACACATCCCCTCAAACTACATAATCATGTCTTTATCCTTGATAAACATACATGCTATCTAAAAATCCAAAAATAGCCTTTTAGCTACTTCTATGATCAGATTATTAGACTAAATTGAATGAGCATAGATTATAGTAGTTATTATGAAGACTTTTGGTTATCTTAATTGACCTTGGACTCTAGGCACCATTTTTTAATTCAAGTTCTTATCTACCCCTCCAATGGCAAATTGATTATGCAAGGCCTTGCCCAGTGATATATACACCTTGTTTTTCATTGTAAAAAGGGGGTTCAACATTAAAAGACATCATAACACTTACAAAATTTACCATCTAAGAGTCCTCTTCTAGTATAACAAAGCTTCACCCATTTATATTTATAATATTACCTTAGACCTTGAGATTAATAATAATCAATTTACTTTTATTCATGTCATGTGTTATATGTGCATTAATGGTTGTTGGTCCTTGTCTATGGATGTTTATCCCTCTCATTATCATCCTCCCTTCACACCTCTATGAAAAACCATAAGTCTCTAAAGGTCACATGATGTTTATATATGGGTCTACATAGGTGTTATCTATGGATTATTTTTCACCCCTCCTAATGTTGTTTTGCATTCCCTTGCTTCCATTTGAAACACTTATGCAATGCACCTAGATTGAATATTTTGTATCCAATCCATTAGTTTTATTATGTTATTAAGTAGTTACAGTGATCACTCCATTCTTGGTACATCAACCTTTACATTCCAACAACCCTCTTACCTTTTCTATCCATTTTCCTTTTTGTCAAGTTTAGGTTTAGCGCTAGTGGTATATTTCATTTTACTCTTTATAGTTATATGTATTGGTCCTAAGCTAGGTGAATTTAGAATATAAAGAATTAAACCTACTATGGAGGTTCATCCCATGGAGTGCAAGAGTCACACACCTTGGGGTATAATACCATTTTTATAATAAGACACCAAAATTGCTCTCTGATGCACAAGTCCAAGGCACTATGTGAAAAAGTGCCATGCCTCAACACACACGAGAGCCTTTCACACATGGGTGCATGTTTTGAGTGATAAAAAAATCTATGTATGTCCTTGATTCACCTTTAAAATCTATGTTCTCATCAGTTTCCTAACCCCCTTACTCTACTTTTCTTAGGAATGCATATGAAAAACTCTTTCCTTATATGGCTTATACCTTATGAATTTATAAAAAAATTGGACCAACCAAGATCAAACATAGTAATATTAGACATATCTCATGTCATAAAAATCAAAGAGACATAGATAATTGATAAAATAGTATGCCATCAATATTGCACTAACACTTCACAAAGATGAGGACAGAACAATACAAATAAGCTCTCACAATATGTTCTTTGTACCACACAAGGTGATCAAGGAAATCCAATGCAATGTGAGAGTGAGGAATAGCATTGATTTTATATATAATTAAAGGCCTCATAAATGTAGGTGGTTGAATTAATGTATTAGTTACAAGTGGTTTCATAAGTCCACTTTGGTATATAAATTAGAATTTAGTGCAAGTTGTCATGTGAGTGTGCAACCTAGAATTCAGTGCATGTTGCCAAGTCCAAATAGGATTATTTCATATATAATAAAATAATAAATCTTAGGATAATTAATTAATATTTAAAACTTAAGGTGTAATTGTAAAATTACACCAATACCCTCCCTAAATTCAACTTAGGGAAAGTCTATAAAAATTAGGGCTAAGCCTCTAAAATGGGTCCTAACACTAGGCTTGATGAGGTACCCATTTATAATGAAAGCAAAAGAGTGATCTCAAAAATAGATACACCATAAGGATCTCACCTATAAATTAGTATAAAAACATAGAACATCTACCAAAAAATACTAATATGGGCATTAAGGATCCCACCCAAAAATAAATACACAACATCCCACTTTGTTAAATTGGGTGAGGTGGATGAAAAATCTTAGAATAATAGGAAGGCATGAAAATAAGAGATATGACACAAGGATCTCATTATAAATGTTGATATCTCCATCACATGGATATGAAAATAACACCAAATAATCAAATAGAGGTTAGGAAAACCATAAATGGCTCACCACAAGAAGTCAATAAGTCAAAGAAGCCATCACAAAATGAAAATTTCTCAAAGAAGGGATCACTACTAGTTAGTATGAATAGTGTGAAAAAGATGTTGAATAGTGGAAGAACCATGCTGGAAGATTCTATGCATGGAGTGTTGTCAATTCCACCATAACTGATCATAAATCCATCCCAAATAAACACGAATGGTAAAAAAATATGCCTGCAAGTGATTTGGTGCCATGTGAATAAACAGTGTATGCAAGGAAATGTCTAGATTAAATTCAAGACTCTCATGGGTAAATGAACATAATGATCTAATTTAACTCTCATTCCTAAAAAATAAAGCTCAAATCTTGCATGCTTGAACTCAAGTTATTTAAAAAGATGTTATTGAGCCTAGTGTCTTGCAACACCTTCTTAAACAGGGGAAAAATCTAGACACTTAAAATCATACACTTTATGTCAATTATAATTATGTCCTATATTAACACTTTTAACCTTACTAAAATAACTATTCCTCTAATTATTTATTAATCTCACTTAATCAAGTTTAATCTACTCCTAATAAAAAATTCCATGGATTTAGAAATTATCTATTTTCTAAATTCAAAATTGGAATATTTCCTCACCCAAGGTGACATCATTATACTAAGTGTGCAAGTAAGAGATATTACAAGATATTACACCCCTCTTAAGCACTCTTCCTCTTATATACCTCCTACACACACAAAGGGGTCATTATTTGAATATCTTACATTTCTATGACATACTCCATCCTTTTTATTCCACACTCCATATTTATCATTTAAGATAATGGAGGACTAATCTTGGGCCCTTAATCTTCATCTCAAGATGGATAGTCCACCATCATTTTCCATATCTATAAATGAAAGGGTCTACACACTCTTTCACAATGGTCAACAAAGGCAGTGAAGTTTTGCCAAATTTCAAGGTCATCATTCAAAAAATTATCATGCCAATACCAATCTAAAGCCAAAATCAAGTGTAGATAAAGAGATATGATTCCCACATGAGATATCAAGCATTGACAAACACTTCTACATCTATATGTTGAGTTTGACCTCTTTAGACTGGTTTTCAATTAAATATTCAAGGGATGTAAAAACATGGTTATTTATCCTCTAATTACATTTATTTATTTTTTACCACATAGCTCAACCTAGGGATTAGGCTTGAGATGTTATGTATTCAAGTTATTTTGATTTTGTTCGCTAACAATTTACTAACCTATCTTGGATTCATGATCTACATAAATGGCATACCTGATGGGATACACATCTAATACTTGATTTTTGATGTATCACCTAATGGTATGCACCATTATATAAAACACCATGATGATCATATAAAAAAATCATAATCATTTCATTAATTCTATTTTCTCCCAATTTATGTGAGAACTACATTTGCCTAAGGTCCATTTAGACTATGTTGGTAATACTCAATTGTGTTTAGTTTCTAAGGTCAGATCATCCACCCTTGTTTAATTCTTATTAACATCCATATTCTTCCAATCCAATCACATCATTTTTAAGTCATTTTTCTTCATCATATCTTTCATTATCTTTGAGCATTCTCGTGTGCCTAGTTTTTTGTGGCTTCTTCATTATTTAAAAATTCATTATACCATCGCACCTGTGTTTTCACCTAATTATAATTTATATTTATAAAATATTACACCTTTGATCTATGTTTTTCAACCAATCAATCAATCTCCTAATCATCATTTGTCAAAATGAAAATCAACCCTATTAGGGCACATCATTTCGAGTAATGATCAAATTTTTCATACTGGGGTAAACCATTTAGATCAATCAAAGATAAAATCTACCCTACCAGGGTATATTATTAAATTAATAATTAAAATCCACCCTATTGGGTCACATTATTTTTATCAACCAAGATTGTCCTTTTTGGGGCCAATTCCCTTATTAATATTTTTGCTAATTCTAATCTTGTAGTTTTTGCCTGTTTACAACAAGATAAAGTCTACCACTTGTTTTGGGATTTATCCTTCCCAATTACCCCTAACTTAGGGATAATTCAATTATATTTTTATCTAAAATTTTAAATAAAATTGTGAAATAATTATCTCAAGTGGGTTAATTTTAGCCACAAGTTAATTTCTCTCATTCTTGCTTCTTCCTCTCTTTTTTGATGACCCCTCTATTTTTAATTCTTCCCCAACCATTCCCTTGAGTGGTCATCCAAGGTTAATCAAGTTCAATTTAGGTCATCAATCTAATTTTATCAAATCATAATTTTTAAAATAGAAGAGTGAATACATCATTCTTCAAGCATTATCAAATTTTTTCTTAATGAATTTTTCATTCTTTGAAAAGACTTTACTATGCCTAGTGTCTCGTAACACCTTCTTAAACAAGGGGAAATTTTAGACACTTAAAATTAGACACTTTATTTAGATTATAATTATGTCTTATATTAACACTTTCAACCTTACCAAAATCATTATTCTTATAATTATTGATTCATTCCATTTAATCAAGTCTAAACTACTCTTGATGGATAATTCCATAGATTTCAAAATTATCTATATTCAAAATTGAAATATTACATCACCCAATGTGACATCATTATACCAAGTGTGAAATTAAGATATATTACAATATATTCCACTCCTATTAGACACTCTTAATCTTACAAACACAAAGGGGTCATTATTTGAATCTCTTACATTTTTATGACATACTCCATCCCTTTTATTCCACACTCCATCTTTCTCATTTATAAGAATAGAGAACTAATGGCATTTGATCTTCATATCAATATGTATGTTCCACCATAATTTTCCAAATTTATAAATGAAATGTTCTACACACTCTTTCATCATGGTCAATAAAGGAAATGAAGCTCTACCAAATCTCAAGGCCATCATTCAACCAATTCTCATGTCAAAGCCAAAATCAGGTGTAGGTAAGGAGAGATGTTTCCCAAAGGAGGAATCAAGCATTAATATAATTATACATATAAAATATGAGATCAACCTATTTATACTATTTTTCAATAAATTTTCAAGCGAGGTAAAATCATGCTTCTTTATCTTCTAATTGTATTTATTGCTTGTTTGCCATATGGCTCAACCTAGGTATTAGGCTTGAGATGTTTTAGATTACGGTAAAAGTAGGTTTTGAAGGGACCCCAAAACCCTTTAATAGAATCAAGAAAGATAAATCATTAACAACCACCAGGAAAAGCAGTCCTGAAACCTACTACAGAGCAGCATCAAAATTAGGTTTTACAGGGACCTGAAACCACAAACATAGACCAATAAAAGTACCCAGGTTTTACAAGGACCTGAAACCTCAAAGAAATTACAGCATAGGGTAAATAATGCAAAAAATTATATATCTTTAGCATTTTTACCTAGCCAAAAATGTAGGTGCCATTGCAATCATGACACACAAGCATTTATCGAGACATTAAAATTCTGCAAAATACCTTTAGTTACTCTGTCCCTTTAATTTGGAGAAGACACCATCAAATCCAACAATAGTGATGGCCGTATCCATGATGAGAAAAATGCCATGCTCCACCATGCCCTCAAAACCTAAAATTGCACTACCCACAGCCCTGGCATCCTTACACCAGCAGATACCCCTTATCGAACACTAGAACCGCATTGTTTAGCTAGTTTCATGCCCCACTTTTGGGATCCATGTTCTACACCCCAATTACGTTCCATAGCTTCGATAGCCACCTCAAGAATATCCCACTATATTTGTATAGAACCAAGGTGTAGGATGTTTGACAGGTTTTGAGTGAAGGAGATTTACCCCGGGTCCATTTTCCCAGCCATCGTCTCCCACAGCCACGCCTCCATAGGGGTGGCCTTCATGCAACAAACATGCCATCACAACTAGTCTGCATCATCATGGCTGCATCTGCTAGAGTTGTAATCTCACCAGCAGTGAAGACCAAAATTGGCAGCCTACCAAGCTACTTCATCAGCTTCACCAAATCAAACAGCACCTCCATTTGCATAGCAAACACATAGAGCTCATCCTCGTCAATAATCTATAGCTGCCTGATCATTTGTGTGAAACCTTTCTGCAAGCCTCCTCAGTGTCTCGCCCAGGAGGGTTGCAGAAGGCGCAGCTTTCACCATGATACCAAGTTGTAAGAGGGGGAGGATGTTACTTAGGCTTGAGATGTTATGCTTTCAAGTTGTGTTGTTTTTTTTCACTAAAAATTGACTAACCTCTCTTATATTCCTAATCTAAAAAACCATAAGTATGCTAAAATATAAATGTCCAAATATAAAGATAGGGTGTGAACCATATGCATGCCAAAATAAGGAACAAGTCAAAATCCTCAATAGTGTTATAAGTGTTTACCCCTAAAAAATATGTTTTGACACTTTACAAGGAGTATTATGTCAAAATAATGTGCTCCAACTACTTATAATTATTTAATTTATAAAAACATCACCTTGTTACAAACTGATTTCAAAATGGGAAACAAAAAAATTATGTAGAATATAACTCAATTTAAGATACAAATATGGACTTTAGGTGAAAAAACATGTAGTTTAAAAAAATTGACACCTCAAAATGCGTTTGGATTGTAAAGAAAATGCACTTTAAATTTAGTATATGTTCTATTGTAAATAAGGCCTTTGTAAATATTTTAAAAGTTAGATTTTCAAGTGGATTAGTAATAAAATGAATATCTTGCATAGAATAGGGTGGAAATAATTTGAAAATACAATAAGAATCTCCTCTTAAATCCAAGTGTCACTCAAGTTATTATCAAAATATCACAAGAGTGTCTATAAAATTTCTCAATAGAGGGGGTCCAATGAAATGCAAACATAGCAAAAATGAAGGCCAAAATTGCTAAGTGGAGGTGCTTATGTGTAAAACATGTTGATTAGAGAAAAATATGTTTTATCATGGGGGTACTTAACCACCTGTCAAACTAGACCCCATCCACTGGTCTTCATCAATGCCAAAAATTCCTTAAGGAAAGCTCCTTATTGTTACAAATGTGCTTTTTAGAGTCAAACTTGTGACCTCTACTCAAACCCAATGTCTTAACAAAACTTTAACTATCTGTTACCATGCCCACATATAGTTAGAATTTATTGAGATATTTACATCAATAAGGAACTTAAATCATGTGTTTTTATACTAATATAGAGCCTAACCCCATAAATTGGCCACTCTAGTCTCATCCATATGGTCAAATTTGGCTGAAAACACATGGATTCTCTAGAAATTATTTTGTAACTCACAGGTTTGTTGTATAGATCTAGATCTAAAATTTTCCATTTTCAAAAAATGAAAAGCTAAACCTCCTTTCTTAACTACTACAAACATGGTAGAGAGGTTTTATCATCTCCAAATAACAAAAAAATAGAATAAAATCCAAATCACAAAACCACCACAAGGAACTAAGAGAATTACTTGCAAATCAAAACAAGTTTACATTTAACCTAAGGGTTTTTGGACCCTTATGGATATAATGATAGAGGTAAAATATATCTAAAATGAAATTCCCCTAAAAACATGCCTAAAATGATGAAGCTAGCTTAGGACTCCTCTAATACCACATTAGAATTTTGGGTTAGTCAGGATAAACACATTAGTCTTAGATATAACTCACATCATGAAAATCAAATAAAAATAGGAATTGGATACAACAATGTACCACTAATATTGTATTAACATTGCACAAATGTAGGGACTTAACAATACAAATAACCTCTCACAATCTATTCTCCATACCACCCAAGGTGATCAAGGAAATCCAAGGCAATGTGAGAGTGAGGGAGAGCCTTTATTTAATATAGCTTGAAAGGACTTATAAATGTAGGTGTTTTCATTAATGTAGTATTTTTAAGTGGTTTCAACTCATTACATAAGTCCACTTTGGTGTGCAACTTAGACTTTAGTATAATTTACCACATGAGTGTGCAAAATATAATTTAGAGCAAGTTTCCAATCCAAAAAAATAAGATTATTTTATAAATAATAAAATAATAAATCCTAGGATAATTACTTACTAAGTAAATTTAAGGTGTAATTATAAAATTACATCAACAAACTTTACTTGTGTGTGTGTCCTCTCATTCACTTCATGTTATTTATGCAACCATCTTGTGTAAGAATGGTTAGTTGTATCCAAAATTATAATCCACTTTTCTATCTTAATATACCATCATCCCTTGGATCTAAGTATTCTTTATCTCAAGAAATAATTTTGTATATATGGTTAATTTCTTCTTCAATATCTACACTCTCCACATAGAATGGCACATGTTACCATCTAAATAGGTTACAATCCTTTCCACTTCATTATCAAAACTCATGTAGTGTTTATTGAAGGACATATCTTCTTTGTTTTCATAACACCATGGTCTTCCTATTAAATTCAAATTATGATGTATTTTTTATAATTGAATAACCTCAAAACCTACTTTAAATTTAACTCCTGTGATGGTCAATTTAGCATTTTTCAATACCCAAAAAGGTCTCAAGATTTAGAGTTTTTTTCCATGAACAACACATTATTCAAGGGTGAAAATTAGGAATTCCCTTCATTTTCCACACATCCTATGTCAAGATGTTCACTTTTACACCTATGTTAATTAATATGTTGCACAACACCCATTCATTCAAATAAACTTCCAAATTTAGTTCATGGTTATAGTATACATTCCTAGTAGCATGATCTTATTTCATTTTTCCATGGAATTACAAGTATGTGTCCCCCATGCTCTTCCTTATCCATTCCTTTACCCAAATATAACATTCACTTTCACCATGGATGCAATTTCCATGATTTATGTCATCTCCTTGTCATCAGTAATCTTTTGATAATGACTCTTTGTTATCCTTGTATTTATATCCTTGGTTTTATGGGACTTTATTTTAAATAATTTTCAAAATATCCTTCACATCATATAGCAACCTTTTATGCACCAATGCAATCAAAGTAGTCCAAAAACACCACTTTTGGTTTTTGCATCACATCTTTTTGTGGAACTAGCATCTTCATGACCTAATTGTCCATGTCTCCTCATGTGGTAATTTTCACCTTTGGTCCTATGCTTCTATTTTGCATAGCCTATTTCAATATCCAATTTTCCACATAGGTGCATAATTAAAATCTTTCCAACTCCCTTACACACCATTTCCTTATGCAAGATATTCTAGTCAAATATCTGAGCAATCTTCTAGCTTATGCCCTTTTCTATAATGAGGAAAACTAGGCAACTTGGTACATTCTAGTTAATAGTTATTTGATGTTATAAATTTGAGACAAGTTCATTGGAACATATTTCCTCCTCATCCACAATCACATGCACCAAATTCATCCCACCATAAATTCTTCCATATTTAAGTAGTTGATTCTATGTAGAAGTGTTTTGTTACATTTTTTTAAAGCCCCATTTTCATGCACTATGTATCTCATCAATGACCTAGTAGTTTATTGTGTCATGATGATGTGTGTGTTTCTATTCAAATTTTGCTTTCTATATTCAAGAAAGAATTAAGAAACTTAAGAAGGAATGGTCAAGGCTTGATGTGTACCTGGATATAGTCTGCACACCGTAATCCAGATGCTATGAGTACTCCTCTTTGGCTGTGGAGGAATGACACCTGCAAATCCAGCGTTCAGAGACCAGGGCGAGCAGATGGTCGAGACGCAGAGCAAGCGATGGGTCAGAGGTAGGCGAGTTGGCGAGCTTGAGAGGATTCCAGCTGAGAGAGTGTGGTGCCAGTATGGGCTGCTACAGGGTGTTCCTCTTGCATTTCCATAGTACAGGCGGGATGATATAGAGGCGCCGCTCCCACTGCTAGAGGAGACAGAGGAGCCAAATTTTGAGGAGTTGCCTGCAGGACCTGGGATAGCTGACCCAGGGTGTACAGAGGCCTACATAGCATGGTGGGTAGGGTAGTAGAGAGGCATACAGGTGGGTCCCCAGCTGGATCTGCAGGTTATCACGAGGGAGCAGGATACAGCTCGCGAGGAAAGGGACACTGCACGGTAGGAGAGAGACGCGGCTCAGGCCCAGGTCTCAGTTTTGCAGGGACAGCTGGCAGGGGTTATAGGGTAGCTGACGAAGATGACAGGTTGGGTGGTAGCGTTGACAATGCAGGTCACTCTGTTACAGGGGCAGGTGGCTATAGCCCAGGCACAGGCAGTGGTAGGTCAGAGTTTTGGAGGGCAAGGCCCATGGCAGTAGCCATCTCAGTAGTTGGCATTTTCACAGGGGGTAGGACCGTCGGCATCAGTGCACCTAGGTCAGCCATAGCCACGGGGGTCAAGACAGGGCACAGCAATAGGGTAGATGGTTCCACCGCAGACTGTATCTCTAGTTAGATACAGTGATGCGCTAGACGAGATCGCATACTATGAGAGGGCCATCAGGGGGTTCCCTCAGATATAGCGATACTCGGAGATGCGAGCAAAGCAGAGCCGACAGAGGTCTATGTCTCGAGCGACAGCTTCAGGGTCTCACAGATGGCACAGATCAGAGGGAGGAGAGGATACAGCCTCTTCTCGGCCACCGCCACCACCACCACAGCCACAGCCTTGAGGGCAGACCTTGAGAGTTTATTTTTGATGTATATACCAGCCTGCGAGCCATTGATGCGAGATGTATGAGATAGAGATAGAGGCATAGATTTGTGCGATTGTATAAACTATTTTGATATATATATGATGATGGTTTTGGATCATTGATGTGTTATGAATATTTAATGTTTAATGTGTTGAGCATTTTTGATTATGATGATGATGCATGTGTTGATATTATGTTTATGATTATAATGTTATGATGATTAAATGTGATGATGACAATGTATTGAGTATAATGATGATGATTAATATAATGATGCGTTGTGGTAATGCTAATAAGGAGAATGGTCATGACTTTTAGATTAGATGATGATGTACAAGGATTATGTGATAGTGATATTTATGTTATGACTTACGGATTATATGATGTGAATGCTTAATTGTGTGATGATGATAATGTAGTTTGTGATTAATGATTATGATGTAAATTATGAAAATGATTATGCTAAAGATTAAGAAAATGTGTGCTTGTTTATGATGTGATTGGCAGATGACGAGAGAAGGAGATGGAAGAAAGTGATGAAGAGAATGGCCGAGCTAACCCCAGAAGACCCCATGTCAACTGAGTGCTGCCTACATAGCCCTTGTCGTTAGGGCCTCAGGCCAATGTAGTTCTCCCAAGAAGGGATGAATGGTCAAAGGGATGGAATTGGTCTTGGTCGAGGTCAAGGTGAAGAGAAGATGATGTTACAGCCTTTTCCAAATAGTGTATTCTGTAACATTAGTCGGGGTTCTTCATCCCTAGCAATTTTCCATATTCGTAATGGATGTATGCTAAAAATGAATTGAGGTCTATTTATGCTTCAGCAAGTATTGGTTTATGCTTAACATAAATTGGGTGGTTGATAGTTTCCATGTGTATTGATGTCGATGGAAACCATAATGATTAGGCTATGTGGATGGTTTGAAAAGAGTCAGATTGAATCGTCTTGACAAATGATGTGATTGAATGTGACCAAAGTGTAGGCAGAAAGTAAAAGGCATAAGTGCCCTTTTATTGACAAGGATCAAAAAGACAACATAGACAGGGGTTGTTAGAACCAAGAGCCCCGTTTAGGCATTGCGTCATTGACCATAGTTATGTTAGAGCGGTAATCGAATCCCTTTTGACATTAAAGTGAGCTCGAAGTCCCTTGAGTAGGTGATATGATAGGAGGAAAAGGGTAACCCATTTTAGAGTATGGATAACTTTGCCCCTTTTTATAGGAGACCCTGAGACAACTACCAGTCAAGTCCATGACCCGTTTTTTTTTTTAGAGTGGACTGATCAATGCGGGAAGTCCACATAAAGATGTCATTTGTTTGGTGGTCATTTGTGAAGCTGATCGATGCGGGAAGCTTCTAAGAAAGTGCTGTTTGTAGCAAGATTTAGTCATAGCCATCCTTCTAGGGAGTGGTCTATACTTTGCTTTATAAATTTAAGGGCTTTTGAATAGTTGTCCTTCGAGGGAGCAGTCTACTTTTTGATTTGGTTTTGTGACCTTGTATATTTTGACATCTTGATTTAGTTTTAACAGAATATTGAGTCATGGACAAGACTTAAAGAAGGTCAATATCTCCCTTTTATTAGGACGAAGCATCCGTACATTATAAAAGGGTTGTAAAAGATTTTGTTAAGGGAAAAAGGGTGAAATGGATTGAGGATTAAAAGGACAAGGATTGCTCAAGGGACGAGCTCAAGTGAAATGTCAAGTGGATGAGTACTCGACTAACAGTAGAATGGTCGTAGATGCAAAGCATTAAGAGGCTCAGGTTCTGGTCGGCCTTCAAGAGAAGACAGATGATAAGTCCCTGATCCATACTTGTGCGTGATGATATAAGGTCCGAGCCAATTAGGAGAAAATTTGCCTCGTTTACTCCATTCCATATTGGTCACATGTTGGTTTTCTTTGAGGACGAGGTCTCCGATATTGAAATCTCGTTCTCTCAGAGTTTTATTATAGGCGCGTTTGATGCGATTTTGATAGACATGTAGATGATTAAGGGCAGCGAGACGACGCTCATCGAGTAACTCAAGTTGAGCTAATCGATCTTGACGAAAGTCATCATTAGAAAGAATGTCATGGAGTGAAATGCGAAGAGACGAGATCTGTACTTCGAGAGGTAAGACAGCCTCTATTTCGTACACTAGAGAGAAAGGGGTAGCACCCGTAGAGGTTCGAATGCTAGTGCGGTAGGCCCACAAAGCGAAGGGGATTTGAACGTGCCAATCCCTTCCAGTGTTGTTGACCACCTTCATGAGAATTTTAGTTAATATTTTATTGGAAGCCTCGGCCTGCCCATTTGCTTGTGGGTAGTAAGGCGAAGAAAAGTTTAGTTTGATGCCAAATGAGTCGCAGAGTTTTTGGACGGTCTTATTTTTAAAGGACTTGCCATTGTCGGTGATGATTTTATGAGGTACACCGAAACGACAGATGATGTGGGTGTTGATGAAGTCAACAATCTTGTCAGATTTTGTGGAGATGAGAGGGATAGCTTCCACCCATTTAGTGAAATAATCGGTGGCAGTGATGATGGACTGATGATGAAGAGATGAATGACGATTAATCTCGCCGATGAGATCTAAGCCCCATTATGAAAAAGGCCAGAAATCTTGAGCAACTTGTAAGGCGTGACTAGGGAGATGAAGCAAGTTAGCATGCTGCTGACACTTGATGCAATGCCGAACATAATCGCTACAGTCTTGATGAAGAGTAGGCCAATAATAACCCAGGTGAAGGATGCGCTTGGCAACCGAGTTCCCACTGAAGTGTCCACCACAAATCCCATCATGGGCTTGTTTAACAGCATGAGAAGCTTCAGTGGAGTTTAAACAGCGAAGAAGAAGGCTGTCAAAACCTCTTTTATAGAGAAGGCCCCCTAGCATGGTATAGCGAGCGGTGCGCTTGATGAAAGCCCGCCACGCATTGCTAGAGAGGTTGGGAGGAATGAGAGAATGAGCCAAGTAGTCCTCAAGTTGTTTATACCATACATCTTGTGAACTAGAGTCTATGGTGTGGATGAGATTGATGTTAGTGGAAATGTATGAAGGCAATGGCACACGATGTACCATGACATAAATTCTTGATGAGGATGATGATGAAGAAGGAATATGCGAGGCGAGGGAAGCCATGGTGTCAGCAAACTTATTCGTCGATCGAAGAACAGTCTGCAATAAGTGATGGTCGAAAGATGCTAGAAGAGTGTCAACACGGTGCTTGTACCTTTGTAAAATTTCATTTTTACAAAGATATGAACCATTGATTTGATTGATGACAAGTTGCGAGTCTCTGAAGATGTTGATGGTCTTGATGTTTAAAGAAAGGGCAGTTTGAAGTCCCAAAATTAAGGCTTCATATTCAGCCATATTATTGGTACATTCAAAGTCAAGTTTAAAAGACAGAGGCATGGGTTCACCTTCATATGGAATGAGTATGACCCCCGCACCCCCACTGAGTTGACATTTAGAGCCGTCGAAAAACATTGTCATTTGGTAGAATGTGTCATCAGTCGAGAGAGTGGCGATAGATTCATCAGGAAACTCGCACTGAGAAGGTTGATTGTCGGGAAGAGGGGCATCCGCTAGTTGGTCAGCAATTTTTTGCCCTTTGATAGATTTTTGTTAGACAAATTCTAAGTCAAATTCAGCAAGAAGCATGAGCCAACGAGCCATACGCTGGTTTTGATATGGTTTTGAATGCATGTATTTGAGGGGATCAGTGTGGGTGATGACAAATGTTTTGTGATTGATAAGATAGTGACGGAGCTTGGTAGTGGCAAAGACTAATGCCAAACAGAGTTTCTCGGTATGAGTATACCGAGTTTCATAATCAACAAGTGTTTGAATTATGTAGTAGACTGCTTGCTCATGGTGTTGCTCGTCTCGATGCGCGATCATGGCACCTAACGAATGATTGGTTGCTGAAATGTAGAGGTAGAAGGGTTGGTCATCTTTTGGTGGAATAAGGACTGGTGGAGAGACCAAATAGCGTTTAAGGGCTTCAAAAGCCTCTTGGCAATCTTTATCCCATTTAAAGGAGACGTCCTTCTTGAGGAGGTGATGAAAGGGCTGGAAACGGTCAGAAAGCTGCGAAATGAAGCGGTGGATGGATTGGAGCTTTCCTTGTACGTTGTGGAGTTATTTGAGATTAGTTGGAGGTGGCATTTCAAGGATAGCATGGATTTTAGCAGGATCTATCTCGATGCCACAAAAAGAGACAATGAATCCCAGGAGCTTTCCTGAGAGGACCCCAAAGACGTATTTCTTGGGGTTAAGATGGACTTGGTACTGAAGAAGGTGAGAGAAGATGATTTTGAGGATAAACAAATGGTCGCGATGAAGTTTAGACTTGCCAAGTAGGTCATCGACATAGTCTTCCATGATTTTATGGAGGAGATCGTGAAAGATGTAAGTCATGGCACGCTGATATGTGGCGCCTGCATTTTTCAGACCAAAAGGCATGACTCGATAGTAGAAAGTTCCCCATGGTGTAATGAAGGTGGTTTTGTGTTGATCTTCTGGTGCAATCAGGATTTGGTTGTATCCTGAAAATCCGTCCATGAGTGATAACATCTCATGGCCAGCCGTAAGATCAACAAGTTGGTCAATGTTTGGAAGAGGAAAGTTGTCTTTGGGACAAGCTAGGTTAAGGTCATGATAGTCCATGCAGATCTGGATCCCCGCAGTCGCCTTGGTGACAGGAATGATGTTAGAGACCCACTACGAATAATCGATGGGTTGGATGAAGGAGACTGAAAGAAGGCACTGAAGCTCTTCTTTGACAAGAAGTGCAACATGAGGATGCATTTTGTGAAGCTTTTGCCTAACAGGCTTAGCCTCTGGGTTTGTGACAATGTTATGAGTGGCAATGTTAGGGTCGATGCCAGGCATGTCGGCGTAGGTCCAGGCAAAGGCTTTACGATTGTCTGAGAGAAATGTGGTATAGTCGATCTGTTCCTAGGTGTCTAAAGATTGACCAATCTTTAAGACTTGAGGAACATCAAAAGATGAAAGGTTAATGTCGATGGTTGATTCATTTAACATAACCTGTGTTTCAGAAAGAAGGGAGCGCTGAATGAAAGAATCATCGGCACCCATATAGGTAAGAATGGCATCGTCATCTATGCAGTGGACTGTGTTAATGGTTGTCGATTCATCGTCTATCATTCTAAGATAAACGAGAGGGAGAGATTTGGGAACCCCGTTGAGCTGATAGGTTAGGGGTTCCAAGCGGATGGTGTTTATGCAAAAAAAAAAAAAAAAACTAGGAGGGATGGAAACCACCGACTCCGTAGGTGAGGATGGAAGAATAGGTGAGTCTAGAAGAAATTGGTCGATAGTTAGTTTGGGGGAAAGGTTTGTGGAAGCCTCAGTGGGTTCTTGGAAACCCAGTCCATACCGTTTCTTTGCATTATCATCATTGGGTGTTTCGACAGGCTGATGGGAGCCTTGTTCGTAACGTCCAAAGCCAAAACCCTTCCATGCACACCTATAAAGGTAGGTATGTGCAAAGGTGGGATTGCTAAGAAAGGAGAAATCGGATGTGAATATTTGAGGCGAGGAGGAAGGATTTGATTCAGTAGGAGCTTGATCCAACCCCCCATAGACGAGATTGGTTTGAAGGCTAGGAGGACCATAAGGAATGACCATTCTGATCTGACAGTCATAACTTGGGTTTTGATGAAGTTGTCCATACTCTTGAGGAGTCTGGAACATGTCTAGAGTAAGGAGACGATATTCTCCTAGTGAAAGTCTTTGGAAGATGTCATCCATGGGGCCTTTGGTTGTTAATTGAGAAGATGATGTGGTTGCCACCACTGTTTGTGTACTAGTTGACGCTTCTGTGGATGGAGATGATGTTTGGGTTGATGCCTTGAGCGGGATAAGAACATCATTTGGGCTATAGGTCGTGTTACAAGTCTTAAAAGGAGATGGGTCGGCAGGAATGACATGGACTTGTTTATCGTGTTCAAATTTGACACAATGGTGAAGTGTTGAAGGGACGCAAGCCATGGCACGGATCCAGGGTCGCCCTAAGAGCATGTTGTATTGGAATTCTCCCTCAATGATGTAGAAGAGCTCCAAGATTGTGCGTGGACCAACGCGGATATGTAGGACAACAGTGCCAATAGTGTTAGTGGTAGTGTCATTAAAGGATCTAAGGATTGCGTCAGTTTTTGATATGCAATTCTTGGGAAGGGCCAATTGGTCAAAGGCGTGGGAGGAAATGATATTAATGCTAGCGCCCCCGTCAATCATAACTCGTTTAATATGGGTTCGATCAACATAGGATGTGATGAAAAGGGCAGCATCTTGATCTTCCACGGTAGAGGTAGGAATCTCAGAATCACTGAAAGTGATGGAGGCGACGGGGGATAAAGAATGGACTAAGGCAGCAAGTGGTTGAGGGTCTTCAAGTTGGACTTCTACTACCTGTAGGGCTTTGATTAGAGCCTGGCGATGCTAGGGGGAGCTTTGGATAAGGTCATATAGGGTCATCTTCACAGGCGTTTGGTGAAGTTGTTTTATCATAGATTCTTTGATTGCCTCTGAAGAAGTGGGTTGAGACGCACCTAAGATGGAAATCTTGGGTTTCGGTGGTTGAGGTGCCTGGACAAAAGGATAGGTCCAAGGAATAGTGGCTTTTTCTTTCGCCTTGTCCTTTTGTGACCTAGTGGTTATATGGATAGCATTGATTTCAAAGATAGTAGGTGAAGAAGGGGTTATGGCTTGTTGGTGAGATGTTGATGTGGTTGAAGAAGTTGGATGGGAAGGTGTCGAGGGTTGGTCAAGAGTGTCCTCAAGGAGAAGAGTGTCTTTCTCCATATAGCGGCGAACGGCCGCCTTGAGGACACAACAAGTCTCGGTATCGTGTCCTGGCATATGATGGTATAAAAAAATCTTCGTATCATCGAACCAAGACGGTTTTGACCCGAGGGGTTGGAATGGCTTGATGGAAGGAAGGGTAATGCTAGAAGTCTGCAAAAGTTGGCGTAATATCAAAGTGTATGAACCTACTAAGGGGTCCGTGCTTGTTGATGAATGACGCGCTGGTGACTTCTACTTGGGGGATGCTGAAGAAGGTTTTTATACCACCTTTTGGGTTGGTGGTGCGGTGACAGGTGAAGACGGCACTTTCTTTGTGAGAGGTGCCAAATTTTTGAGAGGGGATTGACTTGTGGTTGGCGAAGGAAGTAATGGAGGTAATTTGTGTTGGTTAAGGGTCGGAGTGGGAAGCACACCAATTAGGGTAGAAGGATGAGGACCTAAGATGGAGGGCAAAGTTGACGATGGAGGAGGGGTTTGCTTCTGTGGTCTGGCGGTCTTCTTTGACTTGGTTGGAAGACTACTTTTGGTTGAGGTTTGGTTCAAGTCCACCTTCACTTGCAGGTGAGTGAGGGTAGAGAGAGGGCGAATGCTGAGTGACTTGATCGGTTTAGATTGAGTAGATGCAGGTTTGGAAGCTGGAGTCTGGTCTTTGTTTGGAGTCTTGGGAGATTCTGCCTTAGGAGGATTGGCAGCATGAGACGAGAGGGCACGGGAATGTTGAAGAACTTTAAGATGTTCCCACAATCCCCGATGCTCCACTTTCCTTGAAGGGAGAAGTTTTAATTTCTCCACTAGTCGGGAAAATGGTTGAGAGGATGTTGGATGGGGTTTGGATTCTTGAGAAGATGTGTTAGGTGTGGCAGTAGTTTCGGACCCAAGGTGTGTGGGAGTTATAGCTGGATTGTCGTTGGTCGAGGAAGATGGAGAGTCAAGTTCTTCTCTTGGTGGAGAAGGAACTAGAGAGTGTGGCTCCTCAAGCGGGTAAAGGGTAGGGATTATGGTCCCCTCCACTTGTGGTCGAGGAGTGGGTAAGGTCAGGTCCTCCATAGGTAGAAGAAAGGAGGATGGTGAGACCAGTGGTGCCGGTAAGGTTGAGGCATCCTCTAAGATGAGAGAGGTTGATGGAGAACTAACTGGGGAAAGAGGTTTGTCCACACGTGATGGACTGGTAGATGGGTTAACCTCTTGAGGTTGGTTGGGGATGAAGGGCGAGATCGTATTGACCGTTCGAATGTCGTGTTCAGGGGTGTTGTTAATTAAGGTCTAGACATTATTTTGGGTTGGTGGATGATTGGGGAATGGTTGCTTGAATATGTCGATGCCCTGGTTTGGAGGTGCATTGGGATTATCTAGAACGAGCTCTCCCTTTTCAAGCATGTCTTGGACTATGTTTTTGAAGGTTTTACAGTTTCTTGTGTCATGACCTTTGACACGGTGGAAATTGCAGAAGTCATTTTCCCTATACCACGCAGGGATAGCGCGTGAGGGATCAAATTGTGGTGGTGGTCGAATCTGGGGGAGGTTGAGAATCCCCTGTTTAACAAGTTTTTCCAGTATAGATGCGTATGATTCTCCAAGAGGAGTATATTGTCTTTGAACGTATCTCTATTGGAATTGACGAGTGGCGCTCTGAGATGTGGATGGCTCAAGTTGATTGGATGAAGAGGATGAAGGTCTAACGACCACAGCATTAGCTGAAGCTTTAGACTTAGGATTTGACGATGAAGGTTTAGAAGAGGAAGAGTCATTAGTATTAGAGTTGGGGTTCTTGCTCCGCAACTTGACTTTATTCTCCTTGATGGCACATAATTCAAGTTTACGAGCCATCGTGAAGGCTTTGTCAAAGGTACGGAAGGTCTGAACCCTTAAAGTGGAAGAAATATGTTTGGCGCAAGCTCAGGAGAATAGTTCAATAAGTTCAGGTTGAGGTAGGGAAAAGGAGAGTTGATTGATGAGGCCTCTCCAGTGAGCAACGAAGTTAGCTATTGATTCATCCTCGAATTGATGGATAGTGTAGAGGTCTATGATCGAGACCTTCTTGGTGATATTAATGGAGAAGTGGTCAAGAAAGAGCTGGGCTAGCTGTGTAAAGGTAAAGAGGGAATGGCTGGCAATAGAGCTGTACCAGTCAAGTGCAGCGCTAGAAAGGAACATAGGAAATATGCGCAAGAGCAATGCGTCGTCATGGGCAATAAGGTAACATGCATGTCTAAATGCCCATAAGTGTTGCTGTGGGTCTTCCTTGCTTTGAAAGCGAGAAAATTTGGGAAGCTCCCACTAGTTGGGGTATGGTCTAATTAGAACAGAAGGATGAATAGGCTCATTGCAAATTTGCTCGTATGAGAGAGCATTGCGTGAGCTAGAAATGGAAGTCTCTAAGCTAGACATCTTATCCATCAGCATTTTGATGATAACTGCTGACGGATTGGTGGGTGGAGCACCCCCTAGATTATAAAGTGCTTGAAAGATATTGGGAGGGGCATATGACGTGGTTGGTTGCGTAGATGCAACATATGGGTAGCTAGTTATGGGAGCAAAAGTTGGAGCCAAGGGCACTTATGTTACAGGGTTGGTAGGCACAAGTTGGATAGGGGCCGTCAAGGATGGTTGAGGAGTGGCTACGCTTGTTGACGGGTAAATGGTTACTCTTGTGTTAATAGGTACAAGAGTAAGGGGGATAGAGACTAGTAGGTTTTGGAAAGGTGTGGTTAGCTGGTTTTGCTTAGCCAAAATATACTTTCACTATAGTTTAGACTCTGCCAGAGAACAGAGTTGGCTTTCCCCTTGGTGGTGAAATCCAAGTAGGATTGCCGGGATGGGTAAGGTATCCACTGGGTGATGAAATCCCAGTCGGGCCTTGTCTCAAGTGAGTTTGATGTTTTATTGAGTGCACGTGGTCTTGTAGTGTAACATCAAGTGATCTACAATTTATTCAATATGCGTTTTACTAATTATTAAGTGTGGACTAGAAAATGCAAGCACAAGCAGAAATGTAATGCAATAAGTTTTAAAGCCCCAAATCGAAATGTTAAATTGGAATGAAGACAAGTTGGAGAAAGGGTTGAAGAAAATGATTCTTTTACTAGTCTAGAAATGCAAGAAAAAGTAAGAAAAAGTTCTTTTTATTTCCTGCTTATGATGTCTTTTTTTTTTAGAAAAGAAGAAAGAGAGGTGAAGAGGAAGAAGCCTAATGCACCTAAATGAACAAAGAAGAAAGGGAACCCAAGGAAGGCCCTAAAGGGGTCCCACCGGGCGTGCCCGAATGTTTCTATTCAAATTTTGCTTTCTATATTCAAGAAAGAATTAAGAAACTTAAGAAGAAATGGTCAAGGCTTGATGTGTACCTGGATATAGTCTGTGCACCGTAATCCAGACGCTGTGAGTACTCCTCTTTGGCTGTGGAGGAATGACACCTGCAAAGAAAAGAAGCTTGGACAAAAGAAGGCATTAAATGGACAGATGATGGGTTGTCAAGCGAAAGCTTGATCCCAGAAGTATGAAAACTTCCTTAAGGGATATAAACCCACTAATCAATGGAAAGAAATGTCTGATAAATAGCTGAATGATGAAGAACTGAAATGATAAAGAAATGGAATGAAAAAGGGAAGCAAAGACTTACTTGAAAGAAGCTGTCGAACTGGTTACAGTCACCGGTGTCGGTTGGTAAAGGTGTCGACGTCGGTTAATATGTCGATATCAGTTGGGGTAGTGACTGGCGTCGATAGAGGCAAATGTCTTTGGATGAGGTCTGGGTTGGTCTATGGTCCGTGGATAGAGTCTGGTCAGGGTCTGGGTCTGTAGACAAGGTCAAGGAAGGGTCTGGGTTTGTTAACAGTCTTGAGACAAAATTTTGGGCTTGGTTGAATGGTCTGGGGTCTGAGTTTGAGAGTCTGGTTGAATGGGTAAAATGTATGATCCGAATAGAGGACGGAGGAAACAGGGAGGTGGATAAGTCAAGATTCGGGTCGGGCTTGGTTAACAGTCTGGTCTAAGGAGATATTGTTTGAAAGAAATAACTGAAAAGAGAATAAAAACACAGACAATATACTTACCTATGCCTTGTGGAAGGTGTGCTACTGATGATTCCCGTACTTGCTGTTGATGTAGCCTGTGTGGAGATCCTGTTGTTGATGGAGAACTTGAAGCTTTTGCTGCACCTGAGAGAGAGAGTGAGAGGCTTGATTGAGAGATTTTGCAGATTGACAGATGGTTGAAGACTGAAGGACTCGTGATTTGCTTCCAGAGATTTGCTGATTCTTGATTGGGATCCCCAAAGAGTCTGAAAAATTGGTTAAGTATAACCGACGTCGGCGATTCCGCCGGCGTCGGCCGACACTTGACCAATGTCGGCGGGGTTCAAACGGGTAAAAAGAGCCACTAAGCCCATTTTTCATCTGCCAAGTGCACTATCTGTTGGAGAATGTCAAGGTTTGGGCTAAATACGCACGAGAGTTTGTTAGGCAGTTAGAGAGAAGTAGTAATAGGTCTTGGGTGAGTCATAAGATGGGAATTAGTCCAAGGTGAGGTGTCCTAGGCGAGGTGTCATGGGTAATGTGTCTAAGGAGGGGGGGTTAATTCAAAATAAGTTAATTATTTTAAATTAGTAATTGTTAGGAATGGGTTAGGAATGGACTAAGGAGGAAAGTGACCAAGGGTTAGACACTATTTAGGTGTCTACAGTGTGTCACATATTTTTCACCTTATAAATTTGTCATTCCTATCCATTTAGACTAGTGCATAATTATCAGTTTCATTCCCCTATTGTCATACTTCAAAACAAGTAGTAAAAACTTGTACCTTCATGCATGTGTAGTTGTAATCACCTAAAAAATGACACTTGAGTGATAAGAGTCCTAATTGAGACCACCCATATATAGCTTAACCGTAGACCTATATTAGGGCCTATTTTCACACTTATCCAACCTTCATAAGGGCCATAGGCATCCTTAGACATCCCTAAAGCAATCTCATATCCTCATCTTGACATTCTGGCCCCTAGTGCCTTAGGTTCTTCCACCTAGATGCTAGTGCCATAATAGGGACAGTATTGCCACATGGTGATAGTGTCCCAACTTTAGTGTTATTGTCCTTTCCCTCCTTTTTATACCAATGGATATATTTTGAAATCTAATACCACCTAGGGTCATTCTAAACCTCTTTTAAGACACGCACAAGCACCAAAATAGTATATATACATGAATTTTAGTCCTCTAACCACTAGATGGATACCAAATGCAAATTACACATACAAACTAAGAAAAAATTGTGCACAATCAAGGTTATCAATCCTTATTCTACACTACTTTTGCATACAACCATATATAACACTCTTAAAGCTCATATTACTCAGGTTTCCAGTCTCAATCAAATTCAAAGCACTCAAGTCAACTTTCATACTAGTTGTTATCACCCAAATTTGTACCCTTGGAATATTGTTCAAGTGTTCACAACATGGGGTAACATGGAGACAATCCTAGGTTTTGGGTGGCCTAATAGGAGGATTGAATCTCTAGATTATAGGGATAGCTGCCCTTGATGTATCAATTAGGATCACAACACTACATTACTAGATTGTAAAGGAAAAGGGAGAGGGATAACATGAAATAAAACCTAACTAGAGAGGTGATGCACCAAATATTAAGACCACTAACACCTATTTCATATGCACTATGACCTATAAGACTTAAATACATGCAATACTCTTAATTTGCACTATCACATAAATGATTTACAGAGAAGCAAGATATTATGGGGTTACGAGGGAAGATTGTTGCCACTTTTAATCCACAAGTGACCCATGATGACACTCTCTATAACCTATAATAGCGATTTAAACTACATGGAGGAAATAAGAATAAGATAATAAACCAAGGTGAGTTGATTTTACACTTGATTTAATCAATCAACTATTTACACTACATGTAGCCATAAAATAAGGCAAAAGTAGCTATATGTTGATCATAGGTATTACAAAATAGTAGGGCTTCATCATACTCATGGTGGAAGGATCCTTATAATGGCCTTTTAGGAAGTATTTATAGAAGATAATGAGAAGGAGAGATGAGGTAGATGCTAGACAATCCCATGATAAGTGTCATCTATCATGAGGGTAGTTTTAATGTAAGAAATTAAGCAAGAATATAGTCTTAAAAGTTCTTTCCAACACATGTGTACTTCATTTATGATTTTCTTATTCAAATTGGTGTATGGGATCATCATTGTATTCAATGACTCATCTTTTGATCTTTAAACTACCACCATTCTTTGATTGGGAATTTACACACCCACTTTGAGAGGTAGTTACAATTGCATACCTTGACACATGTCCACTTAACTCTCTTGATACCTTTTCATGCCATATTTGATAGTTACAGGCATGTAACATGTCAATATATGCTAAAGAAGTGAAAATCAATCCATAAGGACTATTTTAGGCATCTATAAATCTAAATATTGGTTTGAGATATTCAGTTTTGATGTTGAAGAATCCTTACACAAGCATGCCACATTCATTTTATTTATACAAATGAGAGACAAGTTCATCTAGGTCTAATTTCTTAGCTTGAAAACCAAAAAATCACCATAATATATTTTTAATGTATTTAATGATTCCACTAGACCTCTGTGTAGGTTCAAGGCCTTTGTAAATGATGTAGAGACATTCACACACTCCAAATTATTACATTTTGACATGTAACCGGTCTTTTTAGGCTATTTCTTTGTATTTACCACTCCACACGTGCCACCAAAGTGGTCTTTCAGATGTTCATGAGACTTATATAAGTCATTATGATCATTATAAAACCAAATAAATGTATTATAACACTTTAGAGAATAGAACTTAGACAGTGGGCTCTTTTTGGGTTTTAAGAGGGTTAAAGAGTACTTATATTGTTAACAATCATTCATAGAGTTAAGGCCTTGGAATGTATAATTAATACCATGAATTTATATATAATAGGGATACCCTTATATTCCTAAGTTTTTTTTTCACCATGAAAACTCTCCTTGAATTTTTGAGCTTAGAAAGATAGCTTATCGACTTCTTCATAAGGTGACAGGAGGGTTTTTAGTGGTCTCACTTCTTAAGAATTATTCATACTAAAAAGTGTCTTGATCTAAGGATTGATAAAATAATTTTGTATTAGGATACCCTATTAAACACGTCCAAACCCCATTTTCTATCATGCATTTTCTCAAGGGAGTTCACAAATGGAGAAGAGAGCCTTCTCGGGTAATGTAGGTCTGCTAATGAACTTGAGAGAGGTTTATTTAGAAAAATAGGGCATAAGGTGATTTATCTTGGTTTTAAATACCTCATTTATGTATTTTAAACATATATTAAGGTTTAAAGGTTGTCCTTTTCACTAATTAACTCCTTAAACTCATTATATCATGCATTAGCTCATTGTTAGGGTTAACAAGCAATCATGTAAGAATGACCCTAATAGCCTTTGTTGGGAACTTTATCTTCATTTAAATGAGTATTAAATTTGTGTATATCTCTACCACTATCCCCCTCATTAAACCAAATTATCGACACCTAAACTCATTCCAAACTTACATGCCTCTTCATGCTTGATATGTAGCTATAGCTACTCATTTTAGGCTTCTTGTTTGCATCTTTGAAAGTAGGTTTTCCTTAGCCAATCTCTTGGAATCTTGGTGACATTGGTAAGTATTATAAGGATAATTAATACTTTCCTTATCATCCCACATGTTTCATGAACCCCCCATTCAATGAAAAATACACCTACTTCTTTCTCACATTAATGAATGTAGGATGAATGTCTTCTTTGAGTTGTTTGTCTACAGGCTACTCTTGAGGTCTTGGATGTGAAGAATTGGTAATAAAATTATTTATGACCTTGGATATAAATATAAATAATTTAAAGAGACATAATATCCATTACCCTGACTAGAAACATCAACCTACTTCCACACTTGATCTTCTGCAACTAGGTCTCTTAATTAAAAGAGCTTACAATCTGTTACTTGCAACATAATTGTATGGGAAACCAAAAGAAGTTTTTAAAAATAATTTAATGGTCCTTGGAGTTCACCAATGTTTCCTTAGTTATATATAACTTTATTATACCTCTTAAATCTCAAACTCAATCACTTAATACCCATTCTTTCATCCTAGAAGATGCAAGCCTATAGGTGCACTTTTTAGGCCCTTTTTGAAGTGATTTGACCATTAGATTATGATATTCTCTTATGGTGAGAACTTGACCATTCAAATAATTTTTAAAAAATTTATTTTCATGCATGAAACAAACTAATTTATCTCCAAACCTAACCCTAATATTTTCACATCTTCATCATGCTCATATCTACAACTTCATCATGATTAGGCTTGTAGGATGCCCACGGGGTCTCTCGCAATAAGAATCTAATGTTCATATTTTAGTTCAAAATTAAGTCTATTACTCATTATTTATATTTCATTAAACTTTCATACCTCTCCACACTAATTTCCTATAGTTTCCATAACTACCTTGACCCTCAGACTTTATCTTATCATATAAGATTCATTGGCATTTCCTTGACAAAGAGACCTACAAGTCTGTAGACTTGTAGGTCTACATTTTGTCCCTTTGAGTTCTCAATGAAGCAATCCTTAATAATTTTTTCCATAAAAACATATCTCAATTTTCTCAAAACATTTCTCATGAGGTTATAACCCTCATACACCACTGATAATACAAGGTTTGAACCTTTTTAGTTCACTTTTGTGCAAGTTGACTTATACACAGTTAGTAATTTAGTTAAACACTAGCATTCCTTCATATTTTAGCCTTATTAATGATAGATAATGGATTTAATAGGATATTAATAATATTTGGGGAATTTTATAGGTCATTTAAATATTTTTTGGGTTGATAATATACTTAAAAACAAACCAAACCTAGCCTATAACCTCTCTCTTTTGCCTATAGCTTACCATAAATAGAAAATTCTTGCCTATTTGAGCTCACACATGCCAAGTGAGGTTTTGAAAATCATGAATGAATATTTTTAAAAATCCCTAGATCTTCTCCCATTGCTCTCATTCTTTTAATGAGCTTCAAACTACCATTTCCATGGTAAAACCAAGCTAGTGGGGTTTTTGTAGGGTTTTAGACCACCATATCTTCATAATGATTATTTTTAAATTAGGAGGATTTAATCTATAAAAAAATGCCAAAAATATGAATACCATTAGGACCCCCTCTTTTTCACAAGATATCATGTCACCATTCTCTCTCCTGTGTATGAAATGAGCAAACTAAAATTACCTTTGCAAGCTTACCAAGGAGTTCGATAGGAAAGGAAATGTATTTTTTTCATGATTGGACCTATGAAGACCTGAAGGACATAGATATGAGCTTGAGAGAGATAAAAAAATAATCTTTAATAATTTTATCCTAAAGATGAAACCTCTAAATCTATACAAGTGACTAAACTACCTTCTTTAGGCATTGAAATTGAAATAACTGACCATTTTCTGATTTGAAACTGGCATATAATTAAATGTTCCTACCAAATTCATGTTATAAAATTTATTAAAAGTCATTTCATGTTCTTTTATATGTGATTTTCACCTTTTGGGGGGTTTAAGTGGTCTTTGACAAGTTTATAATGTTACTACCATATAAGGAAGGTTCAAAATGATTTATTGTCCTTGGATATAATATGACAACTATAAGACATCAGAGGACCCTCTTAAACATGTTAATAAATCACAAAATATCCTCCCCCTCCTATTAACCTTAATTACTTGTGCAAGTAAAAGGCACTAGAAGGCTTAAATAACCTAGAAACCACTTTACCTTAACTTCTCCAAAAGAACCTTAAACAATGCTAAACACAAATGGAAACAATCCTAAAAGGCTATTTGAATGCCATAAATGAATATCAACAAAGATAAAATGATGTAAATGGAAATTTTTTTATGAGACTAACCTATGGTAGCAAAAATTAGCTAACATCTTTGGTGACCTTTTGGGATGGCATGCCTAATATGCTCACTAGACCAATAGCTTTATCCTTTTATTGGGAAACAGAGTCACTTGTACTCTACTAAAAACCTAATTAGACCTTGATACTTGAATGTAAGATCATGAAACCAGACAAGAAAGTTGATATACCTCCACAAGACAAAGATAAACACATAAATCAAAATAAAAATACCAAACAAGACACACACTATGTTACAAAGTACTTAAGGAAAATGAACACAAAAATTATTATGTATAATTAACTTGCATATCTTCCTCCTCTAGGGTAAAATATAAAACTCCTAAGATCACCATGCTCCCATGAAATTAGATTATCATATGCTGAGTGAATTCTAATCAAGTATTTCTCATGGGGTGAAAGCTTCCTCCTACATTATCAGATGTTGGCATACTCATGGTCTCCTTGACTAGCATCCAAACCTTCTTGCTTCATTTTCTTGTGCATGGGTTGAATATGTGAGTCAAGAACAAAGTCATACTCATCAAAAACCTAGTTTCTTAGCACAAATAATACCATTCTTACCTCATTAATAGGATGTTCCTGATTATCCATGGTCCTTTTAAAATATCCATTATGTTTTGGAACTTAGTCAACCTACCTAAAAAGAGACATAGGTCCTTAAAGAGCCTCAAACTCATTAAAAATATCCAAATATTTATACCACATATTATCTTGATCCATGAAGATAGCAACAGCCTACACTTCTATTGGTTCTTTTAACTCCATCTCTTGCTCATCTTGAAGAGTGTCATACTTATCATACATTGATATAATATGGGTTTGAACTAATTGGTGATGATTAATAAGATTTGTTGGCTTTATAAGAGCTTTTAAACCTTCATCAACAACTTCTTCTTGAGTGGTAGCCTACCAAGCTCTTCAAACTCATTGGACATGTCCAATTAGGACTTACACATGGATTTAAGGCCTCTTTGAACTTCCTCACGAGACCCAAAAATGTCATCAAACATGGTGGTATCTTAAAGATATTTCTCATGCATCTCTTGATCATTCTCATTGGCTAAGACAACATTATTAACACTATCCTTATGGGCTAAAAATTCACCATCCAAACTAGAAAAAAAAATCTAGCTCATCCCAAAAGGTATCTTCTTCTTCATCACTTAAAAGCATACCAAACTTAATTTTAGTTTGCCATTATTTTGAGGGATAACAGGCTGATTATATGCTTCACATGCTTTACAATACTCATGACAAGACTTCAATCTATCTTATTCAAGTTCTATCATTTTACCATGGGGTTCAACAAGACTAATATTCAATGTGCTATCAATAAGACTTACCTCATTTTTAGATACAATTTTCTCAATTACTGCATAGTCACCTTCTTATTCATCAAGGCTCAATCTGTGAGAGATAGATTGGTCTTCCTCTTCCTCTATGAAGAATGGAAATTTGTCTACCCATTCAAGACTCAACTCATCATGTCTCTCTTGTTGCAAACCTGATCCATCTTCTTATAAGAGGGTACCAACTTCACCAATTTCATGTTGACATTCACCATTTTGTTCTAGAGATCTCACATGCTTACCAAACAAGTTTATTTCTTCCATGAAACTATGGTACAGTTACTTCTATGCTTGATCAAGATATTCTTCTTCACTCTTTCCTTCTTAACGAAGAAGTGTACCAAGAAATATTTCCTCATCATACACAATAAAAACACTATCCTTATATCCTTCTTGAGGTTCATTTTCAAATGATTGATCTTCCTTTTCAATAAATTCCACCTCATCACCTAGTTTTGATAAACTCTATTTTACATATAAACATCCATATTTTGGGCTCAATGTAACTTATTCTCCTTCACAAATAGAAAGGGTGGGAGGGAAAGAGGATTCATTATTTTTATTGAAACCTTTTAGTGTCCTTAAAACTTGGGACTTTAGAATTACTAGTTGCTCATGATTCTTGAAGTGATGGAGAAGAGAACTGAAATGAAGATGTTGTATTCTTATATTTCCATTATTTAATTTCTTTATTAAAATTAGAGGTGACTTGAAATTCATGGATGGCTGAAACCTCATGTTGGAATATAGGTGAATATCTTGAAGGACTTGTGAGATCCTTTGGATTGGCCTCCATATACTTCTCTTCTTCTTGAATTTGGATAGGCATGGGAGGAGGTTCTTTCTCAAGAGTAAGCATGACATAATCAAGGATCTTGGTCCAAGAATGTCTCCAAGATGGAATGGTCTTAGGATTTTGAGGGAGATTGGGTGAATATTGAATTATCATAGACCTCTCTTGATGACATATTACAACTTGGGTTGAAATTAGAGAAAAATAAGGTTGATGTGGAGGAAGAGGAGACACACAAGGTTGAATACATTGAATTTGTTTCCTCTCTTCAAGTATCAATATATTCTCAAGACATTATATTAGATTTTTTATTTAAGTCACATCATCTATTGGTTGTTGTGGGTTTCTTTCTCAATAGTTGCCCACCTAGTCTTAAGTGAATGCACAAGATTTTTAATATTTTAAGTGTTTTCATTTTGATATAAGGATATTAGACAATCAATCCAAGATCTCTATCTTTATAAATTTGCCTCATTTTCATTGGAAAACTTACAAGGTTTTGTTTTAATTTAAATAAATATGGAATATAATTAAAATGACTTTGAGAAGGTTGACTAGGGAGATGAGTAGGCTGCCAAGGAGGTCGAATTGGATTGGGAGGAGAAATATGAGGTTTATGATAGCCTTGGTAAGGTTTACATGTTGTTTTTTGAGGGCCACTTAGGGTGAATCCATGTGTGATCATAGGAATCCAATAAGGTAGGTTAGTAACATGTTAGTTTAAGCAAAAAAACTCAAAAAAACACACTAACACTAATACTTACAAGCCTAGATCTTAGGGGTGAGATTAGTTAATAAAAGAAAAATTAAAGCATAACTAAAATTTAAAAGACACAAAATCCCTTACCTTCCTTGAGAGATCCAAATACATGTTTGATTGGATTGCTCAGTTTGTGCTTCAAAGAGTCTTTGGAAATGGAGGTTTGTTGGCTCCTTCTCTCCTTGGCACCATTGGCTTTGATATGGCTTAGTGTAGCTTGGCTCAATATTTTGGAATTATAACACTATTTATATGAATCTCATGCCACAAAACCTACATTATAACTCTATAATATCCAAACATGTAATTCAATAGGCAAGGGATTGTATTTACAAGCTTATGAACTAACCCCAACCTAAGGTGAGTCAAAGTGTAGTTTAAAAATGGTATGGGTTCAAACCTAATTGAGCTGAGTCAAATATAACCCCAGTAGATTTAATAGGTGTCAATTACTCATGATTTTCAATGAATAGGCATGGGTCTCCAAAATGAGCTATTTTAGGATATTTTCGAAGAGATTGACAACTCACAAAGGTCATGATGAAAGGCTAGGATATTTCATATTTTAGAATTTCCTTTTTTTAGTTATTCATTAATTACACATGGATAATTCAACTAGGAATTTAATTTGGTTTAGATTGTTAATTAATTTTGTTTATCCATTTATCTCTTTCAAGATTTGATTTTAGTGTGCAAGTGCCCCACTTAATAGGTCTATAGGCAAAATTAATTGTTGTGATGTTGCAAGGTATTTAGGGATGAATATATGAGAGGTTATTATTGCATATGATAGGATAACCCAAGTAGGGATGTCTCAACATGATTTGAGCATTTATGAATGATTCACAAGCAAATTTGGGACATTTAGTGATTCTTAGGCTTAATTTGTAATGATTGGTAAGAATCGATCTGAAGTCCTATCAAAAGCCAATTGTGCCCAGTTTTAAGTGTCCGCAATTTTTCCATGTTTGGGAAGATGTTACAAGTTGTAATCATAGTAATGTTTTCTCAAATAATGAAACAAAATAAAAATAAGAAATGAATGAAAATAAGCTCTAAATAATGTTTTGGAAGCCTATAATGATGCCCCCTCGAGGGATTGGCTGACACATTTGATGGACAATCTGTTATGTTGTAGATCCTATTTCTAAATTATAATGTATTTCAAATATTGTACATTTAAAATATGTTGTATACTCTTTATGTATTTTGGACCCCCTTAATGGGAAACTATTTTGGGTTGATTTTGCCCTTGGTTTTGGTACCCATTATTTTGTAATACTGCTATGTTGATTTATTATATATAGATGGATATTTCATAGCTAATACAACATGACAATACGGGTTTGAGAAGGAAGAATAGAGTGTGTGAATTCAAGTGTGAGTGTTTTTTGAGTGTAGCTCCAAACAATATTTGGGCATTATAATTGAGAGAAGACAAATCTGAGAGTGGATTGCACTCTTGTGGCTTGTAATAAAATTTGAGCAAGTGTTTATTAGTGGATGTAACCCATATTAGGTGAACCATATTAAATCTGGTCTTCTTATTATGCATGTTTATTTATGTTCTTTATGCATCTCTATTCATATCTATTATTATTGTGATTCTATGAAATTATTCTACATAGATTTATAATTTATTCCTAACGTGATCCCTTAAAAAGAGGAAAGAAGAAGAATTAAATTAACCCATGGGTGAGATTAATCCAATTAAGGAAATGCTTGCATGCATTGATTTAAAAATAAGTATTGATTTTCCCACAAGTAGTTATAATCAGTAACAAAGGTTGAGACACTAATTATCCCAAAGGCAGTTATAATCAGTGGCAATGGCATATTCCACAATTAGGGTTGATGAGTCAAAATAATTATTTACCCACAAGTAGTTATAATCATTAATGATGACCTAGATTAAAAAATGATTATTGATTATGCCCATGTAGGGTAAATTATCAAGAATAACTCAAGGATATAACCTATTATATGGATTAAAAATGAGTGGGTTCAAACATATATGCGATGGTCTAATGACTAAAGAAGCCATAAAAAAACCAGGCATACAAGGATGCACAAAGTGATGGTGAGAGATGATTAGAAGAATAAAGGTTTATCAATGTGAATGATTCAATTGTACCATCCAATATAGAGATGCTCATCCTTATTAGCATTAATAAAATAAGAATGGTCAATGGGTTGATTTTATCAAGGAGGGTGGGAGGGTTTTCCAAGGTTACCAAGGATAAACTTTTGTGGCTCCATTAGTTGTAAGACTTCCCAAGTTGATTTTTTCTATAGCACATGATGATATGACTCATGATAAAACACCATGAGAACTTTTCTAAAATATGTATAAAGAATAAATCCTAATCCAATAAACAATTGAAAATAATGCACCAATGATAAAAACCATGATGACAATGTTGACATATGAATATGGATAGACTTAAGAATAATGTACAAGGAATCACCTAGTGAACACATATAGACTGAGTCAAGGCATAATACTAAAATTAAACAAATAGGTAAGCAAAAAAACAAACAATTAAACAAAAAACACATAGAAAATTAAAATTAAATGCAATACAAAACATACTAATTATGGATTTGCCCCAATAACACAAATCGAGGATGACTAACTAGATTTTAAAATTTTTGAATGTTTTTTAAAAATTTAGGTATTTTAAATCGTTAGATATTGACACGATACCACTTATAAATGGCAAGAGCATTGGCTTAGGTTTATCAAAAAATAGTGAGAGCATATGGAAAAAGGGAATTGAATTGACCTCAATGTGAATCAAGCACAACCTACATAATTCCATTAGGACCTCAGGTCATAGTAGTTCTACTAACATGAAAGGTAGTGAGAACCAACCAGATCACAGTAAGTTCTATAATTGAGGAAAATGGCCAAGAAAATGAGAATAGTAATGGCAAGGTGATGCATCAATGCATGGTAAAGGTGTTGTTCCTAATTTTCCCATTGGTGGTTATAATTAGTAAATAACGATATAGGTTAGTGCTACTAATTTTGTCATAAGTGGTTATAATTAGTAACATAAGGTGGACTATTGATTTACTCATAGGTGTTTATAATCAATATCACCAGTCAAGCATAAATGAAATATAACTTACTAGATCAACTATCACACTACTTTTATAGACTATCATTTAAACACAAATTTCATAAACTACTGAAACTAGATCAAAATCTCCTCACGGAAGGTGTAGGAAAAACCAAAGGAACCAAGATCAAAAAGGGTTAGATAGGATGGTTAAAAATGGTATTTTATCTAATAATAATGACATGGTAAAATGGTATAGGGTATAAACATTGTTTAGGATGATTATGGTATGATAATTGGATAAAATGGTAATAGGGTTGCCACCAAGTGACAAGGTAGGGTAAGTGGCATGGTATGAACAATGGCAAGGGAATGGAAAAATGAAAATGACAAGGTATATGGAAAATGGAAATGACAAGGTAAATGTTTTTGGCTAATGTTTTTGGAAAAGGTATGGTTTTCGGCAAAGGTAAATGTCAAATGGAAAAGGTATAGTTTGTTGTCAGGGTAAAGGTTATGGTCTATGATTATGGCCAGGTAAAAGGTTCTATTGTTATTACTAATGTGAAGATGCATGTCCTAATAAGAAAATGGTATAACTAGAACAATTAGTCATGCAAATTTCTATCCCATACCTCATTTAAATAGCTACTCTATCAATAACTTTCTATAGATTTGGATTCCAATAATGGTGTTGTGATCGTCGTTGGTCATTGATTCTATTTCCTTCAAACTTTGAGACAAGATATATTTGTAGCCTATGTGAAGGAAAGTGAAACCAAGGAAGGTAAATATAGATAAATAGTGAATGATAGGTTTGATTTGGTGATGTAAATGTGGATGATAATGGAATTAATAATGGTTGGGAAATAAATGAAGATCAAGGTTTTTAGGCACACACAATGTTGTTGATTCTGAATTTAACATAACTTTAGTTATGGTATGGATAAAGACTTTTAAATATGCTCTCAATAGGACCACTATAGTTTTTTATTATTTGGGCCTAAGAGTAGATACTATCTGATTAGACTGTAGATGGGAAGTTGTATTGATTTGATCTTTGACAATGTCTTCATCAAGCAGTCAAGAACTACTATGCTCAACTATTGGCACCTTAAAGAAGTTTTCACAAATGAAGTTATGTTGATTGTCACATAGTGCCTCCAAGAAGGTTTCACTAAGGAATGTTGAATTTTGACTTTGATTTTCCCCTAGTGCTTCCAAAAAGGTTTCACTAGAAGATGTTGAGTTTGGACTTTGATTTACCCTTGGCGCCTTTGGAAAGGTTTCACTAGGAGATTATTCTTTTTATGAATGAATGGGGTCTTGGCCTCCCTGATATTATACAAATGATATGTTGACATGGATGTAGTTCAATAAGGTGTGATTCTATTGGTCCCAATCAACATTTGTGGGAGGTGGAAGGTTAATATAATGGCTAGGTTGGTTGGTGGTAATGGTATATGGAATGGTAATAGAATGGGGAGAGGTAGTACAATCCTCATAGAGGATACTAAGATAACTTATGTCAAATTTAAAGTAACCATCTTCAAAAACATATAAAGATCACAAATGTATTCAAACTGATCTATAAGGCATGTGTAACCAATATTATAACATCCTTGAATGTATTCTGATTTGAAGCTGAGTCTGACTCAAAGGACTCTAAATCCAATGTTTAGACTGACATTTATTTTTATTTTGATGCTAAATCTGATGTTAGTTTAGGAATAGAACCTGACTCAAATGTTGATTCCTCATTTGGTGTGGATGTTGCTATAATGATGTCTTGTTAAATGTTTGGTATGGGACAAGTAATGGCCTGTGATAGCATAATGGGATCCATAGAGATTAGTTTGTCAAAGTGAGAATCCTCAATAAGGGTAAAAAGGTCAAGAGATAAATCCTCAAATACTGGATTGTCAAAGGGAGGCTCTTTAAAAATAGGCATATGGTTGAGGTGATTATTTTCCTAAAGGTGGTTATAATCATTAAGAAGTGACTCAGTAAAGAATGTCTTGTCAGAGTGAGACTCCTTGACACTAGGTAAAGAATTAGTAGGTGATTTATTATAGGTTGACTCATCATAAATGGTTGGTTCAATAAAAACATCATGGCTTGGTTGGTTTTGTTGGCCTTGGTTTACAAGTAGTTATAAGATACTAGTTTTGAATACATCTTGGTCTTTGAATGGTTGGATCAATTAGAGAGGTACTGATTGGCTTGGTTGGGGATGTAAAATTGGCATGGGTTTTCTAAAGTGGGGGGTAGTTGGTAATGAATGAAGAATGGCCAGTGGTTGGATAATTATAGGCTTAACTAGTTTATGGCCTAGGATATTAATTGTTACTTAGCGAGCTAATTTAATCAGAAGGGTCTAGAATAGAAATGGTAGGTCCTTATGGATCTTGGTTGCTCTCACAATCCAAAAGATGAGGTCTTGGTATAGAAATGGTAGGGCATTATGGAGCTTGGTTATTTGTAAAATCCAAAGGATGAGTTCTTAGAATAGAAATGTTAGGGCATTACAAAGCTTGGTTCATCGTACAAGCTAAAATACGAGGTCCTGATATAGAAATGGTAGGGCATTATGGAACTTGGTTGCTCACACAAGCTAAAGGATGAGGTCTTGAAATAAAAATGGTAGGGAGTTATGGAGCTTGATTTCTTACACAATATAAAGGATGAGGTCTTGGTATGGTAATGGTAGGGTGTTGTGAAGCTTGGTTACTTACACAAAGCAAAGGATGAAGTTTGGGTATAGTAATGATAGGGTACTGTGGAGATTGGTTTCTTGCACAAGCCAAAGGCTGAGGTCCTTGTATAAATATGGTAGGGAATTACGAAGCTTGATTACTCACACAAGCCAAAGGATGAAGTCCTATAATGGTAATCCTTGGACACTGTGGAGTTTGGTTTCTCAAACAAGCCAAATGAGGGTTCATGGTGGGGGATTGGATGGTCACTAAAGGGTAAGAATCATATGTCAACCAACCAAAAGATGGTATCATCAAATCTAGTGCTTGGTTTTGTTCCCCAAATTGAGTATTACAAGGAGGATAAGGATCCATCTCACAAACCACTTATTCATGAAATTGGTATCAAACAAAGCCAATTTTTGTGGCTATTATATCGTAACTTAGATTGTACATGACTCCACCATAAGTGTAGCGAGACATATCCACATCAATTATCAACATTTCACAAAAAGGCCTAGATTTCTACAAAATCTAAAAAATAATGTCCAAAGGACAAATGGTTAATACTTGGTCTAACTTGGTCAAATGAATGGATCTATACCTCCAAAAATTGTCTATGATAAAACTTGGTATAAAAAAATGTAATGTCAAAAGTATAACATCAAATGTCTCACACAAAAGGTCAAGTGGCTAAATAAAAACTAGCATGCCAAACTCTAGGTTCAAAGTGTTCCAAATAATTATAATCTAAGAAAACAAAATTTGATATGTATTTTTTCCAAATATGACATTAAAATCTAAGCTAAAAATAGGCATACACTAGGACTTTTGGAAAAATAAACACAAAAGATATATTTTAAACAAGGTATGATTTAATCTAGAAAATCTAAAACACTTTAGCATATACTAGGCATTCAATTTTATACATGAACTTGGTGAATTGGAAAAAGGTATGAAACAAAAGGCATATGAGAGATAGGCTATTTCTCCCAAATTTAGGCACAAATAATAGTTTTTCAAATTAGGTGAAGAATTAACCTAAGTTACACAACCCAAAAGAGAAATATCGATGTCTAAGCCTAAATTACACAAGGTATAAATAGAAATCAATTAATATTTGAATTTGAACTTGGAAAAGATTAATTAAAAACTCAAAAACTAATATCCTTTGAAAAATAAAAACTAGATAAAGGTGAATGACATAATGGCACTAGACAAAGATCCAAAAGGCATAAATGGCTTGGTTTTGAAATTGGAAACTTGGACACAAGGAAAAACAAGTTGATGAAATGATTTGAGTAGCATAATTATGGTATCATGATCTAAAGGTATGATCAATAGTTTGTTTTAAGACTCAATGGCACAAAACCTGAAATGCTTTAGGAAGCATACCATTACCCTTTTTGATCAAGTAACACATACACAAAGATTTGTCAAAAGACTAAGGAAAAAGCATGTGATAAAAATGGCCAGCATAACACCTTTTGAAATAAAGGATTGATGTATAAACAAAAATTGGTTTGATGTGGTATAATAAACAAAATATATATAATAGACTCAAAAAACCATGCTATAAAGGATAACATGACATGAAACACCTAACTGTAATGTATTAGATCCTAAAATTGATAAGGTTGCATAATACTATCAAATTTCATCAATATACTCATTCTTGGGAGGATTTTAAGTGTTAATACAAAAATAAAAGTGCATGAAAAGTTAGTTTTTAGGCCTCCTCTTCTCCCAAGATTTTGTATGATGACATGGAACTTTAGGTTACTCACCTTGTATCAACAGTATTTCTGTGACAAGTGGGGTTGTTCTAAAGTTATAGGTTTCATGTATCTAGATGGTCCTAAGTGTGGTTAACACTAGAGATGCCATCATGTCAATTGAGTTCATATCGACTAACTTATTATGCAAAGGTTTATTCTTTTGCATAGTGATTTCATCTGTGTACTTATTAGTGTAATCCCATAGTTAGCCTGATCTAACTTGAGTTTTCATTATAATTGGAGAGGCTAACCACTCAGTCCCCTCGTAATCATAGTATCTATGCCCTAATTTATATACCCTACCATGGATTAGGGTTGATACGATGATGGTAGATGAAAACCCAAGTCAACACACCCCTAAATAACTCATGAGGAGGCTATGAATTCCCTCCTATAAGCAAGGTTGCATAAAAATAAATGACAAAGTGAAAATACGTTGAAGGTTGTGTATATATCACCCAAACCATATGCATTTGGGGAAAGCCTTAAAAAAAATCTTTTCAAGACTTTGTATAGGGAAAAAATTCAAAGAAAGAGTGTTTTTGATCACCCGATTTCCCTAAAGGGGATGGGGGGAGATCATACATGTATCAATCAGTTTAAAAAAATAAACAACTCCAAATAAACAAGGCATAAAATAAAAGTTTCTCAAAAACATGTAACTAAGTAATTAAAGTTCATTTTAATGCACCAAAAATGAAATGTGTAGTCAAGTTATTTTAGCCCCTTAACATTAGTTGAAAACTTGCAAAAAACATTCACAAATCAACCAAGCATAGAAACGTCTAAATTCCTTTTAGGTACCAAAGTAAAATGTTCAAGACTTAAACACTTGAAAATTTATTTCCTTTCTTAGCTTAGGTCTTGAAATTTTTAGAGGTGTTTTTCCTACCTTGAAGCATAAATATTAATTTGAAAATAAGATTTAAAAACTTGCTCTCAAGTTTCTCTATTTTTGTTACATAGAGACTGACATTAACCCACATAGACTGATGTCAATTACAAGAAAATAGATGTTGGTTGTAACAAAACTGATGTTGATTACCTGTAATCCCATAGGCAAAACACAATTATTCCACAAAAAAGGTTGATTGTTAAAAGAAGCTTAAAAATAAAATAAGTCTCTGGATCCTACAAGAAAATAACCAGATAGAGACTTTGCATGTTTTAAAACCAAGAATAATAACTTGCAACTTTTAAGAAAACTCAAAAACCATATTTTTTTATCATATTTTTCCTTGCACAAGGATTGATGTTAGTTAGGATAGGACCGATGTTGATTAGGGTAAATCGATACCAATCACTATGTAAACTATGTATAACTAAAATAGAATACAAAAAAAATCAAAGTAAATACTCAAATTTTTAAGATGATCAAGCATTCATTAGAAAAATTATGAGTTGCACTTTGGTCTCCTTGATATATGAGATGCTTTAGGTCCTACTAGGCATTCCATTTGTGATCATAATAATCAAAGAAGGGAGGTTAGTAACATGTTAGTTTAAGAAAAAATACTCAAATAAACACACTAACACTGACACTTACAAGCCTAGATCTTAGGGGTGAGCTTAGTTAACAAAAGACAAATGAAAGCACAACTAAAATATAAAATACAATATCCCTTACCCTCCTTGAGAGCTTTGAATGAATTGTTGAGTGGCTTGTTCAGTTTGTATTTCAAAGAGTCTTTGACAATGGAGGTTTATTGGCTCTTTCTCTCCTTGGCACCATTTGATTTGATATGGCTTGGTGTAGCTTCACTCAATATTTTGGCATTATAACACTATTGATATTAATCTCATGCAACAAAACCTGCATTATAACTCTACAATATCCAAGCTTGGAATTAAATAAGGGCCTATATTTATAGGCTTAAGAACTAACCCCAACCCAAGGTGAGTCAAGGTATAGTTTAAAAATGGAATGGTTTCAAACCTAACCTAGGTGAGTCAAATATAACCCCAATAGATTTAATAGGTGTCAATTACTTATGATTTTCAATTAATAGGCATGAGTCTCCAAAATGAGATATTTTAGGATATTTCCAAAGATATTTATAACTCATAAAGGTTATGATGAAAGTCTAGGATATTTCATATTTTTGAATTTCCTTTTTTAGTTATTCATTAATTGCACATGGATAATTCAACTAGGCATTTAATTTGGTTTAGCTTGTTAATTAATTTTGATTGGAAATATAACTTTTTCAATATTTGATTTGAATGTGCAAGTGCCCCACTTAATAAGTCCATAGGCCAAATTGATGTTTGTGATGTCGCAAGGTGCTTAGGGATGAATCCATGAGAGGTTATTGTTTCATATGATAGGATACCCATATTATGGATGTCTCAACATGATTCTGAGCATTGAACATGATGCACAAGAAAATTTGGGACATTCAATAATTACTAAGCCTAATTTGTAATGGTTGGTAAGAATCAGTCTGAAGTATTGTCAAAAGATAGTTGTGGTCAGTTCTAGGTGTCTACACTATAAATACCACCAACCTGAGATGAAGAATTTGAATGCATAGAGTATGCATCTTAACCAATATAATGATTAGGATACATACCAATATTTTGATTCTAGACACTTGGGATGCTTATACCAGCTAAGATTCTTTTGGAGTTATCATTGATGCTTAGATTCATGCCTCCAAAGGTTGATGTGTTGAAAATAAGAATCATAAACTCTTCAATGGAATGCAATCTATGTCCCATCAGGCATGCAAAAAATTTTATCACCCAAATTTTCACCCTTGAAAGCTTGTTCAAGCCTTCTCAATTTAGGGTAACATGGAGACAATCCTAGGCTATGGGTGGCCTAATAAATGGAATGAATCTATAGATTATAGAGCTAGTTCCCCTTAATGTATAAATTAGTCTCACAACAATACGTTACTAGATTGTAATGTAAAATGAGAAGAACAACATGAAATAAAACCTAACTAGGGAAGTGATACACTAGATCTTAAGACCACTAATACCTATTACATATGCACTATGACCTATAGGACTAAAATACATGCACTACTCTTAAATTGTACCCATCACATCAATGATTTGTAGATAAGTAAGATATTATAGGGTTAGTAGGGAAGATTCTTGCCACTTTAATCCAAAAGTGACCCCTAATGACACTCTCTACAACCTAAAATAAAGAGTTAAACTCCATGGAGGCAAGAAGAACAAGACAATAAACTAAAGTGAGCTGAGTCTACACTTGATTTAATCAATCATTCAACTTTTTACACTACATGTAGCCATGAAAGAAGGCAAAACTAATTATATATTGATCAGAGTCATTATAAAAGAGTTGGGCTTCATCATAATCATGGTGGAAGGATCTTTACATTGGCCTTTTAGACAGTATTTGTAGAAGATAATGAGAAGGAGAGAGGAGGTAGATGCTGTAGAATCCCATGACAATTATCATCTATCATGAGATCAGTTTCACTGTAAGAACTTGAGAAAAAATATAGTCCTAAAAGTTCTCTTCAACACATGTACACTTGCTTGATGATGTTATTAAAATTTATGTAGGATATAACCATTGTCTTAAATTAATAATCTTTTGTTTTTTAAACTTCCACCATGCCTTGATTGGGAATTTACACACCCACTTTTAGAGGTAGTTACAAGTTCATACCTTGACACATGTTGACTCTCTTACTGAATTTCCATGACATATTTGATCTTTAGAGGATTTTACCATGTCAATATATGATAAAAGAGTGAAAATAAATCTATCAAGACTATTTTAGGCATTTATAAACCTAAATATTGGTTTGAGATATTCAATTTTGATGTTGAAGAATCCTTTACATAGGCCTGCCACATTCATTTTTTTGTACAAATGAGAGATAGGTTCATATAGGTATAATCTCTTATCTTTGAAACCACCAATTCACCATGATATATTTTTAATGGATTTAAGGAGGCCACTAGACCTCTGTGCAATCCTACAATGCCTTTTTAACTGATGTAGAGACCTTCACACACTCCAAACTATTGCATTTTTTACTACAACCTATATTTATAGGCCATTTCCTTATATTTACCACTCCACACATGATACCAAAGGGATATTTTAGATTCTCATGAGACTTATAGAATTCATTATGATCATTATAAGACCAAATAAATTCATTATAACCCTTTAGAGAATAAAACTCAGACATCAAGCTATTTTTGGGTTCTAGGAAGGTTAAAAAGTGCTTATATTTTTAATAATCATTCATAGAGTTAAGGCCTTGGAATACAAAATTAATACCATTAATTTATATGGAATAGGGATACACTTATATTCCTAAGTGTTTTTGGCACCATTCAAACTCTCCTTGAAGTTATGAGCTTAGAAAGATAGCTTATCGACTTCTTCATAAGGTGATAGGAGGGTTTTTAGTGATCTCACTTCTTAAGAATTATTCATACTAAAAAGTGTCTTGATCTATGGATTGATACAATAAGTTTGGATTAGGATACCCTATTCAATACCTCAAAACCCCATTTTCCATCATGTGTTTTCTCAAGGGAGTTCACATGTGGAGAAGAGAGACTTCTCAGATAATACAGGTTTGCTAATGAACTCGAGAGAGGTTTATTTAGCAAAATAGGGAATAATGTGATTGATCTTGGTTTTAAATACCTCCTTGAGGTATTTTAAACATATAATAAGATGTAAATGTGGTCCATTTCACTACTTGACTCCTTAAACTCATTGTATCATGAAATAGCTCATTATTAAGGTTAATAAGCAATCAAGCAAGAATGACCCTAAAAGCCTTTCTTGGGCACTTTATCCTCATTTAAATGATTATAAAATTTGTGGAGATATCTACCATAGTACCCATCATAAATTTTTTTTATCCAAACCTCAAATCATTCCAAAATTACATGTCTCTTCATGCTTTATATTTAGTTGTAGGTACTCATTTTAGGCTTATTGTTTATGATGCACTTTTTCAAGTGATTTGACCATTAGATTATGATATTCTCTTATGGTGAGAACTTGGCCATTCAAATGAGTTTTACACATTTTATTTTCATTCATGAAACCAATTCCTTTACCTAAAAACTTGACCTTAATCATGTCACTTTTTCATCATGCTCATATCTACAACTTCATCATGATTAGTCTTGTAGGATGCTCATGGGGTCTCTTGCAATAAGAATCTAATTTTCATATTTTAGCTCAAAAGTGAGTCTCCTACTCATTTTTTATGTTTAATTCAACTTTAAAACCTCTCCACACTACTTTCCTATAGTTTCCATAACTCCCTTGACTCTCAGACTTCATCTTATCATATAAGATTCATTGGTGTTTTCTTGATAAAGAGACCTACAAGTCTGCAAACATGTAGGTCTAAATTTTGTCCCTTTGAGTTCTCAATGGAGAAAATTTTTACCATTTTGTCCCTAAAAACACCTCTCAAATACCTCAAAACACTTATCATGAGGTTATTACCCTCATACACCACTAATAATGAAAAGTTTGGACCCTTTTAGTTCACTTTCATGCAGGCTAACTTATACACAGTCTATAATTTAGATTAAAACTAAAATTCCTTCATATTTTATCCTATTTTGTACTTTATAAAGGATTTAATAGTCTATTAATAAGAGTATTGGAATTACATAGGTCATTTAAAGATCATTTGGGTTGAGAATTTACTTAAAAACAAACCAAACCCAGCCTGCAACCTCTCTATTTTGCCTTCAACTTACCATAAAAGGAAATTTATTGCCTCTCTGAGGTCACACATGACAAGTAAGGTTTTTTAAATAATTAATTAACATTTTTAAAACCCCATATATATCATCTCATTGCTCTTATTGTTCTAATGAGCTTCAAACTGCCATTTCCATGGTAAAACTAAGCTAGTGGGGGATTTGTAGGGTTTTAGACCACCCTACCTTCTTAATGATTGTTGATAAAGGAGGATGGTTCAATATAAAAACCAATGACATAAATATGAAGGAAATTATAATCAACTCCTCTACCCAAGATCTTATTTTACGATTCTCTCTCCTCTATATAAAATGAACAAACTAAAACTACCTTTACAAGCTTGCCAAGGAGTTCAATAGGAGAGGCAATGTATTTTTTTCTTGATTGGACCTATGAAGACCTGAAGGACATATATATGACCCTAATATATTAAAAAACACTCTGAAACCATTTTTCCCTGAAGATGAGAACTCCAAATTTTTACAACTAACTAAACTACCTTCTTTATGCATTGAAACTATAATAACTGACCATTTTCTGATTTAAAACTGGCATATCATGAAATTTTCATACCAAATTCATGTTATAAAACTTAACACAAGTTATTTATAGTTATTTTATACGTTATTTTCACCTTTTGGGGGTTTACAGTGTTCTTTGACAATTTTATACATGTTAGTGGCATATAGAGAAGGCCAAAATGACTTATTATCCTTAGATATAATATGAAACCTATAAGACATCAAAGGACCCTCTTAAATTTTTTAATAACTCATAAAATACCACCCCACACATCCCCCCCCCCTTGCCTTCCCTCCTATTAACCATAATGACTTGTGCAAGGAAAAGGCACTAGAAGGCTTAAACAACTTATAAAACATGTTATGTTAACTTCTCAAAAGAACCTTAAACAATGTTGAACATAAATGAAAACCATCCTAAAAGGCTATTTGAAGACCCTAAATGACTATCAACAAAGCTAGAATGATTTAAATGGTATTTTTTTTATGAGACTCACCTATGGTAGACAAAATTGGCTAACATATCTGGTGACCTCTTGGGATGACATGTTTGTTATGCTCACTAGACTAGTAGCTTTATCCTTTCATCGGGAAATGGAGTCACTTGCACTCTAATAAAAACCTGATTATACCCTAATAATTAAATTAAATCTCATGATAATAGACAATAAAGTTGATATACCTCCACAACACACACAAGACAAAGATGAACACACAAAGCAAAAGAACAAGACCAAATAATACCCACACTATGCTACAAATCACTTAAGGAAAATAAACACAAAAAAATTATGTACAACTAACCTAATTATATTTATCCTCTAGTGATCCAAAACTCAGAAGCTTTGGTTGAAAGATAATTCAAGAAACAAGAACAACACAATTGTAATAATGTTATCTCTGAGAAGAGATGTTTTATTGATCAAATTTACAGACCCAAACTTATGTCTATCTCTAAGAAGAGATGTTTGATTTCCATTTTAGGTTACATATTCATATATACATGTTTTTAAGGTATGAGGAGGAAGTGGAAGGTCACCAATCTCTAAGGATATTAAGTGGTTCAACTTCCATGATTTACAACAATACAGAATTTGAGAAATTACTATTTTTAGAAACTTACTATTTTTAGACTGCACTACTAAAATTGAAATTTGGGGAACTTCAATTTATTTTTCAAGGTAAAAAACCCATTGATCAAATCTTAGTTCCATTTCATGATGTTCCCCTCATTTTTAGCTTTCCAATGGTTCAAACAGGGAGTCAAATGGAGTTATGGTGCAAAAGTTATGGCTCCTAGAAGTTTTGCCACCAATTGGGGTAAAACTGTCACCTAAAATTTTGCTCAGATCATTCCTCCCTCATTGAGAAGCAATGGACCCAATTACATCAATATTTATCATCAAGTGTGGAAGTTGTATTTAGATTTGATTCCTGATGTATACATGGAATGGACTATGCTTTAGGGAGCTGTACTTTGTGGAACTATGTAGGGCCCAATTGTTCACCACTTCTATCTGACCATCAGTCTATGGATGGAAGGACGTGAACTTCTTCAGCTTGGTATCTATTTGCTTATGTTGTGTTGTTTGTGCAGTTATGGCTACAACATCAACCCTTTTGGATTCATGTGGCTTGACCACCATGAAGACAAATTTCTTGGCACTAATCTGGGAGACAGATGTAGAAGGTGGTACTTCTGGTACCCTGTAGCATCATGTTCCAAGAGTGAGGGTGATCCTTTGAGTTCTTGATTCTTGATCATACATGAATGGCTGACCAAAGAATATATCACAAATATCTAGATTGACCATATCACATAAGACCTCATCTTGGAAAGGTTTTATTGCATATGAGAGAAGACATTGGTGGGTGACATGGAGGTTTCTCCTTGGAATCAACCATCCAATACTATATGGCTTTGGGTGACGCTTCATGGACAAATTTAGGATTTTCACAACATTACCAAAGATTAAATTCTTTTGACTCCCACTATCAAGAATGAAATGTAGAGGTCTTACCTTTCACCCATAACTTAGAATGAAACAACCTTTCCTTGTTGTTTGGCCTCTCCTCATAGGTCTATGATGAAATAATGATGGCATCAGGCTCAACATCTACAATCTCTTCTTCATCTTATTCAACTATAGGTTGTGTATCAGGTATAGCAGTAAATGTTGATGATTGTGACTCAAAAAGTAGGGACTTGATAGCTTGACATTCTTCTTTGGAGTGCATTCTAGATTTATGATAATCACACCATTTATTAGTCTTCCCTTCCTTTTGATTCCAATTTTGGCCTCGTGTTTGACCTTCTTTGTCACTTTTTCATTTTGAAGGCTGACTCTTCGTATTCATTCTTTCATGCTTCTACTCAATCTTCACCATGAGCTTATATGCCTCACCGAGGGTTTCCAAATTGAAGAGTTCCATCTCCCCCCATATATACCATTGTAATACACCATGATATTTGATAACCTTGTGGTTCTCACTTTCTTGGATGCCCAATCTCACACATAGAGAATGAAAAATGTTAGTGTAATCTTAAACAAACTATTCCTTACCTTGGCAAAGTTGTTTCCACTCTATTTATAGATCATCATATGCTCTAATGGGGTAGTATTCTTCCTTTACATCTTCTATGAAATCATCCCAGGTAGGTTACACCTCAAGGCCAATATCATCAGTACTAAATCTCTTCTTGTATACTTCCCACTAATTTTTGACAACCAATGATGCTTTCAAAAGAGCAAAAGTGATCTTATCTTTATTAGTGAATTTATTTATTGAAAAATATGAAGACAATTGATCCAACCAATTTTCTACTACATCAACAATTGATTTTGCCTTCAAATGCAGGGATATCAAAATTCACCTAAACCTTGAAGGATGTTGGGGCACTAAAATAATGTGGGGGTGTAGATGAGGATCCAAAATTTCCCATGGAGATTTATTGGAGAATTTGGGTGAATTTTTTTAGCATCTATGCTTGCTGATATTAGAGGGCTTCATTCATCATTTCCTTTAAAGGATTAGATGTCTCAGTGTTGTCTACCATTTGAGGTCATTTAGAGCAAACAGGTGGATAGTCTACTGGTTCTATTTTCCACTCAAGATTTTTGTAATCTGACCTCATCCTCAGGATCATACACTCTAAAGATAAACCACTCTGATACCACTGATCCAAAACCCAAAATATTTGGTTGAAATATAATTCAAGAAACAAGAAAATCACAATTTTAATAATGTTATCTATGAGAAGAGATGTTTTATTGATCAAATTTGTAGACCCAAACATATGCCTATCTCTGAGAAGAGATGTCTAATTTAAATTTTGAGTTAAATCTTCATTTATACATGTTTTGAAGGTGTGAGGAGGAAGTGGAAGGTCACAAATATCAAGGGAGATTAAGTGGTTTGTCTTCCATGATTTACAATAATACAAAATTCAAAGAATTACTATTTTTAGAAAATTACTATTTTTAGACTGCACTACTAAAATTGAAATTTGGGGCACTTCCATTTTTTTGGGGGGGTCAAAACCCACTAAACAAATCTCATGCCATCTCATAAAATTCCCCTCATTCTTAGCTTTCTAATGGTTCAAACAGGGAGTTAAATAGAGCTATGGTGTAAAAATTATGGCTCCCAGAAGTTTTGCCACCAATTGGGGTAGAATTGTCATCTGAATTGTCACCTAAAATATTGCTCAGATCATCCAAGGTCAAAAGTAAAACTCCTAAGATCACCATTCTCCCATGAAATCATATTTTCATATTCTGAGTGAAGTATAATTAGGTATCACTCATGAGGTGAGAGCTTTGACCTACATTCTAAGATATTGGCATACTCATGGTCTCCTTGACTAGGAGTTAGAACTTCTTACTTCATTTGCTTATGCATGGGGTTTAATATGTGAGTCAAGAAAAAAGTTAAAATCATCCTAAATCTAGCTGATTCACACAAATAATACCTTTTTTACCTCATCAATAAGATTCTCATGATTATCCATGGTCATTTTATGAGAGCCATTATCTTTTGAAACTTCTTCAACCTACCCAATAAGAGAAATAGGTCCTTGAAGAGCCTCAAACTCATTGAAAATCTCCAAATATTTCTACCACATATCATCTTGATCCATGAAAGGTAGAAACAGCCTTAGTTTTTATTAGTTCTTTGAACTTCATCTCTTGCTCATCTTAAAGAGTGTCATACTCATCATACCTTTCTATGATATGGTTTGAACTTATTTTTGATGACTAATAAGACTTGTTGTCTTTATAATAGATTTTAAACCTTCATCAACAACTTCTTCTTGAGGTTGTAGCTGACCAAACTCTTCAAACTCATTGAACATGTCTAAATAGGACTTACACATGTCTTCAAGGCCTCCTTGAACTTTCTCATGAGACCCATAAAGATCATCAAACATGGTGTTCTCTTCAATAGATTTCTCATTCATATCTTTATCATACTCATTGCATAAGACAACATTACTAACACTCCCCTTATGGGCTATAGATTCACCATCCAAACTAGATCAATGTTTTTCTAGCTCATCCCAAAAGGTAGCTTCTTCAACCCCTGAAAGCATACCACACTTAATTTTAGTTTTTCCATTATTTTGAGAGATAATAGGTTGATCAAATGCTTCATATGATTGAAAATACTCATGACAAGATTTCAAGTTGTCTTCTTCAAGTTCTATCATTTCCCCATGAGGTTCAACAAGACTAATAGTCAATGTATTATCAATAAGACTTACCTCATTTTTAGATGCAATCTACACAATTACTACATAGTCACCTTCTTATTCATCAAGGCTCAATCCATGATATATAGATTGGTCTTCCTCTTAATCCATGAAGAATGGAAGTTTGTCTACCCATTCAAGACTCAATTCATCATGTCTCTCTTGTACCAAACCTGATCCATCATCTTCTAGGAGGCTACCAACTTCACCAATTTCATGTTGACATTCACCTTTTTGTTCTAGAGAGTTCACATAATTGCAAAGAAAGTCCATTTATTTCATGAAACTATGGTACAGTTGCTTTCATGCCTGATCAAGATCTTCTTATTCACTCTTTTTAATGGAATCACTTTGACAAGGTATTTTTTCCATGTTAGCTTGCATTCAACCATCAAGATAATCTCTCTCATCATCATTTAAGATATATTTGTTTCCTTCTTGATAAATAGGAGTACCAATAAATATTTCCTCATCATACACACTATAAAAACTATCCTCATAGTATTTTTGAGGTTCACTTGCAAATGATTGATCTTCCTTTTCAAGAAATGCCAACTCATCACCTAGCTTTAACAAACTCTCTTTTACATATAAACATCCATATTTTTCCATCAATACAACTAATTATCCTTCATAAAAAGAGATGGTGAGAGGGAAAGTGGTTTCATTACATTGATTTAAACCTTTTAGAGTGTCCTTACAACTTGGGATTTTAGAATTAATATGCTAATCATGATTATCTTGAAGGGATGGAGAAGAGAACTGAATTGAAGATGTATTCTTTTCTCTCCATTATTCAATTGTTTTTGGAGGTGAATTGAACTTCATGAATGACTGAAACCTCATGTTGGATTGTAGGTGAAGATCTTGAATGACTTTAGAGATCCTTTGAATTGGGATCCATATACTTCTCTTCTTCTTGAATTTGGATAGGCACGAGAGAAGGTTCTTTGTCAAGAATAGACATGACATAATTAGGGGTCTTGGTCCATGAAGGTCTCCAAGATATAATGGTATTAGGATCTTTAGGGAAAGTGGGTGATTATTGCATTACCATAGACCTCTCTTGATGATTTATTACAACCTAGTTTGAATTTGGAGCAAAAGAAGGTTGATGTGGAGCAGGAAGAGGTATACAAGGCTAAAGACATTGTATTTGTTGCCTCTCTTCAAGTATCAATCTATTCTCAAGACACTGAATTAGAATTTTTATCTTTATCACATCATCTATTATGTTATCATAGGTTCCTAAAGCATCACAACATGCTAAGAATGAGGATAGCTAGGTTTTACTTAAGTGCACATTATAGTATAGATTATTCATACACACAGTTGGAAAACATAAACATAGAATGTTGGCAAAAGTATTATCATTAATGTCAAAGGTAATGAAAAAGTGGTGATGTAATTAATCAAGGATGATATCATGAAGTGAAAAGAAGGATTTGAGTATAGAATGTCTATTTTGGTGCAAGAAGGAGCATGATGACTCCATGAGATGAATCTACAAAAGAATAAGAGGTTGACTAAGGACATGTGAAATTGTATTTGAGGAATTAAACTACTTAGTAGTATAATCATGATTATAAGATGTTTTACATATTTTAAACATGATAACAAGGTTCAAATATCATCTACAGTGGAAATAAGGTCAAATATTGAGGTCTAGTTATAGCATAAGAGACCTAGTGTTAAGGCACAAGCTTGGAAGATTATAGAGGTAAGTAGCATGTGACCTATATGAACAAGGTTGATAGCTTGTGATCAATGGTATAGAGGTTTATAGCATGTTTATGATTTATTTATATCAGTACAAAAAGTTTCTAAGTGTTTTCAAGGACTAAGCATGACTGCTAATTTTAGACCTAATATGCACAAAGACCCAGTGAGGTCCAAATGGAGGGTCAAGTTGAGTTGTATAGGTGTTAAATCCTATATTATCATGTAATAATGTTTGATATTTTTATTCAAAGGTTTTTAAAAAATTTGAGGTTATATACTGAAAGATAAAACAAGATATCACATTGGGAGGTCTCCTATACATGCAAAGTGAAGGTTTACAAGCCTGAAAAGGAATTTGAGATGCTCATTGGCACATGTATAGTTTGCATGGTGACCTGAGAATTTTAGAGTAGTTTTGGAATGGTCCTAAGAAGTTTCTAAAATCATTTTTTATAGAAACAAATCCCTCAACTTTATGAGTGAACGTTAAGAAGGTAAGGAGGTTCTGTGCTTACAAACCCTCATAATGGAGCGATTGGAAGATGTGAATGGTTTTGGCCTAGAATGGATTGTTTGATAAATTTTTATGATTTTATGATGTATAAGAATCCTCTATACATTCCCATGTTGTTTTGGCTTGTTAGGGTAGTGAACAAAAGCTACATAAAAGTGATTATTTCTAAAGATTTTATTATTACAAGAAGGGTTGATTGATTCAATACATACTTATTGATGAAGGTTGAAGTAAAATATTTAATATTTATGTTGATGGATTTATTTTGGTAAATTTTAGTCTCTATTTCAATCATTTTTGTTAATCAATATTACCTATCACTAATTTTCCAAATAGTGGAAATAATGACAAAAACTAGGCATGAGTGAGGATCTATTTAGGGATGGGTTTCAGGTGTTTAGGGATGAATCCAATTATTTTGGGTCTTTTTTAAATAAATATTCCTCTTATTACCTTGTTGGTAAGTGTTTTTTATGCCTATACATAAGCTAAAAGGTGCTCACAAAGTGACTTATCTGTGTAAGACAAGATAATATAACCCAAAACAGTGAGAATGGTTTGCAAGAGCAAAATTGCCATTAGAGAATATGATAATTGTGTTTATGGATTATATAAGGATGTTTAAGTACCACATAAATTCATTTTAATATCAAGTTTCTTCACAGGTGTTAGGAGTCATGTTCACCATGACTATGTTTTGATCTAGATTGACTACTTCTGTGTATGAGTGAGATGAAATGTTTTCGAGTCATTTTGGATTAAATGGAAGAATGAAATGATGTTGGTGATTTTATGGAAGAATAATATGTAATTTTTTTATTCTTTTTTTCTCATTTAAATTTCTTTTCAATATGTTATAAAATCATGATTACATGACTAGTTTTCTAAAGTCATTGGCAGTCTTGAGAGACTAAGTGGAAAAGGTGTTTTTGATGCATTATGTCTTGATTAATTATGATTCAAGTGAATGTATATGTTAAATATTTATTTTAATACCAAATTTATTTATTATTATATCATGGTTGTGCCCATAATTTTGTGTAAGAGTCAAATTTTGTTCACTGGGTGTTGGTAGTATTTAGTGGCTCTGAGTGAGCTTATTGCAGAGAAGGTTTAGTGGTTGCATAGGTTGAATTAAAGACTATAACTATATTTATGATGACCCTAAGGTCATAATTTTAAAATAAATGTTATTTTTTTCCATATTTTATTGTAAAAAGTGTGTTTGTACTTCAATGTTCATGACTATATTTTGTTATGCACTAGAAGCTCTGAGTGGCAAAGTTGTAGAAGAGTTTTTGAGGCCTATTGGTCCGTGTGATGATGTAAAATGGATTTGGTGATGTTTTTTTATGTCATGGAGGATCTATTAATACAAAAAATTTATTGATTTTTTTGATAAAATCAACTATGTGAGTTAGTTCTTAAGACATATTTTTCTATGTGTGAAGGCCTAAAAGACAAGTAGACCTAATTGATAGGTTCAAGTGGTGAGTTGGACTTCCTAATGATGTGGAAAAATATGGATGATATAAGGTACATATTAAATTTATATTTTAATTTTTTTAAGTGGTGGTATATAATTAAGGTGGTCCAAGGAGTTTAAGGGTAACGTGTGCCTAGAAGAAGGGTTAATTCCATTAGGTCCCTACTAGGCTTAATTACGTTTTAGCCTCTATAGGTTATAACCAAACTATAGAGTGTTTGTTTCTCATATTTAATGTATGTATGGACCTATTTTAATTATGACCCAAGTGTATTTAGTATCTTATCTGACCAAGATGGGTTAGATGAAGTGTGTGGTATAAAGGCAAGGCCTGATTGGCCTATTTGGTTAAGTTGAGATTGTGAGGACTTAAGTGAAGGAAAGAGATAAATAAAGGAGAAGAGATATGTAATTAAGTACCATAATAGGTTGAATAATATAATTAATTCATATTTTATCAAGTTGATGTAGGTGGACACATAGGTCATTGGACCTAATGAGCCTAGAAGAGGTATATTAAGCAAGTGAGCCCTAGATGATGTTTGAGTGAGAGTGAAGGGGAAAGAGTGAAAAAAAGGAATTAATAATCAGTTGAAGAGTTATAAATAGGTGTTCAATATGATCTAATATCATAGGAATATGATTTTGTGCTTTGTTTCCTAAGGGGTTGGAGCCTCCTTGTAAGTTGGAGCTTTCTAATGTACTAGTTGGGTTGGTGCCTAACTAGTGAGGTGTTGGTGTTCCTTATGGGGTTGGTGCATCACTAAATTTTTAATATTTACATTATATGATATTATTCCATGTTCATGTTTTAGTGGGTTTTATTCCCCAAGAGTATTTCCCACATAATCTATTGTGTTGTCTTGTGATGTACTTGTGTGATTATTTTCTTATGCAGTGATCTCTTATATATGCTTCATGGAATGATGTTTGGAATTGAATATGAATTATTTTGTAAATGATTCACCCCCCTCATTTAGTATCTACTTCAAACAATTGGTATCAGACCTGGACCTTTGGAGGAGGCTTGATATCCTATAGGTGATCCTAAGTAGCTTAAGGTATGATGAGTGTTTCTACTCATTTTTGCTAATTACATTCAGAAGAAGAAGAAACTAAAGTTAATGGTCAGGGGTTTGTACGTTACCCAGATTAATTTGCACACCGTATCTAGATGTTGTAGGAACTCCTCTTTGGCTATGGAGGAAGACACCTGTAGATAAGAAAGAAACTCAAACAAAGAGAATGTTAGAGAGATATATGGTGGACTGCCAAGCAATATGCTCGATTCCAGAAGCATAAAAACTTCCTTGAGGGATGACAGTCCACTTTTTATGACAAAGAGTGTCGTATAAAGAGAAATAATGAAAGACTAAGAAATGGAAAGTAGACAATGCATACCTACCCTATATTGTTAGTCTATCATAGTCGCCAACGTCGGTAGTCCTGCCGGCGTCAGTTGGTCAATATGCCGATGTCGGTTATATTACTGATGTCGGTAGGGGCAATGGGCCTTGATGCCGATGTCAGTAGGGGAAATGGGCCTTAGATGGGTTTCAGGTAATTTCTGTGGTCGACAGAAGAGTCCAAGAGGTTTAAGGGTATGTGTAGGGTTGCAAGATAGTGAATAGGGTCTGAGAGGGGACAAAGGTCAGGGATAGGTATGAAAAGAGAATAAGAATAGAAGGAAGGATTTTCAGCCTTTCTACAGAAGATGTCAGGTCTGGTTGATAGTATTTAGAAATAATAACTAGAAAATGATTGCTAATGTACTCTAAATTATTGAAATAAGATAGAAGAATACTTAGCTCTATTTGGATGAATAACCAAGGGTGTCAGGATGTTTGTTCCTGATGCCGCTGATGTAGAAGACTTCATACAACCTTCCAATCCACTGTCTGGAGTGAATTATGTAGAGTTTCTGTAGCCTGGAGAGTGATGATAGGATTCTGATGCTTAGTCTCAAAGCATCTGCATCGATCTTTTAGAGTCTGGGAGTAAGAGAATTTGGATTCGAGCCTTCAGCCAAGGTTAGAATTTAGTTTTAAGTAATTGACGTTGGTGATCCCGTCGGCATTGGCTGACGGTTGACCAACGTCGATGGCTAGAGAATGGGTAAAAAGGCTATTTTTAGCCTTTTGCCCATTCCTCCATCTACCAAGTTTAGTTTCCATTGGTGAACGGTCAAAAGGTAGGTTTAATAGGCACGAGAGTTAGTGAGAGTTAGAATAGGTCTTAGGTAATTATGTTTTGGAGGACTTAGTCATAGGGTGATAAATGGTCTAAGGGTGAGGTATCCAAGGTGAGGTGTCTAGGGTGATGTCATTAATTTAAAATAAGTAATTTATTTTAAATTAATAAAGTGTGCAAGGGAACAAGGGGAGTTGACACAATTTTGGTGTCTACATTTGCCCCTTTTTGTCTTGTTGGTTGTTCTGACGAACTACAAGACAAAAATAGGAGTAAGTTGCCCCAAGTATGGGATGAGGTATTCCCCCTCAAAGCGGAAGTCGAGGGAAGGTACCCTGATATCAGGTGTCAATTTGATAGGCAGTGGATGGGTATGGTGAAGTTGGAGTGTGAACGTTGCAATAGTTGAGATTGCACGTATACCACTTCACGTGATAGGTAGGTCAAATTGTCACAGGCAAGGTCGAGGAGTGCTAAAATCAAAGTAACTGGGCCCCAGCTTTTAGTCGTAGCTGATTGGGTTATTTGATCCAAGTTGTAGCTCCAATTGGTCATCGTGTTCCAAGTATCCTGGGCTCAGGGAGTGCTCCTGGAAAACATGAAAAATGTCACAAATATTGGGGATCAACTTGAGCGCGATCCATCAATAGGTGTGAGGGTCGTAGTGTGGGTTGCGTACAATTTGCTAACTATTCGTGAGGTAGCATATATGCAATCAAAACAACCAAGGCAAAGTTGTCTCAAAAGTGGTCATGGTCAGAGGAGATAGTCACAATCTTCAAGGTCATTGGTCGAGTCAGGTTGAGATATAAGTCATCTCAAGTGGTGTGTGTTGTGGTCAGGGAGATGTATGTGATCTCCAATGTGCCCCATGAGAAGTTTAGGTAACTCATTCAGTGTCAGGGCTGATTGTTTGGTCATGATTTTGGGTTGGTATAGATAGTTGGTCCATTAGATGGATGGATGAAAGAATGGCTGAGCTAACCTCAAAAGACCCCATGTCAACTGAGTGCTGCCTACATAGCCCCTGTTTAAAGGGCCTCAGGCCAATGTAGTTCTCCCCAAAAGGGAAGATAGAGTCAAAAAGGTTGATAATTGGTTTGGTCATGTTAATGGTTTAGCATTTCCCATATGTCTGATGGTACATGCTTGAAATGATGAGTGTATGATGATGTTACAGCCTTTTCCATATTATGTGATGGTGTATTCTGTAACATAGGTTATGTGGTTTTTCATCCCTAGCAATTTTCCATATTGGTGATGGATGTATGCTAAAAATGAAATGAGTTTATTTATGCTTTAACACTTTTCATATTGGTGATGAGATATGCTTGACATAAATTGTGTTTGGTTGTTAGTTTCCATGTGTATTGTTTTCCATAGAAACTAATGTGAATGGGCTATGATAATTTATATAACACAAATTGATATTTGCATTAAATAAATCATGAGGTTATGTTAATGGTTAGAAAATGTTTTGGTTTGGTTTGAAAAATGATTTGGTTGGATGTGACAAAGGTATGTAAGAAGTGAAAGGTGTTTTTCTCTTTCATTGACAAGGACCATAATGGTAGCATAGATAGGGTTGTTGCAAACAAAAGCCCCATTCATGCATTACGTCATTGACCATTGTTTGTGTTAGAGAATCATACAAATCACTCGATGTTAAGTGAGCTCAAAATCCCTTGGGTATGTTGGGGTAATAGGTTTGATTATGTGAGGTGTGAGGATAGCGTAACCCTTTTTAGCAAGGATAACTTTGCCCCTTTTATAGGTGACCCTGAGAATGACGATAGGCAAGTCCATGACTTAATATTTTGTCAGTCAATTTTTTTTTCTTTTGGTACACTGATCAATGCGGGAAGTCTACATGGGGATGTTGTTTTGTTTTGTGGTCATATGTGAAGCTGATCGATGTCGGAAGGTTCTGAGAGAGTGCTATTTGGAGCAAAATTTGGGTATAGCCATCCTTCGAGGGAGTGGTCTATATTCTAATTTGTATGGTTGAATGTCTTTGAATAGCTATCCTTCAAGGGAGTAGTCTATTAATTACAACAATAATGCAGCTGCCCTTCAAGGGAGCAGTCTACATTTATAGTTTATGACCTTTGAATAGGCATCCCAGTTTTATATGTTTTGTGGACTGAAGTTTTAGTCATGGACTAGACTATAGAGGTTTAAGGGTTTCCCTTTTAGTAGGACAAAACATTAATGCAAAAAGGATTAACTAATGTTTATGGGGAAAAAGGGTTGAAAGGAATAGGAATGAGGATGACAAGGGTTGCTCAAGAGACGAGCTCAAGTTAAATATCAAGTGAATAAGTACTTGATTAATAGTAGAATGGTCACAGATGTAAGGCATTAAGGGGCTCAAGTTTTAGCCGGCCTTCAAGAGAAGACAAATGATAAGTCCCTGATCCATACTTGTGCGTTATGATATAAGGTCTGAGCCAATTAGGAGCAAACTTGCCTCGTTTACTTCCTTCCATATTGGTCACGTGTTGGTTTTCTTTAAGGACGAGATCCCCGATTTTGAAATCTCGCTCTTTCAAATTTTTGTTATAGGCACGTTTGATGCGATTTTGGTAGATATGAAGATGATTAAGAGCGGCAAGACGACGTTCGTCAAGTAACTCGAGTTGAGCTAATCGATCTTGATGAAAGTCATCGTTAGAAAGTATGTCGTGCAAAGAGATGCATAGAGATGGTATTTGTACTTCAAAAGGCAAGACAGCCTCAGTTCCATATACTAAAGAGAAAGGTGTAGCACCTATAGGGGTTCAAATACTAGTGCGGTAGGCCCACAAAGTGAAGGGAATGTGGATGTGTCAGTCCCTTCCAGTGTCGTTGACCACCTTCATTAAGATTTTGGTTAATATTTTCTTAGAAGCCTCTGCCTGTCCATTGGCTTGTGGGTAATAAAGCAAGGAGAAGCTGAGTTTGATGCCAAAAGAGTCGCAAAGTTTTTGGATGGTTTTGTTTTTGAAAGATTTGCCATTATCGGTGATGATTTTGTGAGGTACACCGAAACAATAGATGATGTGGTGGTTGATGAAGTCGACGATTTTGTCAGCTTTAGTGGAGATGAGGGGAATAACTTCCAACCATTTAGTGAAATATTCAGTTGTGGTGATAATAGACTGATGTCGGAGAGATGAATAAGGGTTAATCTCGTCGATTAGATCTAAGCCCCATTGTGAAAAGGGCCAACAATCCTTTGCAACTTGTAAAGTGTGGCTAGGGATGTGAAGTAAGTTAGCATGTTGTTGGCATTTGATACAATGCTGAACATAGTCACTGCAGTCTTGGTGAAGAGTGGGCCAATAATAGCCCAGGCGAAGGATGCATTTTGCAATCGAGTTACCACTGAAGTGTCCTCCACAAATCCCATAATGAACCTTTTTAATGGCATGAGATATTTCATTGGAGGTTAGACATTGAAGAAGGAGGCCATCGAAACCTCTTTTGTAGAGAAGACCCCCTAGCATGGTATATCAAGCAGTACTTTTGATAAAAGTCTGCCGTGCATTGCTAGAGAGATCAGGAGGTATAATAGAATAAGTTAGGTAGTCCACAAGTTGTTTATGCCAAACATCCTGTAGACTAGAGTTGATAGTGCCGACAAAGTTGATGTTAGTTGAGATATATGAAGGCAATGCCAAATGGTGTACTGTAACATAGATTCTTAAAGAAGAAGATGAAGATGGTATGCATGAGGCGAGAGAGGCTATAGTGTTGGCAAACTTATTCGTAGAGTGAGGAACAGTTTGCAAGAGATAATGGTCGAAAGACTCTAGCAATGTGTCAACACGGTGTTTATACCTTTGAAAAACTTCATTTTTACAAAGAAATGAACCGTTAATTTGATTAATGACTAGTTGTGAGTCGCCAAAGATGTTGATTGTCTTAATGCTTAAGAAAAGGGTAGTTTGAAGCCCCAAAATTAAGGCTTCATATTCAGCCATGTTATTGGTGCATTAGAAGTCAAGTTTAAAAGAGAGAGGCATGGGCTCACCCTCGTGAGGGATGAGAATGACCCACGCACCCCCACCGTGTTGACATTTAGATCCGTCAAAGAACATTGTCATTTGATAGATAATGTCATCAGTGGAAAGTGTGGCGATAGATTCATCAAGAAATTCACAATGAGAGGGTTGGTTATCAGGTAGAGGGGCATCTGCTAGTTGGTCAGCGATTTTTTGCCCCTTTATGGACTTTTTTTGAATGAATTCCAAATCAAACTTAGCAAGAATCATGAGCCAACGAGCCATACATTGGTTTTGGTATGGCTTAGAATGCATGTATTTGAGAGGGTCGGTGTGGGTGATGACGTAAGTTTTGTGATTGAGGAGATAATGACAGAGTTTAGACGTGGCAAAGACTAATGCCAAGCAAAGTTTTTTGGTATGAGTATATCGAGTTTCATAGTCAATGAGTGTTCAGCTTATATAATAAACCACCTGCTCATGGTGTTGTTCATCTTGATGCACGATCATGGCACCTAAAGAATGATTTGTTGCTGAGATGTAAAGATAGAAAGGTTGGTCATCTTTAGGTGGGATAAAGACTGGTGGAGAGACAAGATAACGTTTAAGAGCCTCAAAAGCCTCTTGGAAATCCTTATCCCAATTAAAGGAGACGTCCTTCTTGAGGAGGTGATGAAAGGGTTGACATCGGTCAGAAAGCTGCGAGATGAAGCGACAAATAGATTGAAGCTTCCCTTGCAGGCTGCGAAGTTGCTTTAGATTGGTAGGTGGCGGCATCTCAAGTATAGCTCGAATCTTAGTGGGATCAATCTCAATGCCATGAAGAGAAGAGATGAATCCTAAAAGCTTCCCTGAGAGAACCCCAAAGACACATTTCTTGGGGTTTAGTCAAATGTTGTATTGGAGGAGGTGAGTGAATATGATTTTGAGAATAGTTAAATGGTCATAGCGGAGTTTGGATTTCCCAAGCAGGTCATCCACATAATCCTCCATGATTTTGTGGAGGAGATCATGAAAAATATAGGTCATAGTGCGTTGATATGTGGTGCCTGCATTTTTAAGACCAAAAGGCATGACCCCATAGTAAAACGTCACCCATGGGGTGATAAAGGTTATTTTATGTTGATCTTCTAGTGCAATCAAGATTTGATTATATCCTAAAAACCCATCCATGAGTGATAGCATCTCATGACCGGCTGTAAGATCAACAAGTTGGTCAATGTTAGGTAAAGGAAAGTTGTCTTTTGGGCAAGCTAGGTTGAGATCCTGATAATCGGTACAAATTCAGGTTCCCCCAGTCACTTTTGTGACAAGGATGATGTTTGACACCCATTACAGATAATCAATGGGTTGGATAAATAAAATGGAGAAAAGACGTTGAAGCTCCTCTTTGACAAGGAGTGCAACGTGAGGATGCATTTTGCGAAGCTTTTACCTAACAGGCTTAGCCTCTAGGTTTGTGACGATGTTATGAATGACAATGTTAGGGTCGATACCAGACATATCGCTATAAGACCAAGCAAAAGTTTTGCTATGATCTGCAAGGAATTTGGTATAGTCAATTTGTTCCTGGACATCTAAAGATTGACCAATCTTTAAAATGTGAGGAACATCATAAGATGGGACGTTAATGTCAATGGTTGATTCATTTAACATAACCTGTGTTTTTGAAGAAAGGGATCGTTGAATGAAAGAGTCATCTGCACACATGTAGGTGAGTATGGCATCATCATCCATGCATTGGACAGTGTTGATGGTAGAAGATTCATCATCTATCATGTCTGGATAAATGAGAGGAAGGGACCTTGATACCCCACCTAGTTGATAGGTTAGGGGTTCCAAGCAAATGGCATTTATAGAAAAAAAAACTAGGAGGGATGGAGACCACCGACTCCATAGGTGAGGATGGGTGAATAGGCGAGGTTGGAGGAGATTGTTCTATGATAGTTTCATGACTAGGGTTATTAGAGACTTCTGTAGGCTCTTCGAATCCCAGGCCATGTCATTTCTTAGCATTTTTTATTGCCTCATCATTTGGAGGCTCAGCGGGCTGGTGGGAACCTTGTTCATAGCGCCCAAAGCTAAAACCCTTCCACGCACACCTATAAAGATAGGTGTGAGCAAAGCTAGGGTTGCCAAGAAAGGATAAATCGGAAGTGAATAATTGGGGTGATGAAAGAGGATTCCCATCAGTAGGAGATCAATCTAGCCCTCCATAGATGAGATTTGTTTGAAGAGTAGGAGGACCATATAAAATGACCATTCCGATGCGATGGTCATAATTGGGTTGTGATGAAGTTGTCCATATTCTTGAGGAGTTTGGAACATGTCCAGGGTAAGCAAACAATACTCCCCAAGTGAAAGCCACTAGAAGGTGTCTTCCATAGGATCTTTTGTAGTCACTTGAGGAGAAGGCGTAGGTGTAACTGACATTTGCGAACTTGTTGAGGCTTCTGTGGGTGAAGGCGGTGTTTGGGTCAATGTTTTCAAAGGGATGAGAACATCATTGGGTCGATAAGTTGTGTTACATGTTTTGAAAGGGGAAGGGTCAGCAAGAATGACGTGAACTTGACCCTCATGTTCAAATTTGACACAACGATGTAGTGTGGAAGGGACACAGGCCATGGCACGTATCCAAGGTCGTCCCAACAACATGTTGTATTGGAACTCCCCCTCAATGATATAGAAGAGCTCTGGGATTGTTCATGGACCAACATGAATATGCAATACGACGGTGCCAACGGTAGTGGCAGTAGAATCATTGAAAGATTGAAGAATTACATCGATTTTTGACATATAATTCTTAGGGAGAGCTAATTAGTCATAAGCATGGGTGGAAATGATATTGATGCTAGTTCCCCCATCAATCATAACCCACTAAATGCGAGTTTGATCAACGTAACCTGTGATAAAAAGGGTAGCATCTTGGTCTTCCAAGTTGGAGGTAGGAATTTTAGAATCATTAAAGGTAATGGAGGCGATGGTGGGTAATGATTGAACTAAGGCAGCCAATGGTTGAGGGTCTAAGGGTTGGACCTCCACTACCTGTAAAGCTTTAATTAAAGCTTGGTGATGGTTTGGAGAGCTTTAAATGAGGTCATATAAGGACATATTTACTGGAGTTTGGTGAAGTTGTTTCACCATTGAGTTACGAATTACCTTTGAAGATGTTGGATGGGAGGTGCCCAAGATTAAAATCTTAGGTTTCGGTGGTTGAGAAGGTTTGACAAATGGGTATGTCCAAGGAATAAAAACCTTCTCTTTTCCTTTATCTTTTAATGTTTGTGACCTGGTGGCCACATTATTGGTGTTAATCTCAAATAAAGGGGAGGAAGGAGGTAAAGGGACCATAGTCTAATGATGGGATTCTGATGAAGGTGAGGAGGTTTGAGAGGTATGGGAAGGTGTCGAAGGTTTGTTGAAAGAATATTCAATAAGAAGGGTGTCTTTTTCCATGTATTGGTGAATGACAACCTTAAGGGCACAACAATTTTCAATGTCATGTCTAGGTGTGTGATGATATAGGCAAATTTGGGTGTCATCGAACCATAATGGTTTTGATCTGAGAGGTTGAAATGGTTTAATAGGTAGGAGAGTGATGCTAGAGGATTGTAACAATTGACGAAGAAACAAAGCATAGGAAACCACTAATGGATCTACGCTTGTTGTTGTAGTAGATGTCGACAACTTCTATTTTATAAGAGTCATTGAGGGAGTTTTCTGTACCACCTTTTTAGTTGGTGGTGTGGCTACTCGTGTAGATAACACTTTTTTGGTGGGAGTTGCCGAGTTTTTCGGAGGAAGTATATTTTTGATGGGTAAAGGTAGCAAGGGAGGCAATTTGTTTTTGTTAGATGTTGGATTAAGAAGCACTCCTATTAAGTTAGAAGGGTGTGGGCCCAAAATAGAAGGCAATGATGATGGTGGGGGAGGAGTTCTCCGATGTGGTTTAGTAGCCTTCTTTAATATGGTGTGAGGACCACTACTATGGGGGGAGAGGTTCAAGTCTACCTTCACTTGTGCATGAGTGAGGTTCGATATAGGGTGAACACTAAGAGATTTAACCTATTTTAGCATGGTGGACGCCTGTGGGTGTTTAGGTTCAAATGTGGATGGTTGAGCTTCTGAGGTTTTAAAAGTAGAAGCCTAATTTTTGATGGAGACTTTGATACAATTTGTCGCAGATGGGTCGATAGTACGAGATGAAGTAGGATGTGTAAGATAAGGAGCTTTAAGTCGCTCCTATAATGCCTCATGCTCGAAGTTCCTTGAATGGAGAAATCCTAAGTTCTCAGCCAATCGAGAGAATGGTTTTGAAGATGTTGGACAAGGCTTTGGTTTTTTAGAAGATGTGGGTGGTTGTGAGACTGAAAATGTGTTAGATGCAACGATCTAGGGCCAAAGGCGTGAGAGAGCCATTATTGGATCATCTTCGGTTGAAGTAGGTGAAGAGACAAGTTCTTCTCTTGGTGGAGAAGGAATTGGAGAATGTGACTCTTCAAGAGGATAAAGGGCAGGGATGATCATGCCTTCTACTTGTGGTCAAAGAATGAGAAAAGTATGATCTTCCATGGGTAAAAGGAAGGATGAGGGCAGATCTAGCGGCGCTGGTATCGTCAAAGCGTCCTCCAATATAAGAGAGTTCAAAGTAGACTCTTCTGTGCGTACAAGGGGGGAGGATGGAGGACTAAGAGGAGAAGACGGTTCTTCCACTCGTGGAGGAGAAATAGGAGAAAAAGGCTCATCTTTCTGTGGTGGACAAATAGGAAAAGAAGGCTCTTCTACTTGTGGTGGACAAATAGGTTGACTAACCTCTTCAGATTGTGGGAGAGGTTGGTTAGGAATAAAAGGAGAAACCATGTCGACCATGTGTATATTACGCTCTTGGGAGTCATCGGCCATGGTCTGTATGTTGTTTTGGCTAGGGGATGGTTAGGGAATGGTTGTCTAAGGATGTCTATGTTTTGGTTAGGCGGCGCATTTGGGTTATCCAAGACAAGATCCCCCTTGTCTTACATATCTTGAATAACATTCTTGAGGGTTTTGCAATTATCTGTGTCATGACCTTTGACACGATGATAATTACAGAAGTCATTCTCCCTATACCATGTTGGGATGGATCGTGAGGGATCAAATTGAGGTGGTGGTCGAATTTGAGGGACGTTAAAGACTCCTTGCTTTACTAGTTTATCCAACACGGAAGCATATGATTCTCCTATTGGAGTATATTGACGTTGTACGTATCGTTGTGTAATGCTTTGTGATGTAGAGGGTTCAGATTGGTTAGTTGTGGTAGAAGAAGATGATCTAAGTACCACAACATTTGCCGATCCCTTGGATTTGGAATTGGAAGAAGAAGATTTGGATGAAGGGTCATTTGATTTTGCATTAGTTTTTTTACTACGTAGTTTGACTTTGTTTTCTTCGACATCACGGAGTTCAAGCTTCCTAGCCATGGTGAAATCTTTGTCAAATGTACAAAATGTTTGGACCTGCAAAGTAGATGAGATGTGTTTAGCACATGCTTATGAAAAGAGCTCAATGAGTTCATGTTGAGGTAAAGAAAAAGAGAGTTGGTTGATTAAACTTCTCCATCAAGCAATAAAATCAACTATTGATTCATCGTCGAATTGTCTAATAGAATATAGGCCTGTGATGGAGACCTTTTTAGTGCTGTTGATTAAAAAGTGGTCAAGAAATAGTTGAGCTAGTTGAGTGAAGGTAAAAAGAGAATGACTAGTAATAGAACTATACCAATCAAGGGCAACGCCAGAAAGTGACATGGGAAATGTGCACAGTAATAACGCATCATCATGTGCTATAAGGTAGCAAGCGTGTCTAAACGCTCGTAGATGTTGTTGTGGGTCCTCTTTACTCTGAAAATGAGTAAATTTCAGGAGTTCCCACTGGCTATGATATGGTTGAATAGGGACCGAAGGATGGATAGGTTCATTACAAATTTGTTCATATGAAAGAACATTCTTTGAACCTGAAATAGATGTCTCAAGGTTGGACATCTTATCCATCAGCATCTTGATTAGATCGGCTAATGGATTGACAGGAGGGGCACCCCCTAGATTGTAGGGTACCTGGAAGATGTTGGGAGGGGCATATGATGTGCTAGGTTGCATTTGTATAGGTGCAACATATTGGCAATTCATCATAGGGACCGATATTGAGGTCAAGGGGACTTGTGCCATGGAGTTGGGGGGCAAAAATTGACTAGGTGCCGCCAAAGTAGGTTAGATGGCACAACACTAGTTAGAGGATAGGTAGTTACTCTTGTATTTATGGGTGCAAGAGTGGGTGGGATAGAAACTAACAAGTTTTGAAAAGGTGTTGAACTTGCTTGAATTGTTTGTGGTTGAGGGGGTAAGGAAAGCCCGATGGAAGTAGGTCCAGAAATGGAAAGAGAGGCCAAATATTGAGCATTGGCCATGGTTGAGTTAATAGTTGAGTTAGTGGCTTGAATTGTCATAGGTTGGGTAACAAGCACTGTTGATATCGTTGTTGCTTCAGTTAACGAGGTTGGCATCCCATAAACAGGGGTACCTGAAGGATCTCACGTTTGGCTTCTCGCGAGGTAGTGTTGGAGAGCATTGACGTTGAGGTCAAGGAATCTCTTGAAGTCTTGATCCCCTGAGAGAACAATAGGTGGTTGGTTCAAGGTTGGAGTACGCTCAGTGTCTGAAGGATACTCCATTAGAGGATTTGTTATGAAAGGTAAAGGTGGAAGTGGTTGTTGCCTTGCATGGTCAACAAGAGTTTTAGCTTGACTACGTGTCAAAACCATTCAAGGCAAAATTTGTTCAAGTTCTAAAAACTGTATATTCCAGTCTCAGAATTCTAGAATGTGTGTTTGACAGCCAAAAAGTCAAGTTTTGAACTTGCTATTTTTAAAGAAATATTTTTGACAGTGACCGACGTCAGTTAAATAATCGATGTCGGTTATGAAGAGTTGCCGAGGTCGGTGGTATAGCCGATGTTGGTGAGATGAGTTGCCAACATTGATGGAAAATCCAATGTCAGCATCTGTGTATTTCCAGAAACACAAAAAACTAATATTTTTGAAAAAAATAGAAATTTTGAGTTGTTTTTGGATCTCAGAATGCGACCTCACTAGCTCAAAAGATCATATACAGTCAAAAAAATAGATGATGGCAAGCAACCTCTAAATGTTAAATTCCTAAGAATAAACTTTAGAGTTGTGGTGGCTTATGCCTTAGAAGAGTATGTTTGGGAATTGGGCTTTTAGAATGGGTCCTAAAGAGGAAGTCTATGGTTGGTTTTGAGTTATGTTTTGGTGCTCAAAATCTATGTTAGGTTCCATATGTGGCCCGGTGCTAGGGGCTTGCTCCCTTCACTTCACAAATCCAGAGCCGAGCTAGGCCGCTTAGCCAATATATATTTTGCCTATAGTTTATACTCTGCCAGAGAATAGAGTGGGTCCTCCCCTTGGTAGTGAAGTCCAAGTAGGATCGCCAGGAAGGGTAAGGTATCCGCTAGGTGATGAAATCCTAGACGGGCCTCATCTCAAGTATGTTAAAATGTTTAATTTGATGTGCTTGTGATTAGCTTGTGTAACATATGTGCACTACGCTTTATTCATAATGCATTTTTAATTACTAAGTGTGAGGGATAAAAATGCATTCAAGAAGGAATGAAATGCAATAGTGTTTTAAACCCAAATTGAAATGTTTTGTTCAGATGAAAACAAGTGAGGAAAAGGTTAAGAGCATGAATTTTCACTACTCTAAGATGTAAGGAGAAAGTGACAAGAAGAAAAAGAAAGAAGTTCTTTTTAACTTGTGATTATGATTTCTTTTCAAAATAAAAAGATAGAAGGAGATGATGTGAGAAGAGAATTTTTCCCTAATGAAACTATATGAAAGTTTATTTTTTAGAAGAAATGAACCCAAGGAAAAATTCAGGGTCCCACCAGGCGTGCCAGAATGTTTCTGTTCATTTTTTCTAATTACATTCAGAAGAAGAAGAAACTAAAGTTAATGGTCAGGGGTTTGTACGTTACCCGAATTAATTTGTGCACTTTATCCAGACGTTGTAAGAACTCCTCTTTGGTTGTGGAGGAAGACACCTGTAGATAAGAAAGAAACTCAAACAAAGAGAATGTTAGAGAGATATATGGTGGACTGCCAAGCAATATGCTCGGTCCTAGAAGCGTAAAAACTTCCTTGAGGGATGACAGTCCACTGTTTATGATAAAGAGTGTTGTATAAAGAGAAATAATGAAAGACTAAGAAAGGGGAAGTAGACAATGCATACCTACCCTATGTTGTTAGTCTGTCACAGTCACCAACGTCGGTAGTCTTGTCGGCGTCGGTTGGTCAATATGCCGACGTTGGTTATATTACCGATGTCAGTAGGGGCAATGGGCCTTGATGCTGATGTCAGTAGGGGCAATGGGCCTTGGACAAGTTTCAAGTAATGTCTATGGTCGACAGAAGAGTCCAGGAGGTTTAAGGGTCTGTGTAGGGTTGAAAGATAGTGAATAGGGTCTGAGAGGGGGCAAAGGTCAGGGATAGGTATGAAAAGAGAATAAGAATAGAAGGAAGGCTTTTCAGCCTTTCTACGGAAGAGGTCAAGTCTGGTTGATAGTATTTAGAAATAATAACTAGAAAATGATTGCTAATGTACTCTAAATTACTGAAATAAGACATAAGAATACTTAGCTATATTTAGATGAAGAACCAAGGGTGTCAGGATGTTTGTTCCTAATGCCACTAATGTAGAAGACTTCGTACAACCTTCCAATCCAATGTCTACAGTGAATTTTGTAGAGTTTTTGTAGCCTAAAGAGTGATGATAGGATTTTGATGCTTAGTCTCAAAGTGTTTGCATTGATCTTTCAGAGTCCGAGAGCAAGAGAATTCGGATTCAGGCCTCCAGCCAAGGTTAGAATTTAGTTTTAAGTAACCGACGTCGGTGATCCCACCGACGTTGGCCGACGGTTGACCGACGTCGACGGCTAGAGAATGGGTAAAAAGGCTATTTTTAGCCTTTTTCCCGTTCCTCCATCTGCCAAGTTCAGTTGCCGTTGGTGAACGGTCAAAAGGCAGGTTTAATAAGCGTGAGAGTTAGTGAGAGAGTTGGAATAGGTCTTAGGTAATTATGATTTGGAGGAATTAGTCATAGGGTGATAAATGGTCTAAGGGCGAGGTATCCAAGGTGAGGTGTCTAGGGTGATGTCATTAATTTAAAATAAGTAATTTATTTTAAATTAATAAAGTGTGCAAGGGACCAAGGGGAGTCGACACAATTTTGGTGTCTACAATGAGGATAATGTTCATCTTATTTGCAGTGATGGATAATTTTGTGAAGATCATGGTGTTACAAGTACAAACCATTATGAGAGGGGTGAATCAATGGTGGAAAAAAATCCAATTCAATTTCCAAACCCTTCAAACATTAAACATTAAATACAACCATTCATGGAGCATACAAGATGTTTATAGTAATGAACAATGAAGATAAGCAAGATACACACATAACACATAGATCTATGTGGGAAACCCTCATGAGGGATAAAACCCACTCTCAATCCTATAAGATCATGGACTAAAGTCCTATAATAAGTATGCAACCAAGAGAATTTAGTGAAACACTTTTTCACAAAGAGACCCTAATCCTAAGGATGGTCAAGTCCTTATAACCTACATGTTGAGTACCCTCATAACACCTATGATACTATAAGACCTATAGAATTTGATTTTATTCAATCTGGTGAAGACACCCAACAAACACAGACCCTTAACTTATTCACACACTCACAAAACATCCAAAACCACCTTTTAGATCACTCTACACTTATCAGCAACAACTCTATCACAACATCAACAACATTACCAAATGGTCATACAAATAGAACACACTCTAATCTACCTCTCAAATCAACACCAATATCACATAGACATCATCTATCCTTTACTCACACTTAAGGCATCTAAAACATCCTTGTGGATCACTCTAGACATCTTTTTCTCATCCTCAATCTTCAAACCTATAAGAGAACTATTCTGACATCAAAATTATAACCTATGGGTCATACACACATTCCACAACCTACTCTAGTCTATAACCCATACACTCAAAACCATCCCTTTCTTCTTTCCTTCACTCCACAACTCTATTCTTCCATACCTCAACTCTAAAAATCATCACCTTTGGTTTCACCTTTTAGAGATCCTTTATGAATATTATCTTCTTGGTCAACCACTAGACTTGCCTTAACCCTTAAGGATTCTATCACATTAAGACACAACTCAATACCATCCTCATAGCTTGGAGATAGAATCCATGGGTTACTCTTAAGAAATAACACCTTTCAATTAGGCCTTAGTAGCCCTTATAGGTCTCATGGAGACCTATTCACCCATTTAACACTTCAATGAGCAAATTAGAAACATAGTACTACTTCCAAATTCATAGGTCCACTCCACATGACCTATTAGACATCCTCAAATGATTGAAATAATTTCTAATCACCTTTATATATGCTCAATCTATTCAAACATTAGCTTTATAAATAAGAGCACCATGAACAAATAAATACTTGACTTCAAAGCATTTGTTCATACTAAATATAGATTGATCAAACCTCTAAAATCCATACAGATCATCCTCAGGGAGTCTATAAAACTCTCCAATAGATAAGTCACCTTAAAACATACAAATACCATCAGAACAAACTCAAACATCCTTCTTAATTCACTTACATACCATGGTCAAACACATAATCAAATTTGGAGCTCAATATCATTGATTGTATGAACATTCAAACCTTCTAGCTAGATTTTCTGGATGTGCCTTGAAGTCCTATTCAACTTTTACTTTTACACCGTTAGAAAATTCATCCTATAAAGATATTAGCAAAATATTATAGACTAGTTTTTCCCTTGTTAATTCAAATGCAAATGGTCACTGTTAAACATCTTTATTATCATGTCACTACTTCTTGATAATTTGGAAAAAAACACACTCCATCAATCTCTTTAAGAGTAGCCTAGTATTTAACTTTGATAAACATCTAACACTTTGATATCATCTTGTTGCTTCCTAATAATTTAGAACAAAGATGCTCTGTTGATCTATTCATGAGTATCTTGGTCTTTATCGTTACTAAATATCAGACACTTTGACCTATTTGACTTAATATGCATCATCAGATCACTACTACTGCATGATCACACACTCACCATTAAATTTGATAGATTAAATTTTTTCCATAGATATGTGATGTGATTAAATGTTCAATTTTATATCTCCCTTGACTATTTGACCCTAGAATTCAATGTAGTTAAACTTGACAATCTCTAGTCCATCACAATCTGCTAGAGTAAATTTGAAGGTTTATATCTTGAACTAGAAAACACTTCAAGAGCCAAATATTCAATGTACCTTCTTGGCACTATAGACAACATCTCCATGAAAACCTTTGAACATTTTTTAACTTTCTCAGTACTTATACTAAATTCACAAACTTGTTAGTTCATTAATATCTGCATGACATGCAGTGATGATCTGGCTAAGTACATAAACTTAGTGAACTTTGTCTAAGGGTTTTTTTTAGTAGTGAATATTCATTAATTCTAGTTTTGGTAATTTTTTAAAGTTCAATAGATGGGACCAAATCACCAAAATTTTAAGGATATATATTATTTTAGGGGTTGACTTGCCAACCCTTTATGGCATTATCTTCAAAAATAGTTTAATTTGCCACATTTATATACCCCTTGATCCTAATATCAAATAATAAAACACTTATAAACCCCTATTAACTAAATGACCATGCTAAATGACCACACAAAATGATAGTGTTAAATAAAAACATCAAACAATAGCACTGAATGATAGTGCTGAATGACAGTGTCGAATGACAATGTTGAATGATGGTGCCTAACGACAATACTAAATGATAGTCCCGAATGATAGTGCCAAATGACACTGCCGAACCAAGAAAATAATAAGGAAACCAAAATTTCAAACCTTGAAAGATAATAATTAAATATACAAATAAAACCTAACATGTGCACCTTTTAATCAAGGACTATCTCTAGCAACTATGTCATGGATCTATTGGATAGTTTTATAATGCATACTAAAACATATGAACTAGCCAAAAAAATGGTCCACATTAAAAAAGATGAAACCTTTGGTGACATATAAATTAAACCCATGAAATATTTTAATTTTTATATTAGCAAGGGTTTTATATTTTTAATGACTAATCATTTTACAAATACAACATTTTAGACCATTTTTTGGTGAGCCCATATGCTTCAGACGGATTCTAGAGCATTGAAGCTTGAGGCATGAGGGCATAAACCTGGTAGTAGATTGGACACACCTTAAACTCATCTAAAAGGACCAACTACACTTTCCAAAAACTCATAACAAAGACAAATAAGAGAGCTAGATGGTAGAGCCAAATGGTAGATCTAGGCAACAAATCTTTAAACCCTTGTGATTTAGTCAAATGACTCTACCAATGAGAGAGATAATGGCTCTACCTATGGTAGATATAAAAAACTATCAATGGTAGATTCAAATGCAACACATTCATTTAGCTCTACCATTGATAGATTTTTTTTGTTGTAAAATGGGTAGAGTCATTTGACTCTACCATGCGGGTCAAACGGCTCAGCCAAAATCGAGTCGTACCAAATAATACCACTTGAATATATGTGGTGGAATGGTTTGATGTAGTGGGGTATTGAATGTTCAATATATTTGATAGATTAAATATTAATATATAAGAAAAAATATTATTATAGATATTTTGGAAAGAATGAAATATTATAAAAATTATTGGCTTGGAAATACCTTGTTTGTAAGTGAAGGTGTATATGTCAAAAAAATGTGTAATATATTTGGTACCTAAATATATGTGATGAAATATAAAATTAGAGAAAATTTTGGACATGTCAATTTTCCAAGGCTATGAATCAGATTCCCCTAAATTAATCTAAGGGGATTTGGGTTATGGCCTCTTAAAATGAACCTTGCTCTGTTTGAGAGGCCAACTTTGGACCCACATATCTTTTGCTACTCTCAACCTCATGACCTAAAATTTGAACAACATAATCAAATTTCATAGGTAAATTCCTCCATATATCAAGTTGCTCATAAATTTTTCACACATGTGAAATATGATGTCATTAAACTTCTTACTTAGATTTTACTATCACTAAACCCAAAATGTCTAGATGAAAACTATGAACTACCAGATGGATTCCACTCATGCACACAAGTAATAAATGCATATAATACCTCTTATGGGACATATTTAAATCATAATTATTATCCTTAAACATCCCTAGCCATGCCAAAAATGAAGATCAATCAAGCCTACTTCAAGCATATTAGGATAAGCACACTACACACTTTGTCATTAACACTTAAACTATCAAGACACTTCATCCACTCACTTGGACACCTCCATGACATCACTGATAAATCCCCCAAAATAACCCCATTTTTCATTGATGTAAACACCCATCATATAGCTCACCTTACTTCTCTTTCTTAAAGCACTCTCATAATAGGAACCTTCTCCCCCTTTGACATAATGACAAAGTGAGCACAAACTGATCATGAGGACCTAAAAATACCACCAATAGGAGAGAACCACCTTATAAAGATGAAAAAAACTCCCCATTACCTTAATCCTACCTCATTTTTCCTTTATAACTTCCTCTTGCTACATGCCAACACTCTCTTCAACCAAACACCATAACCAATGAAGAAAGAATACACAAAGGCATTGAAATCTAATGGAACTCACAAATAAACATCTAAGAGGGACTACCCCTAAGATCTCTGAGCCATTGAACCTCTTGAACATCTTCATATATTCATACACCATGAAGAACCACCACACAGGCTTACTAGCCTTCTCTCTCAAGCCACCTCAAGGACCACCAACAAAACTTCATGTCACTTGGAAACACCCATTCTGATCCTACAAACACTACATATACAAAAACAACCAAGCTAAAATGGAAAAAACACCTTATGACATCACTTTGGCCTCATCAAATCACTTATCCCATTTTGACACATCAAATACAACTAGAAACACTCATCTCTTGCCTTATATGACCTTAAGAACACCAAAAATGCATTTTTGAGCACACTCTAGGTAGTAAGCACTGCCAAAACTAGTCAAAATAGACCATTGACCACAAAAGACAACATAGATCACTTCAACACTTGAAAACACCTGGGAATGACCTCTTGAAGAATCACCATAACAACACTTACTTCTCCACTGAAAGGAGTCTCTCAAGAAGCATAGATAGAGACCTCCTCTACACCACAATGCTCTAAAACAAAGTGAATCCAAGAGTGACCCAAATCTCCTTAGTAACCACTAGAATCCTTTTATATATATATATATATATATATATAAAATACCTCTCTCTCTTGGTCTTCTTCTTCTTAGTCTAAATTTTGAAAAATTCTTTTTCTACATCACTCACTTTCTCTTCTATGATAGGATATACAACATTTGGAACAACTATGGAATCTTGACATACCTTGATTACTGAAGTATCTTCTTTGCATTACAAAACATCACCTTCATACCATGACAACATAGCAACCAAGCTTGAGACTTGCTCACACATATCAGGTTGTTCATTATCATCCAAACATAGCTCAGGACTAGTCTCAACTAGAAACATGTTATCTTCCTTGGGTGCTTCAACTACAACATGAGAAGATAAATAAAAAATTCAATAATTAGAGCATCCTCCACCATGGAAAACATGCTAATTTCACCTCCAAACTCATCATGAGCCTCATTCTTCACCTTTGGTTTCCAAGAATTCACTTGCTTTCTTTCTTGATCTCTAGAAGCCTGATTAAACCTATTTTGACTTGTAGGCCTTTGTTTGTAGAATCTAGTAATGTGACCTCTCTCTTGATAGTTGAAGCACACTATACTTTTTTTAATAAGCTTATCCTACCTTTAATTATTTAGACAATGCTTAGCAAAGTGTCCCTCATCAAGGTAGTTGAAGCACTTAACTCTATTCACACCTTTTGACTGATGACCCTCATCATAGTTCCATGCAAACTCATTTCTAACAGGTCTCTTAGATTCTCTAGCTCTATGCCTAAAATTTTTGTAGATAAAATAGTAACCATTAAAGTTTACATGCTTTATTGCATTAGGTTATCTCACCTGATTGGTCTTTAATATATTTGCACCATCATTTCTTGACTGATTGGTGACCTTCAAGGGCTGATCCACCTTGATCTCATTTACTGTCATGAAAACTCGAGAAGAAAATTTGGGCTCTCCATTAAAAGCCAATCCAAATCTATCACTAGCAGACTTTTGACTCTTTAGGAATTTATCCAAATAATTAAAATTTTTATCAAACTTGACAAACTATTTATCCTTGTTTGCAAACTTATCTAACTCATCTTTCAAAGACACAATCTTAGAAACATACCTTGAACATTATTTTTCTTTGGCTTTTACATTTTTAGACACATATTCCAACTTAGAATTAAGAAACATGATTACACCTTCATGCTCTCTCGATTATTCAACCAATCTTGCCTCAAAGATATTGAATTACTTTTCATAGTCCTTGATTTGTGACTTCATCTTCTTGTTAATCTTATTCTCAATATTTATTTCTTCAAGAACATTCATCAATTCAGTCTCACATTCCACCTCATTTATTATCATCTAGATCACTCCAAGTAGACTCTTCTTGATATGATCAACTTCCTTCTTTTGCCATGAAGAGGGATTGATATTCAATAGGTTCATCATATTCATAATCATACTCAGAGTCACTACCTTCACTCTCATTTGATGTACTAAATTCTTCTTTGGTGTAGAGACTCTTCTTATCCTTTAAGTACTTCTTATTTTCAAACCTTTTAAATCCCTTCTTACTTTTATTAGACTTGAATGATCTCTAAACTTAAATTTGACCTTCCTCAGGATCTTCATCATCATTCTTCTTATGCTTATATTGGTATTTATTAGAAAAATGACCTACTTCTCCATAATTGAAACATTTGAATGGAAGTTTACCTCTATGCTTACATGATCCCATTTTCAATTTGATTGTGAATAATGTTATTAGGTCATCATCTGATATGTCATTATATTTGGCTTCTTTACCTTGAGATCTCTTATCTTGGTACTTCTTATTCTTAGGCTTATTTTCTACCTTGAAGGCAGTTTCCTTCTTTAGAGATTTTTCGTCATTGACTCTCATCTCATAAGCTATGAGAATCCCATGCAATTCATCCAAATTTAGCTGAGAAAGATCATGACTCTATTCTACTACAAAAACTTTTGAATCAAATTTAAAGAAAGTAGACCTTAACACCTATTGAATCACAACATCTTATTCAAACTTCTCTCCAAGACCTCTGATAGTATTCAATATCTCATTTACCCTTTGCATGAAATTTGTCACTAAATCTTCCTCCATATTGAGACTCTTAAATTGCCTTCTGTGAGTCTACAAATTAGCAAGCTTGACCTTTGAATCACCTTTATATATATTCTAAAATTTAGTCCATATATCTTTAACACATTTGTAATGAATTACCTTGGTATATTTAGTTTCGAAAATACTACCATAGGTGGCATTCATAACCTTTAAACTACTCTCAAATAGCATATTTTTTGCAACACTAGTGGGAGGAGTAGCAAGAGCAACATAGCCATCCAAAATAGATTGTCATTCATCAAACCCTAGGGACATAATGTATGTCCTCATCCTCGCACTCCAAAATTCATAATTGGATCCATTGAACATAGGAGATTTTTTGGAAGAAAAAACACCTTGCACATTCTGACTAGCCATTTTGCCTTAAGGATCTCCTTTAATTGATTAGACTTACAAGAAGGGCCTACTCTAATACCAATTATTATAGGTATAAACCACTAAGAGGGGGAGTGAATCATTGGTGGCAAACAATCCAATTCAATTTCCAAACCCTTCAAACACTTAAGCATTCAATACAACCATTCATGAAGCATACAAGATGTTTATAGCAATGAATAATGAAGATAATCAAGATACACACATAACACATAGATCTATGTGGGAAAAACTCATGGGGGATAAAACCCACTCACAAGCCTACAAGATCATGGACTATAGTCTTATAATAAGTATTCAACCAAGATAATTTAGTGAAACACCTAATTCACAAGGATCACCTACCTTTAAGGATGGTCAAGTCCTTCTGACTTGGATGTTTAGCACCCTCCCAACACTTATGATATGATAACACCTCTATAATCTAATTGTATTCAACTTGATGAAGACACCCTACAAACACATCCCCCTTCACTTCTTCATACACTCATAAAATATCCAAAACCACCTTTTGGATCACTCTCACTTCTTAGTAACAACTCTTTCACAACATAAACAACATAACCAAATGGTCATACACATATAACACACTCTGATCTACCTATAAAATCAACCACCAAGCTCACACATAGATCATCTATCCTTCACTCACACTCAAGGCCTCTAAAACATACTTTTGGATCAGTCTAGAACTCTTTGCTCATACTCAATCTTCAAACCTACAAGAGCACTATTCTGACATCAGAATTATGATCTACAAGTCATACAGATAATCCTCGACTTTCTCTACTCTATAGCCCATCCAATGGTCACACTCCCTTTTTTATTTCCTTTGCTTCACAACTCTATGACTCCACACCTCAACTCTAGAAATCATCACCTTTGATTTCACCTTTTATAGAGATTTCATGAATATTATCTTCTTGGTCAGCCAATATAGTTTCCTTACCCCTTAAGGCTTCTATCACATTAATACACAACTCAATACCATCCTCATAGGTTGGCCATAGCATCCATGCATCAGCTTTAAGTAAAAACACCTTTTAATTAGGCCTTAGTAGCCCTTATAGTTCTCATGGAGAACTATTCACCCCTTTATCACTTCAATGAGCAAATTAGAAACACAGGACCACATCCAAATGCATAGGTCCACTCTACATGACCTTTTAGACATCTTCAAATGATTATAGGCATTTTTAATCACCTCTACATATGCTTAATCTATTCAGATATTATCTTTGTCTACAAGAACACCATGAACAAATAAACAATAAACTTCAAACCTTCAAAATCCATACATATCATCCTTAGGGAGTCTAAAACACTATCAAATAGTTAAGTCACCTTAAAACATCTAGATACCATCAAAACAAACTCAAACATCCTTCTCTATTTAGTTACAGACCATGGTCAAACACATAGTCAACTTTGGAGCTCAATATATTTTACTATATGAAAATTCAAACCTTCTAACTAGATTTTATGGATGTGCCTTGAAGTCATCTTTGGTATTTCCTTTTACACCATTAGTAAATTAATCCTAGATAAAAATATATTATCAAAATATTACAAACTAGTTTTTCCCTTTGTTAATTCAAATGCTAATGGTCACTGTTAAACATCAAACACTTTATTATCATATCATTGCTTCTTGAAAATTTGGAACAAACACACTCCATCGATATATTTAATAGTAGCCTTGTCTTTAACTTTTCTAAATATCTAACACTTTGTTATCATCTCACTACTTACTTTATGATAATTTGGAACAAATTCACTCTGTCAATCTCTTCATGAGTATCCTGGTCTTTACCTTTGCTAAGAATCAAACACTATGACCTATTTGACTCAATACACATCATTGGATCACTACTCCATGATCACATCCTAACCATTGGATATAATAAATTAAATTCACATCATAGATCTGTGATGTCATTAAATGCTCATCATTAGATCTCCCTTAACTATTTGACCCCATAATTAAATGTAGTTAAACTTGACATTCTTTGGTCCATTATAGTCTACTAGAGCAAATTTGAAGGTTTATATATTGAACTAGAAAACACTTTAAGAGTCCAAATATTTAGGGTGCATTTTTGGCACTATAAAAAACATCTTCATGGAAACTTTAGACCATTATTGAATTTATGAGTACCTATAATAAATTCACAAACTTGATGGTTCATTCATATATGCATGACATGCAATGGTCTGGCTAAGTATAGAAACTTAGTGAACTTTATCTGAGAGGCCAAATTTTCACCCACATATCTTTTGCTACGCTCAACCTCATGACCTAAAATTTTAACCACATGATCAAATTGCATAGGGGAATTCATCCATATATCAATATACTCCTAAAATTTTCACACGTGTGGAATATGAAGTCATTAAGCTATTTAGTTAGCTTTTTCTACCTCTAAACCCAAAATGTCTAGATGAAAACTATGAACTACTAGATGAATTCCACTCATGCACAAAAGCACTCAAAGAATATAAGACCTCTTATGGGACCTATTACACATCTTGAAATCACCATGATTATCTCTAAACATCCCTAATCATTCCAAAACTGAATATCAACCAAGATTACTTCAAGCATACTAGGATAAGCACACTGCACACTTTGTCATTAACACTTAGACTATCAAGACACTTCATCCACTCACCTGGACACCTACATGACATTAATAAAAACTCTACAACATATGGTTGAGGTCTACATGATGGTGTTATAAATTTTGAGGAAGAAGGACTATTTTGAAGCTAAGTCCAAGATCAAACCTATGATTATAGACAAAAAGACCTTGAAGACATGTTGAAAGATAGTCCTATTCGTATTAGGTCTCCATGAGACCTAATGAGGGTATGAGAGATGATGGATATTTTTTAGTAAAATCGAATGGCTTTTGGATACCTATGCATGAATAATACTCATAGATAATGGAAACAAAGTATATGACAAGGTTTGATTCATTGAAGAGATTAGAAAATGTGTATTTTGTAAGAAAATCACCATGGAAGTTGACTATGTCTCACTGTCTACTAATTGATAGAATAGTGTGACTTGTTGAGTTGTATGATGACCTTAGACTCTCAAGGTGACTAATCAAAGTGCGTGATAGTGTTCTCAAGGTAGTATTGCACTTGTAGATACTTTGAGAGTAGTTATATTGATCTTAGATTTGAAGAGTTAGCTCAAGAGGTGAAAGATAGTAATTTGAAGGTTTCAAGATGAGTTATAACTACAAATCCTAAGGTATGATATAATAAGACAAATGAGTTCATTAATTTTCTTTAGATATCTATGAGTGTTAGATGGATTAAGATCAAGGTCTCTTTCATTAGTTTCCATACTTATAATACATGTGTGAGCTCAAGATGATGTGCAAGAAGCAAGATTCAGAACAATGGAATGGATGAGTTGCAGCTATTTAGGGATAACTCTAGTGGCTTGAGGTTTTTTCTCATGACTTGTAGAATCTATTCATATGTTTTATTTGGATCCTAATCATGTGGTGTAGTCAATACATTGACTCATGGTTGACTATGTGAGCTAAGAGAGAGAATGCCATGGATTGGTTGACTACACAATGATTAAATTGAATATGATTTTTGTGTTAGATGATGTTATAAAGGTGAAATAAGAGATGTTGACTACATAAGTTGTCTTGGTTTGTTCATATCTTAGTGTTTGAGGTTAAAGTTGCTTTGATTGGGTTTTGGTGCTTGTTGACAGTTCTAAGTGACCAGCTTGAAGTGTTATTTTTTAGCCTTTAGAACCTAAAAAAATATATATAATATATTTTATGATGTTATTTAGGTCTTGATATTTCCATTAATATTGGATTATTCCTAGACTAAGTGTATTCAGGTTGTTTGAGCTTTATCTTTGAAGATTGAGTTTTGAGGTTCTTGGCAGGTCTGAGTGAGCATTTGAGAGTAATGAGTTGGAGGTCTTATGCCATATTTTTAAGTGTTTGAATATTATGTAAATGAATTTGAGGTTCTAAATTTTCCACCCATGTGATATAATCATATATCTATGTGGAATATTTGAGTGTTTACCTTAGATGTGTGGAGATAGTGTTTTTGGGCTATTTAAGCCTAATAGGTCTTTAAGGCCTAATAAAGGTTTTAGAGTATGAATAAATGATCTTATGTTTATTAAGCATTTAAGAGGATTATGGAGGTTATAAATGAAGTATTTGGCATGGTTTGGTACCTTGGTGAGGTAGTATGGTCCATTAAGTCTTATTGTTGGCTTTTTGAGAAGACTTGTTGAAGATGACTTTTTCTAGAAGGAGCATGCAGTTAGGGGGATCTAACTCAGATAGTTTGAGAGGCTTAAAGATATGTGCATGATGTGAGGGGGAGAATATGTGAGATTTTACAATTTATATTTTTATTCATGATGGAGATGTTGAGAAGTCTACTATAGATATGAACTCAAGAGATAAGTCACAAAAGTTGGTATGATGACTTGATCAAACCAAGTCATAGATTTAAAAATTCATTAAATATTCATTCATGGAAAAAGGAAGCATGTGAGATATATAAGTAAATATGTCCAAGGATTAGGTAATAAAGAGTGAGTGAGAATCCAAAGACAAGCTGCTTAGTAAAAGAATAAGAAGGTACAACTTTGGTACATGAAGAAGATGATAAAGATGTGTATGTCAAAGGGGGAGCAATTGTTCATCCATGTGTATGAAAATTAAGTGAGTATATTCTACACCTAAATTATATTTTAATCCATGCATTATTTTAGGAGGATCTTAGTTGTTATTTAGTCCACTTTGTCATTAATGGTAAAGGGGAAGAATGAGAAAAATAGGTTGCCATCAATGACAAAAGGGGATATTTCTAGCAAAAATATTTTCATTGATGTCAAAGGTTATGAAAAAGTGGTGATTTCATTAATGAGGTATGATATTATGAATTGAAAATAAGGATTTTCTCATGGAATGTCTATTCTGGTGCAAGAAGGAGCATGATGGCTCTAGGACATGAATCTACAAAAGCATAAGAGGTTGACTGAGGACATGTGAACATGTATTTAAGGAATTGAAATACTCAGTGGTAAAAGCATTATTATGATATGTTTGATATATTTTCAACATGATAACAAGGTTCAAATATCATCTATAGTGGTAAGAAGGATAAATCTTGAGGTCTAGTTCTGGTGTAAGAGACCTAGTGTGAAGGCACAAGCTTGGAAGATTGTTGAGGTAAGTAAAATGTGACCTATATCAAGGTTAAAAACTTGTTATAGATGATATGGATGTGTATGGCATTTTTATGATGTATTGAAAGCAATACAATAGGTTTCCAAGTGTTTTAAAGGACCAAACATGACTGGTGGTTCTAGACCTAATATGCATAGAGATCTAGTGAGGTCCAAATGGAGGTTTAAGTTTAGTTGTCTAGGTGTTAAAGCCTATGTGAGCATGGAATAAGGTTTGATTGGTTGATTCAAATTTTTTGACCAATTTTGAGGTTATATATTGAAATAAAAATCAAGAGATCACATTGGAAGGTCTCCTATACATGCAAAGTGAAGGTTTCCATGCCCAAGAAGGAAGTTCAAATGCTTACTGGCACATTTAGAGTTTTCATGATGACCTAAGCCTTTTGGAGTAGTTGGGGAAGGATCTTAAGAATTTTCCACAAGAATTTTGAAGAGAAACCAAGCCCTCAACTTTATGAATGAACATTAAGAAGGTAAGGAGGTTGTCATGCTTGCAAACCCACATAGTGGAGTGATTGGAAAGATGTGAATGGTTTTGACCTATAATCAATTTTTTGATAAATTTTTATGATTGTATGATGTATATGATTCCTCTAGGCATCCCTAGGTGGCTTTGGTTTTTCAATAGTGAGTAGAACGTATAAAAAAGTGATTGTTTTTAAATATTTTATTGTTACAGGAAGGTTTGACTAAGTCAACACATAATTACTAATGGAGTTTGAAGGCCAAGACTCATTATTTATGTACATAGAGTTATTTTGTTTAATTTTAGTCTCTGTGTCAATAATCTTGGCCAATCAAAATGACCTATCACAAATATACCAAATAGTGGAAATAGTGACAAAACCTAGGCATGAGTGAGAATCTATTTAGGGATGGGTTTTAGGTTTTTAGGGATGAATCAAATTATTTAGGTATTTTTTCAAGACCTATTCCTCTTATTCCATTTGTTTTTAATTTTTTTATATACTTATACACAAGGTAAAAGGTGCTCATAAAGTGACTTTTCTATGTAAGACAAGACAATGGAACCCATGATAGTGAGAATGGTTTGAAGGAGAAAATTTGTCATAAGATCATATGATATATTTTTTTTAATGATTATATAATGATGTTTAAGTGTATGCAAAAGTCTTAGGATTCATGTTCATCGTGACTCTATTTTGAGCTAGATTGACTACTTTTATGTATGAGTGATATGAAATGTTCCTAAGTTATTTTGGCTTAGCTAGAAGAAATAAAATATATTGGTGATGTTGTGTAATAATCCTAGATAATTTTTTATGCTTTGGTTCTCATTGAAATTGCTTTTTAATATGATATAAAGTCATGATTACATTACTAATTTTTTGAAGTCATTGGCAATCTTGAGAGACTATGTGGCAAAGGTGTTTATGATGAATTACGTCTTGATTAATGATTATTAAAGTGCATGGATGTGTTAAATAGGTATTTTAATACCACATTTACATATTATGAGATCATGGTTTTTCCCATGATATTGTGGAAGATTCAAAGTTTACTGACTGGGTGTTGGCAGTATTTGGTGGCTCTGAGTGAGCTTCTTGCAGAAAAGGTTTAGTGGTTATAGATTTTGAGTTGAAGGCTATAATGAGATGTATGATTACCCTAAGGTAATAAGGTTTCTATATATGTGAGTTATTTCCATAGTCTATTGGTAAAAAGTGTGTTTGTACTTCAATGTTCATGATTGTATTTTGGTATGCACTGGCAACTTTGAGTGATGAAGTTGCATAAGAGTTATTGAGGCCTATTGGTCTATGTGATGATGTAAAATGGATTTGGTGATGTTTTTTAGGTAATATATGATATATTAAGGTAATTTTTTGATTATTTTGTTTGTTAAAATAAATTTTGTGCTTCATTTTCTTAAGATAGATTTTTTTATGTGTGAAAACCTAAAAGGCAAGTAGACCTAATTGATAGGTTCAAGTGGTGAGTTGGACTTCCTAATGATGTGGAACCATATGGATCATATAAGGGAAATATTAAAGTTACATTTGAATTTTTTTAAGTATTGGTATAGGTTGAATGTGTTCTAAGGATTTCAAGGGTAATGTGTGCCTTGAAGAAGGGCTAATTCCATTAGGTCTCTACTAGGCTTAATTGAGTTTTAGCCTCTATAGGTTATAATCAACCTATAGAGTTTATATTTATCATATGTAATGTATGTATGAAATATTTTAAGTGTGATACAAGTTGATAAAGGATCTTGGATGACCAATATGGGTTAGATGCAATGTGTGGTATAAAGGCAAGGCCTAATTAGCCTATTTGGATGAGTTGAGATTGTGAGGACTTAAGCGAAGGAAAGATATTAGTCAAGGAGTAGAGGTAGGTCATTAAGGACCATTATAGGGTGAAGAGGATCGGTCATGCATATCTAATCAAGTTTATTTAGGTGGACACAGAAGTCATTGGACCTAATGATCCTAGAAGAGGCATATTGAGCGAGTGATCCCTAGAGGCTGTTTGAGTGAGAGTAAAGGAGAAAGAGTGTAAAAAAATGAGGTCATCATTAGTTGAAAATTCAAAAATAAGTATTTAATATTAAAATATATTATAGTAAAGTTTTTTATTAGTTTCTTATGGGGTTAGAACTTCCTTACAAGTTGGAACTTGTTAAAGTGTAGACACCAAAATCGTGTCTACTCCTTGGTGGACTCCCCTTGGTCCACTTATACACATTCCTAACCCACACACTTATTAATTTAAAATAATAACTTATTTTAAATTAATAACATCACCCTTGGACACACCTCACCCTTGGATGCCTCCCATCACCCCATGACCAATTTATGACCTATTTCATTCCTCCCATTACCCTCTCGCACTCATTTAACCCACCTTCAATCGTTTTCCCACAACCACTGCACTCGGTAAACAGAGGAACAAGCAAAAGGCTATTTTTATCCTTTTTCCCATCTTCTAGCTGCTAACATCAGTTACCAGTCGGCCAATGCCAGCGGGATCACCGACGTCAGTCGCTTAAAACAGGCCCGAAGGTGAATTCTCTCCCCCTAGGACCCTGGGATGCCAAAATCATAGTGTTGAATCAATCAATCACAGATCTAGACTTTGACCTCTCTCTCTCATCTCTTAGACCTGGACATCAACAGGAACTCTCTGAGATAAATCATCAGGCTTCAACCAAATTCTCTTCTGGCTACAGACACAATAGGGACAAGCGTCTCAAACACTTCTAGCTCTGCACCAAGCAGGAGGTAAGTATATTTTTTGCCCTTTTATTTCAGTATTTTAGTAATTAGTTCTCTTTTTACTAGTTTTAAGCACTATAGACCAGACTTGGCTATCAACCAGACCAGACCCGACCTCCTTCTCAAAAATGTTGAAAGCCTTCCCCATATCCTTACCCCTTTTGACAACCTATCCTCTACCCCTTGTCCCTCCTAAGACCCTTTCTATTGTCCTACATCCCTTGCACAGACCTAGACTCCTTTCAGACCATCTTGTCGACCATAGACAGCCCTGAGACTCATCCAAAGCCTCATTGCCCTGACTAACACCGGCCACCAAGCCCATTGCCCCTACCGACGTCGACAGACTAACCGATGCTGGTAACATTGACAACCGATGACGGTAGACTAACTGGCATCGGCAACTGTGGTAGACTGACTGCAAAGAAATACGTACGCATTATCTAATTTTCCATTTGCTAGTCATTTGTCATTTCTTTATTTTTGACACTTTTACTTATAAACAGTGGACTGTCACCCCTCAAAGAAGTCTTTGCGCTTCTGGGATCGAGCTTCTGCTTGGTAGTCCACCTTACATCCATCTAACAATCTCTTTATTTAAGTCTCTCTTATCTACAGGTGTCATCCTCCACAGCCAAAGAGGAGTCCCTCTAATGTCTGGATACGGTGTGTTGACTTCATCCGGGTATCATCTAACCCTAGACCATTATCCTAGTTTCTTTCATCTTCTAAATGTGGAAAAGCAAAAACTGTTAGAAACATTCTGGCACACCTGGTGGGACCCCTAGAGTTTTCCTTGGGTTCATCCTTTTTATTCTAAGCAAACTTTTCATATAGGTGCATTAGATCTCTCCTTGCATCATTTCCTTCTATCTTTTTATCTCGAAAAGACATCATAAGCAAGTTAAAAAGAATCTTTCTTTTTCTTCTTGTCACCTTTCCTTCTTGCATCTTAGACTCATACTCTTCACCTTTTCCATACTTATTTTCATCAGAGCACACATATCAATTTGGGCTTAAAATCTATTGCATTTCATTTCTGCCTGAATGCATACTTAGCTCTCACATCTAGTAATTAAAAGTGCATTATGAATAAATCGTAGTGCACTTATGTTACATGACCAGACCACTATCACAAATCAAACATCTAAACATACCTGAGACAAGGTCTGACTAGGATTTCATCACCTAGAAGATACCTTACCCTCCCTGGTAATCCCACTTGGACTTCACTACCAAGGGGAGAGCCCACTCTGTTCTCTGGCAGAGTATAAACTCTAGGGGAAGTATATACTGGCTAAGTGACCCAGCTAATCTCTGGGCTCGTGAAGTGAGGGGAGCTTGCTCCTTAGCACCAGGCCATGTACGGAACCTAACACAAAATTTTGAGTACTGAAACTAACCTGAAACCAACCTTAGACCGCTTCTTCTAGGACCCGTTTTAAACGCCAACTTCCCAAACACACTCTTCTAAGGCATAAGCCAAGAAGACTCTAAAACTTATTCTTAGGAATTAACGTTAGGGTCTGCTTGTCTTCATCTATTTTCTGTCTCTATCTGGTTTTTTGAGCTAGTGAGGACGCATTATTCTGAGTTCTTAAACAACTCAGACTTTCTTTTTCTTCCAAAAACTTTTAGTTTTCTGAGTTTCTGGAAACACACATACACCAACATCAGTTTTTCCACCGACGTCGGTCATTGTCAAAACCTTTCTTCCAAAACAACAAGCTAAAACCCGACTTTCTTGCTATTAGACACCCCTTCTGGTTTTCTAAAATTGAAAAAACATAGTTTCTGGAACCTGACCCTTTTTGCCTTGAATGGATTTGACACACCGTCAAGTCAAATACCTTATTGACCATGCAAGGAAACAACCACTTCCACCTTCGCCTTTCATATCAAGTCCCCAAATGGAGCATACTTCAAACATTAAACATACTCCTGTCCAGCCTACCCCTGACCAACTTTCAATTGTTCCCGAAGGGGATCAAAACTTTGAGAGACTCCTTGACCATAATGTCAAGGCTCTCCAACACTATCTCGCTAAGACCCAAATGCGAGACTCTTCAATTCAACCAAGTTCGTCACATTTTCAGAACTTGATTGTCTCGACTCCACACAGTCTTGCACCTATAAATGTGGGAGTGACTACCTATCCTTTTTCCAGTGCCACCATTCAACCACCTGTAGCAACATCAAGCCAAGTTGTGCCTCCTAGCTTCATGACACAACTACCCCTAGCTTCAACATCAATCCCTATGATGAACTACCGATACGTTATGCCTATACAAATGTAATTGACTACATCATACGCCCCTTCTAGCACCTTCCAAGTGCCTTACAACCTAGGGGGCACCCCATCTACAAATCTGTCAATTGATCTAATCAAAATTTTGATGGACAAAATGTCTAATCTTGAGACATCCATTTCCGGTTCAAGCAATGTTCTTTCATATGAACAAATTTGCAATGAACCCATTCATCCCTCAGTCCTAATCCGGCCATATCCCAGTCAGTGGGAACTTCCCAAGTTTACTCATTTCTAGAGTAAGGAAGACCCACAACAACATCTACGAGCATTCAGACATGCTTGTTATCTTATAGCACATGATGATGCATTATTGCTACGCACGTTCCCCATGTCACTTTCTGGTGCTGCCCTCGATTGGTACAACACTCTCACCAGACACTCTCTTTTCACATTCACCCAACTGGCTCAACTTTTCCTTGACCACTTTTCGATCAATATCACCAAAAAGGTCTCAATCACGGACCTATACTCTATCAGACAGTTTGACGATGAATCCATAGCTGATTTTGTTTCCCGTTGGAGAGGCTTAATCAACCAAATCTCCTTTTCTTTACCTCAACCTGAGCTCATCGAGCTCTTTTCATAGGCGTGTGCCAAACATATTTCATCTACCCTACGGGTCCAAACATTCTGCACATTTGACGAAGCTTTCACCATGGCCAGAAAGCTTGAACTCTGTGCGATTGAAGAAAACAAGGTCAAATTGCGTAATACTAATGCAAAATCCAATGACCCTTCTTCGTCCAAACCTTCTTATTCATATTCCAAGTCTAAGGCATCATCAAATGCTATAGTCGTTAGACCATCATCTTCAACAACAAACAACCAATCTCGGCCTTCCACATCAGACTACATCACAAAACAATTCCAACAACGACATGTACAACATCAATACACTCCCATAAGAGAGTCATATGCTTCCATGTTCGATACACTCGTCAAGCAGGGAGTCCTCAATCTCCCTCAAATTTGACCACCTCAATTTGACCCATCAAAAGCCATCCCTACATGGTACAAGGAAAATGACTTTTGTCATTATCACCGTGTCTAGGGCCATGACATAAACAACTGCAAAACCTTCAAAAACATTGTCCAAGACATGATAGATAAAGGTGATATTGTTTTGGATAACCCAAACGTGCCACCTAACCAACACATCGACATCTTTAGACAACCATTCCCTAATCATCTCCCTAGTCAAAACAACATGTAGACCATGGTTGATGACTCCCAAGAGCGTAATATACACACAGTCAACATGGTCTTTCCTGTCATTTCTAACCAACCTCTCCCACAGTCTGCATAGGTTAGTCAACATATTAGTCCACCATGGGTAGAAGAACCTTCTTCTCCTATTTGTCCTCCACCAATAGAGGATATTCCTCCATCCAGTGCTCTTTCACATGAAGGAGAGTCAACTTTGAAGTCTCCCATATCGGAGGATGTCTTGGTGACTCCAATACCGGTAGCCTCACCTTCATCCTTCTCATCATTAATGGGGGATCATACCTTCCCTGCTATTTGACCACATGCCGAGCCCACCACTATCCCTACACTCTGCCCTCTTGAAGAGCCACATTCTCCAATCCCTTCTCCACCGAGAGAGGAACTCGCCACCTCACCTACTTTAGTTGAAGAAGATCCGATGAGGGTAGACTTGAACCTTTCCCCCCACAATAGTAGTCCTCGCACCCAACCAAAGAAGGCTACTAAACCACATCGGAGAACTCCTCCTCCACCATCACCATTGCCCTCCATTTTGGGCCCACACCCATCCACCTTAATAGGAGTGCTTTCTACTCTGACCCCTAACCAAAACAAATCACCTCCATTACGACCAACACCTAACAAAAACATACCTCCTTCAAAACATCCAATGCCTCCTACCACAAAAGTGTCATCTATGCATTTGGCCACACCGCCAAACAAAAAGATGGTACGAAACACTCCCTTAACAGCTTCTAAATAGAAGTTGTCAACTTTTACTGCAACACAACGTGCAGACCCATTAGCAGGTTCTTATACCTTGCTCTTACATCAATTCTTACAATCCTCTAACGTCACTCTTCTGCCTATCAAACCATTTCAACCTCTCAGACCAAAACCATCTTGGTTTGATGACACTAAAATTTTCCAATATCATCGCACACCTGGACATGACACTGAGCGTTGCTGCGCTCTTAAGGTTGTCATCCATCAACATTTGAAAAAGGGCACTCTTCTCATTAAGGACCCCTTTGATAAACCTCCAACACCATCTCATGGATCCCAAACCTCATCACCTTCACACTCATCAACCCTCAGATCAAAACCATCTTGGTTTAATGACACTAAATTTTGTGCATATCATCACACACCTGGACATGACACTAAGCGTTGTTGTGCTCTTAAAGTTGTCATTCGTCAACACCTGAAGAAGGACACCCTTTTCATCAAGGATCATCTTGACCACTTTTTCAACAAACCATCGACACCATCACATACCTCTCAAACTTCATCACCTAAATCAGGATCTCAACGCAAGACTGTGGTCCCTCGATCACCTTCAACCCCTTTGTTTGAAATCAACACCATCAATGTGACCACCAGGTCACAAACCATGAAGGATAAAGGGAAAGAGAAGGTTTCTCTCCCTCAAACATATCCTTTCATCAACCCCCCTCAACCATCAAAACCCAAGGTTTCAATCTTGGGCACATCTCGACCAACTTTTTTGACACCAATTCATGACCCCATGGTGAAACAACATCGCCAAACCTCTATGAAGACATCTTTGTATGACCTCATACAAAACTCTCTACAACATCATCAAGCCTTAATCAAAGCCTTACAGGTAGTGGAGGTCCAACCTGAAGACACCCAACCACTAGACACCTTAATCACATCATTACCTACCATTGCCTCCATCACCGTCCATAATTTTGAGATTCCAAACTCTAATCTGGAAGATCAAGATCTCGCCCTCTCAAACTAAAACTATCAAACATTCTCCCTGTCACAAGCGATTGGGGGAATTTGACTCTATCCTAACTATCAACCTCAACCAAACATCAACCAACCTTTTAAACACTGACCAAGCCTCGACCAAGCCTCAACCAACCTTTTAATCCTGACCTCAACCAATCATTGACCAAGCCTCAACCGAACTCGACCAAGCATCGACCAAATACTGACCAAGCCTTGACCAACCTCGACCAAACATCAACCATCCAAGCATCAACCAAACATCAACCAACTTCTTAATCATCTTTAACACGTGATCAATATGGAAATAAGCAAACAGGACAAGTTTGCTCCTAATTGGCTCGGACCTTACATCATCACGCACAAGTATGGATCAAGGACTTATCATTAGTCTTCTCTTAAAGGCCGACCAGAACTTGAGCCCCTTAATGCCTTACATCTGTGACCATTCTACTATTAGTCAAGTACTCATTCACTTGACATTTAACTTGAGCTCGTCCCTTGAGCAATCCCCGTCCTCTTAATCCTCATTCCTTTCAACCCTATTCCCCTAAAACACACCCTATGTAACCTTTTTATAAAGTATGAAGGCTTTGTCCTAATAAAAGGGAGCCCTTGAACTTCTATAGTCTTGTCCATGACTCAAAATTCTATCAAAAATAAATTAAGATGTCAAAATATCAAAAGGTCTTAAACTCTAAATGCAGACTGCTCCCTCGAAGGATAGCTATATCATCATTGTTGTAGCTAATAGACTGCTCCCTCGAAGGACAGCTATTCAAAGCCCTTAAAAATATATAAAGCAAAAATATAGACCACTCCCTCGAAGGATGGCTATGCCTAAAATCTTGCTACAAACAACACTCTCTCAGAAGCTTCCCGCATCGATCAGCTTCACAAATGACCCCAAAACAAAACGACATCCCTATGTAGACTTCCCGCATTAATCAGTCTACCAAAAAAAAAATGTGTGTCATGGACTTGACTTATAGTCATTCTCAGGGCCACCTATAAAAAGGGGCAAATTTATCCCTACTAAAAAGGGTTACCCTATCCTAACATATCACATCACCTACTCAAGGGATTTTGAGCTCATTTTAATGTCAAAGTGATTCCATTACCTCTCTAACACAACCACTGGTCAATGACGTAATGCATGAACGGGGCTTTTATTTTCAAAACCCTTATCAATGCTATCATTAATGTCCTTGTCAATGAAAGAGCAACATGCCTTTCACTTCTTATACACTTTGGTCACATACAACCAATCCAAATCCAACCAAATCATTTGCCAACCAAACCAAACCAACCAAAACTTTTTCAGACCACAAACATCATGACATAGACCATTCACACATAGTTTCTATGGAAACCAATACACATGGAAACTATTGACCACTCAATTTATGTTAAGCATAAACCATTACTTACTGAAGCATAAATCAACTCATTTCATTTTTAGCATACATCCATCACTAATATGGAAAATTTCTAGGGATGAAAAGACCACTCACCAATGTTACAGAATACACCATCACACAATATGAAAAACGCTGTAACATCATCATACCCTCATCATTTTCAACCTGACCAAACCAACCCATCAACCTGTCTGAACTACATTGGCCTGAGGCCCTTCCAATAAGGGCTATGTAGGTAGCACTCAGATGACATGACGTCTTTTGGGGTTAGCTCGGCCACCTCCGTTTGTTTGTCTATCTGATGGACAAACTATTTTACCTTTGACCATGACTTAACCTAACCAAACCAACCTATCTCCTAGTCTGAACTACATTGGTCTGAGGCCCTAAAGACCGAGGCTATGTAGGTAGCACTCAGATGACATGACATCTTTTGGGGTTAGCTCGGCCACATCTGTTTGTTCATCTACCTGATGGACAAACTATCTTACCTTTGACCATGACTTAACCTCGTCCAACCTGCATCCATAACCGACCCTCTTCCTCCCTTTTAGGGAGAACTACATTGGCCTGAGGCCCTCCCAAAAAGGGCTATGTAGGCAGCACTCAGTTGACATGGGGTCTTCTGGGGTTAGCTCGACCAATTCCTTCGTTCCATTCCTTCGTCCGTCCATCTAATGAACCAACTATCTCAACCCATCTTGACCACCAACCTTGGAGATCACGCCTATCTCCTCCGACCACGACCATTTTTGAGATGACTATGCCTTAGTTGTTTTGATTACATGTATGCTACCTCATGAATGGTTAGCAAAATTGTTTGCAACCCATATTTTGACCCTCACAAGTATAGGATCACGAGCAAGTTGATCCCCACTACTTGTGACATTTTTGTGTTTTCCAAGAGCACTTCCTGAGCCCAGGATACTTGGACCACGGTGACCATTAGAGCTACAGCTTGGATCAAATAACCCAATCAGCTACGACTAAATGCTGGGGCCTGGTTATTTTGATTTTAGCACTCCTCGACCTTTGACTTGTGACAATTTGACCTGACCATCTCGTGAAGTGGTATGTGCACAATCTCAACTTTTGCAGCGTTCACACTCAAACTTCACCATTTCCACCTACTCTCTATCAAATCAGCACCTGATTCTAGGTTCCCTTCCCTCAACTCCTACTTTGAGGGGGAATACCTCATCCCATAATTGGGGCAACCAACACTTATTTTTGTCTTGCAGTTCATCAAAACAACCAACAGGACAAAAAAGACCTCATCCCATACCTAGGGCAACTTACTCCTATTTTTGTCTTGCAGTTCATCCAGAATAACCAACAAGACAAAAAGGGGCAAATGTAGACAACAAAATCATGTCTACTCCTTGGTCAACTCCCCTTGGTCCCCTTGGTCCACTTCTACACATTCCTAACCCACACACTTATTAATTTAAAATAATAACTTATTTTAAATTAATAACATCACCCTTGGACACACCTCACCCTTGGATACCTCCCTTTGGATGCCTCCCATCACCCCATGACCAATTTATGACCTATTTCATTCCTCCCATTACCCTCTCGTGCTCATTTAACCCACCTTCGATCGTTTTCCCATGACCACTGCACTCGACAGATGGAGGAACAAGAAAAAGGCTAATTTTGGCCTTTTTCCCATCTTCTAGCTGCCGACGTCGGTTACCAGTTGGCCGATGCCGACGGGATCGCCAACGTTGATCACTTAAAATAGGCCTGAAGGCGAATTCTCTCCCTTTGGGACCCTGGGATGCCAAAATCATAGTGTTGAATCAATCAATCACAGATCTGGACTTCAACCTCTCTCTCTCATCTCTCAGACCTGGACATCAATAGGAACTCTCTGAGATCAATCATCATGCTTCAACCAAATGCTCTTTTGGCTACAGACACAATAAGGATAAGAGTCTCAAACACTTCTGGCTCTGCACCAAGTAGGAGGTAAGTATATTTTTTGCCCTTTCATTTCAGTAGTTTAGTAATTAGTTCTCTTTTTTCTAGTTCTAAGCACTATAGACCAGACCCAGCTATCAACCAGACCAGACCTGACCTCCTTCCTAGAAATGTTGAAAGGCCTTCCCCATATCCTTACCCCTTTTGACAACCTATCCTCTACCCCTTGTCCCTCTTAAGACCCTTTCTATTGTCCTGCATCCCTTGCACAGACCCAGACTCCTTTTAGACCATCCTGTCGACCACAGACAGCCCTGAGACTCGTCCAAAGCCTCATTGCCCCGACTGACACCGGCCACCAGGCCCATTGCCCCTACCGACATTGGCAGACTAACCGACATCGGCAACATTGACAACCAACGATGGCAGACTAATCGGCATCGGTGACTATGGCAGACTGACTGCAAAGAAATAGGTACGCATTATCTAATTTTCCCTTTGCTAGTCATTTGTCATTTATTTATTTTTGACACTTTTACTTATAAATAGTGGACTGTCACCCCTCAAAGAAGTCTTTGCGCTTCTAGGATCGAGCTTCTGCTTGGTAGTCCACCTTACATCCATCTAACAATCTCTTTGTTTAAGTCTCTCTTATCTATAGGTGTCATCCTCCACAGCCAAAGAGGAGTCCCTCCAACGTCTAGATACGGTGCGTTGACTTCATTCGGGTATCATCTAACCCTATACCATTATCCTAGATTCTTTCATCTTCTGAATGTGGAAAATCAAAAATTGTTAGAAACATAAAGGACTAGTTGGGTTGGTGCCTAACTAGTGAGGGGTTGGTGCTCCTTGTGGGGTTGGTGCCTCACTAAAATTTGAATATTAAAATTATAGGATAGTATTTCATGTGCATGGTTCAATCCCCTATGATGGTTTCCCACATAATATCTTGGGGAAACCCAAAGTAAAAGGGTTTGTGGCCTTAGACTGCATAGCCTTGCACTAAGTAATGACCTACTAGAGCTTAGACAATGGCTTGTACACTAGAGTGTTGAGGATATGGGAAACCTTATTATAGAATAGAGATAGGTTGATCTTGTATGCATGTCAATTGATCATAACTTCTTGGATTATGCATAACAAGGTTCATAGTAGTGAATGATATCTGATGAACTCCTTGAGATCTGAATCATTAATAATGTTCATGGTTGCCTTAGTGTTATTCACCCTAGTATAGATTTCACCACTTAACTACTCTAGTTTATTTGTGTGGCATGGTGCTTGGAGACCTACAAATGAACTATGTAGAATCTCACTCTACTATTTGAGGATTTTATCATGCATGTTGTCCCTAACATTGAACAATTCCTAGAGAGCTCTATCATTCTCATCTATCAAGGTGGTGTGGTTTCCCATGGTTGTCTTGGTAGTTGTAGCCATTGAGAAGTCTATGTTGGAACTAGTTAAGGAGTCATCTAGATTCTAATTCTAGTCTAGTAGATTATGCATGGCCTATTGTGCTTGTAGTGTGGTAAATTCAAGCATGTCCTGGTACTCTTCTATCAAAGTTATCAATGTGTTTTCCTTAGTCTTCACATTCTATCACAATGTGCCAACTATGTTAAGTTCTTGAGCTATGCACTAGTCCTTAGTCAACTTAGAGACTAACATCTTGATTCTATGCTAGTCAGACATAACTTGGTCCCTAATTGCTCAAGTGACCAACTCCAGGTAGGTGTCTAAGATTATCTTCATAGATTCATGAAGGCAAAACTTCAACTTCACATTCTTTGCCTCTTTGGATTATCCCATCTCTAGCTCTAATGAGGTGGCCTTCTATGCAATTTATTCCTAAAAATCTATTTTTACCTCTAATTATTTCTTCAATAAAAGATTGAAGACATCTAATGAGGCTTCTTTCTTGATTTGAAGTGCATCCAATGTGCTTGTAGATGCTATAGGGTTTGGTCATGGAATTATGGCAAGTGGGAGTGAAAAAGTGGTGCACTGAGCACCAACTATTGGGACATACTAGAGTCAAACTCCTCTTAATCACAAATTTAGGAGATAAGGAGTTGTAGCTAGTGCTTCTTATTGTGTAGGTTATTTTGATTATGCCTAAGGTTACTTTAGTACCTATTGCTACTACATTGTGGCCTCTACTACCAGCTTGAGTTGTTGTGTATTGTCTTCAGCCTACTCTTTTTTTTCTTCCTCCTCCTCCTTTTTCTTCATCTCTTCCTATGCAATGTGCAACTTTTCTTTTTCCTCCTTAGCCTTTAACTTCTTCACCTATTCTTCATCTTATTTCTTCTTCTATTCTGCCAAGGTCATAACCTTGGATTATTCTTATGTAGCCTATGCTTGCACTTATGCTTGATGTTTTGCCTATGCCTATGATTGATGTCAGTGTAGGGATTCATCTTATTCTTTATTTTTCTTGGCAACTTCTTCTACTTATTGTTGTGTGCACTTTGTATCTTTGATGGCCTATTATGCTTGGGCCACTGTATCTTATTTTTGTTTTTCTTCTTCCCCTACATTAGCCTTAGTAGTAAGCTTAGCTTCTTTTTCTTCATGTACTTATTCTTCCTATCATTTATGGGTTACTTTAGTAGCTTCTTAGACCTTCTTAGCCACTTCCATTGTTTTTTATCAATCAGCCTCTACATACTTGGATGTCTATGTAGCCTCAAATTATTCAGCTTGTTGAGCTACCTATTATTGTTAAGCTTGTTCCTTTTGTCATTTCTCCTTCTCCTTTCATACTCATAATTCTAATATGAAAACTAATTTTTCCCTAGAGGCATGTTATTCTTCAAAGGTGGGTTACTCAAGTGTGAGCTCTTAGACCTCCTTAGAATGTGGTGATGGTAGTGAATCACTTGGTCAGACTTCTGAGCTAGAAACCTATGCCTTCTTAGATATGATAGTGACCAATGTGTGTTTTAGTGGTGGTGAAGTAAAAGAAGTGATAGGTTGTGCTTTTTGTATGGAGGCTAGTCAGCCAAATGTGCACTCTTTAAATGCAGGTGAGACCCTAGCCTCCCACCTTGTTTAGGGTCTATACATGAGTGATTCTAGTGGACTTTATGGAAGGGGTGAAAATATGTCTTTGGATACGAAGGTAGGAATAGGTTGGGCTTGCAAAAAGTTGATCCTTATCTGTAACTTCTTCACTTCTTCCCATATATTATAAAAACAATGGATGGTGGGAAAGTTGAAATGTCTAACCACAATTATGGAAGAACCTGCTTACGCACTTGAACTGTACACATAGCCTTCTAGAATAAGAATTCATTCTCTTCATCCCTATCATAAAAATCCTTATATGTGTATATAATCATGACCTGGTAGACTTCCTATTCATTTTTACACATTTGTGGAAGGTCATAGGAGATTGTAATCTATGGTACCTTCAGATCATCTTATTAGGTTGCCATGATACATGTTTTGCATTTCAAGGGAGGGGATATCAAATGATGTCTAATATAAATCCTATGCTTTCCCTTTTGTTGTTATGAGTTGGTGGCTTACTTTAGTTACTACAATATAGGGATGGATACACTAGGTGGTATGGCCTAAAGTGGAGTCACACACCTAGCTACATTTTTTTTTGTTTGGTGACTTTTTCCTTTTCCATGTCCATGGAAAAAAATAATGGGATTGGTGTGAAGGGTGACTATGGGAATTCGTGAATGTGAAAGAAAATTCCTTTGGGTAGTAAGGTTACAGCTGTACATCGGCCCAAATATTGCATGATGTCTAATGGCCCCTAGGGATTTGTTGTGATCAGTTCTATACACTCCTCCTACCATGATTTAAATTTTCCCTCATGTGCTAGGGCTCTGTGCTCTTATGTCCAGATGAAATTATGAAATTGTTACACCAACCAATAATCTATGTCAGGGTACACTTCTCCCTCTAGGGACTTCCATTACATGAAGTAGAGTAGGAAGATGATGAACTAGTATTGAAATGTCTACTTTAGAGAGGTTCAACATTTATAAATATTGTTGAGCAAATCCTAAAAAAATTACTCTAGATAATTGAATTGCTCATTCCTATAAATCATATGATAGGTGATGTTCGTGACCCCTTTTAATATTTGCTTCATAGACTTGGTAATCTAACATAATATGCTTTTAATGTAATCCACAAGGATGTGCACTGGTTCATCTAGAATTTTGTCAATTGGAATCCTTATATTAATCTGAACATACAAATCTTAGAATTCTTACAAAATTAGGAGTGTTTTTGTCTTGTATTGAGACAAGGAGTCTCATCACACAAGCATGCCAAAAATCTTGGGCCATGACTTCTATGTTGATGAAAATGGTGATGTCTAGGCTAAGGTAGATATTACCTTCATTATGTCAGTTGAGAAATACTTTTATTATCTCCCCCAAATCACCAAAGCTTATCATGTAAAGTAGTTGTTATACATCTATATTCTAGAAATGATGGGAAGTTGTGAGGGTGAGAGGTTTCACAACATTGGTCGGGTCTGGGTAAAACAAATTATGTTCTTCTTGTCAAAGGAATTTGAATAGCTTTGGATGATTAAAATTTATCTCTTTGAGAGCCATGTCGATGCCTATTACTTTTTTATGTGCCTCTGTCAAACCCTTGATGAGATGTAAAGTATTTATGTCTATTGAAGAGATGAAATTACAATGCTATCTACTCTCTGCACAAGAAAACTAGCTTAGCTCTTTTGAAATTGAAAATCATGAAAAAAATGCATAAGGATAAAATGTCAACTTGGTTCTCTAACTTAGCCTTTTATAGAATTCTCACCTATTATATTCCACATAAATTTCATGTTGAGTTGTCTATTTGACATGAATGCAATGTTGATGTGCAAAATCTGATCCAATCTAGCAATTAAGGTAGTTAGTCATTAACACATGTGTGGAGATATATTATTATGCTCTTTGTTTTCCATATGGGGGTACAAGCAGATGATGTTGATGGGCCACTAATTTATTGAAGATCAAGTCAATCAAACATTGGATTTGGCAGTTACTTTTGGTGGATGACCATCATACAGTGGAGATCTTATTGATGTGACTTATCTGTACCTTTCACAGACTTAATTTATTTCATTTACTATTGTTGACATCTACAATGGTGCACATGGATTTTTCTATGCATAGTTGGTGCAATCTATACTTGGTATCTTGGTTATTGAATGGTATATAAGAGATCATATACAAACACACACAAATAGAAAAATAAACACACAAAAAACATGCAAAAATGAGAAACCCTAATCTACTTAGTGCTACTCAGCACCCACTCAATAGAATGAGATCAATTTAACTATTGGTAGTAGGGCTTAACCCTGTAACCATTCACCCACCCTAGTAAAATGGTTCCTTGAATATCTATTAAAACCATGGTTCCTTTCTATAATAGTTTATGTATAATAAAAGTTCCTTTCCATTGAATATTTAACTTACCTATAAATGCTCTGAAATGACTATCATATAATAAGATTAGTTGATCTTTATGAAATTTTTTATGGTGCAAATTATTATCATGTCATGATTTATAGTTCTACTTGAGAACTTCCTACATCCACATTTATTTGCATCTATACTCATCATCCTATTTAGTTTTAGAAGTGTATTGGTTAGAGACTCATGATACCCTAGTCTTATGACCATGGCAATGCGTATACTAGATACTAAGTATTCCATTGACAAAACTGTTTCAACACCATACACCAATTGGAATGGTGTAAAACATGTGACTCTCTTATAGTGTGTGTGATAAGCCTACATAATAATAGGAATGTGACCTTCCCAGTCACCCCTCTTGACATTGTAAATCTTTGTCAACATTTTTCCCAACACTTTGTTAGAAGCTTCATCTTGGCCATTGGCTTGTGGATGGTATGCAATGATTTTATGATTAGAAATCATAAATTCCTTAGGAAGAGACTTGATGGTGTTATTTAGGCAGTGTGTGCCTTGATTAATGATGAGTTTTATAGGGCATCTAAACCTTATAATAATTTTTTCATAGATAAACTTTGCTACATATTTCACACCATTATTAGGTGTCATAGTAGCTTCAACCCACTTGGTAAAATAGTTGGTTGCAATAATAATATACCTTACTTTACTGTATTCACTTGATGGATTGATAGGTTAAATAAAGTCAATGTCCCATTATTCAAAGTTTTCTCAACTAACAGAGGTTGCAAAGGCATGTCATACATTGGAAGACATCATAGTACTGCACTACTCTATGTGCATCCTAGAAAACATTTGGCCACCATAACCTAATATTTAATAGCTTTTTGGTAGTAGCTTCTCTGGAAAAATGTCCTCTTATGACTCCTTGATGTGCTTCTTATAGGATTTCAGGTCAATCATGTTCTAGAACAACTCTATGTAGTACTTCATCCTTCCCCAAGTGATACAAAATTTCATTGATGATGGTGTATAGTAAGGCTCTAGTGACAAATTGATTTTTATCTCTTTATTGATAGTGCATAGGGAATACTCCTTGTTCAAGGAAGTTTTCAATTACTTCAAAATTTTTAGGAATCATTTAAACATGAAAGAGATGAGCATCAAGAGAGTCTTCCTATAATTCTTTTGGTTCTTTGCCATTGGGAATATGACTGAGATGATCTGGCCCCACATTCTCTTTTCTTGGTTTGACATTAATGCAAAATTAGAACTCCTAAAATAACATCAACCACTAAGAGATGCATCCTTATAAGATTAGTTTGTTGATAATTTAACATAGAGCTTGATGATTAGTGATGACTTTGAATGGTGTCAAAAGCAAATGGTGTCAAAAATTTTGTAGTGCCAACACTATAGCCAATGCTTCTTGCTCAATTTTGTATTTATTCTCTATATCAGAAAGGTTATGACTGGTAAAATGAATGGGATGGTTGAGTTCACCATCTCTTAAATGCATAAGCACAACACTAACTATGATACTCAAATCATCAATGTGCACATGAAAGGGCTTACTCTAGTCTAGAAAGATGAGGGGGGCTGAGTTGTTTTCAACCAAAGGAGAATGATGCAAAAAAAGGCCAATCTTCTAGAGGCCATAAATTTTAACCCATAGCTATGTTTGAGCTCTTCCACATGCCAAAATGACCATCTCAAAAATGTTGATTCTATCCTAAGCCACCCTCCTCTTAGAACTAATTTTGATATTTTTTGGATGCCATACGTGATCATCTGAGGGTCCAAAATTAACATTTAATTATTGTTTTGGGATTTTTATAGTTTTATAAATTATATATTTTTAGGACTAGATGTTAACTTTAGTTGAATTTCTCCTGTAGGCTAATATTAGTATTTAGAATATTTCAAAAGATTTTTAGAGCTGCACATGCTTACATGTAAAACTTACTATAAATAACAACTACTAAAAATAGACTTTTTTTAGATTTTAGTTTTTTCAAATTTTTGCATGTCAACTCAAATTCTAAGTTGAGGCTTATTTAAGCATGGTTTGAGTTTGAAATTATTTCAAGTCATTAAATATGAATCAATTTTGAGTTATTTTTTCAAATCTTGGCCTATTGGTAATTTTATTGTCTTGATCATTTCAGTTTCATTACTCATTGACTCAAATTATGGGTTTATAATGTATAAAAATATTGTATTCTCCTTTTTGCCTTCCAAGACTATATACAAGAAAATTACCCCTTTGATCAAGTGTACCTCAATGTACTTACCATCTATTTGACTTCCATCTTGGCTTCATAAGCTCAAAAGTATGTTAGCTTTGAAACATGTCCTTGAAAAATTTTATTTCAATGTGACATACAAAATACACCTTCAAAGACTTCTAGTATGTAGGTTAACTTATATGACATGTTTATAATGCATTTGATGATCTTAGAGGCTAATTACCTTTTGAAACATTTCACAAATATACTACAAAAGATGACCCTATATATACCACTAGACCTCATGTCAAGACTCAAAATGACTTTTACATACCCTACATCTTGATAAAACACCCCCCCCCCCCCCCACTACCCATAACAAGTAGTTAAGAAAAGAAAAAATATAATGAGAATAAGAAACCTTAATCTTTCCAAATACCTTAATATCTGCTAAAATACCTTAACTCCATCAAACAAGATATAGGCCAATTTTTAGGATTCAAAAGACACTGTTGGCCAATTTTGGCCTACATATAGAAATTTTCCTAGATGGATCATTTTCTAGAGGTTTTGGTATGGAATGATCAGCTGAGCAGAGTCCCTGATTGAGTAAGTGATCGAATGGCTTGGAAGTAGGTCTAGGATTGCAAGGTGAAAAGGATCAATAGGTTCTCATGGTGATCATGAACTTCATGGACATAAAGTAGGTTTCACAGGTCTCAAAAACTCATTTTGAGCCTTGAAAGTTCAAGTTCAAGTTCAAGCCTAGAATAGTCAGACCATCTAAAAACATTATGTAGGGACAAACATATTAGTCTTGTTACACATTTGATAGATGCACTTAAAAACTCAACCAAGGTCAAATAGTTACATGGACATGATTTTTTTTTGCCTTGAACATTCTCTACAAATTTTATGTCTTGATGATTTTTCTATCTCAAGATCTAATTCCTCAAAGTTGAACAGGCAGAATAAAACATGCGTAGGAACATCAAGTTAAAGCTACAACAACAAACCTTTTAGATTTAAAAAATACTTAAAAAGTAATATTTACACATAGACATTAATTTTAATCCTCATGAAATTGTCATTTGATTCAAATGTTCTCGAAGATCAATGGTTTGCATTCAATCAGATCAAAAGATCCAATAACGTGTGACAATTGATAAATCCAGTGGGTCCAAGTTGATCTACGGTGTGAATTTAATCATGTGATCAAAGATCAATAGTGAGTGGTAGGTCAAAAGGTTAGTGCATCCTAAAAATAAATGCATAGGTGATAAGTGGATTAAATACATTAAACTGGAAGAATATCTATGGCTCACATTAATTCATATAGAGAAATATCAATGGTGCAAGCAAAGTCAAAGAGTCAAAAGTGTTTGGAGAAGATCAATGGTTGGCATTCGATTCGATTACAAGATCCAATAATGTATGACCAAATAGATCCAATGGTGTGAGAGGAAGTAGATCGATGACCAAAATCAAAATTTTAAAGCTAAGGGACTTTAATGGAGGACAAATGCGACCAAAAGTTGAATCAGGGCAAATATTTCAAAGGAGACTATTAAAGCTCAGTCGAGACCTTTTTTGGAGGATCTAGAGCATGTAGACTCAATTTTTTTGTGATTTCAACATCACTTATAATAATTCCTTGGATTCCACAAGTTTTAGAGGCATAAAAGGTCTATTTAGACCATAATAGGTATATTTATACCTAATATGGTTTAGGAAAGAAGCTCTGCAATCTGTAAGCTATTCATTGACATATTAACTATAAGAAAACCAATAAATGAGATTGGTTTTCAATCTATAGTAAATCTATATTTAGGATGGAGTATGTGTAGGTATAAATAATATATGGAAGAGTGTCTTAGCTTCCATAATAGTTATAGCCTTGATAAACAAGTACTTGTAGGCACTCAAAGTAGACATGGCATGGCTATATCTGGGTTCAAGGTATGAAGACTTTGTCCTTATAGTAAAATCAAGTGGAGATGGCGTAGAAGATCAAAGCAAAGGGATTTAGGTATTGGAGAGTATAGTAGATCATTTATTTATTTATTGTCAAAGACTTTTAATCCTAACTGGATCAAAGATGGTGTAAAAATCAAGAAGGGTGGTAGCTCATTTAATGATCTTGGATGGCATGATCCCCCCTCTCTCTCCCTTTTCTCCTGTATCTCTTATTCTTTTCCATTTTGTAAACTCTCTCTCAATTTTGATAAGAAATTATCTCTTAATTATAGAAGAGTAGAGACTCTCATTTGATAAGGCTATACCCTATCAAAATTTGTATGAAAGACCTCTTGAAGCAATAAAGACTTTATTTACCTATCTCTCCCCTATGAATTGTGTGTAGGGAAGCTTATGCATGATGGCATTGTGAATGAGAATCTTCCTTGCCCATTTTCCTTTCTTGATCATTTCTAGGTGTCTTTAAGTTAGTTACAGGTCTAAGTTAGTGTTTTTTCTATCATTGATGCAAGCTCTCAGTGATTCTTATAACTCCTCTTTGTCTTCATTCATTTCTTTCTAAACCTAATTTATGAAACACTTATGAAACTAGATAGGTTTTGTGAGATTGTTTGAGCTAGCATTGTCTTATGCTTCCTTAGTGTTTACTTCATGCTTATGTGAGTTCTCATTTTTATTTTATGCATCACCTAGTTAACTTTTTTGGGATCCATTTCCCCTTTTCTAAACATTTTCTTAGTGCAAACATTAGTATTAGTGATCCATCAAAAGGAAGCCAGCCTTCTCTAGAGGTCCAACCCCACCATAGGTGACCCACAACTTGGGGTTGTTCCCATAGTGTAGCTCAATTAGAGAGATCTTGAATAACCCTCTCCAAGGGTGTGCATTGATACTACAGTAGTTTTTGGCATGCTCGGTGGGACAAAATTCAAATAAGATTGGTCAAAGTTTGATGTTGGTTTGATCAATTTATAGTAGTTATAGATTCCAAGCAACAACATATGGTGACTCCAAAAGAAGATCCAACTTTTTAGTAGTAGAGCAGTGACTACATCTCATGCCAAAGGTGACTACAAGGTTAGATTCTATAGGTATTCCCTTTGAATTTGTTGAATTACGTTTGAACACAATAAAAATATTAAGATTTGTTAATACACACCCATATAAAGGCAAATTTATTCCTAATCCAACTTCAAGGCCTACCCCTATAAGAACATATTTTTTAAACCCTTTCATTGCCATGGAAACCTTTAAAACCCTTCCCTTTATGGATTTTAATGGCCAAAGTCCTCTAGACCTCCCTCAATATGATCCTATTCCAGTAGCAAATCTTAAAAGTGTCCTTTATTTTAATAGAGACCAAGCTACAACCCCTTCTGATCACCTCATGGATGTAGATATTTTTTGTAACATTCATAATGTTAATGAGGAAAATGTAGCAATTAGGTTATTAGCCATCTCTTTCAAAGGTAAAGACTTAGATTGGTAAATAAGCCTTGTTAATTTTATTACATCATGGGACTAATTAGGGGATGCATTGTGTAAAATATTTGAGGATAAAAGTGACCATCTATCACTTATAAAATAGTTAATCAAAATTAAAAGAGCCCCTCATGAAGTCATGCAAGACTTCAACACAAGGTTCTAAAATACTTGCGACAGGATCCCAATCTCTATTGGGCCTACACCTAACATTGGCTTTCTTTACTATTTTAAGGTTATAAATAGTGAAATTATAGTAATGATCCAGTCCATTAGAGGAAACACATTTCCAAATACATATGAGGTGGCAATCATAGTAGAAAATTATTTGTGTAGGCTGGCAAGCTTACACCTGGACCACTAATACCTTTATTCCCTAAGATCAAACCACCCCATGTTTCTATTCCTCCCCTTTTTGTCATTCATCTTATGCCTATAATTTATTCTATAACCTCACCTAATAAATAAAAGTCTTCCACTAGTAAATCTAGTGATTCTCAAGAACAAAAAAAATTTCAAGAGCTTAAGAGCATGTTCCAGTCCTTGGGAAATGAATTAGTGAATGTTAAGAGGTAGAAAGTTTTCAATAGGCCTTATCAAGATTCATATCAACCTTAGAAACTATTTTATCAAGAAAATAGACCACCCTACAAAGGAATATTCCAAGGCCAAGTCCAAGGTCAAAGCCAAGGACAAGGGTAGCCTAACTATGTTAGGCAAAACATCTAAAATTCAAATGTTGAAAGCACTTCCAACACTTTGGTCCCCATACAAAATAATGCCTCCTACCATTAATCCTAGAAGCTGAGGGTACCATGATTTGGAATTATTCTTTTGGGAAATCTATTATTCCAACCACTGATTTCACTCAAGCTTTTAATGAGCTTAATGGTAGTTCACACATCTTTAGGCTCACTCAAGCATTAGGCTACTCATTATGGGTACAATCAAGCTCTTATGGCTCAGACCACAGAGGTGTCGATGATGACAAAACTAGAAGATCCTTAATAAGGTCAAATCCCTAATCAAGGACCAAGCTATTTGGGCACTACAATGGTGAATTATGAGAAATAATATTATTATGCACTTAATTAATAGGCTAGTTCTATCTAGGCATACATTCTAGTGGCATCAAATATAAGTTTAAAAAAAAGGAATATGGATGGTAACCAGGAAGTAGTCAAGGAGCCTCCTACCATTAATCCTTTAATATCAAATCCAAATGGACCTATTGTTATTCTAAATGTTATAATAGCTCCAAGGAATCAAAATTAGGGGAATGCCTTTGTACCTAAAAACTCACAAATTCAAGGTGCACTTGTGGCAATCTAGTTATGCAAAATTGTGCAACTTTCTCCCAAAGCATAACCAAAAGTTGGTAGTTCACCCATCAACGTTGTGGAACAAATGAAAAATTATAGTGTGAGTGTGCCAATGTGGGATATGCTCTCTATGCCTAGTTAGGTAAATATCCTCCAGGAAGGTTTGATAAGAATAAATGTTTCTAAGAAACCACCAATCAAGGAGAATGTGGTTCTCACCAATATAACTAAAGGACCAAATGAAGGGCAATCAAGTAAGATGGTCAAACCTCCCCCTTCTATATTTTAGTGACCATTGGTAATTATTTAATGCACAATTACTTGGTATAAAGTGGGGATATCACCTCAATAATACTAAAATTTTTAGTTGATTAGCTTGGTCTGAAATATGAGCCCAAGTCTAAAGGAGTTCTAGAACTTGATGGTTATTCTACCAAGCCATATGGCATAATCAAAGATCTCAACTTGACCATGCATGCTTGTCCTAGTGTCTCAGTGGTTCAAGATGTGTTAATCCTAGATTTACCTCTTTTTTTTCCCTATGCCTATCCAAGGAATTCACTACAAATATTGGAGGTTATCTTGTAGTAGATATGGTCTTAACTTGACCTTGCATGCTTTTTCTAGTGTCTCAGTGATTCAAGATGTGTTACATGGCATTCAAAAAAAGATATGGAACCAAAGTATCAATTAAAGCTAAACCCATTGTAAAATTCCACATAGATCCGTATGGGCCAAACAACATAAACATAAATTACACCATCACTGATGAAGATGAATTTATAGTTGGTCAAGAACTAAACACTCACCCTGAGGAGATACTAGACATGCTCTTAGATGAACTGTGGAATGATAGTCATTTAGTTGATCCCTTACAAGGAGTTGAAGAGAGGTATATTGGTGTTTATTGATTAAATGAAGAGAATTAGTCCATGCCATCATTCATTGGACCTCAAGAAGATCTTGGTGGCTTATGGAAATTGTTCTTTGATGGTTTAAGGAGAAAACATGGAGTGGGTACAGGTGTAATTCTAATATCCACCTCCAATGACAAATATTTCTCTTTTTATAGATTCTAATTTAGTTTCTCTTTTAATGCAGTAGAATATGAGGGTCTTATCCATGGCCTCAAATGGGATAGTAAGAGAGGGATCAAATAATTACAAGTTTATGGGGATAGTAAATTGATAATGTACTAGGTTAGAGGCCAAAATATCACCAAGAATCCCTTGATGAAGTCTTACAAACATAGAGTGTGGGACCTAATTAAGGATTTTTAGGCCTTTAACATCTAATAAATACCAAAGAACCATAATTAGTATGATGATAGATTGGATATTGTGGGAGCTCAATTTGATATCCCAAATGAGTTAAAAAATACCAAGGTGCAACCACATGTCAAAGTGGTGGTAAGACCATCAGTGCCAAATAATGAAACTCATTGGCAGGTCTTTGAGAATGATAAGCAAATTGCCTATTTCTTGTAATAAGAAGTAGAGTTCTCCTCCATAAACTAGGAAACATTTAAACATCAGTATGACAAGAAAAATTTTCAGTTGAGATCTAACAAGCTTCTTAAAGGGCTTGTCACCCTTGGAGGTATTTTCCATGAGGGAGATAATATGAGAAAAGATAAGGAAGTAATGTCAACAAGTGAAAAGAACTATGAAAGAGTCCTTATATTCAAGGAAATTTTCCTCAATCTTGGGAAGGTAAGCACTAAAGCTGAGAGGCATAATTTCATAGAACTTTGAAAATAATATGTAGACATATTTGATTGGGAATATAGTAACTTGAGAGACTTTGATCCCAAGCTGGCCTAACACAGTATATAACTAGAGGTTAATTCCAAGACTATCAGGTATAAGTAGAGACTTATAAGCCCCAAAATTAAAGAGCTTAGAGGAAAGAATTGACCAAAATAATTGAATCCAAGATCATATTTCCCATTAATCACTCCTCATAGGTAGCCAATTTGGTACCTATGAGGAAGAAGAGTAGGGAAATCATATTATGTGTTGAATTCAGGGATCTGAATAGGGTCTCTTTGAAAGATCACTACCCCTTACCATCCATGGAGCAACTCCTTTAGATAGTTATTGTTTCAATTTTTTTCCCTTTTGAATGGGTATTCAGGTTAAAACCAAGTGCTGATAAGAGAAGAAGATCAGTATAAGACTACCTTCACCACAAAGTGGGGCACATATGCTTACCAAAAGATGTCTTTTAGATTGTCAAATATTGGGGCCACTTTCCAAAGAGCCATGGACATAGATTTCCAAGCATTGTTGAATCAAATGGTATTTGTTTATTTGGATGGCATCATAGTTTTCTCCAAGAAACCTAGTGAACACTTAGATCATTTAAGGTTTATCTTCCAAAGATGTCGAGAGTATGGGATCTATTGCAATCCTAAGAAATGTGTGTTTGTTATTCATGAAGGCAAAATTTTGGGTCACATTATTTCAAATAAAGTATAATACATTGACCATGATATAATAAGTGTCATCCTGGCCTTATCTTTACCCAAGCACAAGAATGGAATCCAGAGCTTCCTTGGGAAAATAAAATTTGTGAGAAGGTTTATACCTAGTTTTGCAAACTTGGTCAAACCCATTACCACCATGATGAAGAAGAGCCAAGTGTTTACTTGGTCAATTGAAGGTAAAGAAACATTTGAGGCCATCAATAAAGACATTTCCCAAGCACCCTTACTCATAAATCTTGATTTCTCAAAGGATTTCATAGTGTACACCTTTTCCAATGTTGACAACATATCAGTAATGTTGATGTAGAATAATGGTGAAGGACTTGAGCAACCAATTGTCTTTTTTAGTCAAGGATTAGAGGGATATGAGATGACATACACTTTTATATAAAATTAGGTTATTTCATCTTTGAGAAACCTCAAAAAATTTAGGCCAATGCTTTCCAACAACAAGATTCATCTTATGGTATCTCATCCTAGGGTAAGGAACTTTCTCCTCAATAAAAATTTGAATGAGAAAAGAGTAGGATAGATTACCAAAGTCATGCAGTATGATGTGGAGATTAAAGTCACTAAGTTGATAAGAGGCAAAGGATTGTTTGAGAACATGATGGATGAACTTTAAGGAGACAAAGAAGTTATTTTGGTGACACAAGACAACTCACGAATAGATGCACCTCCACTTCATAAAAGTTGGCTCTAAGACATGACATATTTCTTGATGATAGGAAAATGCCCTCAAGATTTGGATAGAGTAAAAATAAGGTATTTTAGGATTTATTCCATACCTTATGCATTATTTGATGGTGTTATTTTTATAAGGGACTTCAATAGAGTACTCCTTAGGTGCATAAATGATGATCAAGTGATAAAGCTCTTGGAGTAGTTTCATGATGGACCTGCAAGAGGTCATTTTTCTCCAAGAAAAATAATAACAAAGGTAATGAGAGATAGTTATTATTGGCCCAACCTCTTCAAGGAAGCCTATGCATGGGTTAGGAAATGTCATAAATGTGCTTTATTTTCAAGAAAATAAAGATTAGTATCTCTTCCCCTCAACCCAATCTAGGTGGATGAACCCTTTATGTAATGGGGTTTGGACTTCATAGGAATGATCATTCCACCTTCAAGTGTAGGGTATAAATGGGTGCTCACTAGAACTAAATACTCCACCGGGTGGGTGGAAGCAATTACCTTGAAAAAAGCTAATGAGATAGAAGTATTAGAATTCTATGACAACAGAGTAACCAAGTTTGGTGTCCCAGCTACTATAATTTTAGTAAAGAATTAACATTTATTAGTATGAATACAAGTGAATGGGCATTCAAGCTGGGCATCTACCTCAACATATCCTCCAATTAATACCCCCAAGGTAATGGACTGGTAGATTTCACAAACAAGAACTTGCTAAGGATTATCAAGAGAAATATGGAGGAAAATTAGTGAACATGATATACAAAACTAAAGACAACCCTATGGGCTGATAAAGCGACTCCCAGATCTATCATTGGAAATTCTCCATATGTCCTTGTATATGGAAGGGAAGCCAAATTTACTATTTCTCTTGAATTTCCTACCTTAAAGTTAGCCTATCATCTTGAGTTGATGGAGAGTAAACATATGAACATGAGGATGATAGAGCTCATGGAACTTGAAGGAACTAGGGACCTTACAATGAAGACATTAGAGTCACATCAAGCTCAGGTCAAGAAAGCCTTTGATAAGGTTTCCACAACAAGGGACTTCAAAGAAGGGGACTTAGTCCTTAGGTGGGACTCAAATAAGTCGAAGCCAAGAAACCACACCAAGTTTGATAGCTTGTGGAGTAGTCTTTATTTGATCCATGGATGCAAAAAATATAATGCATTTCAACTTGCATAGCTAGATGGAGAGGTATTACCCATCCCCATCAATGACATTCATTTAAAACCTTGCTATTATAAGAGTTTGTAGATGTTGTATAATATTGTAACATATTAGAGTTGTTTTTTATGCTTTCCTCTAAGTGCCTTATGCACATTTCCTTTTTGTTCTATGTTTCCCTTAAATAAGTGCCTTGGGAATTTTTTTTGTTTTATTTCTTTTGGTCATTACTGGTTCAAGGGGAGGTTTTTTGGAAAAGGGATAACCTTGTGTTAGTTTCATGATAGTTGAGAGAAAAGACTATGACTCCAGATGCCTAATGGACCAATTTAATGCCACTAACCTTTACATAGAAGGTATGTAACCACAATATGTCACCATAAATGTTGGCCAATTTTGGCTTACATATGGAAAATTGTCTAGATGGATCATTTTCTAGAAGTCTTGGTATGGAGTGATCAACTAAGCAGAGTTCTTGATTGATTAAGTGATTAAATGGATTGAAAGTAGGTCTAGGATTTCAAGATGAAAAATATCATCATGTTATCATGGTGATCATGACCCTCATGGACATTAAGTAGGTTTTATAGGTCTCAAAAACTCATTTTGAGCCTTGAAAGTTCAAGCTCAAGCCTAAAATAGCCAAACTATCTCAAAATGTCATGTAGAGATAAATAAATCAGTCTAGTTACACATTTGATAGATGTAATTGAAAATTTAACAAGGTCAAAGAGTTGCATATACATGGTGTTTTTTGTGCCTTGAACATTCTCTACAAGTTTCATGTCTTGATGAGTTGTCTATCTCAAGATCTAAGTCCTCAAAGTTGAACAAGTAGAATGAAACATGCAAGGGGATGTAAGGTTAAAGCTACAATAATTAACTCTTTAGATTTAAAAAATCCTTAACAAGTAAGACATGTATGTAGATGTCAATTTTAAGCCTTATGAAATGGTTGTTTGAATCAAATGTTTTCAAAGATCAATAGTCTACATTCAATCAGATCAAAATGTCTAACAACATGTGGCTACTGACAAAGCCAGTGGGTCTAAGTTGATCTATGGTGTGTGTTTAATCATGAGATTGAAGAATAATGATGAGAAGTGGGTCAAAAGGCTAGTAGATCCTAAAATCAAATATGTGGGTTATAAGTGACTTAATCATGTTAAATTGAAAGAATATTATTGGCTCACATTCATTCATATAGAGGAAGATCAATGGTGTGAGCAAGGTCAAAGATTCAAAAGTGCCTGGAGTAAATCAATAGTCAGTGTTTGATCAAATCAAAATATCCAATGATGAATGAGAAAGAAGATCCAATGGTGCATGAGGAAGTATATCGATGACCAAAATCAAAATTTGAAAGCTAAGGGACTTTAATGGAGAGAAAATACAACCAAAGGTCAAACCAAGGAAAATATTTCAAAGGATGTCATTGAATCTCAGTTGAGACTTTTGTTGGAGGATTTAGAGCATATAGACTTAGTTTTATTATGTTTTCAAAGTTTCATACAATAAGTCTTTGTCTTTCACAAGTTTTAGAGGTATAATAGGTCTATTTAGACCTAATATGGTTCAAGAAATAAGCTATGTAGTTTGTAAGCTATTCATGGACATATTTTTTGGGTGAATATTTTGTCAACCAGCTAACTGGTGAGTAAAATAGGTCTCTTCAACCACAGCATAGTAAGATTGGTCAGCCAGATGTGCAGGTTTACAACATCAACAGGGGACAAATCTCTCCTCTCATCAAGGGGAGGTTCCCTATGAATATGCAGGAGCTATATAGTATATATATATATGCAAAAAATAACACTCAAGGGTAGGATACACCATCCATCTCTCTTCTTTCAGAGATTATGTTCACAAACAAAGGAGAAAATCCTGGTGAAAACACTGAAGGCACTTCTCTTCTTTCATAAGTGTTCTTGTAGGGAACAACAAGAGTTCTTTCAAGTAGTGACAAGTAACTAGTAACAGAGTACAGAGTAACTAGCAATCTAAGATGTAGCACAAAGTCTCTACCTTGACTACCCAAGAGTGAATTATGAAGAACAATGGGGGCATAAAGTCGTCCCAAGGACCTTTACATAGAAATAGAAAGAAAACACACTAAAGGCAACTGTGGGGGCACAAAGTCTCTCCACATTTGGCTTCAAGACACCTTCCTGATTACTTTCACTAATTCTGCTTACCAAATTAAATAAACAAGAACACATTCAGAAGACAGACATAAGAATACTATCCTAAAATGATACAGGCTATAATAGCACAAAGTCTGTATACAACTTGTTTTCTCATTCTGATAAAATGATATGAACAATAATCTGAGCTCAAAGTCTCAGTATTTACCTTTAAATTTGGGCAAAGTTTTGCTTCTATAAATGGGAAGATCTCCCTTAAAACTAAAAAAGAGATTACATATATAGTAGCCAAGAAGGGTCTAGCACTTTGTGCCATGGAATGGCCCATGCTGCATTCAATGCCTTGAATACATTTTCAATTTTGTCAAAGAGGGCCATGCTAGAATAGGGAAGCTACCTTAACTATGGTCTACTAATTCATCTAATATGTCTCTTCCTTAACATGGATTATCTGGTCCTTTTCCTGGTGTCTACACAGCTGTCCCTTTGCTTTTACTTCATGGAAGAAAAATACGCCGCATCCTTGATTTGGCGTGCCCAAAAGTCTGCTTGATCCACTATTTCACCTACTAGAAATAACTCCCTTAAAGATATTTTGGCCTTTCCCTTTTACATTTTGTCTCTTCCTAGTGATCTGAGATCTAAGGCTATCTTCTCACTTTCTATTGGCTCCTTACGCTCTTCCATCAACAATTCTTCCCTTTGGCATTAAAGGTCTTTGAATGCATTCGGGTCCGTCATCCTCCTTAGCAATTCCATCGTGTCTTTCCCACTTTCTTTGGCCACTTTTTGATGATCTCAGCAAGTGACATGTGGTAGTTTCCACTTTTGAGAGTCCTGTAGAAGATGACATGTGGCAACTTCCACCGAGCTCTTAGAAACACTGTAGAAACATTCGAGACTCATTTTAGATTCATGTGGGTGATACACTTGTCGTGCTCTGCTTAACCTTAGTAACTCACTCAGGGCCCACCACAGTCCTTACAAAACAAAAGGGAGAGACCACAAATGTTGACACTTGTCGTGCTCCATCAAGCTTTTCAAGGGACACGTGGTGTGTTTCACTACTTCTTGGAAATAAACTATAAAGTGTCTCAACAGATGACACTTGGCAGCTTTCGCTATCGAGATTTTTTATTTTGGGCATTCCTTTCCTTAGCTGCTCATTCCCTTCAATTTCTTTGGGCTTTCTTCCTGAATGAATTCCTTCAGACAAAATGTATAAATGAATTTTGCCTTGGTCATTTTCTTACAGAAAAACCTTTTTGAAGGAATTCTTTTGGCCTCCTTCACTTAGTCATTTCCATCAGACAAAAAGTCCAAAGGAATTGTTCCTTTCAGGCCTTAAACCAAATCTGAAGGAATTCTATCTTTTTTGGCTTCTCTTTGACCCTTGAACCAATGTTCACTTCCCTCCACAAGGGAACTTGGCTCTTTGGCTTTGGGGTAGCTCCTTGAACCTGCTAATTAAACCAACTGATTGAAATAACTTTGGTTAAATGGTTCATTTGGTTCATTCTTCATTATTTGGCTAAGTCTTTTTGATCTTTTGAATCAAGCGCATTGAACTAATTTGTCGTTGAACCCATTGAACCTTTGCCAAAGTGCTTAACTCATTAAACCCATTGAACCCATTAAATCAAAATGGTTCAAGGTTCAACGGTTCAATGGTTCATTCCTTACTTAAAAGCTTGCCGATGAACATTTTTGGTTGAACCAAGGCATTAAACCAATCTCGAAAATGACTAAGTGTTGGAAACTTATTATTTTGATTGAACTCACCTATAGAAGCCTTTGAACTTGTTGAACTTGCTAATTTCAAGCATGTTGAGTTTGTAGAAACATATCTACAAGGTCCATAGATTTAACCCTGTAGAGTCTATAGATTTCTGGAAAATCTTTGAAAAATTAAGAACTTGAATGCTCAAAAGTATTTTTGAAAAGGGGAGAGAGGATTTTGGTCTGTTGAACTAAAATAGTTTAGAGGTTGTCCCAAAAATGAGTGACATTTTTGGGGACAACAACTGGCTCTAGTTGGGGAACTTCCTTCAGATGAAAACTTGGAGCAGCTGAGGGGAGTAGAAACCAAAATCTTCAGTGCCTTGAAGTATGCCATTGGGCTATGGAGTCATGCTACCCAAAAATAAAGGCTCCAAAAAATGAAAATAAACAACACACAAAAGAAACAAAGGCTATACAAATATACATATGTGCAGGTGAACTTATCTAATACTTCAAGAATTGAAGTGATTCAGACACTGCCCATTCTGAGATAATGAAAATGACGTTTCGTCCTGATAAACCAATAGGAAACCATTTTATCCCCAAAATCAGTGATAAGTGAATGGAACTCTCCACCAGCAATCACATTTCTTGTGCACTCCTTTTGGTTCTCTCTTCTTGTGCCATGGCAAGATGCGGTCTCTAATCCAAAAACCATAAATCTTTGCTCTCTTAGTGAAGAGTTCCTCTTCTTGACTTTAGCACGCAGCAGTATGGTCCACTACCATAGTTTTTTGTTCAACTAGTTCATTCTAGCACTTGTTTTGATTTTCCACATCAAACTCCTGATAAAACATTTGTTTAACATCTCCTTTAGTGTGAAGGAGTTTGACACCTTGGTCTTGAGCAACCTTCAACCCGAGTAACAAAGATTCATACTCGATAGTGTCATTGGTGTTGCTAAACTATGACTCATGTGAAGGAGGAAGAATATCCCCTTGAGGAGATATCAAAACCATCCCAGCTCCAATGCCAATAGAGGAATTGGTACCATCAAATTCCCAAATCCAAACATCATCAAAAACTGATCTTCTATCAGATTTTTATTCATTAGAGAGGGAAGATCCTTTTTCATTTATATTGTGCCCTACCGATTCTTTTGATATTTTGTTTGAATTAATATTTGGATTGCCACCTACATGAATTTCATCTACTGAAACATGAACATCCTCAGTAGATAAAAAATAATTACCCCTGCCTGAAGACTCAAATAGAATTTGAGCTTCAGGTGCTGATGTTTGAGTGACAACATATTTTGCCTCCTTTTCAGGAAGTAGCATCTGCATGATGCCTTTGACAGGGATCCTTGCCTCAGACAGGTCCATGCTTAGTTCTCCTCCCACATCCTTGTAGAAATTTCACCCAAGCAGAATGCCATGGGATGCTGGGACGTCGGCCACCATGACTGTCATCTTGATCTCTTGTCTAGGAATGCCACAAATGCAAATTGGGCATCCTTGATTTATCCCAGTAGTGGAACTTGCTTGTTCTTCATGGAAAATCATCTAGAAAATGTTTTAGTCAGTCTAAGACCAAGAGATTCTACCACTTTGGCAAGCATGACGTTGTCAGATACACTAGAATTAATGATGCAGTTGCTTTGCTTGTGACCGTTTATCAACAGGGAAACATAGAAAGGCTCTATTTTTCTAGGGGAAATAGGAGGAGTGATGACAAGATTATTTGGGATGGGAATGTTCCTTGGGGGATCATGAGTTACCTTTCTAATCTCTTATCCTATAGGGATGGTTGTATTCTTCACACACTCCACCAACCTGTCCAACTGCTCAGGGTTGGCTTGTAGGAATTCAAATTTAGTCATTTGAATTTTGGTTTTCTTGACATGGTCAATTATGTCAAATGACTGAAATGGACTAGGAAGAGAGGATGGGAGTTCATCATTTTGGTTTTTAGGGGGGGAGGACTAGTCTGTCAATTTGAAATAGAAGGTGTAGGGATGTTTGATGTACGTACCTTCTTATAAATCACCGGGTCCTTTGATTGGAAGGGCAGAGTGGTCCCACATTTAGCAATTGAAATTGTTGGTTGAGGTTGCTCCTCTATCTTTTCTTTATCAGCTTGTTGGGCTGAATGGTTCTTGGATTGGGTGAACATTACATATGATCCCTCGATTACTTCACCTTTACTTTTGGGTTCATCCTGATAATTTAAGAAACCAATGTGGGAGTCGCCAGATGACTCTTCTTGACCCTCCATGAAGAGATCAATGTCATTTTCTTGATCAAACTCAGGTTGGAAATAGAAATCATGTTCAGTTTCTAGATATCCAACTGCTGAGTTGGTTGGAGGTGCTTCAAGGGCAAAGTTCCTCTATGGGGGAGGAAGATGATTTGGCTACCCTTGATTCCTGGCAGCATTGCCTTGATATGACTAGTTTTGAAATGTCCTCCTTGGCATGTCCTGATTAGGAGGAGCAAACATACCTTGGCCCACTTGTATTTTCAAGGCTAGTAGTTCATTCACCAACTTTTGCACCATTTGATCAGTGGTGCTTGTAGATGAATTCTCAAAAGATGAATAATATTTGCCTCTGTTAAGATCTCTTCTTATCTTCCCTTCCAAGATGAGATCATCTTCTACCTCAGTAGCCAGGTCTTAAGTAGAAGTAAGGTCTATATGTGTAGCTTGTCTCAGCAAAAAACTCACTTCAAGTAGCTGTGAGTTGATGAAGAAACACTTGAGATTCTCAAGTGTCGACTAGGCGATCATGGGAATCCTATTCCTCAGCTTTTCAAACTTGGCAATGAAGTCCCTCATAGGTTCATGGGGCTCCTTCTTCATCTGTGTGATCTGGGCCAGCAGGGCATGTGCATCTTTTGTAGGCTTAAACCTAGCTTCAAATTTAACTTTAATAGTATCCTAGTTAGTCACTGATTGAGCCTGTAGATGGTAGAACCAGTCTGTAGTAGTGCCTTGTAGTGTTTCTACAAAAATCCTAACTTCCACATCTTCAAATTCCACTCCTATTATGCCATAGGCTATGCTGAAGGCTACAATGTATTCATCAGGGTGAAATCTCCCATCCCCAATGAATTTAGGGAAATTATTTCTTAAGCTGCGTGGAAGTTCATGTAGGGGTGGAGTCAAATTGAGTGGGCCAAATGAGTTACCCCAGGGGCCTTGAGCCATGATTTGATTATGTAAAATTGGGATCACAAATCTGGGTGGAGTATGGATAGGCAAAGCTCTGCTAATAGCAAAAAAAGAAGCTTTACCTTGTGTTGGTGACCTGGTATGGGTAGGAGGAAGACTCCTAGTTCGTTGAAGGTGAGGTTGTGGAGGAAACAAATCAAAATTGCTCTACTACACCAACTCAAAAATAGGGTCAATAACACCTTGAGATCTCTAGTTCTTGGTACAACGTGGAGTTACCAGATTATAGAATAAAAAATGGAAAAGAGTAGGATCTACTTTAGCTTGAAGCTTGAGACTTTAAACTGTGTGCTCTTCCCCAGCTAGCGTGAGGGTGAAGGAAGATGGTAAGGCTATAATGATAATGGGTAAGACATAGAATGGAGTCGCTAGAGTCTATAATGGATAAGGGTAGGGACTGCTTCAATTTGAAACTTGAGGCTTTAGACTGCATGTTCATCCCCAGTGGAATCACCAAAAATTATTGCGCGAGGCTGGGGGAAAAATTAACAATGGGAAAGCACTGGAGCAATTCATCCTTCCACAATAGAATATATGGATAAGGTTATAATGATAATGGGTAAGACATAGGTGATGTTTCAATCTAAAACTTGAGGTTTTAAATTACACAAAATTACTGTGTCCCCAACAGAGTCACCCAAAATTGTTGGGTGAATATTTTGTCAACCAGCTAACTTGTGAGCAAAATAGGTCTCTTCAACCACAACATAGGGAGATTGGTCAGTTAGATGTGTAGGTTTAATACATCAATAGGGGACAAATCTCTCCTCTCATCAAGGGGAGGTTCCCTATGAATATGCAGGAGCTATATACTATATATATGTAGAAAATAACACTCAGGGGTAGGATACACCATCCATCTCTCTTCTTTTAGAGATGATGTCAAAAAACAAAGGAGAAAATCTTGGTGAAAACACTGAAGGCACTTCTCTTCTTTCAAAAGTGTTCTTTCAGGGAATAGCAAGAGTTCTTTCAGGTAGTGACAAGTAACTGGTAACAGAGTATAGAGTAGCCATCAATCTAAGATGTAGTACAAAGTCTCCACCTTGACTACCTAAGAGTGAATTATGAAGAATAATGGGGGCACAAAATTGTCCCAAGGTCCTTTACACAGAAATAGAAAGAAAACACACTAAAGGCAATTGTGGGGGCACAAAGTCTCTCCACAGTTGGCTTCAAGACACCTTCTTGATTACTTTCACTAGTTCTACTTGCCAAATTAAATAAATAAGAACACATTCAGAAGATAGACATAAGAACAATCCCCTAAAATGATACAGGCTATAACAACACAAAGTCTGCAAACAACTTGCTTTCTCATTCAGATAAAAATGATATGAACAACAATCTGAGCTCAAAGTCTCAGTATCTGCCTTTCAATTTGGGTAGAGTTTTGCTTCTATAAATGGGAAGATCTCCCTTAAAACAAAAAAGAGATTACATATATAGCAGCCAAGAAAGGTCTTGCACTTTTTTCCATGAAATGGCCCATGCTGCATTCAATGCCTTGAATGCATTTTTAGTTTTGTCAAGCAGGGCCATGCTGGAATAGGGAAACTACCTTAACTATGGCATGCTAATTCATCTAATATGTCTCTTCTTTAGCATGGAATATCTGGTCTTTTTCTTGGTGTTTGCACAGTTGTCCCTTTGCCTTTACTTCATGGAAGAAAAATAGGCTGCGTCCTTGATTTGGCATGCTCAGAAGTCTGCTTGATCCACTATTTCACCTACTAGAAATAACTCTCTTGAAGATATTTTGGCCTTTCCCTTTTGAATTTTGTCTCTTCCTGGTGATTTGAGCTCTTGGGCTATCTTCTCACTTTCTATTGGCTCCTTACACTCTTCCATCAGCGGTTCTTCCCTTTGGCGTTAAAGGTCTTTGAACGCATTTAGGTCCGTCATCCTCCTTAGCAATTCCCACTTGCTTTGGCTACATTCCACTATTCTCAGTAAGTGACATGTGGCATTTTACGCTTTTGAGAGTCTTGTGGAAGATGACATGTGGCAGCTTCCATCGAGCTCCTAAAAACACTGTAGAAACATTCAGGACTCATTTTAGATTCATGAAGACGATGACACTTGTCGCGCTCCGCTTAACCTTAGCAACTCACTTGAGGCCCACCATAGTCCTTACAGAACAAAAGGGAGAGACCGTGGATGTTGAAACTTTTCGTGCTCCACCAAGCTTTTCAAGGGACACGTGGTGTGTTCCACTGCTTCTTGGAAATAAACTATAAAGTGTCCCGACAAACGACACTTAGCAGCTTTTGCTATCGGGCTTTTTTCTTTCAGGCATTCCTTTTCTTAGCTGCTCATTGCCTTCAATTTCTTTAGGCTTTCTTCCTGGGTGAATTCCTTCAGACAAAATGTCTGAAGGAATTTTGCCTTGGTCATTTTCCCGTAGAAAAACCTTTTCAAAGGAATTCTTTCAGCGTCCTTCACTTAATCATTTCCATCAGATAAAATGTCTGAAGGAATTGTTCCTTTCGGGCCTTGAACCAAATCCAAATGAATTCTATATTTTTTGGATTCTCTTTGACCCTTGAACCAATTTTCACTTCCCTCTACAAGGGCACTTGGCTCTTTGACTTTGGGGCAGCTCCTTGAACCTGCCGATTGAACTAACTTTGGTTCAATGGTTCAATGGTTCATTCGGTTCATTCTTCATTATTTGGCTAAGTATTTTTGATCTTTTAAACCAATAACATTGAACCAATTGGTCATTAAACCCATTGAACCTTTGCCAAAGTGCTTAAATCATTGAACCCGTTGAACCAAAATGGTTTAAGGCTCAACGGTTCAATGGTTCATTCTTTGCTTAGAAGCTTGCCGATAAACATTTTTGGTTGAACCAAGGCGTTGAACTAGTCCTGAAAATGACTAAGTGTTGGAAACTTTTTATTTTGATTGAAATCACCTGTAGAAGCCTTTGAACCTATTGAACCTGCTAATTTCAAGCATGTTGAGCCCATAGAAACATATATGCAGAGTTTGTAGATTTAAGCCTGCAGAGTCTGTAGATTTCTGGAAAAGCTTTGAAAAATTAAGAACTTGAATGCTCAGAAGAATTTTTGAAAAGGGGAGAGAGGATTTTGGTCTGTTTAACCAAAATAGTTCATAGGTTATCCCAAAAATGAGTGACATTTTTGGGGACAACAATATTAACTACAGGAAAACTAATAAATGAGATTGGTTTTCAATCTATAATAAATATAAATTCAAGATGGAGTAGGTGGAAGTATAAAAAATATATGAAAGAGTGTCTTATCTTCCATAATAGCTATAGCCTTGATAAATAGGTACTTATAACCAGTCAAAGTAGATATGGCATGGCTCTGTCTAGGTTCAAGGTATGAGGACTTTGTCCTTATAGTAAAAGTAAGTGGAGATGGTGGAGATGGTGTATAATATCAAAGCAAATGGATTCAAGGATTGGAGAGTATAGTGGAGCTATTATTTCTTCTCAAAGCCTTTTAGTCCTAATTGGATTAAAGATGGTGAAAAAAACAATAAAAAAAACAATAACAGTGGTAACTCATTTAATGATCTCAAATGACATGTCCCCCCCTCTCTCTCCCCTTTCTCTTATATCTCTTATTATTTTCCATTTTGTAAACTCTCTCTCACTTTTGATAAGAAATTATTTATCAATTTTGGAAGAGCAAAGACTCTCATTTGATAAGGTTAGACCCTATCAAAATGTATATGAAAGACCTTTTGAAGCAATAAAAACTTTCTTTACCTATCTCTCCCCTCTGAATTATGTGTAGCAAAGCTCGTGCATGATGACATTGTGAAGGAGAATCTTCCATGCCCATTGTATTTATTTATTGATTATTTATAGGTGTTTTCAAGTTATTTATAGGTCTAAGTTAGTGTTCTTTATGTCATTGATGCAATATATTAGTGAGTCTTAGAAATCCTCTTTACCTTCATTCATTACTTTTTGAACCTAATTTATGAAACACTTATGTAACTAGCTAATTTTTTTGATATTGTGTGAGATAGCATTGTCTTATGGTTCCTTAATGTTTACTTCATGCTTATGTGAGTTATCATTTTTATTTGGTGCATCACCTGGTTAAATTTATTAGGATCCCTTTCCCCTTTTCTAACCCTTTTATCAGTGTAAAAATTAGTATAGGTGATCCATCAAAAGTAAGTCATCATTATCCAAAGTTCCAACCCCACCATAGGTGATACATAACATGGGGTTGTTCCCACAATGTAGATCAATTGGAGAGATCTTGAAGAACCATCTCCAATGGTACAAATTGAAAGGACTAATTGAGGATATCACAAGGCATGGAAAAGACTATGAAAAAGGTATGGAAGCATGAAAAGAAAGTTTTTTTCTATAGGGGTTGACATTTTAACCTTGGTGGTCAAAATTGGTCAAGTTCCATGTGGCACATTCTCATTCACTAGGATCTCTTGAGGTCCTGACAATTTTGACACCCCTTAGGAGACTAGTAAGTCTAACATGTTCCACATAGAACTTTATCATTCACCACTCTCTCCTAGAACTCTGACAATTTCGACACCCTTAGGAGACTAGTAAGTCTGACTAGTTTTACATTATGTTTTTTCATTCATCGGGCTCTCCTAAAATATTTATGAAAAGTAACTAAGTAAAATGGTTGACCTCATAATCAATTGAAAGATTACATGCTCACCATTAAAGTTTCATGAAATTCAAAGTATGATTCTAAGATGATGTTATCCTAGGAAGGCCTAGATACTGTTAACTCTATGAAATAATACAATTAACGCAACATAGTCTAAGTATGAGGAAATTTTCATTTTATGACACAAAATGGATACATTATAGTAATATATGGAATAAAATGATCTCAATGGATACCACTCACTTATAACAAATGTCTCAAAACAATTAACAGATCAAGGTGAAACATGGGTTAAATTATTTACATAATTTGATACCAAGGGCAAGAAGGTTAGACCTCTCAAAAACATTTGAGTTGAGAAATTTTAGAGGGGTACACCTTTTTTTAGCATAAAGGGGTGTTGACCAAAAAAGTTACTAATTAGACATGTTCTATAAAATTTGTCACATTTGACATAGGACCTACATTTGAGCATCCCATGGATGGGATCATTGGTTAACATTGCATAATTTTCAAAATATCAATAAATACAAACATAATTCAAAAAAAACAAAAAACCATGACTTATGCATGACATGTTTTTCTTAATTACATGATTTATTTATGCTTTATCATATAAATTTAATTATATATCTAGTTTTATATACACATGTGTTTCATGGTATAAAAGAGTGATATGCAGGACATATAAGTCATTTCTAACATGGACACATAGATGTGGGAATTTTTTACACCCATGTGTTAGAGGTAAAATCACTGATGGGGCGGGGTGAATTAGTGATGCAAGATAATCCAAACTTCAATTGCAATCCTTTTAAATCCTTAATCAATCACTAAAAGCATACAAGTTATTCATACCAATGAACAAGAAAGATAATGCAAGATTAAGCACACAACAAATGAATAATGTGGGAAACTCTCATGAGGGATAAAACCCACTCTCAATCCTAAAAACACATGGAATACTTATCCTATAATATTATCACAAACATGAGACCTTTTAGTGAAGCACCCACTTCACAAGGAGCACCCACCCCTAAGCATGAATAAGCACCAACTTATCCTCGATGTTGAGCACCCAAACAACACCTCCGATATCAACATCTTCATAACTCTAATTACATTTCAATCTAATGGAGAAATAATTCCTAATACCTCTATTCAACCCTTCTCACTCTCTTAATACTTTACACACAAGCAATGCATCCAAAAAACCCTTTTAGATCACTCTATACTTATTTTCTCATCTTAAATATTCAACCCTACAAGAACACTATTATAACATCAAAAATATGACCTATAGGTCATGTACACAATCTTCAACCTACTCTTCACTTCAATCCATCCATGAATCACACTCACACTTCACTATCATTCATATATCAACTCTAGAAATCATCACATTTTATTTAGCTCTTTGTAGAGTATACTTGTCCATCACCTTATTGGTCAGCCATAATACTTTCCTTAACTATTAAGTCTTATATCACACTTAAAAATTGAGCAATACCACCTTCATAAGTCAACCATATCATCCATGGGTCACCCTTTATTAGCTACGCATTTCAATTAGGCCTTAGTAGCCCTTATAAGTCGCATGGAGACTTATTCAACCCTTTAGCACTCTATCAAGCAACAATAGGAACACAAGACCACATCAAATCACATGTATCCTCACCATATGGCCCCTAAGACACCATTAAGTTCTTACATTCATACCTATTCACCTATGCATATTCAAAACCTATCAATCATTTGCCTTCCTCATGAAAACACCATGAATGAACAAATAATCAATTTGTGAGCATTTGTTCATACGTAAGATGGATTGGTCAAACCTCCAAAATATATAAAGATGATCCTCAAGGATTTTACAACACTCTCTAGTTAATAATTCACCTTGAAACATCCAAAAAAATATTAATAAAAACTCAAATACCCTTCTCATGTCATTTACAAAATATGGTCAAACCCTTAGTCAACATTAGACCACAATAAATGTAGGTGTATGACCAGTCAAACCTCTAAATTATTTTTCTTTCATTTCCCTTAAATTATCTACCACTTTTATTTTTATATCACCATCAAATTCATCCAAAATCAAAATTTATATCCAAAATAGTGAGGATTGGTTTTCCTTTGTAAATTCAAATATTTGAATTCCAATAGTCACTTTTTAATGCAAATTTGGTTAAGTATGGAAAACAAAGAAATATACCTAGGAAGCCAACTTTGAAACATTATATATTTTGATACACACATATTCATGACTTAAAACTTGGACCATATGATCTTGGCACAAAATTGATCAGATCCATGTGTCCAACTCCTTTTGACATTTGCACATGTGTGAATATTGATGTCATTAATCTCCTCACTCAGCCTGATTTGCCAAAAGACCAACTAGGCCTAGATGACCATAATGACCACAAGGATGATCCAAATGGAAACATAACACTTCCATACTCACTTAAAGTGCTCTTGACACCCCATAATACCTATGAAACATGATCACATCATCAAACACATCCATCAACCTGCTTATCCAACCAAACACTGAAGATCCATGCATAATTATCGAAGCACACTTTGTCATTGATTAGATATCAACCTTGACACCTTATGAACACTCTTGGAGAACTTGGAGACATTATTAAAAACACCTCAACACCATGAGATAGTTTCCTACATTGGGGGAAGCTCTAACTAGGGGCATCTAACTACTTTACATAGGTTTTTATCATTTTATGAATATTTACATTAATTATAATACACTACATTACATTGATTATATATGACTTGATCTAACTCATACTAATTATACTTTTATTTCATTGGATATTGAATTTTTTTATATGTGATGATAACATACATTGATTGTGTAAATTAGCCTTATTTTCTCTATGTATTATTAATGTTTTTACTTATTATTTGTTGATTCTATTTATTATGTGGCATTTGATTATCCATAATTCTTAATTATAACTATGTGACATTATATTGTTCATTTTGTGTGATACTATATTGTCCATTATGTGTGTAACATTATATTATCCACTATATGGCCCCTTGGCCTTGTGTGACATTGAGTGATCTTACATGTGCCTTATTCTATGTATCTCATGGCCATGACATGGTGTATGACCATGACATGGTGTATGACCATTTTAATCTATTTTATATGTGTGAATAAATCTAAGATCATTTGTTTATGTTGTTTATATTTTTGAAAATTTTAGTAACATGATCTATATCACACAACCTTATTATTATTTGCATTACCTTGATATGTGTCATGTACTCTTCCATGTAGTTATTACTTAGTTATGGATATTAATTTATATGTTTATTATTCACTATGTTTCTCATTGAGATATATATCTTGATATGGAAATTGTATGCTTAAGATACATGTTTCATGAATATGTATATAATATTTTGTGATTATGTAGCACTTCAGTCTTGTACACTTGGCAAACTCAGACTTTGACTATTCCTCTTAGTTATACACATGATTTACTTTTACAAGCCTCACATATGATATATCTTATGTCCCTTGGCCTATCTCTTAGTTCAACTATCCTGATATTTATGACACAAACATTCCATATTTCCCAAATGCTTAAAATGTACTTATCTTACACCTCAAAAATTTCTGAGCATATGCCTTCTCTCCTTCTCCCTGGACACTAACATCAAGGATAGACATTAATGTGGACACTAATATCTTGGCCCAACACAAGTGTATAGTTCCCTAAAGCCATCCAATTTTAAAATGAAACATACTACAACGATTGGCTTATGTTCTTTAATACAAGTTATCTTTTGGTAGGATTGGTATAAATATAATATCAACCCTCATTCATTCATCACATAGGAATACCTATCAATCAGACTAAAATATCACTCAAGAAGCACTCAAGAAACACTCAATTTACCAAAACCTTTCATATTATGCCTTACCCTGATATCAATCAAAGGATTATCCTAGCTACAAGAATGAAGTACTAAAGAAGTAGTCATAAGGTCATATTTTATAAGTTATAATCTAGGTAATTATTGTACTTTATTTACACACATTACATGATTCACACACAAGACAACACATAGATGAGAACTACATGAGTCATAGGACCTCTTATAGAGTATTGGATATGTAGGAAGCACCCTTTGATAACAAGGTCATTTTGGGTCAGCTTGACACCATGTGACTACTAACCCATTTGCCCCCAAGTTCACATTGAAGATGGAAAGTTATGGGTTTTTAATTTCACCAAGATCATAGTACATGACTCAGATATGAATGCATAATAGTGAATCCAAAGACAAACTTAGAAGAATCTAGGTAGTCATATCTTATTTCAACTAAATATTATATATAGGACACTAATGTCGAACCCAAATAGTAGTGTTGATGAAACCATCACTAGATGATGTAATAAAAATAACTTTGAGTTACTCAACACAATTCCAAACCTGATGAAAGGAATATTATTCGTAGAAGCTTGATCAAGTCCATAATTATGTTATACCAAACACAAGTATTTGACTAAGGTTATAAATTCCTAAAGGACATTGTTAGTAAGTTAATTTAACCAATCATTATTTATATTGAGGTATACTAATGTTCTTAATGTAAGCACATACACTTAAATAAATATACTTAAACTATGGCCTTCCTAAAAGGACCCAATACCAACTTTTAGCCTTAATCAAATGCCTACACCTAACATAAAACAATATACACCTTGACCATATAGAGAAATTAAACTCTAACTTGAGTGTAGTGGTCAAACATAAAAATAAAGCAAAAATAATTCATTTCACAATTTAAGAATAATCATACTAAGCTTACGTATTAAATTATATACATAATTATGTGAATAACAGGACTTAAGATTTAGGTTTATTTCCAAAAGCAATAAAATGAAATTTGTTTTACATACTTTCATAAATACATGTTGAAATAAGTCTATTGCTATCACTTAGGGATATTTTCTTATGTCATCATGAATCAAGCTAGGATCATTACTCTCATGGCTTTTATATTGATAAAATTAAACAAATTTTTAAAGATAATTTGTATTAAACAAAAGTACATTATTGAATATTCTTATTGACAAACATTACCACGTACATGGATATTGCATAAAATGTAATCACCTCTAATTTGTACATAAAAAAACTAATTAGATATAAAACTAAATTACTTAAGTGTGTTCACTTTACTATCCCACAATACCATATAATAATAGATTACTATATGTAAAATATGTTATTAATATGGTATATTGCTCTTCATTAAGATAATAACTTAACAATAATCAAACATTGATTTAAGACTTAGACATTATATTGATGTTTCAACAAACATGCTTATGATTTTCATAGTGACAACTTAATAAAGTTCATAAAGACCTTCATTGCCTCAACCTTGTTGCATCAAACATCAATCATCCTATTATTAACTTATTCAATGAACTTGCCTTTTTAAATAACAAAAGACTAAGCCAAAAACTCTTCTTTACTTGCTATATTTTTCAAAATTTGAACACCTTATCAATTTCATTCTTAGTCATTCAAAAAATTTAAATATCCATTAATTTATTATAAAAATTGAACATAAAAGTAAAACAAGAATGTAAGTCATCTAACTCAATATCAAGATTATATTCAAGATTTTTTTTGAAGCCTTGTAAGTCCTCATTTACAATGAAATCAATTAATAAGATAAATTGTCAACTAGCATACACAATTAAGAATGAGTTTTATATTGATTCACTAAAACTAAACAAAATTGAAAACCAATGAAAAATATATTATTTTCATTATGGTTCTACCATTCTACATCTTGGAATAAACTTACAAGATTAAAATATTAAAATATATAACATAAATTCATCCCATATCATTTTGAACTATAATATCGATGAAATGAGAATAACATGTATATTATTTATATAAGTTACATTCAATAACTAAAACTCTCTATGTTAATTCAAATATAATTATCATCCAAAGTACCTCATCAATCAATTAGATTAACTTTTCATTCATTGAAGAGTATAACAAATGAATAGCAATCAACAATAATTAACTTAAGAAAAATTAAGTAAGATAAAACTCTTAAGAATACTATAATTCCAAAGATATTATCTTTCAAAAACTCAAGAACTAATTATAATCATCAATTCAAGGTAAAGTATCCAATTTTCAATTAAAAAATGCAAATAAATATTGAATAACTTCAATGATTATAACTCAAAAGTTACATCAAGTTCCAAATATATTTCATATAAAATTGTACTTACAAGAACAAAGAGAAAATATATCCATAATTTACAATAGAAACTTAAAAATATTATAGGAACTTTATAACTATGCATACAATAACTTATTGTTTTCAAATTTGAATAACATAATCATTCCATTTAAAGAATAAGACTATAATAATGCATTGTATTTTCTAAAATACAAGGAGACATTGATTTAAATCATGTCTTTCAATAAATGTTAAAATAATAAAATTCTAAATTAAATAAGAATTCAAGAACTTGAATCAACTTATGAAGAGCAACATTCAAAGGCCCACACATCCTACCCAATGTGCCTCCCATCAATGGCCCTATACCACCCCATCCATCAGTTGGATGTGCATTTCAATAGTAGAATATTATAGAAGGGTGATCAATAACTTAGATTCTAAGCTTTTGAAATAAATTTTATTAAAATAATGAAAAGTAATTGACTAAATAATAATTTCATGCAAGAAAATTACTTATCATTAGATTTAGCATTATTGTTCAACATGTGATCAAATCTATTTGACTTCCAAGAATCAACAATGATTTTTATATCCATTGAATTCAAACTTGATATTCATGTATATATACTATACATGTATTTTTATAACTAAATATCACTAAGGATATTCATAATTACTTATATTCTCAACACATATCTTCAAAAATTAGATATCGAATAGTCCCAAATCATATTGACACCAAAAAGAGTCACGATACCAAAAAGAGACACAAATAAGTGTACACAAAAGATAAAGAATCCAACTTCGATTTGTATAATATCTCTCATAAAAATGTAATAAAATTCCTATAGAATAATAACTTAGTTTGAACTTCAATGAAATCCTTTGCTCCAAAAAGTCATTCAAATTCAAACATAGATTTTTCCAAAACCCTAACAAAACACAAAATGAGTAGCTACAATCAACATATATCCACATACAATGACTATTAACAATAAAATAACCTCCAAAAATTTACCTTCGCCACTATAATTTTCCATATCTCAAAATAGGAAATAATAGAAATGTATAACAAAAAAAGCCCTTTCTTTAAAAATAATGGCAATAACATACTCAAAGCCAATAAGCCTACAGATTAACCAAATCAGTTCAATTGCCCATTCAACCATAACCCATAGTGATACAAACAATGAGAAAAAATACATAGGCCATGTACCAACACTTTCAATGAGCCAAGAAAAATAAACCCAAAATGTTTCCACAAGATTATATTCAATTGAGTCGACTATATCATTATGGGTTCATAGTGAAGTCTATAGACTACACCATGAACCTATAATGGTTTATTATTTTTCTATTTATACTCCATTCCATAAATAATATATAAATATCAAAACCACTTGTTAAATTCACCAATAATGTAGAAGAATACCATGGCTTCTAATAAAAATAAAACTTATCCTCTTCACACCTAATTAAGCCCTTGTTAACTCTATTGAATGTTATTAAAGGCTGTATTGGTACTACATTCTTGTGATGAAAAATGAGAATGTTTTCTTAGAAAAAAATTCATTCTTTACCAAATGTAAATGAAAAACCAAAATTAACAACTCAAACTAGTCCCACTAGACCTTCAATGGCCTTCACCAAAAATTATGGTAGAGTTCATCTAGGGTTGGAAGAATGAGCTTGCCATATTCTAAAGACCAAAAAAAATGACTTCTAAGCTAATCGATGGGTTTAAATTTAGCATTTGCATCATCATGACCTAATTCCAAATAGAGCCAAAACCTAAAGTTAAACATGCTATGATTGAAACAAATCAAAAATTAATGAAGACCCCGTGACCTAGTCATGGTCCCCCTCTCAAGCATTACAAATTATACATCACCAAGACGGTTGAAAAATAAGACAAATCCATATAAAACAAGTCCAAGTTTATGATTGGTCTCCTCAACATCTAATTAAGACAAGAATACCATAATTTCTTACTACAGTAGACATGAATTCAAACCAAGAAATAAAATCATAGTCAAAGACTAAATAAAGAATAACTTTGATAAGTAATCAAATAGATAACTAACAAAATAGTTAAGAAGGACTAGAATAGGATGGAACTCAGACTTTCCCATCTCAAAAGATAAATAACTCATTGTCTCTTTTTTTAACCTTTGATACTAAAAATCAGATCTAAAATAACTCATTTTTCTCCTATTCCTGTAATTATTAAAATCATACATCAATAGTATTTGAACGGAAAAACCAATATCAAACATGATAACTAGTTTCAATTTGAATTTATATCAATCAATTCTATAATGAATTTAATTTAATTATCCGTATGACAACATAAATATGTTCAATAAACATCATAACATCATAATATATTAAAATAGAATATTAATAACATCCAAATAATAGTATAATGGCAACTGAAACAACCAAGCATCATGTTAAAAAAACAAATGGGAAACCAACACTGCCATAAAAATAAATCAAAACACACAAAACTAAGGTTTTCTTACAAAATGAGTTAGGTTATGTTGGGATTAGTGATATACACATATATTACTGTAAGAGGGCCTATATAAGGAGGGGTATATCATTGTATAATTCATCAAGCATAGATATTGTAATTGGAATGTATGCTCTAGTAAGCAGTTTTCCCCATTGAAAAGGTCTAAAATAATGGAGTGATTCCTTCCCCATAAATAATATTGTATGGGGTTTATATACCTTAAGATTATTTCTAAATATAATTATTATGTTGTGCAATGTATATTTTCTACATAGTATTCATTATATTTATGATATTATATGTGGGGTTCTTAACACATGGTATTAGATCTATTTCTAGGGAAAGTGGGATTTGTTTTTGGATATATATATATATATATATATATATATATATATATATATATATATATATATATATATATATAAAGTCACCTACCTTACATAATATTATTCTCCTCACACAACCATCAAGAGAGATATGGAAATATATGAATTTGATTTTTGATTAAAAAAATATATGACCCTCAAAAAAATCATATCTTTAATTTGCTGTTATTCAATTAGAACATTCATCAAGAACTTCCCTTAGATCTCGTCCTCAAACGCTTTTCTATACCACCTCTTACATAAGTGAAAATTTGACTTTGTCATTTTGTTGCTCATCAATTAATCAAAAATAAATCTGGTTTTTATCTTGTTCTCAATAAAAATCATTTGATATTTTTCACATGCCAAATCTTGGGCAATTGAATTACTGTTCTTTTTATATATTTGGTAGAAAAGTTGGATCATGATTCCAATTAACATATATTTCCATTTCAATTATTCGTTCTTCTCTATGTTCATAAAATTACATGAGATATTCTGCTTATATGGACTGTCACAAGATGGGGTATTATTTGTGAACCCAAGAGCATGTAAATGATTTCACACTGATCACACACACACTTACACACACACACACACACACACACACACACACACACACACACACACACACACACACACACACACACACACACACACACATCTTCCAACATAGCTATCTCAACTCGCCATATTCTTTTTCACTGTGAGTAGTAGACGACACAGTGAGCTCTGTCAATGGTTAATCACACACACACACACACACACACACACACATTCAGGACTGTATAATTTTGAAACCTTAGTTTTCATTGCATTTGATTAGTATGTTATAAATCATGTGGAGAGAATCAATAAGGAAATCTAAACATAATTTGGAGGGAAAATAAGAATTTGAAATTGAATGCTAGAACATCATTTGAAAACTAGTCTTCCATGAATATTGTAGATGCTCCTGCATCACACAACCATCCAATGAGCACATTGATGAAATTTCTATTCATATGTAATTGTAATTTGATGTCATTTTGTGTAATCAAAAGATAAATAGAGTCACACACACACACACACACACACACACACACACACACACACACATTTTAAACCTTAAATGTTAATTTTGATATAATTTCCCTTTATTTATGTATATTAATAAAATATGTAAACAAAATAGAGGCATTTATCAATTTGGAGGATAACTGTGAAGAATGGTATGAGGATTTATTTCACTTGGATGAGAGTGATTTATTTGGTCTTATATTAAAATAATCTTACATATATGAGGTAGAAATTAGTTTTATTCTTACCTTGGATGATTCAAATCTATCTAAAGAGGTTTCAAAATTGTTTTCAATGACCTTAAATTAATGTTCTTCTCTTGATTAGATAGTTTTGATCACATGTTTATAGTTGATGTTATTTTATTGGATGAATCTTACATAGATATATATGCTACCCTTGAGAATCAACCTCAGGTTAGAGTGATTGATTTTATTATGTTAATAATAATGGTTCTTTAAATGATCATATCCAAGTAAAGGAAGAATAATAAGATGCATGGGAAATCCTCTATTTGGTCTTCAAGACTTGAGGAAAAACATTTCTAGGCAAAGGAAGAAGAAGTGAAAGAAGAAGCAAACTAATGGATAGGCCTCAATTTCAATGTAAAGATTTGAAAAACAATTATTATGTAATGTAATAGATTTTTTTTTTTTTTTAAAAAAAACATTTTTTCTTCTCATGTTTTGAGGTCAAAACTTGCTAAGGGGTGTGTGCACCCAAATTTTTCATGGTGAAACATTAATAAAAACATGATGATGATGCAAAAAATATCTGAGTATAAAAATAACACATTCAAATATTTATTCTCATAATTTTTCCTTTTATTTATTTAAAACTTTCTTTGAGTGTCAATTTTGTAAAATTATGAGCTCTAAACCTCCCAATTGTGGAGTTTTAATTTTCATGGAATAACCACCATGGTAATTGTGCAACTGCCTTATTGGTTATGATGACCACTGCTCTGATTAAAGTAATAGTTTCATCATTGTTATTATAAAACTCAATTCAACTCACAAAATTTTAGTTTTGAAATGTTTTCCCCTACTTTCTAGTCCACTTCTAGTCATAACTCTATTCATAACTCATAATTACTCCAATGAACTTCTTATTGCCCCAATTAAACTCCCCATTACTCAAATTAAATGCCCCATTACTCCAAATTAGCCTACTACTACTCTTTCTTTTAAAAATTACTTGTTTAAATGAAAATTCAATAGGAATGGATGGATACATAGAGGGATAAAAATGAATAGCTTGTACTATCATTTTTGGAAGCCAACCATAGACCATATGCATTTTCTTCTTTCACCTTATTGATTTTAGTCTTATTTATATTCCTTTCACAATATTGTTAATAAAATATCTTGGATACTGGAAAATCTCAAGAAGACACATCCCGTACTTTTTTTTTCTTTTTGCCCTTTTTGGCTTCAATTTTAGCTCCCATTATTATTTGCACACTCTTGCTTGAGAAAACATCTAGGAGATTGTAATAATTAAAGAAGACAACTTGTAATGTGTTGATTTTATTACCAACCACAAATCAAATTTATTATTATTTCACCCCCTTTGATTTCAATTTAAAATTCCCATTATTGTTCATCCCCTCATGTTGAGATAAACATACTTGGATCAAGATTAGTAAATTTATGGAGGTGTAGCCTACAGATTAAAGATTCACAACTAGCAACACAGTCTGGATTTGTCATTTTCACTTGATAGGTTAGAATTTTATTTATTCTAATTTTATTGTTATTTATATATTAGACTTATTTATTTAAAATTCTATAGTAAATTATAGACAAACATAAAACATTCCATGCACATTTTTATAAATTATCAAAACCCTATATTATTTCACCCTCTACTAATTGAATGGGATGTAGAAGTCTCAAGGAATATTCATTCATCTCTTCACACCTGCTTCTTCATCTAACATAGGGTTTTAGATAGTTAATACATTTATCTCTGGGTATATGTTTCATATTTGACATTCTCTCAAAGTTCTATAATTTGTGTTTCTCATAATTTTAATTTCTTCACAAATTTTGTGCATGTGCAAATTTATTTGAACCTTATTATCCCATGCTTATTACAAAAAAAATATCTTCCTATAATTATCTCTATTGTATTCTTCGTACCCATAACTCATCTTTAAAAAAAACATTTCTTATTTTGTATTGTTAAACCAATAGAACAAATTGTCTATTCTATGTAGTTTTAAAAACTTCTCAAGTGCCATTTTATTTATTTCCTATTATAGGCTATTTATTTTTTGTATTCAACTACCCACATATATAAATATTTTATTTCATTATTCTACACACATAAAATAATTCATTTTCAATAGCCCATGCTTGCATGTCATTTCTTCCCAACAAATTTTTTATGATTGTTCACCCTTAGCATTATATTTTCTGTCTTGTTTTAATTTACAATAACATACTAGAATCATTGTATTTAAAATTTGGTCTAATTTTATTTCAATTCATCTACAATATATGTTTACACTAATCCAAATCATTATAATAGTTGTTAATTTCATTTAGATTCAACATTCACTTTTGCATGTCTATTTAAATAGATCATTTTATCCTTACATTATACATCTCAAAATTAGAAAATTCACAAAAAGAAAAGAATTTATATTATCTCATTTTTAATTACACATTAAACATTCATAAATTTGAAAATATAAAATACATAGAAATTTAAATTAGTTCATTTATGGATTTACATTATGCATTCATAAATATAAAAACTAAAAATAAAATAACATTTAATTAATCCACTTTAAGCCATGTATTTTTCATTCAAAAAGACAAAAATATTAATAAATTGTTCATTTTTATCATTGCCCTTTTAATTAGTTTATTTTCATGCATAAGTATCAAGGAAAACAAATAGATTGGTTAATTTTTCAATTTATTATCTTTTTATTACATTTTTAAAAACAAAAAAGGTGAAAAGATGATTTTCTTGCATTACTTTTGCATTGTTGGTAATAGGAGAAATCAAGAAACATATCCACTTTGAAATAAGTCATTAATCTAGTTGTGATCCATTACAATCAAATTTATTTTTTTACTTCCATGTGAAAGTGTTTTTAATTATTTAATTAATTTAATATTTAATTTCTCAAAAAACTATTTATAAAGTCATATATACATTTGAAATCAATTTTTTGTTCTTATATTAATCATCATACAACACATCATTTTTCCCATACTTGGATGTGTAGATGCCTAGGTTTGGTATAAGCCTTATTTCACAATGATTTTATGAAAATTTAAATGTATATATCTCAAATTATGATCTAAGTACTTAAGGATGCATCTCTTTTGGTCTTTTGATTGTCTTACTAGTTTTATTTGGTTGTGTGACACCTTTATCCTATCATCTTTGGGCTGACCATATTATATATATATCTCAAGCCCTTTCTTTCACCTTGGAATCTTCTGAGGCCTTGAGTATGTTTCTAAATTTATGGTTAATATTGATTGTCGATACTAACCAAAGATGACATAATTGACCCATGTATCTATGCAAATTATTTTGGGCATGCCAAAATTTATTGTTTAATCATGTTTAAATTTATTTTATTCAAATTTATTCACCACTAGGAACTTAATTAAAAGTTAGATGGTCCTATATCTAAAGTAATTACAATTTATTATGGGATGATCAATCGAAAAAATTAAGAACTAGATAATATTGCTTATAATACGTACACAATTATTAAATTTGAATCAGAAGTTTACAAATGGAATTTACATCTACATGCTTGTATTAAGGGAAATATAGGAGAAAGAGTATCCAGGATTGAATCTATAATTACACATATGCACATTAGTTGGAAACTAATTATGAATATGATCCCTCTTCATAGTATTGGCAATGTAGTGGAGTACTTGGTTAGTTAATGCAAATTGACTAAGGTTAGTCCAACTCAACCCTTTCACCTGATGTCCCTATTTGATATTGTATTTATTATACATAAATAGAGATTTGATCATTAGGTGCCTCTATATGATTATCTATGTGATTAAATATATAAATAACTATTAAAAACATATGCACATCATCCTAGAATAAAATAGGTGATTATTTTGTCCAGGGTCGATTACAACCATTGTAGGTCAATATCAATTGTCAATACTGACCCAACCTGACATAAGTGACCAAAAATAGATAGGATTGAACCTATTATAAAAAGAGAATTTACACATCCTAAAGACACAACATTCAAATTGTCAAAACTAAGAATAATGTGACAAACAAGCTAAGAGTCTGCTTACCTCTTCTTGTACATTTATTTATATTTAGCTTGGGTGATTTATCATAGCTTAGATTAATTTTCACAAGAATTTATGTATATTATAAAATTTTGAATTAATAATTTTTTTTTATCTTATTTCCTATTAGGGTTTCTAAAATCAAATTAGGGTAAAACATATAGGTGAACATGTACATTAATCAAACCATGTCAAATCTTAGATATCCATTAGGGTTTTAGATTTCATCCCTAGTGTTTCCATTTCTAAAACCCTAATATGTGTGTGTGTGTGTGTGTGTGTGTGTGTGTGTGTGTGTGTGTGTGTGTGTTAACCTATTAATATTATGCATTTTTTATATCTCAATAGTTTTTTATGGCCTAATAAATTTAAAATTGAGAACCAATTATGAACCCCTCATATCTCTAATCATGTGGATATTTTATTATATATAAACTCCATCCCTTGTGTTTAACATAATGGAATAATAACCAAACATGTGTGATTAATGATGTTAGTTATGTAGATAAAGAATATGCTTGTAATGATTATGATTATGATTATACTTATGAAAATCAATATAATTGGTACAATAGTGAAGATTATAGTGAATAAGAAAATGAACATACTAATTATAAAGTAGAAGAGTCTACCTTACTCTACTTCTTCTTTTCACTCTTATCTAAATCACACACTAGAACAAGAAGAAATTTTAAAAAAATAACTATTTTAATGTTCCTAACATGTCACATTGGATAAAACATGAGGAACTCCCTTTAGTACACCTTGTTTATCTCTAAAAGTTTCCAATGCACTTTATCTCATTAACCATTATAAAATACAAAGGCATAAACCCTACATAGAAATGGAAAATAAATGTGAAATTCCTTCCCTCTCTATAAATGAAAAAAAGAATGTAAATTCATTCTCTCTCTAGAAATGGAAAAATAATGAAAATTCCTTATCTTTCTAAAAGATGATAAAGTAAAAAAAAATGCATGATGTTTTTTTATACCCTCTTGGAGTAAAGTGTCAATATATCTCCTCACATGAGACTTCTATTCAAATAAAATGTGATGTACTTCCATGTAATGATAATACCAAATATATTTAATGATACATGTTTAGGATGTGAATCTCTAGAAGATAATGTTACAAATAATCATGATGTCTCTTCTCAACTTATATCATATACCTACTTCAACCATTCATAATAGTGTACTTATGGAAACTTACAATAATAAGATTCAACCATTGAATGAACCTCTCAATAATTTTAACATGCTTTCTGAATAATTCATATCCATAATGCATGCTATGGGTGTCTTGCAACAAGAAATACATAATATAACCTTATAAAGAAAATAATATCATGCTTTGGTTGACTCTAATGTTATATATGGAAACCCAAGTGTGTGTAATATTCTAAATCTATCATTAACTCACAACTTCCTCCATTTTGTAAGTTTGATGGAAGTATTTATCTTTAATTGCATCATAGAGACTTTGGAGCTTCTATGGACAAATAGGATGGTAGTTGATTTTTACTAAATGTGTTTCCAAAAATTTTAATTGGAAATGATTTGGATTGGTTTCACTCTCTTCCTAGTTGGTCTTTACACTCCTATCTTGAGTTAGAACATACATGTTGAATTTCATATATTTATAATAAGGGACCAATAGTTACATACAAACATTTACCTTCTCTTTATCAAGGAGAATAAAATCCAGTTTTTGATTATATTTTATGAATAAATATTTAATGCACCAATTGATATATACCAATAGATTCAGAAACATGATATAATTTTTTTTGGGGCCTCATATAAAATTTCAAAGTAAAGTTTCTTTTTTACAATTTTGACTAATTTCAAGAACTTTAATATAAGAATCTAGCACTAGAATATGACTTGGTACTCAAAATAAATCCAAATAAGGAACATGAAGACATTAATTTATAATAATGAGTCATATACTAGGAAGCCAAATTAGTTATTACATTTCCTAAGGCATATATTCTAATCAAGGAAAAAAATTTCAGGGTCCTGTTGACCAAATTTTGACCTCAAGTCAAAATTGGTCACCCACTCTAGGTTGAAATTTCATAGGGTTGTTAAAAAACTTGTCATGGTCTTGTCATAGTATTTTTATGGTGTTAAATAGTTCCATATGGTCATATTTTTCCATGTTTAGAATTGTCCAAAGTTTGGTCTTATGTTCACTTGTCTAGTCATATGGGTCAATTACAAGGTCTTGATGTCATCAAATATGGTCAAAGTTTTGGTATGTTTTAAAGTTACTATAAAAGTTTATTTAGATGTCATTAAATTCATATTATCATGCATTGACCTTTTACTATGTTTTATTATGCTAAAATGATAATTTGGCCACCTTTTGGCCTATTCGGAGGAGTTACACATACATTCCAAGAAGAAAATATTTCAAGAAGATTACCAATATACCTAATGTTAGAAATAGGTTAGAGAATGGTTAGAGACTAACATCATCTATAGTTAAATAACTAAATTAAGAAAAATTAAACTTTACAAGCACTTTTGGGAACTTATACGAACTTGCAAGATCAAATTTTAGTTGGAAATGGTTTTTAAATGTCCCTTGGGCTCCCTTAGAAAATTGTATAGCTTTTTAAAAAAATTCAAGTTGAACAATCACTTCAAACACACTCTTTCCTCCATCACTACCTTCATAAGATCAAAAAGCTAAAATTAAAGTGGATGGTATAAATAGGAGAGAGAGAGAGATGTAGGAGATGAAAATTTGGCCATTTTTATGGTCCTAGTAAGCTTGAAATTAGTGGAATTAGTTTACATATTAATATTGTCTAGTTTATGAAAAATTGCTAAGAGTGATAGCAGGTCACTATGACTTGTCGATCTAAGTAGGGTATGTTCTTACATATATTTCTCCACCTCAAAATTATATGGATAATAATGGTTTTAATGGATGATTTTAGAGGTCAATGATTTCCATTCTATGGTGGTTTCATAAGCTAACTCATCTCCATGAAGTGTCTTCACTTGGAGGAAAAATGGTCTTGATGTACCAAGTGTTTCATTCAATCTTGATATGAGTTTTGTTTATTTAAGGTTTTGGTCAATTTAAATGGTTTACATAACTCCATTTTTCATAAAATATCTCCTTAATATCCCATAGTTCATGTGTCCTTTCTTTAAAAGCATCTTCTTGTTGTTAGTATTCAAGAAATGCCATATGTTTTTCTCTTGGAATGCATGGTACAGTTCATAAATGGCCGTCGATTGGTTTGAATCCCATGTTTTATCTAAATGGTGATGAGAAACTAATTTTAGACCTATTTGAGGAGTTTTGAAGTTCAATTTGTTGAAATTTATAATCAAACCATGCTCTCAAATAAGGCTATAAGATGCTTGACTATATACAGTCTATACAGACTAGTCAGATAGGGAGGTTAGAAAAGTTGACATGGTGTTTGTAATAGTATTTTTAAACCATTAAATGAGTTATAAGGAAGTGTGGTGAATTTTAAAGGATTGAAAGGTTTAAAAACTCAATAAGTGGCTTTGTAGCACTAAACAAGCAAGTAGTGACCTATAGCCTTCAAGCCTGTAGGTCCTCATTTTGAAACAAAAGTCAATATCATATCAACAAAAGAAAATCCAAGATAGTGAAACTTAACTTAAATGTAGATTAATATAGTGTCACCACCCATTGGAGAATACCTAAGTGATTGGACAGTCCAATGAAGGTCAAATAGGACTGAGTTCATAGTCAAATAGCTACCTATAGGAATATGTAAGGAATTGAGAAATGAAGAAATTTGAAAATGTAAATAAGAATGAATAAACATTATAGTACAATGATAATAAATATTCCATGAGGATTAGTACTTTAAATATCATGATAGGTTTGAAAAAGACTAAGTTCAAGACTTTATGTTCAAACCTTATTTTAATGGGCACATATTACCATGCCTTAAAAGATGTGAGCTAAAAGTGCATACAGTGAAAGGATAACATATTAAAAATGTTGAATTATTGTGAAAGGCTGAGAAACCTCAGTGATATGATTATTTTACCCAAGGATCTGCAATAGGGTTCTAAACCCCTAAGACACAATTAGTACCCTCTTCAAATTGACACCTACAGCCATGTGGAAGGCAACTTTAAACTTGGTAAGTTGTGAATTTTTAAGTGACTTGAGAGAGTAAATTATTAATGGGTTATATATTATTATCGACATGAAACAAATTATTTTATGACAAATTATGAATGTGGAGTCCTATTATTAAAAAATTTAGTCAAGATACCCTACTAGGCATCTACATGCTATATTGAGGATAGGCTAGTTCCAAGCCTAAAGGGAAGATCATAATTTCTATAAGAGGCTCTAATTTATACCTAACTTAGACAAAAATATAATAAATACATACAAAAAAAAATGAAACATGATTATATTGGTCAAATCTGAGTTCCACACCCCATACATAGTCAAGAGGCAACCTACAAGTCTGCCTCCTCTTCAAGAGTGTTTTGCTTGATTTAAGAATGGAAAGTATAATGATAGGTATAAAGGAATGAAATACATTTTTTGAATGGTTTAATAGTGTTATAAAAACCTCATTTGAACCCTCAAACATGATAACAAAGGTGAAAAAGATCAAAATTATGTCTAGACCTAATAAAACATAGGACACTCTAAAATCCAAAATAAATTGCATTAAATAAATTATCTAAATTAATAAAATCACTACAAGAGGTGATTATTTATACAATACTAAAAGAGATTAGATCTCCTAATATATAGGGGATTACAACTAATCATACCTAAAAAATATCCTAAATAACTAACGTATGTCAACCAAAGGTTAATAACACCTTGAGACATTTATTACAATATAACTAGAATTAATTAATTATTCTAACATTCCCCCTTTTAATTGATCATATATTGAAGAGAAGAGGAGAGAGAATTATTTAATGTATCAAACTTATCATGTGAAAGTGACTTCGTGAAGATATTTGCACACTGATCTTGAGTGGGGCAATACTAGAGTTGTATGTTGTGTTGATGAACATGTTCGCATATGAAATGAATTTGAACCTCTATGTGTTTGGTTATCTCATGAAAAACTAGATTGTGAACAAGATGTAGAATTTCCTGATTGTCACAATTTAAAACTATAGGTTGAGTCTATGGAAATCCAAGTCTTGAAAGAATACAATGTATCCATATCATTTCAAAGATAGATCCTGCTATATCATGATATTCTACCTCTGTGGATGATCTAGAAACACAATTTTGCTTCTTACTTTCCCATGAAATTGGATCAAATCCTAGAAAGAACACAAATCTAGAAGTGGATTTATTATCATCAATAAAAGTTACATGATCTACATTCATGTATCCTATCAAGAAGAACTTATCATTCTTCTTGTACTCTAGGCCATACTCAACTATACCTTTGATTTATCTCAATACCCATTTTGTTGCTTTCTAATGTGCCACCTTTGTTTCCTACATGAACCAAGAAAGATAGCTAACAACATTGCTAATATCAGGCCTACTATATGTCAAGTAAATGAGACTCCCAATCAACTACCGATAGAGAGTTGCATTTACTTCTAGTGATGGATTTGTATGAGACAACTGAAGTCTTGTCTCTATAGGTGTTACAATAGGCTTGCAGTCCATCATCCTAAATTTCTCAATAAATGTCTTGGTATATTTCATCTATGAAACAAAAATGTAATGTTCAATTTTCCATACCTCCAAATTAAGACAATAGTGTCGTAGCCCAAGATATATTATGTCGAATGATCACTTGAGATCATTCTTAGTTGCATCAATCATCTTCACTATGCTTCCAATGATGACTAGATCATCGACATAAACAATCATTATAAAAATCTCCCCTCATGCTCTTTGAGGTAGAGGTTAGGATCATATGGACTCCTGTTGAATCCATGTTGTATGATATGCTCATCAATCCTGATATACCAGGCTTAGGGAGATATTTTAGCCTATAGAGAAACTTGATAAGCCTACACACTTTTTGTTCTTGAATAGGTGCCATAAATCCTTCATGTTGAGTCATGTAGACTTCATCTTTCAAATATCCATTAAGAAAGGAACTTTTTACATCCATTTGATGGAAATTCCATCCAAACTATGCAGCCATAGAAAAAAATATTCTAATAGTCTTTATCTTAGCTATGGGAGCAAATGTCTCATCATAGTCAATGCCTTCTTTTTTAGCATACCCTTTTGCAACAAGCCTTGCCTTGTACTCATCAATACTACCATCTACTTTGTACTTGGTCTTAAATACCCATTTTCATCTAATAGGTTTCTTCCCTGGTGGAAGATCAACAAGCTACCAAGTGTTATTCTTCATCAGTGACTGATATTCTACATCCATGGCATCTTTCCAAGGTCTAGACTATAAGGCTTTTGTTACTATAGAGGGATCATATGTTTCTTGCACAATACTCATAAGGGCCATATTGACATATTCTCAAGCCATGCTTTGGGTCCTCATTCTTGAAGTGGATGTATTTGGTACTCCATTTAAGTTAGTATCTCATATAGTACTTGTATACCACTTGGACATATGCTAAACTTTAGGTGGTGGTGTTGGAGGTCCTATTTGGCTATCTTCTTGTTCACTTTCACCATCACTATCTAAAAATATTATAGGACTTTTGCCTATATCATTTGCCTATGTATAAGGTGGATTAATTCCACTCTTTTCATCAAACACTACATCTCTGATAATTAGTTCCTTCTTTGTTTCTAAATCAAGTAACTTGTATGCCTTTGATTGTGCACTATATCCCACAAAAATACATTCCATTGTTTTCTTGTCCAACTTCTTTCTTTTCTTCTTAGGAACATGCATATATTCCATGCAACCAAAAACTTGAAGGTGATTTACCTTTGGTTTATTACTTATCCAAGCTTCATGTGTTGTGATTCCATCAAGAACTTTGGTGGGTGACTTGTTCAACAAGTAGACTACAGTGTCACAAGCTTCTACCCAATATGTATTAGGAAATTTTGCATCATCAACCATGATACAAAACATTTGCATAATGACTCTATTATGTCATTCTACATGTTCATTCTAATAAGGTGAATATGGAGTTGTCAATTGATGATTGATTCCATTCACACTGAGATAGGCTGAGAATTCTTTACTGGTGTATTCCTCCCCCACGATCTAAGTAGAGGGTCTTGTTTTTCCTACTAGTTTCATTTCCAACTATGGCCTTGAATTCTTTGAAGACTTGAAAAGCTTGATCTTTAGTCTTCAATAAATATACCCACATTTTTTGTGAGTAATCACCAACAAAAAGCTAAAAGTATTTGTACCCTTTGAGATTGAGAGCAAAATGTCCATAAAGATCGGTGTGCACCAAGTCCAACTTACCAAGTGATCGATACTTAGTCTTTCTAAAGGGATCTCTTCTTTATTTTCTTGCTAAGCAACTAGTACATAGATTATAATATTGCTTGAGTTTGGGAAGACCACGAACCATATCTTGTTTGTTCAATTAAACCAAATATCCATAACTCAAGTGACCATATCTTCTATGCCATAAATTGCCTAGTTCTATATCTTTGACCACAAGTGCTTGATGATCATTTTGAACAAAATCAAGCTAAAATATTTTGCCAATGTTGGGAAGATTTGGTAATCACTTTGAAATGCCTAGACTTGTCTTTGATAGGGAATTTTTTTTTACCATTTTGGTGATCAAATTCAACCATGAGGTTGTGGTCAAGTAACTGATTAATAGATAACATATTTTTTGTAAGCCCTGAAACATATAAAACATTTTAAATGTTGTAATTTATATTTCTAATTTAAAGTCTTATGTCACCACTACCCTATACTGTATATAAGGTATCATCTCTAGGTGATACATTTCCCTTTGACTCTGATCTTGTCAAAGTAAAAAACCAATCTTTTCTTCTTATCATGTGTTTGGTTCCTCTTGAATCAACATATCAAATTACACTTAGATGATGGGTAGACTCATGTGATTGAGTAGCTAAATCATATTCCTCATTTTAAGAATCATTCTCTTTAGCAACTTTGCCATGTTGTTTAGGCTTGAAATTTTTTTGTTTCCACCTATTTTGTTGTTGTGGTTGTTATTTTTTAGTTTGTGGTGACTTATTGAAAGATGACATTTTTTTTTATGAACCATGTTGAAATGTGTTCTGTCAACAATGTTTCAAGTCATGTCCTTATTTTCCATAAATTTGACATGATTTAAGAAAATGTGAATTGTTCCTTTGTTGGTTTTGTTGTTTATCATGATTTGGAGATTGATTTTGACCCTTAATGAGTTTTTACCCCTTATGATTTGATGTGAGTGCATGCTCATCATTTGCTTCCTTTGAATTATGAATAGCTTCTTCTTGTTGCAATAAATTGACCAATGCCTCAAAGGTTGGTTTTTATCTTGTGACATTTAATGTGGTCACAAAAATCCTATATGTAGGGGTAAGTGCTCTAAGGACTATAGGGATTAATGAGTCATCTATCACTAGTTCACCCTAAGATTTAAGTGAACCCTATAAATTTTCAAATCTTCTAAGGAATGCTTCTACTTTTTTATCTGATTTGAGCTTAAGAGTGTGTAATTGGCTCTGAAGATGCAAGATTTGGTTTTGATTCTTAGCTTCATAAATAGTTTTAAGCTATTCCCATGCATCTTTTGTAGTTATATCACTATGTATATGAGATTTTACCTCATCTAAAACACTAAACATGATGATCCGAGTAACATTTGAGGCGATAATTTAGGTGATGGTTCTACCCCAATTGGTGGCAGAACTTTTAGGAGCCATAACTTTTGCACTATAGCTCAGTTTGACTCCCCATTTGAACTGTTGGAAAGCTAAGAATGAGGGGAATGTCATGAGATGGGACATGAGCTTTGCTCAGTGGGTTTTGACCCATAAAAACCAAATGGAAGTGCCCCAAATTTTAATTTTAGTAGTGCAGTCTAAAAATAGTAAGTTTTTAAAAATAGTAACTCCTCGAATTCTATATTATTGTAAATCATGGAAGTTGAACCACTTAATCTCTCTCAAGATTGGTGACCTTACACATCCTCCTCCTACCTTCAAAATTTTTATAAATGAAGATGTAACCCAAAATAGAAATCAGACATCTCTTCTCAGAGATAGGCATATGTTTGGATCTATAAATTTGATCAATAAAACATCTCTTCTCAAAGATAACATTATTAAAATTGTGTTGTTCTTGTTTCTTGAATTATATTTCAACCAAATCTTTTGAGTTTTGGATCACATGATTATCAACTTAGCCTTCTTATTAGCCTTGTCATATTTTTGTTGTTGATCAACATCTATTGCATGTCTGACCCATGTGCCTTTAACTATTGACCAAATATCTTCAAACTCTATATGTGTTTGTACGTTTGTTTTCCATGTTGCATAATGATCACCACATAGTAATTGTGTGTCGAGGAGCATAAAATGTGGTCCCAAACTAGACATTTTACAAGTTTGGAATGATAATGAAATATAAGTGTGTTTAAGTGCAAAAATGAAATGTGCATTTGAAAAATGTAAGGAAAATTCAAAAACGTATATAAAAAGATGAAAAATTGTGCACGATCACTAATGGATGTCAGACTTTGCCAAAAATGCATCTAAACAAACAATGGAAAATTGGACATTGGTTTCAATTGAAAATGCATTTGAGGAGCAAATGAGGCTACAATTTTTCTTTTTCAATTTTTACAAATTAATGACTCCAATAGATTTATAATATAAAAATATGCACTTTTTTAAAAAGATAGCATGTAAATTGGAGTTACCAGTCAAAAGTTATGGCCTCTTAAAGGTCCAAAAAGACATGAATTGGTCAGTTAAACTAGAAAGAAACTAATTTTTTTGGAATTATGGGTGATAAAAATGTAAAAAATAGCCTTACCACTACATATATCTTGAAAAAATATCCAAGGTGAAAAAAAATCACGTTCCCAGGTTTCACAGATCAAAAGTAATGAACCTTGAAAGAAAAGATCTTCAAATATGGCTCATAGTGGTGAAGGACAAACCCTTAGGGGCTAAGAAAAATTCCCAACAGGTGGTCATATGGTGTGAATAAAGGCTGAAAAATAATATAGGAGTGATGGTGGTGCTAATTCTGGAAGTGGTGGATCTAGGTGGTGTTCCACCTAAAAAATTGACCTTGCACCAAATGAAAACTTTCAAATTGCACTCTACCTTCAAACTTTCACCATGGGTGCCTCGATGCTCCATTTTTAGAAAACAAATACTTTTCATAAAGATCTCGATGAAAGGAATATGGTCATATAAGATTTTATCTATGATTATGCAAAAAAAATTCATAAAAACTACCATTTTTATGTTGTTCCTCACTTGTTCTAAAAAATAGAAACTTAAAAAAATTGTAAAAAATCACCAAAAGCTCAAAAAAAATTGATTTTTTTTAAATTAGTATTTTTTAGTAGAATTCAAAAAAATTGCAAGATCATTTCCATAGATTTTTTTTTTTTTAATATCTAACAAATAATCATCACAATGACATATACAATCATCTGAAAAACTTTAAATCTATTCCTCCACCAATTTAGAATTAGATCTTGATCAGAAATAATAAAATTAAATTAAAAGATCTCAAATATGATCGTAGATCTGAAATTTAGCCCATAATTTAATATAAATATGGAAAAAAATTATCAAAATAAAAAAAATTGATTTTTTTAATAACTATTCTCCTTCCATAAAATTGGCCAAAATTTTGACAACATTTCAACTTGGGATGGCTAAAATTGGAGTAGCATGATGCATCCAAAGATCACACAAATCTTGCTCTCGATCTCCACTAAATCTCCAATGCTTTGAAAATACTCCTTAAGAATTTCTTACTCTGGTACCAAATGAAATCCATAATATATTGCATTAACTAAATTATCTGAATTAATAAAAGCACTACAAGAGGTGTTTATTTATATAATACTAAAAGAGATTAGATCTCATAATCTATATGAGATTATAACTAATCACACCTAGAAAATAACCCAAATAAATAACCTATGTCAACCAAAGGTTAATAACACCTTGAGACATTTATTACAATATAGCTAGGATTAATTAATTATTCTAACACACATATAGGCCTAATACACTCCTCAAGGCATCAACACTTGGAGATGGATGTATAGAGAAAAAGGGGTTGAATGGAGACCTAATAAATATTTTAGATACTCCTTAAGGTGTTTTTATAGGTGAGAGAGGTATTTATTTACATAAGGGAGGTTGAAAATGGTCATTTTGTCTTATAACTATTGTTAGATTGCACAAAATGCACATTTGCCATCCAAGGAATACATTATCACACTTAGAAATTTAATGAGAATTTTCATGGGAAACATTGGTGATTAGAAGTGATGGATGGGTCCCATAAAAAAATATTTTGGCAATAGGAGAGAAATAGAGGATATGTTCTTTATGAACAATTTTTAAGAATGAAATGTGCCTAAAACTCTGAGAGTGAGCAGTCAAGACAAATGGACATATAAATAAAATTTAATTAAATATTTTTATCCTAAAACCTATTGTATTTTGTTTAGGACTCCAATTATGATATCCATATGTACTTATTTCATACTTTTATTTGTACATACTACAATAAATGTCCTATTTTGTATGTTTTTGGTGTTTTATAGGTGTTATGAGAAAATTATAATTTATAAATGATTGGATGAGGTCATTTTATGTGTTACATTTATTCAATCCTGAAAATTTACACAAAATTTTTTGGAGGTGGTCAGACAAGGCTCATTATCCAAGGCAATCTCAAATAGGCCTAAAATAAGACTAGGTGGCAAGGTCATTTCATGGTTTTCTCACTTTTAGAGGGTCTCAGGACCTAAAAATTGAAATGGAGGTTGGTGATAGACTATTTAATGTGAATAAAATTATTTTGGGTGATTTCACATGTGTGGAAGAAGTATGGATCAAGAAAACATGGTTCTAGGTAAGGAGGCCTAATTGAAGAGAGAGAAAGGCAAAAAAATGGACCTTCACTCAAAGTCATGATATAAAATGTGACATGAAGATGTGGGTACATAATGGGTCCTATAATATTCCCTTGGTTTTATATTAACCTCCATATATTATCCTACACAAGAAGGTTTATAGGTTTGTAGGGCTATGAGGACAATACACCTAGTGAGGGATTGAGGAGAAAAAAGGAGTCTTGGGAGTTGTTCCAAGAAAAAAATGGCTTGTCTAAGGTATGATAAGATATTTTAGTGAAATAAATGGAGAAAAAGTGACTTGAAGAATATGAAATTGTGTTTTTGATCACTTAGACCAGGCTAGGTGTGGGAATTGAAGAGTTTCAAGACACCTATGCATATGAAAGATGGAATGTCAAATTAGAGGAGTTTATTAAGGCATGATAGGTGTCCAATGAGTTGGTATGATGTAATTAATTGATAATTTATGATTGAGAAATCCATTTGTCAGTCTTTTTATGAAAAAAGGGTAGTTTTCAAGAAGCTAGTCAAAGTATCAAGCCAAGTTCTAAATCTTATGCCACATGAAGGATTGAAACATCTTTAGGAGTGAGAAACATAACTATTAAATAAACCTATTTATTTTTTTAACTCAAATGTACACTTTTCAATCTTCTCCTACTATGCCCCTCTCTCTCTCTCTTCACAATTCTCTAAATAAGTAGCCACTTTTGGCTTTGTAATCAATCCACATCTGGTATGGAAAAGCCCTACTACTTTGAGTACTAATTTTTCCTTTGAATAAAATATTTAAAATTAGTTTTGATTTCTTAAATTATTATTTAAGTGTGTGAAGTAGTTCATAGTTGAATGACAAGTGATAGTCATCTCTCCTTGTGTTCACCTTACTCTTTCATGTCTTATTTAAGTAGTTTACTCTCTAATAGATCACATGAAGTGTAGTTAGTGTTATTGTATGTATTCAAGTTTAAGTAAGACTAATATTATCTAAAATCATACCTCTTATTCATCTACCTTGAGAAATGCATTACATCTTAACTCCATGTTGAAATACTTATGTTAGATAAACCTTGGATGTTGAGATCAGTTTTATGAATCAAATTTCATAGTAAAACTTGATGGTAGTATTGTGGAGTTAAAATTGGTGCATAACCTCCTTAAGTTATATTTATTTCATGTTTTTATATATCTTTTCATTCTAATAAATTAGTATCATAGGTGATGAGCTTATACACACACACACACACACACATATATATATATCAAGGCAACCAATCCTATCAACTAAATGTTTACCCCCACTATAGATAACCCATAGGTCTAGCAATAATCCCATTATTTTAATCAATTTGAGTAGGATTGAACTACTTATCCAAGAGTGAAGAATTGAGTGACAATAGTTCTAGCATGCTTGATGGGATAGTTGTCTCAAACACTCCTTATCAAGGTGAATGATGGTTTTGACAAGATCAAAATTGCACAAGTGTTTCCTACTCAGCAGTTGGTGACACCATTAAAGTTACAACATTTTGTTGCAGAGGAATTCTCATTTTTAAGTTTCATTGTAGCCTACTAGATTAGCTTCTATTAGAGTTAATCATTCTACAAATCCACTCCATCCTGAGCCTTTCTTGACAATTAAAAATTTCTTGAGGAAGATCCTGAAGAGCAAGAATATTTTGAAAGTTAAGAGGAGCAAGAGAGTGAAGAAGAGATTAAAGGTAACATGGATAAACAACATGCCTTCCTATATTTTAATACTAAAAATACAATAAACCTTGTTGCTTATGATGATATCCCTCCTAGTGCCACCAAAAGAGTGTCCCTTCTTTCAATGGGGAAGGTCCTATCATGCCAAGTGAACACATAAGAGACATATCCAAATTTTATAATTTCCATAATATCACATAAATTAATATAACAATTAGATTGCTTGTTATGTCCCTTAGGGAAAATCCATTGATTGGTATAGAACATTGTTAACAGGATGCATAACTATGTGGGATGAATTTGGGGAGTTCTTGACTCAAAGATTTGAGGATAAGAGTGATCATACATCACTAATCCATCAACTACATGTCATGTAAAGAGGGCCTAAAAAATCCATGCATGGTTTCGATGAAAGGTTCTAAAAGACATGGAATAGGCTTTCACCTCCTATGAGACCCCTTACAAGTTTTTTTTTCCCAACCTACCTCAGAGTTATTAGGACTGATATAGTTGTCATGTTTCAATCCATGGGAGGGTATACATTGTTTGATGCCTATGATGTGGCTCTTAGAGCTGAGAATGATTTGATCCAGGCTGGTAAAATTCATCCAAAGGTATCAATGCCTATATTTCCTAACATGCTTACTACTCCTCCAAACCTTACTTTATTTTTAAATCCAAATAGAAAGTCTAAAGATACTCCAAAGAAATTAGATGATGTAATTTATTGGCAAGCAAAGTATAAGGCCTTAGATGCTTCAACTAGGCAATAAAATCAAAATATTTGAGTTTACCAAAAATCTTACTATTACCCTCCATAAAGAAATAGATTTACACCTCAACATAATGGTCAAGGGATGGGACAAGGTCAACCTAATTTCAATAGGTCACCTAATGCCTACAATCCAAATTTTACTCCCACCTCAGGAGCCATGGTTCTAGTCCATAGTAACTTAGTTCAAGGAGAAGAATGTCCAAATTCTTGGGGGAAACCTCAAAGGTAGTAAATGAATGATAATGAGGGGGAAATTCAAGCCTTGGTGTCTCAAGGAGGGACTAATCCTTAATTGGAATTAGAAAATTATAGCTCCATGCAAGCAAAACCAAGTGGAGAGTGTAGTAATTTAAGAGAAAGCTTTTTGAACTACCAGATGGATGATGGTTTTTTTATAAATTAGATCACCCTCAATTATAGCCAAGATAAGGTCAAAGAGGAGATATTTGGGATATGCTCAATATGTGGATAGATCTCCAAACTCCCCCTTTAAGGTAACAAGGTATGGATGCAAATATTTTAGCCTCTATGAGTCTTGCACCTCTTCAAAATTAGAACTTGGGAAAGGTGGTCAAACCTTCATTGCCTCAATCTCAAGGTGATTTATTGCCTCAAACTCAAGGTACTACATTACCTCCAAGGATGCAATAAAATAATAGTGTCTCTAATTTAAATATTATTGAATCCTTAAAGAACACAAAAATAAGCATATCCATTTGGGAAGTACTCCATCTACCTAGTCAAAAGGAGTTACTCCAAGAGCAGTTGTCCCAACTCAATATTTACACCCAACCAACAAAGCATATTAGTGTAGCCATAAAAAATGAATATACTCATATTTTTTAACCTTATATCAAGTTTGAATAATCCCCACCTTTCTATCTTTCCCTCATTGTGGGAGATAATTTGGTCCATAATTGCATTGTGGATAGTGGTGAAAACACTTAAGTCATGCCTAAACTAATTACAGACAAGTTGGGATTGAAGTATGAACCTTATAGTAAAGGAGTGTTATATATTGATGGAACACCAACTAGGTATATAGGGATCATCAAAGGCTTGAAAGTGTTATTTCATGACTTTCCAAGTTTTCCAATTCTAAAAGACATAGTGGTGGTGGATCTACCTTCACACTTTTCCATTTGCCTATCAAAAGACTTCACTACCAAGATAGGAGGGTATGTTGCTTCTAATTGGTATTTATTGGCTTTTATAATGAGGTATGGAGATAAAGTGACAATAATAACAAAACCATTAGCCAAGTTCCACATTGAACCATATGTGGAAACTAATTCCAATCTAAATTTCACTATCACTAAGCAAGAGGATCATGCCATAGATGATGGAGCATATTCCCCTCTTGAAGGTATTTTATGATATCTTCTTAGATGAATACGGTGTTAATACCTATGAGTATGACACCTATAATTTTATTTAAGAGATAGGTATTGTCACATGGATAATTTAAGAAGAGGGTGATGAACATCTTGAGGTAAATCCTGATGTTTCCCTTACACAAGCTCCATGGGGTAACTGCTTTATTCATATGGATGATAATGATGAGCCTTCAAGTATGATAGATCATGATAATGAGGAAGAGGGTACAATTCTACCTACCCAAAATGAAGTTCATGAGTATGATACTCATGAAGAATATGATGATATATGGTAGTAGTGCCATGTCATAGTATAGGAGTTTGAATAAGTGGCCCAGATCTCCCTCAAAAGAAACCTGACCTTGATAGTAAAGTCATTAGTGGACCTAATGAGCATGAAGAAGAGTTTCAAGTCACTTACAAGTAGGTTTCATTCTTTGAGGAATGTAATCAAAACAAGGTATAAGTTTGTATGATTGAAGAATAATATAGTTAGTAGTCTGATATTGAGCCACTTATAGACATGTTTGGCCAATAAAAAACCAAGTATGATGGCTCTAGACATCAAAACCATCATTTTCTAAATCAAGGTGAATATGAAAATTTTCCCATGACTCATAAGAAGTAGATTGATAGGCATCAAATGAGTATGAAAGAGATCAATCAGGCTACACTATCAAGAAAACATCAAGGGGAGCTAAGAGGACCATTCAATGGAGTTTCAAGTGATTCACATGCAGCTAGCATAGGTCCCATCACTGGTAAGTCTTTTGATCACCTTTATAATCAAATTTTCTTTGAAAAACATCCATCATATGGTGACTTATTCTCATGGAGTATCTATGACTCAAGGAATACTATTTTTGATCTTGGTTGAAGTAAGAATAATTATTTCATCACCTCAAACATGTTTTGAGGTCTGTACATGGTAGGTTAGGTGTGTTGTTTTGAGTCTTTTGTGTGTGGTTTTCCATAAATGCCTTTAGAATAATGTGTTTAATTATTATTGTATGGTGTGGTATGGGTTTGAAGTCTTAAGAAGGCATGTCAATTTTAGAGTGTAGCATAAGAGTGACTCCATTGCCTAATGGAAGGACAAGACTACTAGTCCATTAACATTGTAGGCATGTTACCCATGTGAATCACTAAATTATTGACCAAATTTTTACCTCAAGTCAAAATTGGTCACCCCATAGAGGTTAAAACTTCATAGGTATATTAAAAAACATGTCATGTTCTTGTCATAGTCTTGTCATGGTCTTAAATGGTCTTAAATAGTTCCATATGGTCATATTTGTCCTTGTTTAGCATTGTCTAAAGTTTGGTCTTATGTTCCCTTGTCTAGTCCTATGGGTCAATTATAAAGTATTAATGTTTTCAAACATGGTAAAATTTTGGTATGTTTTAAAGTAACTATAAAAGGTTATTTATATGTCATTAATGTTATATTATCATGCATTGACCTCTTACTATGTTTTATTGTGTTAAAATGACAATTTGGCCACCTTTTGGCCTATTTGGAGGAGTTTCACATAACATTACAAGAATAAAACATTTAAAGAAGATTAAAAACATACCCAATTTCATAAATAGGTTATATAATGTTTAGGGATGGTTAGAGACTGCCAACATCTATAGTTCAATGCTTAAACTAAGCAAAATGATACTTTACTAGTACTTTTGGGCACTTATACAACCTTGTAAGATCATATTTCAGTTTTAAATGGTTTATAGGTGTCCCTTTAGATCCCTTAGAGAATTTTAAATATTTTAACCAATTTTAAAGTATAACAATCACTTCAGACACTATCTCTCCTCTATCACTGCCTTCACAAACTTAGAAAGACAAAATTGAAGTGGATGGTACAACCAAGAGTGAGAGAGAGAGAGAGAGAGAGAGTCATGAGATAAAACTTTGTCCATTGCTATGGGTCATAGTAATATTTAAATAATTTGAATTATTTTTTATATTAATTTCCTCTCCTTTATGAACAATCTCTAAGAGTGACACTAAGTCACAATGACTTGTCCATCTAAGCAGGGTTTGTTCTTGCATCTATTTCTACATCTCAGAATTAGATGGAGAAGAATGGTTTTGAGGTATGTTTTTAAAGGTAAATGATATCATTTCCATGGTAATTTATTTATCTAAATGATCTCCATGAAGTGTATTCACTTGGAGGAAAATTGTTTTTGATATACAAAGTGTTCACTCACTCTTACTGTAAGTTTTTTGTCTAAGGTGTTGGTCACTTTAAGGGGTTTCTAAAATTAAATTATTCATAGAGAATATCCTCACTCTCCCATATTTTATGTTTCCTCTCTTGATAATCATCTCCTTGTTGTTAGTCTTCATTAAATTTCATAAGTATTATTCTTGGAATGCATGGTACAGTTCATAAATAGTCTTCCACTAGTCTGAGTGCCATGTTTGATATGAATGGTGATGAGAAACTAATGTTTGATCTATTTGAGTAGATTTTAAGTTAAATTTGTTTAAAATTTCAATAAAACCATGCTCTCAAACAAGGATATAAGATGCTTTATTGTATACAGTCCTTATAGACTAGTTACATAGGGAGGTTGGAAAAGGTCACATGGTGCTTGTCATAGGATTTTTAGACCATTAAAGGAGTGATAAATAAGTTTGGTGAAGTTTATAGGATTAAAAGGTTCAAAAACTCAATAAGTGGCTTTATAACCATAAACAAGCAAGTAGTGACCTATAGGCCTAAAGCCTGTAGGTCCTCATTTTGGACCAAAGTCAATATCATATCAATAAAAGAAAATACAAGACAATGAAACTTAACTTCAATGCAGATAAAAATAGTGTCACCACCCATTGGATAACACCTAAGTTATTGGATAATCTAATGAAGGTCAAATAGGACTAAGTTCAAAGTCAAATAGCTACCTACATGACTGTGTAAGGAATTGAGAAAGGAAGAAGGTTGAAAATGTTAGTAAGAAGTCAACAAACCTTGTAGGATAGTGATAATGAATATTCCATGAGGATTAGTACTTTCAATATCATGAAAGGGTTGAAAAATACTAAGTTCAAGACTTTATGTTCAAAACTTCTTCTAATTGGTACCTACAACCATCACTTGAAAGGTGTGAACTAAAAGTGCATACAGTGAAAGGATAACATCTTTAAAATGTTGAATTACTGTGAAAGGTTGAGAAACCTTAGTGAGATGAATATTTTACGCAAGTATTTTCAATGGAGTTTTAAACTCCTAAGACACAGTCAGTACCCTCTTCACATTGACACCTATAAAAATGTACAAGGCAACCTTAAAATTGGTAAGTTGTAAATTCATAAGTGATTTAAAAGGTTCAATTATGAATAAAGTAATATATTATTATCAACATGAAACAAAGTATTTGATTAAAAATTATGAGGTTGGAATCCTATAAGAAAAAAATGTAGTCAAGATACCCTACTAGGCACCTATAGGCTATAATGAGGATATGTTAGTTCCAAGCCTAAAGGGAAGAGTAGAATGTGTATGATAGGATCTAAGGTCTACCTTAGTTATAAAGTAAGATCATAAATCCATATAAAACCCAAATTAAACATGATGATATTGGTCAAATCTGATTTCTAAACCCTGTACATAGTCAATAGGTAACCTATAGGTCTGCCTGCTCTTCAAGAGTGTTTTGCTTGATTTAAGAATGGAAAGTCTTGTGAGAGGTATAAAGGGATGATATACATTTGGTGAAAGGTTTCATAGTGTTATCAACACATAATTTTAACCCTAATACTTGATAACAAAGGTGAAAAAGGTCAAAACTCTGTCTAGACCTAATAAAGCATAGGACACACATAGGCCTAATACACTCCTCAAGGCATCAACACTTGGAGACTGAGGTTCAAAGTAAAAGGGTTTGAATGGACACCTAGGAAAAATGTTATAGAATTTTTAAGGTGTTTTTAGAGGTGAGAGAGGTATTGGTTTGTAGAAGGGAGCTTGAAAATGGTCATTTTGGCCTAGAACTGCCATTAGAGTGCATAAAATGCACATTTGCCTTCCAAGAAGTACTTTCTCAAACTCAAAAAATGCATGAGGATTTTAATGGAACAAAGTGGTTATTTTAGGTTATGTATGGGTCCCATAATAAAAATATCATGGAATTAGGAGAGAGAAAGAGGATATATTCTTTATGAATAATCCTTAAGAATGAATTGTGCCTAAAACCCTCCTAAAACTCTGATAATGACCAGCCAAGACAAATAGACATATAAATCACATTTAATGACATATTTTTATCCTAAAAACTTTTTTATGTTATTTATTAATCCATTTAGGTTATCTTTATGTAATTATTCTATACTTATAGTTGTACAGACTACAATAAATACCTTATTCTACATATTTTTTAATATTTTGTAGAGGTTCTAAGAAAGAGAGAAATTGAAAATCATTGTAATGGGTCATTTGGTATTTTTTACATCTATTAAATCCAAAAAAAAATCATGGGAGATTATAGAGGTGGCCAAAAAAGGTTCATTTTCTAAGGTAGTCTCAAATAGACCTAAAATGAGGCTAGGTGACAAGATCATTTCATGGTTTTCACACTTCCACAAGGTCTTAGGACCTAAAAATTGACATGAAGGTTTTTTATATAATATTAAAAGTGAATAAAATCATTTTGGGTTATTTCACATGTGTGGGAGACGTCTTGAGGAAGAAAACAAGGTTCTATGCAAGGAGGCCTAATTGAGGCCTAAATGAAGAGAGAGGTAGAAAATTTGGACTTTCACTTAGATTCAAGACATAAAATTTTACCTAAAGTTGTAAGGATATAATGGGTCCTATAATATTAAAAAAAATTTCATTATCATTTGTACATTATCCTACACAAGGAAGTTTACAGGTTTTTAGGGCTATAAGGAAAATAGGTCTAGTGAGGGCTTGGGGAGAAAAATGGAGTCTTCAGAGTTTTTCCAAAAACCAAAATGGTTTTTTAGGTCTAATAAGATATTTTTATACCATACATGGATAAATAGTGACTTGAATAATATGAACTTGATTTTTGGGCCACTTGGACCAAGCAAGGCATGGGAAATGAAGAGTTTCAAGACATCTATGCATATGAATGATGGAATGTCAAATAAGAAAAATTATAAATGCATGATAGGTGTCTAATGAGTTGATATAAAGGCATTCATGGTGAATTTATGATTGATAATTCCATTTCTCACTCTTCTTATACAAAGAAGGTCATTTTTCAAGAAGCTTATTAAGGTGTCAAGCCAAGTTCTAACTCTTATGCCATATGGAGGATTGGGGCATATTCAAGAGTGAGACACATGGATTTTTAATTCTATTTATAAATTTTCCATAACCACCTTTATTTTTTTAACTCACATGGTCACTTGTCAATATTCTCCTACTACACTCCCTCTCTCTCTCTCTCTCTCTCTCTCTCTCTCTCTCTCTCTCTCTCTCTTCACAATTCTCTATATAAGTAGCCACTTTTGGATTTGTAATCAATCCACATCTAGTATGGTGAAGCCATTCTAGTTTAAGTACTGATTTTGCCTTTGAATAAAATATTTAAAACTAGTTTTTAGTTATCAAATTATTATCTAAGTGTGTGAAGTAGTTCATAGTTGAATGAAAAGTGTTAGTCATATTTCCTTGTGTTCACCTTAATCTTTCATGTTTTATGCAAGTAGTCTTCTCTCTAAAAAATTAAATTGAGAGTATTTAGTGCTCTTGTATATATTTAAGTTTAATTAAGAGAATTAGTCTCTAAAATCAGACCTCTTATTCATCCACCTTGATAAATTCATTACATCTCACCTCTGTGTTGAAATACTTATGTTAGAGAAACCTTCGATGTTGAGATCAGTTTTATGAATCACCTTTCAAAGCGAAAGTTCATAGTAGTCTTGTGGAGTTAAATTTGGTGCATCACCTCATTAGGTTATATTTATTTCATGTTTCTTTATCCCTTTTCATCCAAATAAGATAGTAGAATAAGTGATGAGCTTAGATATATCAAGGGAACTAACCCTATTAACTAGAGGTTTACCCCCATTATACACATCCCATAGGTCTAGGGGTAATCCCATTATTTCACTCAAATAGAGTAGGATTGAACAACCTCTCCAAGGGTGAAAAATTGAATGACAATAATTTTGGCATGCCTAGTGGGACAATTATTCCAAGCACTCTTTGTCAAGGTGAATGTTGGTTTTGACAAGACCATAACTACATAAGTGTTTCCTACTCAACATTTGGTGACTACACTAAAGTTAAAACATCTAGTTGTAGACCAATTTATCATTTTTATGTTTCATGGTTACTACTAGATCATATTCTAATAGAAGCAATCATTCTACAAATCTACTCCCTCATCCTGAGCTTCTACTTGGAGTGCAGTTGCCTAAGCCTTTCTTGACAATTAAAAATCTTGAGGAAGATTCTGAAGAGTAGGAAGATTTTGAAAGTCAAGAAAAGTAAGAGCGTGAAGAAGAGATTGAAGGTAACATGGATAGGCAACATGTTTTCCTGACTTTCAATATTGAAAATACCATAAACCTTGATGCCTATGATGATATCTTTCCCAATGCCACGAAGAGTGTCCCTAATTTTAATGGGGAAGGTCCTATCACCCCAAGTAAACACATTAGAGACATATCCAACTTTAATAATTTCCATAATATCATAAAAATTAATATATCAATCAGATTGCTTACCATGTCCCTTAGGGGAAAAGCCCTTGATTGGTATAGAACCTTACCAAGAGAATGCATTAATATGTGGGATGAATTTATGGAGTTGTTGAATCAAAGATTTAGATAAGAGTGAACATACATCACTGATTCATTAACTAAATTTCATCCAAATAATGCCTAAAGAATCCATGCATGATTTCAATGAAAGGTTCCAAAGGAAATAAAATAGGCTTCCACCTCCCATGAGACTCCCTGCAAGTTTTATTTTCCCAACCTACCTTAGAGCTATTGAGATTGATATATCTATAATGTTTTAATCCATGGGTGGGTATACCTTGCTTGATGCCTATGATATGGTTATTAGATATGAGAATGGTTTATTCTAAGCTAGTAAATTCCCTCTAAAGATCTAAATGCCTATCTTGCCTAACATGCTTCCTACCCTTCCAAGCCTTGCTTCATTTACAAATATCAATACAAATATCAAGTCTAAAGATTCTCTAAAGAAATCTAGATGATGAAATTGATTGACAAGCAAAGTATAAGGCCTTAGAATACTTCTACTAGGAAATACTAAATCAACATATTAGAGCTTACCAAAACTCCTACTATTAAGCCCTCCAAAATTAAACAAATTTCTAGCTCAACATATGGTCAAGAAAGGGGACAAGGTAAAAGTAATTTTAATAGGTCACTTAATAGCCTATAATACAAATTTTCCTCCCACCTCAAAAGCCATGGTTCAGAGTCTATAGCAACCTAGATCAAGGAGAATAATGGCCAAATTCTTGGGGGTAGCCTCAAGGTCAATACATTAATGCTAACAATCCTGGGTAGTGGAATGGTCCAAGCCTTGGTGGCTCAAGGCTTTGAGCTTGAGGGACTACAGCTTTCCTTACTTGACATTTTTCAATTAACCCAATGGTACCTCTATGCAAGCAGTTTGAAACCAAGTGGAGAGTATATCTTTAATCTTAGGAGTCTCAGGCTTCATCCTCATTAGAGTTTGTATCCCAGTGAAGTTTATCTATTCTCTTCCATTCCGTATCTTCCTGCTTTTTAAGCTTGATTTTGCCTTTCCCATTTACACTTTCACTCTTTTTGTTCCCTGACTCCTTGTTTTTCCCCTGTTTGGGGTGCTTTACCATTGCATTATTCTTGCAATATTTTGTAGGATAGGGCGTGTTTCCTTTTTCCTATGAGCAAACTTTCAGCGAAGATAAAAGGGAAAAGACAAACTTACCTTGTGCCTGAAATGGTTAAGGAAGACAAAGTGGAATTTGTGCACTCAATTACTTCTTCCATCCAGGATGAAGTACTCCCTTATGCAGCGTAAAATATCCCTCCATATCCCTTTAATCTGATCCAATTCATAGAAATCCCCGTTCTTGACCAGCTTCTGCTCTTCCTCATCCATCTTGGGGAACTTACAAAAGGCCTCATTCGAAATGCTTGTCTGCTTGGAGAATTTAAGTCCATCCGTAGGTAGCCCTGTAACCTCAGCTATAAAATCCTCTGTTAGGTTCACTGTGATACCATGCAAGGTGACCCTTTCATCAGTCCAATTTTTGAAAAAAGCCATAGTGATATGCGGTTTTGACCCATAGAGTCTTTCCATATAGCTCGTAACTTTTCCTTTTTGCAGAATTCTCCAGACTTCTTGTTTCTCTTTCCATTCATCACAGCTCTTGGGTTCCTATTTTCGGGGTTCTCCCTTCCTTTCGCGTGCCATGCTCATTTTGAGAAATGTTTAAGATGTGGATATATCTCTAAACACCCCCCACCCTCCCTTCAAGGAAACAAGGTATGGATGCAAATATGGTATCCTCTACAAGTCTTGCACCTCTTCAAAATCAAAACTTGGGAAAGGTGGTCAAACCTTCATTACCTCAAGTTCAAGGTACTTCATTACATCAAACTTAAGGTACTACATTACCTCTAAGGATGAAATTAAAGGATAGTTTCTCCCCTTTGAATATTATTGACTCCGTGAATAAGATTAAAAAAATCATATCCCTTTGGGAAGTACTCCATTTGAATGGTCAAAAGGAGTTACTCAAAGAGCCATTATCCCAACTCCATATTTCCCCCTAACTAGTAAAACATCTTGGTGCATCCCTCACAAATGCACCTAATCATATTTTTGAACCTTAGACCAAGTATAAAAACCTCCCACCTTTATATCTTACCCTCATTTTGGGAGATAAGTTGGTCCATAATTGCATTGTAGATAGTGGGGAAAGCACTTCAGTCATGCCTAAACTAATTGCAAACAAGTTGGGCTTGAAGTATAAACCTTATATCAAAGGAGTGTTAAATATTTATGGAACACTAGCCAAATCTATAGGGATCATCAAAGGCTTGAAAGTGTTCTTGCATGACTACCCAAGTTTCCTAGTTCTATAAGACATAGTAGTGGTGGATCTACCTACACACTTTGCTATTTCACTATCAAGAGACTTTGCTACCAAGATATGAGGGTATGTTGTTATTGATTGGTCTTTCTTGGCTTCTAGAATGAGTTATGGAGCTAAAGTGATAATAAGAACAAAATTTTTGGCCAAGTTCCACATTGAACCATATGTGAAAACTAGTTCCAATCTAAATTTCACTATCAATGAGCAAGAGGAGCATGCCATAGATGATGGAGCATCTTACCCTCTTAAAGGTATTTTTGATCTCTTCTTAGATGAATATGGTGTTGAGACCTATGATTATGTTCCATATGCTTTCAATACAGAGATAGGTATTGTCACATATATCATTCATGAAGAGAGTGATAAGCATCCTAAGGTAAGTCTTGATGTTTCCCTTATAGAAGTTGCATGGGGCAACTACTTTCTTCTTATGGATGATAATTATGATCCTCCAAGTGTGATAAATAATGATAATTAGTAAGAGGGTAAAATTTTGCCTACCCAAAATAAACAAGTTCATAAGTGTGACAATAATGAAGAGATGATGATCTATGCTAGTAGTGTCATGCCATAGTACAGGAGTTTGAACAAGTGACCTAGCTCTCTCTCAAAAGAAACATGAGCTTGATAGTAAAGTCATTAGTGGACCTAATAAGCATGAAGAATATTGTCAAGTCACTATAGATGAGGTTGAAATATTTGAGGAATGTAATAAAGAAAGGTAGAAGTTTATGTGATTGATGAGAAATATAAGCAACAATATGATATTGAGTCACTTGTAGACATGTTTGGCCAACAATAAATCAATTATGATGGCCCTAGACATCAAGAACATCATGGTATAGATTAAGGTGAAGTTGATAAATTTACCATGACTCCTAAGAAGTAGATTGACAAACATCAAATGAGCATGAAAGAGATCAAGCAGGATACACTATTAAGTAGACTTCAAAAGGAGTTAAGGACTATTCAATGGAGTTTCAAGTGATTTAGTTATAGCTAGTAGAGGTCCTATGAGTGGTAAGTCCTTTGATCGCCTTCACAAGTAAATTTTCTTTGATAAAAATCCATCATATGGTGACTTATTATCATGGAGTAGTTGTGACTCAACAAATATTGTTTTTGATCCTAGTTGAAGCAAGAGGAATTTTTTCATCACCTTAAACATGTTTTGAGGTTTGTACATAGTAGGTTAGGTGTGTTGTTTTGAGTCTTTTGTGTGTGGGTTTACCTAAATGCCTTTGGCATAGTGTTTTAATTTATTTTTATGTGGTGTGTTTTGGGTTTGAAGTCTTTATAAGGCATGCCAGCTTCATATTGTAGCATAAGAGTGGCTCTATTTCCCAATAGAAAGACAAGGATACTGGTTCAATAGTATTACATGCATGGTACCCCTATGAATCACCAAATTATTGACCAAATTTAAATCTCAAGTCAAAATTGGTTAACCCCTATAGGTTTAAACTTAATAGGGTTGTTAAAAAACTTGTCACGGTATTGTCATAGTCTTGTCATGGTCTTAAATGCTCTTAAATAGTTTTATATGGTCATATGTGTCCTTGTTCATCATTAGTCTAATATTCATGTGTCTAGTCCTATGGGTAAATTAAAAGGTCTTGATGTTGTCATGGTCAAAGGTTTATTTTGTTTTAAATTAACTATAAAATATTATTTATTTGTCATTAAAGTCATATTATCATGCATTGACCTTTTACTATGTTCTATTGTGCTAAAATGACAATTTGGCCACCTTTTAGCCTATTTGGAGGAGTTGCATGTACCATTCCAAGAATAAAATATTTTAATAAGATCACCAATGTAAATTATGTCATAAATATGTTATATAATGTTTAGGTATGGTTGATACTGACATTATCTATAGTTTAATGCCTAAACGATGCAAAATGACACTTTACAAGCACTTTTAGGCACTTGTATGGCCTTTTAAGATCATATTTAAGTTATAAATAGTTTTTAAGTGTCCCTTGTTCTCCCTCAGGTCATTTTACATATTTGGACAAAGTTTCAAGTTGAACAGTCAATTTAAACACACTCTCTCCTCCATCATTGGCTTCAGAGGCTCAAAAAGGCAAAATTAAAGTGATGGTATGGCCGAGAGAGAGAGAGAGAGAGAGAGAGAGAGAGAGAGAGAGAGAGAGAGAGAGAGAGAGAGAGAGAGCTATGAGATGAAAATTTATCCATTTTTAGGGGTCCTAGTAATATTGAAATAAGCTTTAATAGTTTTCAAATCAATGTCCTCTCCTGTATGAACAATTTCTAAGAGTGACATCAGGTCACTATGATGTATCTATTTGAGTAATGTTTGTTCTTGCATCTATTTCTCCACCTTAGAATTTGATCGAGAATAATGGTTTCAATGGATGTTTTTAGAGTTATATCCTTTACATAGTGGTTTCATTAGATAACTCATCTCCATGAAGTATCTTCACTTGGAGGAAAAGTGGTCTTGATGTACAAAGTGTTTCACTCACTCCTGCTATAAGTTTTATTTGTCTAAGGTGTTGGTCACTTTTAGGGGTTCTCAGAACTCCATTATTCATAAAAAATCTCCTCACTCTCCCATAGTTCATGTGCTTTAGAATCATCTTCTTGTTGTTATTCTTCAATAAATGTCATATGTCTTGCTCTTGGAATGCATGATACAATTCATAAATGGTCTTCTACTGGTATGAGTTACATGTTTGATCTAAATGGTGATGAAAAAATAATGTTTTATCTATTTGAGAAGTTTTGAAGTTCAAGTTTCTAAAAGTTTCAATCAAAATATGCTCTCAAACAAGGCTATAAGATGCTTGATTTTATGTAGTCCATACAAACCATTTAGATAGGGAGGTTTGAAAAGGTGACATGGTAATTATCATAGGATTTGTATAACATTAAAGGATTTATAATGAAATGTGTTGAAGTTTATATTATTGAAAGGTTTAAAAACTCAAGAAGTTTCTTTATAGCTCTAAACAAGCAAGTAGTGACCTATAGGCCCTAAGCCTATAGGTCCTCATTTTAGACCAAATTCAATATCAGATCAACATTATCAAATCCAAGATAGTGAAACTTAACTTCAATGTATATGAATATATTTTCACCACCCATTGGATAACACCTAAGTGATTAGACAATCCAATGTAGCTCAAATGGAACTGAGCTCATAGTTAAATAGCTACATACAAGATTGTGTAAGGAATTGAGAAAAGAAGAAGTTTGAAAATGTCAGTAAAAAGAAAAAAACCCTTTTAGGACAATGATGCTGAATATTCCATGAGTATTAGTTATTTACAGATCATGATAGGTTTAAAAATGACTAAGTTCAAGACTTTGTGTTCAAATCTTCTTCTAATGGGCATCTACAACCATGCTTTGAAAGGTGTGAGCTATAAGTACATACAATGAAAGGATAACATATTGAAAATGTTGCATTAGTGTTAAATGTTGAGAAACCTTAGTGAGATAAATATTTTACCCAAGGATTTTCAACAGGGTTCTAAACCCCTAAGGCACAGTCAATACCCTCTTCAAATTAACACCTACAACCATGTGGAAGGAAGCCTTAAACTTGTAAGTTATAAAGTAATAAGTGAATTAAGATAGTAAATTATGAATGAGTTATTTATTATTATAAAAATGAAACAAAATATTTGATGACAAAGTCTGAATGTGGAGTCCTACAAGAAAAAAATGCAGTCAATATACCCTACTAGGCACTTACAGTCTACAATGAGGATAGGCTAGTTTCAAGCCTAAAGATAAGAGCATAATGTGTATGAGAGGCTATGAGGTCTAAATAATTTATAAAATAATTTCATAAATACATATTAAAACCAAAGGAAACATGATTAGATTTGTCAAATCTGAGTTTTAAACCCCATACACAGTCAAAAGGCAACCGATAGGTTTGCTTGCTCTTCAAGAGTTTTTTGCTTGATTTGAGAATGGAAAGTATTTTGAGAGATATAAATGGATGAAATACATTTGGTGAATGGTTTAATAGTTTTATCAACACCTAATTTTAACCCTTATACCTAATAAAAAATGTGAAAAGGGTCAAAACTCTGTTTAGACCTAATAAAGCATAGGACACACATAGGCCTAATACACTCCTCAAGGCATCAACAGTTGGAGACTGAGGTCCAGAGTAGAAGGGGTTGAATGGAGCCCTATTATAGATTTTATATCCTTTATAATGTGTTTTCATAGGTTAGATAGGTATTTTTTTTCATAAGGGAGCTTGGAAATGGTCATTTTGGCCTAGAATTGTTGTTAGAGTGCACAAAATGCACATTTACCACCCGAGGAGTACTTTATCACACTCATGAATTTCATGAGTATTTGCATGGGATATAGTGGTTATTTTAGGTGATTTATGGGTCACCCAAAAAAAATATTGTGGCATTAGGAGAGATAAAGAGTATATGTTCTTTATGAAAAATTCTTAAGAAGAAAATGTGCCTAAAACCCTCCTAAAACCCTGATAGTGACTAGTCAAGACAAACACACCTATAAATAACATTTAATGACATATTTATATCCTAAAAAATATTTTATGTTGTATAATAATCCAATTATGTTCTCCATATGTACTTATTTCATACTTGAAGTTGTATGGATTGTAATAAATGCCCTATTTTGCATGTTTTTGGTGTTTTTAGGGAAACTAAGAAAGGGATAACTTACCAATAATTGTATGATGTCATTTGGCATGTGTTAAATATATTAAACACAAAAAATAATCATATTATATTTTTTAGGTGGTCAAACAAGGCTCATTTTCTTGGGCAATTTCAAACATGCCTAAAATGAGACTAGGTGATAAGGTCATTTCACAGTTCTCACACTTACACAAGGTCTCAGGACATCAAAATAGACATGGAGGTTGGTGATAGCCTATGGAAAGTGAATCACATGATTTTGGGTGATTTAATATGTATGTTATAAGTTTGGATCAATAAAATAGGGTTATAGGCAAGGAGGCCTAATTGAAGAGAAAGACAAAAAAATGTACTTCCACTCAGATTCAAGACATAAAATTTGACATGAAGATGTAAGAACATAATGGTTCCTATAATATTCCATTGGTTTTTCATTACCATCTATACATTCTCCTACACAAGGAGGTTTACAAGTTTTTATGGCTATAAGGAAAATAGGCCTAGCTAGGGCTTGAGGAGCAAAATGGAATCTTTAGAGTTGTTCTAAGAACCATAATGGATTTTTTTAAGTCTAATAAGATATTTTAAGACCATCCATGAAGAAATAGTGACTTGAAGAATATGAACTTGAGTTTTGGGCCACTTGGACCAAGCTAGGTATGGGAAATGAAAAGTTTCAAGACACCTATGCATATGAATGATGGAATGTTAAATCAAAAGAGATTATTAAGGAATAATAGGTGTCTAATGAGTTTTTATGAAATAATTCATGTCTAATTTATGATTTATAATCCCATTTTTCACTCTTATTATGCAAAGAAGGGTAGTTTTCAAGAAGCTAGTCAAGGTGTCAAGCCAAGTTATAACTCCTACGCCATATGGAGGGTTGAAACATATTAAAGAGTGAGACACATGGATTTAGAAGTCTTTTTATGACTCTTCCATAACCCCCTTTATTATTGTAACTCACATAGACACTTGTCAATCTTCTCTTACTACACTTCTCTCTCTCTCTCTCTCTCTCTCTCTCTCTCTCTCTCTCTCTCTCTCTCTCTCTCTCTCTCTCTCTCTCTCTCTCTCTCTCTCTCTCTCTCTCTCTCTCTCTCTCTCTCTCTCTTCACAATTCTCTATATAAGCATCCAATTTTGGCTTTGTAATAAATTCACATCTGTTATTGAAAATACATTCTAGTTTGAGTACTGATTTTGCCTTTGAATAAAATATTTCAAACTGGTTTTGATTTCTTAAATTCTTGTCTAAGTGTTTGAATTAGTTCATAGTTGAATGACAAGTGATAGTAATCTCTCCTTGTGCTCACCTTACTCTTTCATGTTTTGTGCAAGTAGTTTTCTCTCTAACAGGTCACATGAAGTGTAGTTAGTGTTATTTTATGTATTTAAATGAAATTGAGAATACTAGTGTCTAAAATAAGACATGTTAGTCATCCACCTTGATAAATTCATTGCATCTTACATCTATGTTGAAATACTTATGTTAGAAAAACCTTGGATGTTAAGATTAGTTTTGTGAATCGCCTTTTATAGTGCAAGTTCATGGTAGTATTTTAGAGTTAAACTTGGTGCATCACCTCATTAGGTTATATTTATTTCATGTTTATCTATCTGTTTTCATCCTAATAAGTTACTATCATAGGTGATGAGTTTAAATAGATATATCAAGGGATCTAGCCCTATCAACTAGAGGTTTACCCCCACTATAGACAACCCACAGGTCTAGGGGTAATCCCATTGTTTCACTCAATTGGAGTATGCCTAAATTAACTCTCCAAGGGTGAAAATTTGAGTGAAAATAGGTCCTAAATAAAGGGAAATAATTATTTTACAAATAAAAACCTAAATAAAAAACCTATTTTCAATAAGTGACAACCACTCAAATTATATAATTTCAAATCGACCACGTGACATTATACATACATTGTTTAATTAAAATTTAATCACTTTGCCTCCTAACTACTATCACCCCCTCATCACCTTGATAAAGTCAAATGCAAACCATTTTTAATTTATCATGGTATTAATGGACATCATTATTATTATTATTATTATTATTATTATTATTATTATTATTATTATTATTATTATTATTATTATTATTATTATTATTATTATTATTATTATTATTATTTACTATGAAAAAAGATTACACAACTTACAGATAAATGTGTTATTACACTTGTAAAAGCTATCACTTGATCAATAAGGTCCTATTTTGCATATTATCCTAATAATAATTGGAATGATACATCTCAAGACATTCCTGAGAATAATCCAATGGCATACCAAACTTCTAAATATGATGTTACTAAGAGCATATCTTATTCTAGTTCACATTCTACTATGATTAATCTATCTTAATATGTTACTATTACAGAACTAATGGTCACTCAAGCTCTTATTAGAAGAGAACCTTGAGAAGGCATAGTTGTGAATGTTAAGAAATGACATAATGAATAAATAGTCACATATCCTCCAAAACAAGTATGGATACTAGTATCTACAAATCAAGGAAAAGTACAAGTTAATAGTATTCCATCACAACAACAAGAAAAGGAACTATTTAAATTTTTTGCACAAAAGGTCCATCAACTAGCTTGCCTTGATTAAAGTAACCTACTATTGTGTCATAGGATTACAAGGAAGATGTTATTTTCTCTTTTTAGTGAAGTAAATAAAAACAACTCAATGAAACTATCATTCCAAGCCTAAGACTTGGGGTGATTAAGTAACAGATAAAAGAAAGGCAACAAGAAGATAAAATGACACTTTTACCTTCTTTGACAATTCGAATGGCTAGTTGGCATGAAATTTGGGTTGTGCTCAGTATGTTGGACAAATAGTATTTATTAATGCTTTATGATTTATGGGTGACACCTCCTCTTGTCCCCTTGGAATTTGGCTCTTGGCTTGGTGTTGGTAATGAAACTTGTTTCACAAATTCTACATAGTAAGTGTGCACAAAAAAGCTTGTTTAAGAATGGTCATGGCACTTGTATTTATAGATTTTCAACTAACTATAACCCAATGTATTTAGATTATGATTAAGGTTGGAAATCCAAATGAAATTAATGAAGGCTTTAATTATGCATTTATGGAGGCGTGGCTCAACATTTTTGATTTTTATGGCATTTATGTTGATATTTGGAAATTCTTGACTTTGAGGATGATGACATCATCATGACCTAATATTTTATTGAAAAATATTTTTTATAAATTACATATTCACTAATTCAACATATAATTTTCACGTAATTAATTAATTTAATTTGCTTGGTTAATTAATTTTGCTTAATCTTCTGGTCATTTCAGGAATTAGGTTAAGTGCTCTACTTAATTGGTTGAAAATGTTCATTTATTTGGTTTCAAGATGATTGGGGATGAACCATGAGAGGTTATCCTTGCATATAGGGTAATAACCCAAATATGGATGCCATAACACAATTATTAACACTTATGTCTAATATACAGAATATTTTTGGATGTTTAGGTGATTTCAAGACTTAATCTACATAGTTTGGTAAAACTCAGTCTGAAGTCTAATTAGACATGCAAGTGGACAAAAAGGAGTGTCCACATTTTTATCCTATTTGAGTAGGTGTTTCAAGTCATAGGCACAATAACATATTCTCAAATAATCAAAAATTTGTTATGTTGAAAATTTTAATGCTTTAAAAAGTGGTGTTGACAACTATATTTTGTTATGAGCTAACAGTCATAGACTAATGCCCTAAAAGGTGGTTGATGAGCCCTGGATATCCCCTCAAGGGAGCATGTGGAAAAGAGTATCATCGAATAGTCCCTAAAAAAGAGGAAAATGACATAGTATATCAATAATGAAGGTTGAAATAATGATTTATATAAAGGCCATTATAATCATTACTACAATGAAGGTGCCCCAATAGGATGAATATGAGTGTGATAAAATTCTATCTTTCATAGTTTTCCCTATTATAGAAAACTAGCAAAGGGAGATCACTTAATGAACCTATAATCATAGATTAATAATGAGCTAACACAAATGATAGGTATGAATTTGGACTATATACTAGTACAGAGATGCACTCCCTAACTAGCAATGATTACTATTCATTTATGATTTAGTTACTATGTTTGGGTAGGTATGTTGGGAACAAGATGAAATACTATTGGCACTATTACTGAATAGATCATTTATCCCAATTATTAATGTAGCATGTGACATTATATGTCATAGTTATAAACAAACCCTAATAATAATGTGTGTTATATGCATGGAAAAATTTAATTTAAATGCAAATATAATCAACTCAGGTGTAATATATGATCAATGAAATCCCAAGTGAAAATATAATACAATAGACTAAGTGTAGAAGTAAATACAAATAGTCACAACTCAAATAAAAGATATAAAAAATCAAGATTTAAGTGTAAACATAATGTAATAAGCCTACAGTAACTGAGGGGAAGGAAGGCACAAAAACATAATCTAAATTTAAAAATTTAAAAACTCAAGCCCAAGTTATAAGAAAGATTCAAGTGTAAACTAATTGTCCTTAGACACAAAACACTCAAAAGGAATAAACATAAATCAATAAATAAATTAATCCAAATAAGATGAAATAAATAACTACTCTAAGACATGTAAAATAAATAACTAATCTAATGAAAATGAAATAAACAAATATAATACATAAAATCAATGAACCAACTACTATTTATTGACACTATTCGTGCATGTGTAACATAAGTGTTATGCTGGGAGAAAAGGTTGCTCTTAGATTAATGGGAATAACAATAAGGGTATGAAGACATAGGAAGGGGGAATATAATAATAAGAAAAGGGTGTTCAAGTTGATTAAAGATGCACTAGGCACATGGACATTACCTACATAGTCCCATATGCATGAGTTTCAACATGGACTTCAAGCCAAATGTAGTTTGCCCAAGAATTGGGTAGAGAAGAAAACTAATGACAAGTAAAAAATATTAATCATAGAGGAAAGTATGAATGGGATCACAAAATGGAAAGAGCATGAAATAAAAGGGGTGGTGATCATGACTGTGAGAACATCATGTAAAAGAATTCATGAAACTGTAAGAGTGTGGTTTAGGTTAAAACCAAATTGAAAAATAAAAGGTGAGTGTTCACAATGAAATATGTTAATAATTCATAGTGTTCACTAAGTCAAAGGCTTAATACAAGAATAAGCTTGCAAAATGACAAAAAATAAATGACTCACAAAATGATGAAAGCATAAATGATATGACTTGTAAAATGGTGAGAGTGTTCGGAGACAAACCTATAATAAGGAATGATCCATGAAATTGATAAATGAAATCAATCACCAAGACTAGTTGAGATGACCTAAGATGCCCCATACATCTAAGCACTACCAACATAGTCTGTTCAAACCTCAGGCCAATGTATTTATCCCAAAAATGGGATAAAACACTATCAAGAACTGGAAAAGACAAATGGAAATGGTCATGATGTGACCCATGTGAAATATTTAGCTATACTTGTTGACTAAGAGCTGTATGTCCTAAGTATAATGGATAAAATCTAAATAGCCTAGTTTTGGAGGCTTGTGTAGGATTTTTTTGGCATATTTCCATGTTTTTGTGTTTTTTGGGCATCTCAACTCAATGGAGAATTATGAGATATAAAATGGGTTAACTCTCAAAATTATGAGAGCATGGCTTAGGTTACTCACAAAATGGTGAGAGCATGTCTTAGGTTGATTATAAAATAGTGACAACATGGCTTAGGTTGCTTGAAAAATGGAGAGAGCATGGCTGAGGTTGCTCATAAAATGGAGAGAGCATGGGAATAAGGGTGGTAGAGCTGACCTCATAAATAACTAAGTATTGCCTACATAGTCCAAATGGACCTTAAGCCACTATAGTTCACCTTAAAATAAGGATCCTAACTAAGTAATAACAAGTTTCTGAATGTACTAGGCAAATGGCATAATGGTATGGTAAGGTATAATGAGATATAACTATAAAACATTAAGGGTGCAATTTCCAAGCTCACTGTCATAATGCTCCAAAAGATAACCACTTCAAAGAATGTAATCAATAGTCTCCAACCTAAATCACTTGCTGATAACTTCATTTGAACCCAACCATTGATGTTGTTTGAAGTAACAGTGGAGTGAAACCAAGGTCAAAAGAGGGATGAGAGACTAATACCTAAGGCAAATAGGAAAGGCACATGGTATGATATAGTATCAAAGTGAATGGTTGTGGCATAAAGGAGTGATCCTCATAAAAATACTCTAAGTCACTCATGTGAAAAAGTGCTTGTGTATGATGTTCATTAGTTCATCAAGTTCATCTCTTTCTGGTGTAGCCAACCTATATGTCCCAAAACCATAGTTAGTGATAATTACATAGGGTACTAACTAGTTAGGCTTAAAATTTCCTTTTTTATTAAGTTTGACATTGGTGTTTTCCTAGTTTTGTTTAAATATAATATCACCCAACTCAAATCTCTATACCGGATGCACATATTGTATTGACCACATAACCTATTTTGGTATGCTTGAAGGATATTCAAGGCTATCATGTGTTTTTGATCTAGTAATTCCACATTCTACAAGTAAGATACTTTATAATCCTCATCATCAAGGATATGATTCATTGAAATGTGTAGAGAAGGCAACTTGACCTCGACAGGAAGAATGGCCTCTATACCATGAACTAGGGAATAAGATGTGGCTCCTATAGGAGTAAAAAAATTGGTTCAATAGGCCTAGAGGGGGTGAAAAAGTTGAAAGTGCCAATCATGGCCAACATCATTAATGATATTTTTGAGGATATTGACAATGGTTTTTTTAGATGCCTATACTTGGACATTACCTTGTGGTTAATATGGAGTGGAATTTTTTGGGTAATATTATATTTGTCACAAAGGGATTTGACATCTTTGTTATTGAATGAACCATCATTATCAGATATAATGTCAGAGGAGATACCTTAGTGGAAAATGAGGTGTTTGAAAATGAATTTAGATATTTTTTTTACCTATCATGTAAGTTAGGGAATGCCTTCCACCCACTTAGTGAAGTATTATATGGTAGTAAGGATATATTTATGTCCATGTGAGGAGGTAGGGTTGATCTTGTCTATCAGGTCAAGCCCTCACATTGAAAATGATCATGGCATGGTTAGTGTTTTGAGTGTTTGAGTGGGATCATATATCAAATTGGCTTGCTTCTGACATTATTTAAATGTTTTAACATAATTAGATGCATCTGATTATATGGCCAGCCAATAATAACCAATCTACAGTAAAATTTTGGTAAGGATAGCCATGATGGTGTGGGTCCTATAAACCCCTTCATTAGCTTTCCTCAATTCTATTATAGAGTCTATCAAGGATAAATAACAAAGCAATCCATCAAAGCTTCTACAATAAAGTGTAGGTCCAAGTAAGGTATAACAAGAGGATTTATGGATGAAGTATTTTTGATTTTTTTTGAGATAGGTTAGGTAGAATTACTTGGTCATGAAGGTCATTATATTATTCAGTATACTAGGTAGAAATGAGACCAATAATATCAAAAATCATCTCTGTGTTCAAAATTTTATGGGCTAGTGAAAGAAAATGTTCAATGATGAACTGATAATCTTTGGCCTTATTTACAATTTAGATCATAAAGCTAATCATGGCCATGGCATCTAATATTTTGCTACTAGCCTGAGGTATTTTCTCAAACTAAAGATGATTAAGTTGTTGTTTGAGGATGTCCACCATGGATTTATACAACACAAAATTTTCATCTTTGGTCTAAAATTAGTTTTTACTTGATTGATGATAAGATGAGAATCTTCATAAACTAGTGTATGTTAGATATTCCATTATACTGCTAGATGAAGCCTTGCAATGCGTGCTTCATATTTGGCCAAGTTTTTGGTACAAGTAAAGGTGATACAAAAGGATTTTAGAATGACATCCCCTTGAGGTGTGATAACAAAAAATCTTACCCATGATCCATGAGATGCAAAGGAACCATAAAATAAAGTTTCCACTACTTCTCTTTAGGAGGTGATTCTACTATGGTCATGATGGACTCATTTGGAAATATAAATATGAGTGGTTAAGTATTGATAATAGGAGTGTCATCAAGATGGTATATAATTACCTTTCCCTTGATGGCATTTTGGTTGACATATTTGATTTCAAACTCACTTAGAAGCATGATCCATTTACTGATGTGGTCCTATAAAGCAAATTTTGAGAGTAGATACTTGATCAGATCTACTTTGGCAATGATAATGGTCTTACTGTTAAGCATGTAGTGCTTCAAATTCTGGTTTATGAAGACCATGGATAAATAATCTTTCTCTATAATTCTCATATGTGACCAATGTGTGGTTCAGGTAGTATACAACATGTTCTTTTTCATGTTCATTAGGCTAGGCCAAAAGTGCCCCCAGGGCATATTCTGTTGTAGAGTAGTAATGGATTTTACATCAAAGGTGGTAATAAACAAGTGTATATGCCAAGTATTATTTCAAGTGGTTAAAGGCTTTCTTTCAATCAACATTTTATGAAAAATTAGTGCCTTTATTCCATAAATGGGTGGCATTTATCAGTTAATTGAGAAATGAAACATCTGATGGATTATATCTTTCTCTATAAATTATGGAGCTACTTCAAAGTATATGGAAATGATATCTTGGTAATGGCCTTAACCTTGGTTGGATTGAATTTAATTCCCCTATGAGAGACAATGAATCCTATCAATTTTCCTAAAGTTACACCAAAGACACACCTTTCAGTTTTAGCCTTACTTTATACTCATAGAGGTGCTCAAATATTCTGCACAATACCTATGGATGGCTTTCATCAACATAATCCTCAATAATATCATGCACCATGTCATGAAAAATGATAGTCATTACATGATGGTATGTGGTACTAACATTTTTAAGGTTGAAAGGCATTACCTGATAATAAAACATTCCCTAAGGAGTGGTTAATGTTGTCTTGTGTTGATCATATGGTGTGATCTTGATATGATTGTACCCTTAAAAACCATCCATGATACAAAACATCTTTTACTTGACTTTAGAGTCCATAATCATGTAAACATTTGGCAGAGGAAAGTCATCCTTTGGATAGGCCTTATTGATGTCTTAGAAATTGGTACATAGTTTGATACCTTTTGGCTTCTTAATAACTAGCACAATGTTGGAGATCCACTCTGAATAGTCAACGGTATGAATGCATCCCACTTCTAGGAGATTTTCTAGTTTTTTCTTGACTAATATAGTAATATTAGGATGCATTTTCCTCAAATTTTACTTGATTGGCTTGACATCATGATGTATAACCAATGAAGGGTCCAAACTTGACATATCAAAATAGGCCCATCCAAATATATCAATGAACTCCCTTAGGAGAGAAGTAAGGAATTCGCATTCATCCTTAGTGAGAGATGTTCCTAGTTTGATCCAGTTTGTATTGGCCAGTGTTCTAATGTTGACCTTAGAATTATATCACCATGCATGTCATTACGTATCATAGGATTATGATTAAAATGTTAGTTTCTATTGTTAGTGAAGTAAACAAAAAAAAACTCAATGAAACTAGCATTCCAAGCCTAAGACCTAGGGTAAGAAAGTAACAAACAAAATAAAGGCAATAAGAAGATAAAATGGCACTTTTACCTTTATTAATGATTCAAATGGCTTATGGGCATGAAAGTTGGATTGTGATTGGTATGGTGGAAAAATGGTCTTTTTTGATGCTTGATAATTTTTGTGTGGCACCTCCTCGTGTCCCATTTGAAGTTATCTCTTGGCTTGGTGGTGGTAATGAAGCCTGTCTCACAAATTTTGCATAGTAAGTGTGCACAAAAAAATCTTGTTTAGGAATGGTCATGGCACTTGTATTTATAGGTTTTGAACTAACTCTAACCCAAGTTTAGTTAAGTTAAGGTTAAGGTTAGAACCCTAAATAAAATTAATTAAGTCTTTAATTATGCATTTATGGAGGCATGGCTCAATATTTATAATTTTTATCGCATTTATGTTGATATTTTGTAATTTTTGACTTTGAGGATGATGACATCATCAAGACCTCATAATTTTTTGAAAAACATTTTTTATAAATTACATATTCACTAATTAAACATTGAATTTACACTTAAGAAATTAATTTGATATGCTTGGCTAATTAATTTTGTTTAGTTTTTTGGTCATTTTAAGAATTGGGTTAGGTGCCCTACTTAATTTGTCAAAAATATTAGTTTGCTTAGTCTCAAGTTGATTGGGGATGAATTCATGAGATTTTATCATTGAATATTGGGTAATGCCAAAAATAGGATGTCATCATACAATAATGGGAACTTATGACCAATGTGCACATGGATTTGGGATGTTCAAGTGATTTTTAGGCTTAATTTGCATAGTTTGGTAGAAATTAGTATGAAGTTTATTTAGACATGGAAGTGGCCAAAAAGGAGTGTCTAAACCTATCCCCAAGTGGGTATGGAAATATTCTGTGAGAATCAAGGATAGCTAACAGTACCATGGATTAATATTATATATATGCATAATACTTATCAAGTACAAGAGTATTCTACCATGACATCTATACATATGTATAAAGTGCAATACTAAAAAAACATTTAATAAAATATAATACATGAAAAAAACTTAAAATATAACACATAATATGGTATCAATTGAATATTATGTTTACACAACATGTAACATCAAAAATCATAAAAAAATGTGAAACTTGCAATGCATAAATTATACCACATGAGATAATACCAATATGAAAATCCATATTAAAAATTAATTAAAATAGATCAAATTAATCATCATGTATAATCAAATCTATTTATAAAATATAATTAACACAATAAACCATTGAGGATACATACCTAATGCATATGAGTCATCATGGTTACTATCTTAATGTCTACTAGCTCTAGAAGTAGATGCTTTCTTATATACTATATGCCATCAAGATTGAGACCTATATCATCTAACATTATTTTAAACATATCATAACTAAACCATTATATAATTTTGATCTATCTATAGAGAACTATAGTATGCAATAATATACCTAGATATATTAGTAATACTATCAATAACAAGCACATATGATCTTTCTAGCTTTGCTTAGATATCATCTCACTCACCATAAACTTCAATGAATGTTAGTAATAATAATAAGATAACAAATGGGTGCACTTACACCCATAATATTATCTACTCTCTCAATATATCCACTACTAACTATATCATAAGGGATGTTCTAGTTTAGTGTGTAAAAATATGTGTCTACCATAGTCACCCAATATTCATTGCCTTCACCACTAAAAAAGATAATATAGAAGACATTAGCAACTTATAAAAAATATTAAAAACATGTAAAATTATAAAAGTATACATATATATACTTACATGAAACTATAACAGTTTATATAACATTAACTGGAGTAGGTTATCATGCAGCCTGACTTGCTCCTCCATCACCTCCTCCCTAAGCTAGGGGAACCACACCTAGATTTGATACAATAGAAAAAAATATGGTCCATATCTTTTACATCCACTAATGATTATAATATATAGTAAATCCTACATTATAAATCATAATAAGAGGATATACATCGCTTGCAGGAAAAAATGTTAGATCCACAACACTAGGCCCTAGTTTTTTTATAGGATGATAATTAGACTTTGTAGTGAGAGTCAATGGATAAAATGCCTTGGATACATCCCATTAGATTCAAAAATTATGTTTGACCTTGTCAAACTTGAATCTCTCCACCACATTAGCAAAATGGTCATGAATCCATACATTGGCATGAATATGGTGCAACTCTACCACATCCTCAACCTAACCACCAAAACCTCTATAATGCCTCCAAATAATACAAAAAGGTTTGAGCCTATACAAGATCACATGTTAATCCATAGTATTCAAACCACAATGTCTCTCTAATACCCAAAAATTTGAAAAAAACATAGAAGGAACCACTCACCATAAGGTCCCCCAGCTAATAATAGTTATATGATCATATGCCCAAACATGTATCTAGGTAGTTACCCTGAGTTCACCTATGTATCTATATAATGAAAAATTGCAAACACACACATGTGCATACATGTAAACACATGCATTCAAAAACACACCCACACACACACAAAAAAAAGAGTGAAATCATACTACACCCCCTTGAAATACCTATTACCTCTCTTTTTGATAGAGCAAAAAAAACATACATACGATATGACATAGAAATGGCCATACCATCCACAAAAACAAATGATGCAAGAAAATAACAAAACAAGTTACACAAATTTAGAACACTACATCTAGCAATATATCCAAGTAGGACTATTGAATCATGATCTCTATAATTTTCCCCCTGATCCTATGTAATCATATATCTATGGGCATGGTGTGTGTACCCTTGACCCACTATATCTCATACTATGGCATACTCTACAATAATAAATAATCTTAGGATCTTCCAAATGATCTCTAAGGTAACAATGATTTCCCCTATGACAATCTAAAATTTATAAGTGTTGGTGTTACATCTCTCAGTTATAGTAGTCATAAAGTGCATATCAAAGGGTATCTAACCTAGGCAAGCTACAAGTACAAGGCCTCCCTATCAAGTATCTATCAATTAGCATCATCAAAACTAAGCTCATAAATTATCTTCATTTTTTTGTTGTATATGAACTCTATTACATCTAAATATGTCTAAAACACACACACAAACAAAATAATATCAGATACAATTAAATAACATACAAATTAGTTTATAAAAATATCAAGTAAAGTAATTAAATCCCAAAGACAACTCTAACAAACATGCTTATTATCTCCAAACACTACCATCCCATATGATTTATTTTATAGATTAGTACTACCATAAATCTAGATGGTTCCATTAGAGATATTATGGTAGTGACCTTGGAAGGTTAGTACCATCATCCCTTTAAACTACTCAAAAAATACCTAGTTTGTGAAAACAATTTTTTTTTTCAAAATAAAAAAATAGACCAAAAAGACAAAAAAAATTACATACTAAGTCCTCAAGTGGTTGGTCCTATAGGTTAGTATGCAAATTCTTAAATTATCTAGGTAATATATCTTTGTAGCTCAACTTCATGAAAGTTCACAATTCAAAATCACTATCAACAATGCAAAAATGAATTACAAATTTATATAAACTCAACCTATTTACATGGGTTAACTTTACTCAACTATATATTATATCATATTCAATTTGTTAATTAATAATTGTAAACCTTGTGCACATAATATCTCAAACACCTTATATCAAAATAACTCCTTGTTAATTGCATTAAGACACACAACACATTATTATAGATCGTAACATTTTCATGGTGACTAACAATAATTTAAAACATGCCAATTTTTTTATTACTCTCCTTTACAAAAATGTTATTCTATTATTACCAAATGGGGGGATCTATTCATTCCATATACACACAATTTCCTGTGTAAGGTGTTATTTACTATCTAATGAGTGAATTTATTTAAGTATAGTATCTTTATACACTTCCTTGATGTCAATTCATGAAACATTAAAATTACAATTATGTAAATTTAAAAGTGCATATTTTAAATGATCAACTCATGAGCTAATAAATTCATAAAAGTTTAAAAATGATTGCAATTATCTAATTATACATATCTTTCATCATAACTGATTCAACAGTCACATCCCTTGCATATAAAGGGAGGCATACTTCAGGATTATTATAGAAATGAAGCTCACATACAAACAATATTTTTTAGATTTTAGGATACTCAATGTGACACTAGCTATAAATATTTATATTATAAGAGTTTGACACATTACATGATTCAAATTATAATAATTCAACATATTGTACATGATTCATATTATCAAATTTTGGCACATTATATATGGTTCATGATTGTTCACAATACCAATATGATACATTATGGGGTAGATATTGTCTATATTTTGTGGCAAGGGTTTACACAGTTTTAATAGATTATGCACATTGGTACATATTCTAAGGGAATATTCCATGTGGATGCAATCCATTATTTATGAATAGGAACTACATATTTACAAATATCTTAGCTTGAGACACATTCAGAGGTACATGCCCTATAGAGTGGGGGCATAACATAGTCCATGTTTTCACCATTTTAATTTCAAAAGAAATGTTATATATTATTATGATTTTAATGACAAATGGTTGTCATTCCACTTCAAACTTGTTGTCACTAAGATCATGAAAGGGACATGAAAATTGTTCATTCTATTTTGATCGTGTATTTATCATACTTTTAGTGAACCTAAATGAAAAGATAAAAATGAACCTGAGGTCATGATGGGGGCACAAAAAATGTTCATTCCCTTTCAATCATGCATTGATCAAACTTGGGTGAAAATATACAATTAAATTTGAAGTCAATATAGGGTCTTGAACACTTTTCTTTCTCTTTCAATCATACATTAAGTGAATTTGAGAAAAAATATACAAATTGAGTCTATAAATAATTTACAGTGGTTGATTCATTTTCAGAATAATGTGTTAAGGTTTAACAATTCTTAACACATCAATCCTTAAACCAAATTTTGGATCCCACCTTTCATATTGAACACTAATCTTTGAATAACCACTTGAAATATTTTTTTTCCCTTGCTAAGGAGTAAACAAGACTAAAAGTCACTTTTTCTTGTCCATACAAATTAGCTTAAATGTTGATTCTCAGCATCTCCACTCTTCACAACAAGAGAAAAATACAAAAGTGAAACCATATGACGTACATATCAGTGTAGTTTTTATTTTAATATATTATTGATTTTTCATTATAATTATACTAATTTTTCTTGTAAATTTTTTATCTAATCACATATATTATATTTACAGGAACACTCTAACACCATGGAACATTGGAATAAATAAAAAGTCTAAATTCACAATCACAAATGTGGTTATGCATTATAATTTTATCTTTTATTTTCACTAAAATTTTAGATTAAAAGGAATGGGAAAAATTTAGATACCTAGATCTAACATTAGCCTTGTTTCACAATGATTTTAGGAAACTTTGCATGTATAGATCTCAAACTATGAACTAAGTAATTAGTGACACACCTCTCTTGGTATTTAGATCATATTAACGATTCTATTTGGATAGGAAACCTTTGTTTGATCATATTTTTCTTGGTTTATAAAATTATAGAGATCTATAACAATTTCTTTAACCCTGGAGTCTTTTTAGGCCTTGGGCCAATTATGCCATTTATGGGTTATTATCGACTGTCACTATTATTTGAAGATGACAGTAGTGACCCAAGTATACTAAAATTATTTTGGGCACATTTCACTTTATGACCATTATTTTGGCATGTTTGACTTTATTATGGTTATATTTACACAACATTAGGTCCGTAATTCAAAGTTAGAGGCTTTGATGTATACAAAGTCACTATAAGTTATTTTAGGACAAGAAATTGGAATTATCAAGATATGGAAAAGATTACATATTTTGCTTAAATTTTTTTTAAATTTGAATAAAAAATGTACATGTGAAAATTGACATATCCATGCTTGTACCAAAATCAAGATAAGAGAAAGAGTATATAGGATTGAATCCACAATTAAACACATGCAAGTTAGGGGGATAGGTAAATTCATATTTGAGGCATATTTAGAGTATTGATAATGTAATGTGGTGCTTTTTCAATCAATGAGGATTGACCAAGGTCTGTCCAACTCAACCCTTTCACTTGACATCCCCATTTGATATTGGATTTATTATGCATAATTAAGGTTTTTTCCATACAAGTACATCCACACGATTATATAGATGACATAAAGGAAAAAAATTAATTAAAAATTAAATCACATCACCTCAAAAGAAAATAAGATATTTTTATGTGCAGTGTTAGTACTGACCAATGCAAGTGAGTATTCAATGCCAATACTGACCCAAACTAATAAAACTAACCAAAAATAAATAAGTTGAAATAGAGAATTTACATAATATAGAGATGCAAAATTTAGATATTTCAAATTTATAACAACAAAACAAAAAAACTAAGATACTTATTACCACTTGTTGTACATTTATTTCTATATTTAACTTGTGTTCTTTATTATAGTTCAAATTAGTTTTCACATCTATTTGTGTATATTTAACAAATCTAAGCAAATCATTATTCTACTAGTTTCTATAATATTAAGGTTTATAATACTAGATTATGGTGAAATAAGATGACACTCCTAGAATAATTCCATCCACACAAGATAAGAGATTTCTCATTAATAATGGCCCATGTTCAATAAGAGAACACATAAATCGATATTGAATCTAAGCTTTAGATGTCTTTTGCTCAACTCCATTCTGACATCTAAGAGTTAGTCAGTTTGATGCCCTTAACAAATAAAATAGATTACATAAAGCCTAATTAAATAGGAAAGTTCATTTATTAACTTGTCAAGTAGTTAACCTTTACATTTGATTCAACTCTTTATCCTTAGGTCTAACCTCATCCAATTTATTCACATTTTAGATGACATTTCCTGGACAAGAACAAAATAATTGAATTTTAAAAATAATAAGTGTAATTAAATTTTATTTTTTTATATTCAAATAAAGACACATTGACCAAGATTAATGTTATCTAGTCCTCCTAGAGTCTATATATTCTAAAGCTCTCATCACAAGATAAATTTATACATGAAATGAACATTAAGAATAACAATAATAATATTTGTACAAAAGACTACACCCGTTAGTGCATATAATCCATAATACTTAATCAACCTATTGAAAAAGATCATCCATTTCAATGAACTCAACTTATTTACCCCATTCAACTAGATCATTATCCAAATTGATCCATCTATCTTTTGGATGTCTCAGCTCAAGCTTTGGAATTTGAGTGCATAAGGTTAGTGTGTCACTTTCCATGCATGTGATTGTTCCCAAAAATATATATAACATCCCCATGGGGATTTACTAGAATAATGTAGTAATTTTTTTAAAATATTTACAAAACACTTTTTATTTCATTAGATTACACCATGATAATCTAATTAGTGACCTTAACATACTAACTAATCATATTAAACATAAGTAAACTTGTAACAATAATAGTTACTATTCACTAATATCATATGAAACATAACATAACTATGTAAGGAAAGTAATTATATTAAAATGTAGTCATGACTGGTACAATAATACAACCATTTCTATCAATGTACAGTAATAAATCAACTACATTTCCAATAGGGATTTTGCCTCATCATAAATATAATAATATATACAATGCTCCATGGAGCTCGAGTCACTCTAACTCTATATCTTTGATAATCTCAAGTGTAGTCTCCAAGTAAGTACTATAGTGGAAGGGAAAGCATCATTTGAACATTTTTCCACACCATCCATGGATCATTGATCCCCTACACAATCCCCCAAATAGGGAATGACCCTCCCTTCATGGATGGGTAAATAGTGATAGTGCAAGAATCCAGAGAGACATGTTAGTACCTATGTGGTGTAAGAATTCTATTACATGATGTGTACCATAAATAAAATACATTCTAATATGATATCACACAAAAATTTAAATCATACATATGAAATGATAATATCTATTCAACATTGCTTTATCCAAAGTTTTCAAATAGCTAATTATCTCTAGGATCAGTCAAATTCATACACACCACTTGATAGGATTACATTCATATGGCATTGGTGATGCTAACTAAGCTGGTGAAGTTAATCTCACTACTTAGTTAGAACTAGCAATGCGAGATTTAGTAACATTATTATAACCAACAGGTCCATGCAATTATTTATACTATTAAGTACAAACACATGTTATTTCTTGAAATAATTACTATACATAAATTTAATCCATCAAACATATGAATGAACCTCATTCTTATTATTCATCACATAAACAATAAGCATGACAAACAAGTTTATTTTTCAAAGGGTAAAATATAACTCATTCAATAGAATCTACTTTCCTTAAGTAAATGCTAAAGTATAAAATCATCATTTTCATAAAACAAAGCTCATACTGCTCAATACAAACTAACAATCATAAATTATATAATGATTTAATAAACTCATAAAAAAATACTTATTCATCCATTTATGAATTTAGGATGTGTAAATAATCATAGTTCCTTATCCTTAAGGGTTTCATGACATATTTGATTATTCACTTCTATAAATATAAGTATGCTACCTATTTTATAAATATAGGCTATACGCGTATATGAGGACCTAGGTTCTCTTATACATATATTTCATATATTTATATGTTTGTATTATATGTGCCCCAAAATATATATAATTCAAAACACACTTACGATTTTAATCCACACTAATTTACATAACTTTGTATCACATCACATATTATAAATATTTTGCACAATTCATTTTAGGTATATACTCGTAGTGTTTTCATAAATTTGATCAAAGATGTATATTCATAAAACCTATAGCCTCAAATAATTTATATATAAATATACAAATTTATATGTATAAATATCAATCCTTTTGGGTGACAACTTGCAGTCATAATTTTTATAAATGTAAATACTCTATTCCACTGACAATTTATGACATTCACTCATTCAAATTTATAATCTTTGTTTCTTGTCTGAGTAAAAATAAAGTTGATCTTATATTTAAAAATGAAAAGATGAAATTAATACATACATACACACAGACACACAAACACACACACGTGTGTGTGTGTATTCATTTCATTTCACAGTATTTACCCAATAGACACAACTGACTTATTTATATGTGTGTGTGTGTGTGTGTGTGTGTGTGTGTGTGTGTGTGTGTGTGTGTTTGATGTTCTAAGATAATTTTTAAAACATAGTCAATAATAATTATTAGTATGTGTATCTACTATTCACAAACGACACAATCAAATTATAAGTATAAGTTTGTATATTTATCTATTTCTAAAAGACTTTATACACACACATAGTCCCTTATGCAATGACTATATATATATACATACACACACCAAAAATCTCAATGGAAAACCAATTTTTTTTACCTCTTATCAATTTTCAAACATCAATTAATATACTAAATCTAGCATACAAATCCTTAGTTTAAAAGAACCATATGAAATATAAATCAAAAGTACTATCAATTCAATATCCATCTTAAATATATATCACACCCTCTACCATAGGATCGACACAGTCAATTAATGAAACTAGAGAATATGTAGAGAAATAGAACTATATTTTCTTATGCAAGAGGATTGTTTAAACTAAACTACATGTACCTAATCACTATAGTTAAATAAACTCAATTTCATATATATATATATATATATACCTCAATACCCTAGTAAAGTATATATACATACCTCTGTATATTTTCAACCTAACTCAACTTCATAAATTTTCCAATGACTATATTAGGTTTTTTTAATTTAAAATAGAGTATCTTCACATAATGCATGATTATAAAACCTATTTCCAGCCAAGTCAAGAACTTGACACATTTTCTAAAAGGGTTCCTAAAATCAAACAAAACACATTCCTTTATGTGTATATATATTAAAACCCAATAAAAGAGTTATATCATCCTATCTAGGACTTTTAATTTACTCAGATTAATTACACAGAATTTAAAACCTTTTCCATCCAATAATATTATTACATAGTCCTATCCATCAAGCTTAAGGTTTTTTAGGACAATGATTTGGTTCTGTGGATGGCCAAGCCATCCACAAGGCCAAATATTTATCTCTAAGTATATATAAACATAAAAGAATAACTAAATAAAACCCTTATTAAAAAATATACATAGAGTTCCCAAGCTTAAACAACCAAGAAATAGATTACATCGCCAACCTTTTCAAGTTGCTTCTGAAACAAGTTAAACCAATATTAATATTCTTTTCCCTACTTTGTATTCTCCTTTCTCCTCATTTGTCCTCATTGTCATCATGCCCTTCTCTTCCATGAATTGCCTTTTAACATTTTCCATTTTCCTATTCAAGATTTGCATGCTCCTATTTACTTTAGTCCATAGTCCATGCAAAATCCATGTTTAACCATTTCAAACAAGAACCAATAACCAATTATCCTCTAATAACCAGGCTTAATAAAAGCCCTAATTCTAACTTTACTCAAGATTTTCCTAATTTTTTAATCATTTATATTTTCATTTCAAAATTATGCATGTTACTCTACATTACAAGTCCAAGTAACTCACGCCAAAGTCCACTTTTAATCATTTTATATAATGATAATTATACTCTCAAATATTAAACGTAGTCCATGAATATTATAAAGATTAGACTTAGATATTAGGTTAGTATTTAGGATAATTAAACCTTATTTAACAACAAATAAATGTAATTATCTCTTTTAAAAATGTCAATTATCTTCATACATCAAAATGATAGACCAATCAATTACTACTTTCAATTATAACCAGATAATTGTTTGAGTCATTACTGGTGTATATAGACTATATATGTCTTCCATTAGTTTAATAGCTTGAAATATATTAATATTATTGAATATCAATAATAGCAAGCTTAACATTCTATAATGTTTTAAAGACATTTTACTAGTCTATATATAATAGTAATTAAATATATTCTATTTGATTTGCGTTCCTGTAATCATAAATAAACATAAGTAAAATAACCTTATTAATCCTACTGCAACATTAATCACTAAGTATACATATAATATAAAAAATTCAATCACATACAAGATATATTTCATATCTATGTACTAACATTTAAAACACACAAACTCTAATGTCTAACTACAATTAAGTTTCATAACATACTATTCTAAACACACAATGCATATAACATATTAAAATCTAATGTGGTGTTTTCATGGGTCTTATAAATTTCTCTATTTTCCTTCACCATCTCCATATACGTCACCCTCTCTGATGATTTTCTCCTTTCATCATGATCTGAGGGATGAACTCTCTTGCATCCAACTCACAACAAGAAGGTAGTTAGTCAAATACATCATAATGATATATATATAAAACAATGGTATAATAATAATTGTGACAAAAACATTATATATATAATTCATAATTAGCTAAGTCATATTAATAAAATCATGAAATCTAAGTAACATACATCTATCTCATAACACCATATGACTTAAAATTTAGTTAAAAGGTAACAAATCTATTTAATAACCACAATAATCCATGGATAATTAGGTAAATTAGCTTAGTGAAAAAATAAGCATGTAGCATCCTTCCCCCCTAAAGCTGGTCATCGACTCGATGACATTTATTCAAACAATAGTTTAAAAAAACAAACAACATTTAGCATAAAAATAACATAATATCTAACATCAAATCAAATAAATAAATAAGGAAATAACCTATATAACTCATCATAATCCTCCCAAGTAACACTATCTTTAGAGTATTGGTCCTATAATACCTTGTAATGTGACACTTATATACTACACAAACAAATTTTATGAGTGTTAATTAATCTGATTGGTTCTAAAATGACCACCTTGGAATCTAAAACTTGTAAAGCATTCCAATCCAACACATGAGAAAGATTGGTTATATATTTTTTAAGATGAGATACATGGAAGACATTATGTAATAGATCTAGATAAAATGGAAATGCAAGTCTATATGATACATGATTGACCACTTCTAAAACCTCAAAGGGTCCCACATATCTTGGTGAAAGTTTTAATGACTTCCTAAATTGAATTGAACTCTTTTACAGCTTAACCCATAAAAATATTTTAACACCTCCTAAAAATTGTCTAGATGTTATTTTCATATTAGTATAGTTCTTTTGCCTATCAACCAATCTCTACCTGATTGTTCTAAATTGATCTTCCATTTCTAAAAACATCTTAGGTCTAAAGACTACACTATCTTCCAACATGTCCCAACTGATTGGTGTCCTACACCTTCTCCCATAAAGTGCTTCAAATAGTGCCATCTTCAAAGTAGATTGGTATGAGTTATTGTATGAAAACTCAATAAATATAAGGTATTATTCTAATTTGTATTGTTGATCCATGTACTCCATATGAAAAATATCCTCTAAAACCTAATTAACTCACTCAGTTTGACCATTAGACTTTGGGTGATATGTAGTTTTGAAATTTAGTTACATACCCAAAGATGAATTCAAAGTTAACCAAAACCTAAAAGTCATTCTCAGATCATGATCCAATATGATATTATATATAAAACCATGAAATTGATACACTTCTTTTATGAATATATTTACAAGATTTGGTGCATCGTCTGTCAAATTACCTGGTATAAAATGTGATACATTGGTTAATTTATCAACTACAACCAATATCATGTCATAACTAATCCATGATAATGGTAATCCTTAGACAAATTCCATATTGATCACTCTTTTTTTCAAATATGTTATGTCACATGGATATAACAATCTAGCCAGATGCACATGTTTAGCTTTCACTCACTGATATTGTAGATAATGTGACACAAAGTCTTTTGCATCTTTCTTGATTTCCTTCCAAAAATAAAATGGTTTAAGCTCTATCATAAGCTTGGTTACTCCTAGAATTCCTAAATATAGGGAATTATGTAGTTATTTTATCACTATACTTCTTATATTCTCCTGATCTGTCACATACATCCTTCCATTATAATGCAAAAGACCAACACTTTCTAAGATGCATCCTTTATATCTAGGATTTTGAGCATTCTTAGTCAAATCTTTCCTAACTTGGTCATAAAATTTATTTTTTGGTGAGAACTCAATCACATGATCTCTAAAAGTAATCTTGATAGTAGCTAAAACTGTTATGTACCTTCTATGACTCAAGGCATCAACTACTCTGTTTTCCTTGCCTTTGATATAATTGGTATCAAAGTCATAGTTAGACAAAAATTCTAATCAATGTCTATGACGAGCATTTAAATTTGGTTGGGTGAATATGTATTTGAGTCCCAAGTTATCGGTCTTAATCTCAAATAGTTTTCTTAACAAATAATGTCTCCAAACTTATAAATCATGAACAATTGCTACAAGTTTAAAATTATGAGGGGAGTAATTCACCTCATAAGGATTCAGTTTCCTTAACTCATAAGCTACCAATGCACCATCCTACATAAGGACTCCTATTCCATCCCTAAATGCATTTATGATCACTAAAAATTGACCATTATGATCATAAAATTTTAACATCGATGCAAAATTAAGCCTTATTTTCAATTCTTGAAAATTTACTTCACACTTATCTAACCGGATAAAGCTTTGATTCTTACATTGCAAAGAGGTAATCAGATTAGCTATCTTGAAAATTTTTGAGATGAATTTCCTATAATATCCTAATAATCCCATGAAAATTCTTACCTCATGGACATTCCTTGGTGTTGGCCACTCTATTATGGCTCTTATCTTAGCCATATCAATAAAAATGTCATTTCCTAAGATAATATGTCCCAGATATTGCACTTTCTTTTAAAACAATTCACACTTGGACAATTTTCCATATAGCTTATGATTTTGTAGATGTTTCAAAACCAACTCCAGATGTTGAAGATGCTCTTCTTCATCCTTATAATAAATAAGAATGTCATATAAAAAGACTAAAATAAAATAATTTAGATAATCTCTAAACACGCTATTCATGAGATTCATGAATGTTGCAGGTGCATTAATTAACCCAAATGGTAACACTATAAACTCGTAATTCCCATAGTGATTTATAAATATTATCTTTGGAATATCCTCATATTTTATTCTTAATTGATGATATCCAAATCTAAGAACAATCTTAGAAAAGACGATTGCTCCTCACATCTGATCAAACAGATCATCTATTTGTGGTAGTAGATACTTGCTTTTTATGGTTGCTTTATTCAACATTCTAAAATCAATGCAAATTTGAAGAGTGTCATCCTTTTTCTTAATGAATATAATTGGTGCACATCATGGTGACACACTTATTCTAATCAATCATTTGAATAATAATTCCTGAAGTTGTGCCTTCAATTCAACCAACTTAGTGGTTATCATTCTATACAGAGCCTTAGATTGAGGTTTTGATCATGGTTTGATATCAACAGAGAAATCAAACTCTAATTTAGGAGGAAATAATATAAATTCCTTTATAAATAAATCATGGAAATTCCTAAGGAAAGAAAAATCTTTAATTGATGTTTCCTTAGTTTCTTCCATTTCATTTATCTTAATGATAAGTTCTTGACATCCTTTTTCTTGGGCCTTTCTGAGTTGCATGGAAATTTTTTTCCAAAGCTTTAACTCCTTTTTTTCACCTTAAATTAGTGTTTGATTTCTAGAATCATCAATATACTCAAACCTTTTTAGATAAAATTCAACCTTGGTCTTATGCTTTGCAAGCTAGTTGAATCCTAAGATCACATCATATGACCTTAGTGGTGCTACATAAAGATCCATAACCATTGTGAATTTTAGAAATCTAATTTATACTTTTACTAAACACTTGTCAACCTAGACTTTATAATCATTCCTATATTATACTGACCATGCATTTTCCATTACACCATCTTTCCTAGATAATTTATTTAGAATTCTAGGAGCTATAAAACATTATGTATCCCCTGTATCTATCAAAATGGAAATTAAATGTTCAAAGAAAATACCTAACATTTTTATGGGTGAAGCTTAGATTTCAACTTGCCTATTATTAACCATCGTATGCATATGTTGCTAAAGGTTTCCTTGCTAAGGGGTAGAACATTTGTTCGTCAACTTATCTTGGGTACATTCATTCACAAAATGGTCACCTCCACAGATGAAGCAACCTCCTTGTGGTCCCTTCTTATTAGACTATTGATTTCCCTTGAACCTACCTTTAGAACCATTACTTAGTTTATTGCTACTTGAACCACTATTAAATCTGGTATTTTGATTCTTGAATTAACTCTTGGAGTCTCCACTCTTCTGCTTCCAATTATTCTTCTTAAAAGTTGGTTTTGAACTTCTAAATTTTTTCTTAAAATTGTCCCTAACTTGAGCAAGATATTTTAACTTTTTCTCCTACTTGACTTCTTTCTCAAAGACTTGTTCCATGGTAGATGGTCCATGAATATCCATTTTTTCACTAATCTAGTGTTTTAATCCCATGATGAACTTTCTAATCTTAAACCTCTCATCTACCTAATACTAAGGTACATATTTTAGAAGTTTGGTGAACTATTCTTAGTACTCATTCATTGATAAGTCTCCTTGTTTCATATTTTGAAAATCTATAATATTCTAGTCAAAATATAACTGTGAAAGTCACCAAGATCTAAATAGTGTTACAAACTGCTCCTAAGTATTGGGGGTCAAATTTGGATTTATTTCCTACTTCGTATTGGCCCATTATGTATCTAATTTTCTAGCTAACTGATAAGCTCTCTAAATGACTTTGGTGATTGTTATAGCCCAAATTTGCATCCTAGATAATTCAAGTATACCTTATCAAATTTGGGATAACATGGAACTATCTTTGTCTATAGATAAACTACTATAAGAGATAGAACTCTAGATTTGAAAGGGATAGCTCCCTTGATCTATCTTTTAGGCTCACACTACACTAGGCTAATCACTATTGGGGTGAAAAGGGAAGAAAAAAATATAAATCAACCTAAACTAATGAAGGAGATACATCAAAGATAAGTCCACAAAGAACACTTTGATTTTTACTAAGAAAGAAGATTGCTAAAATTGACCTCAACTCAATGTTATTCTAGCATAAGTGTTTCTACATGGAGGTAGATTTCTATGCATATCCATGGATGGGTGAAAAAGAGGTATGATATTATACACTACTAGTCTCTCTCACACTTCAAAACATACTTAAAAAACACATACACTTCATGAGACCTGTTAGAAGAGATGATACTACTCACACAATGCATTAAGAGCATAATAGAAGCAAAGATAAGACATTCATCACTTGTCATCCAAATACACTATTTGAAATACTTAGATAAGAGTTGTAGAGAAAAAATAAAATTAAGAACTTTATTCAAAGATAAATCAAGATGTCAAACCAGTAGGGCTTTGCCATACCAATTGTGGATCCTTTTACAATGCCAAAATGGCTTGCATATATAGAGCATGTGAGAGGAGAGAGAAGAAGTGAAAATAAACAGTCAAAAGGCTAAGTGTCAATGATTGAAATTTAGTTACAATGCAAGATAATGAGTTGTAAAATAGGCTATGAAGTTGTATTTGAAAATTTTCCATCATAAATGTATCATTCTCCTAAAATTGGCATATAAACCTTTCATGTCCTTAAAATTGCCTTGATGATGAGGGATCCATTCAACTATCTGGAATTATCTTATAAGTTGTTGACACATATGCACTAGACTTAGAAGGTGGTATAAATATTTTGACAACCCTTATACACCTCTTAATGGATGAACTTATCTATACCACTTGTCATTCACTTTTTTTGTAACAATTCACTAACCCTTTAGGCCTAATTCACACACTTGTCACGTAGGTGGCCTAATCACACTCAAGGATATTCATTATTTAGGTGTTAGAAAACATATTAAAACTTTATTTTTCCTTTGGTATATCAAATAAACCTCAATTAAACTCAAAACATAATTCTCACAATCAACTTTGATAGTCACATTTCTTCTCACTGTCTTGTTCAAGATTGCATGCAATTGATAGATCAGCATATGGGTTTTCATGAAAAATTAAGGTGATAATTGAGTATAATGAGTTATAATAATTATCTAAACACATTACACATTGACCTTCATCTATCCATTCTTTTTTGCACCTTCTTAACACTTCAAATCTTGTAGAAAACATAGAATTAGGTCTGCATGTACAGGTGATGATACAAAATAATTGGGTGGAAAATATCTTGAGAGAGTGCCAAACAAGCAAAAATTATATTTCAATAAAAATGACCCATTCTATATGCTATTCAATCCATCTTTTCTCTATTAGTTTTTTAAGAGGGTTTTAGGAGGGTTAGGTTCTTAGTGATGATTCATAAAGGTTAGATGCTTAACCCTCAAATAAATTCCACTAAGTTTGTTCTTAGTACCCTCCTCAACTATCCCTAGATTCTTGAGGTCCCATGCACACTATCTGTATATATATGATCAAAAGAAGTTAGCTCCTTGAGCTCTTATTTACATTTTAGGTACCCCTGAGATAAAATCAAGACAAAAATGACCAATTTGAGTTATTCCTTAGAAACCAATGATTCTTATGGAATCTCCATTCTCAAATTAAGGTCCTCAAATTTTTTGGAAAGATATAATAATGTTATGAGTCTCATTAGAAGTCATGAGGGTTTAGGCCTAGTCTTAGGCCTAATAGGCCTAGACTATGTTTCTGCATATGTGACCACCTATGAAGGTTACAATTAATGTATGGCATTCTAAAATTTTGTTCATATTAATTTTAACCATTAAAATCATTATATATTTCATCAAGACTTTTCCATTCATCACTTCATCATTATAATAATGCTATGAGTCTCATTAGAAGTCATGAGGGTTTAGGCCTAGACTATGTTTCTGCATATGTGACCACCTATAAAGGTTAAAATGAATGTATGTAATTCTAATTTTTTTTTCATATTAATTTTAACCCTTCACATCATTATATAGTTCCTTAGGACTTCTCCATTCATCATTCACATACTAGGTATGCAGGGTTGCCTTGACTGTAAAGTGCCTCTACTCTGAGACAAAATAGAGGACACTTCCCATGTGATTTTGAATAAAATTAGACCATGGAGGTCTTTATCAACTCATGATAATCCTATGTGTCAATTTTCAAAACTTTATCACGTTCCAAGATCCTTCAACATCAAATTATCTCAAGACTAGCTTACTGGCTTATGATTGTGTGTAGTGTTTACTGAATATGAAGTTAGAGGCTAGTTTGATTCATCTTTGATCTATTTAATTTACCTATCAAGATAAAATTAAGTGTGATATTATCATTATAAGAGTGTCCTCAGAAATTTTATTCACCTCACACCTCTATCAAACTCCCAAACCTGTAATCTCTATTGGTTAAGCTAGTCTGCAATATGTGTTAACTATAAGTGTCAATTAGGGGAATCTGACAGACCTATAGGTGTTGTTATTTACTTGAGAACTATATTTCCACTCCTTTTATTAATTTTGGGGTCATTAATATAATTTTACACTTGGATAAGCTCATCCTTATCTTGAGACTAATTAGTCATTCCACAATCAATTTACTATACGTTTGCAACCTTCAAGATTCAATTGGTCTAATGGTACAGTAGTTTCTGAATGTTTTCATTGGAAAATTGACTAGGTTTAAACCCAATTATCATCCTCTTATTTACACCAAAAAACCTATTTTCATGTTTAAATGTGAATTTTAGGCTTAGGCTACAAGAAGAAAACTAATAGACCTATCTATACCTCATATATCTTCACCATAAGATGACAGTATGTATGGTAGGATCCTTTTTAAGAGAGATTAAGGTAAATGTTCCCTTTTGAAACTTTATCCAACCCTGTATTTGTAGGTGTTGCATTGAATCTCAAGGTATTTGATCCTAGGTTGAGTTTAAATATGTCTTACCATCTCAACAAGTAGAATATGAGACCTATTTCATGGTTAGACCAAGAAATCACATTTCTTGAATCTCTTTCAAATTTCCTCAATGTTTTAGGCCTCATGTAAGTCTCTATTTATGTTTGAATGTGGTAAACAGTCTAACTATTTTGAAATCCTAACCCTCCTCTTGTATTTTAAAAATGTGTTATAGGATTTGAAGATGATGAAAAACTCTTACAGATCTCATAGCATACAATTTGGTTTTCCTAAAGATCATTGACACCTTTAATGTTTTGAGACATACATATTCAATATGTATTTTCCCTGTATGATAGTGAGAATGTAGGTTCACCATAACCTCAAATAGATGCCTGAATTGTCAACTAAGATTAGAAACTCACATTGCACTGAGGATGTTCATTTCAAGCTCCTTTTCAAACCTTCACTTCACATCTTAACCTATAACTATCAAAACATGTTCTATAGACCATCACTATTATGCATTTATATCACAATGAGATTCTTCCACCTATTCCTTCATATCCACACATTCTAAATCATTTTAATTCATAATGAAATAGAATGACATGCTCTACAAGTTCACATACAACACTTATTTCACATAGATCAATTAAAATCAGATGGGAAAATTGAAGCCATTAGGGTTATGCAGGCATTTTGAAGATACTAACAAATTAATGATTGTTCATTAAGTACAGACCACCAACCATAAAATATAGCCATGAAATAAAATTACACATGGATTACTATCATCCACCAAGTGTACTTATTCCAACTCTTCTTCTCCTATCCTTACCAAGTGCAAACCATTGACCTCTTTTGACCTGTCGAAGGGAATGATAGGAGTGAGAGACTATTTTTTTCAATTTTTGAACCTATTGAAGCTTCTTGAACCTAAAAATGACTTGTGGGAATTTGAAGACACTTCCTTAAAGACCATCACACATGCCAAAATAATTACATTAGTCCATCCAATCATCTTAAATTGACTTTTGTTGATGATTTTCCTATTTGTATGTTAGAGCTACAAATTTTTTAGTTTTAAATTATTCCTCTAACACTTTATAACATGTGGGATGTTATTTATCTTTTTGACACACTTATCATTTGTAGAAAATTGTACAACTCCCTAATATGGCCAAAAGGTGGCAAAAAGGCTATTAATACAAGTGTAAAAATATGACAAAGATGAAACATATTATGTGACCTTCAAAATGTGACTGGAGCTGTCTTAAGACTATGTTGACCATGTTCAAACATATATGACCTCATGAAAGCTTAAATTTGTAAGGGGGTTGACCAAATTTGACCTAGGGGCAAAATTAGTCAACAGTGACCTCGGAGTAGTTTTGAATCTCGAAATACTTTTCCATTTTAATCAACCATACTTTATCTCTATCTCCCAAATGATTCTATCAAAGTTGAGTGGATTCACCTTTTTCATATCCCTTGCCAATTTTATGGCTACACATGCTCTCACATCTTGAGGCACTTCCTTGTGTCTCTACTCTTGAAAAATTTCTTGCTCAACAAGATGCTCTTCAGGATCATCCTGATGGGCTTCCTCCTCATGTCTAAGAATTTCTTGTTCTAGGGCTACGATTTTATCCCTAGTCTCATTCATGGTTACAAAAATCTGATCTAACTTTGCTACTTAATCAATGATAGATTGGTTAGGATCAAATAAAGGGTTATTGTCATTGACATTTGAAGGACCCTCTATAGATGCTCTTTCTCTCACCATTCTTCTTTCTGATATCATAAAAATATGAAAATTTTAATGGACTCATTAAATCCTAAAATTTGAGCCACAAATCTAATACCATAATGTAACATTCCCATAAAAATTTATTAGAATAATACAATACTTTTTTATTTAAATATTTACACAAGATTTATTATTTCATTAGATTACAGCATGAAAATCTAATTAGTGACCTTAACATACAAACTAAGCATATTAAAAATAAGTAAATATGTAACAATAATAGTTACTAGTCACTAGTATCATATGAAACGTAGCATAACTACATAAGGAAAGTAATTATATTAAAATCTAGCCACATTTGGTACAATAATACAACCACTACTATAAATGTATAATAATAAATCAATTACATTTATAATAGGTATTTTGGCTCATCATAAATATAATAATAGATATAATGCTCTATGGATCTTGAGTCACTCTGATAATCTCAAGTGTAGTCTCCAAGTAAGTACTACAGTGTAGAGGGAGAGCATCATTTGAATGCTTTTCCATACCAACCATGAATCATCGATCTCTTGCACAATCTTCTAAACAGGGAATGTCCCTCTCTTTATGGATGGGTAGAGAGTGATAGTGCAGGAATCTAGAGAGACATGCTAGTACACGTATGCTATAATATTTATACTACATGATGTGTACCATAAAAAAAATACTTTCTAACATAATATTGCACAAACTTGTAAATCATACATATGAAATGATAATGTCTATTTAACATTACTTTGGCCAAAGTTTTCAAATAACTAATAATCTCTAAGATCATTCAAATTTATATACATCACTTGATATGATTACCTTCATCTGGCATTAGTGATGTTAACAAAGCTAGTGAAGTCCATCTCACTACTTAGTAAAAACTAGCAATGTGAAATTTGGTTAACATTATTATAGCCAACATGTTCCTGCAATTATTTTTACTAGTAAGTATAAACACATGCTAATTTCTAAAATAATTACTATATATATATTTAGTCTGTCAAACATATGAATAAAATCCATTCTTATTATTCATCACATAAACAATAAACACGACAAACAAGTTTATTTACCAAAGGGTAAAATACAACTCATTTAATAGAATCCAATTTCCTTAAGTAAATGCTAAAGTATAAAATCATCATTTTCATAAAATAAAGCTCATACCGTTCAATACAAACCAATAACCATAACTTATATAATGATTTAATAAACTCATAAACAAATACTTATTCATTCATTTATGAACTTAGGCTATGTGCACATAATAATAGTTCCCTATCTTTCAAGATTTCATGACTTATCTAATTAGTCACTTCTATAAATGTAAGTATGCTAGCTATTTTATAAATATAGGTTATACACACATATGTGGACCTAGGTTATCTTATACATATATTTCATATATTTATATATTTTTATTATATATACCCCATAATATATATAATTTAAAACACACTTACTATTTTTATCCACACTAGTTTACATAACTTTGTATCACATCATAGTTTATAACAATTTTGCACAATTTGTTTTAGGTATATAATCGTAGTGTTTTCGTACATGTGACCAAAGATGTATATTCATAAAACTTATAACCTCATATTATATATATATATATATATATATATATTTGAGTAAATATACATAGAATTTAAAACCTATTGCATCCAATAATATTATTACACAGTCCTATCCATCAAGCTTAAGGATTTTTAGGATAATGATTTGGTTCTGTGGATGGTCGAGCCATCTATAGGGCCAAATCTTTATCTCTAAGTATATATAAACATAGAAAAACAATAAATAAAACCCTTAAAATAAAATATACATAGAGTTCCCAAGCTTAAATAACCAATAAATAGAATACATCACCAACCTTTTCAAGTCACTTCTAAATTTTTTGAACCAATAGTAATCTTCTTTTCCTTGCTCTATATTCTCCTTTCTTCTCTTTCATCCTCATCTTCATCATGACCTTCTCTTCCATGAATCACCTTTTAACATTTTCCATTTTCCTATTCGAGATTTACATGCTCCTATTTACTTTAGTTCATAGTCCATGTAAAATCCATGTTTAACCATTTCAAATAGGAACCAATAACCAGGCTTAAGAAAACTCTAATTCCAACTTTACTCAAGATTTTCCTAATTCCTTAATCATTTATATTTTTATTTCAAAATTATGCATACTACTCTACATTATAAGTTAGAGTAACTCACTCCAAAGTTCACTTTTAATCATTTTACACAATGATAATTATACTCTCAAATTTTAACATAGTCCATGCATATTAGAAAGATTAGACTTAAATATTAGGTTAGTATTTAGGATAATTCAACCTTATTTACTAACAAATAAAGGTAATTATCTCTTTTAACAACATCAATTATATTCATATATCAAAATAATAGACCAATCAATTATTACTTTCAATTATAACCAAATAATTGTTTGAGTCATTACTAGTGTATATAGGCTATATATGTCTTTCTTTATTTTAAAATCTTGGCATATATTGATATTCTCAAATATCAATAATAGCAAGCTTAACATTATAAAACATGTTAAAGACATTTTTATAGTCTATATATAATAGTAATTAAATATCTTCTATTTGATTTACATTCATGTAATCATAAATAAACATAAGTAAAGTAACCTTATATAATCCTAATGCAACATTAATCACTAAGTCTACATATAATATACAAAATGAAATCACATACAAGATTTATTCCATATCTACGTACTAACATTTAAAACATGCAAACTCTAATGTCTAACTATAATTTACTTTAATAATGTACTATTCCAAACACACAATGCATATAACATATTAAAATCTAATGTGGTGTGTGCACAGGTCTTAGTAATTTATCTATCATATTTTAACATCTTCATCTACGTCACCCTCTCTAATGATCTCACCCTATGCAATGCTTTGAGGGATGAACTCTCCTGCATCCAACTCATGACAAGAAGGTATTTAGTCAAATACATCATGATGATATATATAAAATAATGCTATAATAACATATGTAAAAAAATCATTATGTATAAAATTCATAATTAGCCAATTCATAATAATAAAATCATGAAATCTATGTAACATACATTTGTCCCATAATAACATATGACTTAAAATTTAATTAAAAAGTAACCAATCCATTTTAAAACCATAATAATCCATAGATAACTAGGTAGATCAACTTAGTAATAAAATCGGGATGTAACAAAATCAAGTTAAAATTTTCCTTCAAATTATAGTCACAACAAGGAAGTTTGAGTCGGGTTATGAGTCAGTCGAAGTTCAATTCAAGTTTAAGAGTTGGTTCAAATTGTAACACAAAGGAACATTTTCCTTATATATCCTTTCAATCATCTAAAATTCCAAAATTTCAATCACGACAAATAGTTTGAGTTTTCAAGATAATGATCTGGACTAGATGGAATAGGGGAATTGGCTACCACTTGGGTGAATCAAGACAAAGTGTGTGTTACCTATCATCTAATAAGATTTATAATAGGAAAATACATGGAACATACAATGAAATGTTCTAGGCTAAAAACATGTGTTCATTCCCATACTAATAGGATAGCTAAAGTATTTTCTAGTTAGTTGGATTGGGATAGGTAGTTAAAACTTTACAGTTCAATTCCCTAGTTGGAGATAACTGTTATTGTTGAAAATTAAAATCCCCAATTTCTCCAAATTATTTATCCATTACATAGACCATGTTAAAGAAGTCAATTTTTATTATAAACACTTGGCATGAAAATTAATCTTTTACCTCAAAAACATTGGCTCTTTTCAAAATTAAAAAAAAAACCCAACTTGGTCTTGGTTCTTGAGGTATCGTAAATCACCTATAGGCCTGAAAGGGTCTATTTCCTTAAGGGATTGAGGTGCCCAAAGTGCTCAATAGGGTTAATAGAGGCGATAAGGTCTATGAAGTTTGATTAAGTACTTGAGGTATATAATGTTTTTGATGGAGATTATATGGTTTAGTTTCATAACTACTGTAGCTGCTCAAAGTGCTTGATGGGCTTAGTGGTGTTGATAGGTAAGGTAAAGTGTTTGAGGTGTAAATAAAGCCTAAAAAATATGATAAATACATAGAGTGTTGAGTTTAATGGGTTCCTTAAATTTTTGATGGACCTGATTGTGTCTTTTTTCCTCAAGTACCTCAAGTACTCGATGAGTGTGATATGCTTGATAGGGTTTTCATAGATTTGACTAAGTTCTCAAACTATCATGAGAAAGTAATGGACCTAAATTTTTCATGGATAATTTGGTACCACATATTTTATAATTGTTTGATGATATTGATGAGGTCTATATGGAACATAGAAATGAAGTTTTTAAATGTTCCACCTACCTTAGGTTCTTAACGGGAGTCATAGACCTAACATGATCTATCATAAGAAAATAAAAGATTCTAAACCTTGTTTTAGAAAAGTTGGAATACCAAAATTCATAATGGAAGATGAAGGGTCAACCCATCCCATCTTATCTATATAAATATGAGAAATGGAAATTATATAAGGGTTAGTTTATGCTCATTATAATTTTCCTAGAAGGGAAAGAAAAAATAAGCTTTGTCTTTATTATTAAATAGAGAACACAAGGTAATTTCTAGAACTTTGTGTCTTGCATTTTCTTTATGGGTGTATGTTTATCCTATGTTAATACATATCTCTCAAATTAATCAATACTTGTATTATTATCAAACAAGCATATTACTTTTATAAATATTTATTGTCATGCATAGGATGAAATATGTGTTTGTTCATTCATACATAACCCTTCATTTTCATTTCTTTTTTAAATTTTTGGTTGAAAGCAATAAAAATTAATAATCCATTAAACATGTATATATTTTAAATAGGTTTGTTTCTATTTTTGATATTTTAAATAAATGGAACCTCACCTATAAATAGAAGAGATAAACTTTTTCTTCTTCACTATTTTGAAATACCATATTTATCAAAGTGCCAAATATTTCATCAATTATTTTTGGGACACACTATAGGGCACAAATGAGTATTCCTATGCTACCCACTAAATCTATCACTTAGTGTGACTTGTTTTGTTTTTATATGAATTCAATGTTGGTATAAGAAGACCTATTATTTTTATTTTTGATGAATCTCTTTTTCATTATGGTTTGAAGGAGGTATAGAAGGTCAAGTAGAATTAAAGGTATTTCTGACCTATTCTTTGACTTGGAAGAATAGTCTAATTTTAGACTGTCTCTAGAGTGATTAAGAAAAGTACAACTTCTAATTACACAATTTTCATTAACTAACATCTTGGTTCAAATTAAAATAGACTTTTGAAACATGGTTGTTGTACTTGTAACATGGGATCCTTATATTGGGCCATTGGCCCTATGTGCTAATCTTCATGAGTTACCAAAGGGTTTGAGGAAGAATTTTCCTAAATTTACTAGTGATGGTAAACAACATCCTAATGAGCATATAAATTCCTTCTTTTCTACCTATGGTATTTTAGATGTGGAACACAAGTATGTATCAACCAATTTATTTGTGGAAACATGGGATGAAAGAGTAGCTAAATGTTTCACCATTTACCAACAACATATATTACAAACTAGCAGATGATGAGAATCAATTTTAAATAAAGGTTCAAACCAATTGAATATGAACATTACCTATTTTCTCAATTATCTTATATAAAGAAATAAACCCACGAACCCATGAGAGGATTCATATCTCAATTCAATAAGCTAATACACAATATTATTGTAACTATTATGCTTACCATATAAAATTAGAAGTAATTTTTATTAAATGTTCAAATACCTGAAGTGAGTTTATTCATGCAAAGAAACCATCCATAAAATCTAGAAAGAACACAAACTTAGGCTAATGAAATAAAATATGATATGATCATGAGTATAAAATTATAAAATGACTCATTCAAAAACAAATAATAAACTTTAGCTAATCCTCTAATTCAAAAATTGTCAAATGATATATTGTCCTTAAAAAAACAAATCCCTCAGGCTCCCCGAGCTACTCTATACAAAGATGTACCAAGAATGACATTTGTTCCATATAATTTAACTATTATACCTAGAATTCCTACTCCAAATATTAAACTCACTATTGAATCAGCTCCTATGTAAATTTAATTTTCATGTATATTTCATGCTACTAATGATCAAGATCGTGTTGACCAAATTTGACTTTTAGGTCAAATTGGGACCCCTATAGGTGAAAACATGAGTTTTATATGTTTTAGAGGGTATAATATATTTTCATGGGGTGTATTATATGTTATTTGATGTCATATTAGTCAATTTGTTATTTTGGGTCATTTAAGGGGTTTTTAGGGGTCATAAATGCAAGTGGCATGGTTACTAAGGTGACCAGGTGTCCTATTTTTCATTAAATCATCCAATACATCTGTTTATATATTATATATGCCATTTACATCAGAATATTTCAAGTTTTCTAACTAAAATTCAAGAAACCAATTGAAAAAATGAGCATTCAACACTTGTATGGCTCATGGAGAAGTGTGCCACATGGGAGAAGGTCATGGAGGGCCTATTAATTTTTCTTAAACTAATATAAATTATTTACATGCTTTGGAAGTGACATTTTAAAGCCAAAAACATTTTGCTCCTTCTTTACTTTCCTAGACATACAGAAGTGACATTCAGGTTTGTGCTTAGTACGGATAACTCAAGAGGTTTCAAGATAAATAATTTTGAGAGGTTATATTACACTTATGTACCTTCATTTAAATTAAAATATTTATAATAATGGTGTCATTTTCTTCACGAACCATCCTCATGAAGTTGACTATACTTTTCTGCTAGCTATTCCATGCACCCTATAGGTTTTGCTCCACTTTGGTCAAATATGTATGAACCAGTTGGTGATGTTGACTCCATAGGATGTTTTATACATTATCATATGGTATTAACACTTATTTCCATTTTTAATTGTGTTTTGATGAGCAAGTTAGTCCATGTTAAAAATAAGGTGCCACCATGTTCAATCTCAGTCAAATTTCTTCTTGTTTGTAGAATGTTGGTTTCCTATAGAGGTCTCATGTAGTTGGTAAATGATGTTAAACAAGTCTTAGGGCCATATTTTTCACCTCATTCCATGTTTGGTTTCACCATGTCACACTTTGGAGCAACTTTCAACCTTATTATTCTTCACAGTCAACTTTTGCTCAATTTCACTTACAGTCATATGTATGAGGTTGTCCATCTTGTTCATGGAGTTCTACTTATGGTGTATAAATTGGTTTAAGTTATTAATAATTTAGGAGATTACATAAATATGTTTGATGAGGTGTAAGACTAGTTACAAGTTCACTCATCACAACAAACAATCTCTCCATACCCCTGCCTACTCTATTTCATATGTATGCAAATGGTTTTCACATTGAAAGAGATGTATTGTAACTTGATTCAAGGTGTTATTAGTGTAAATCATGTAATTGAAGGCTGGAAATGGGTTTGAGTTGTTTTGAGGCCATTCACCAACATGTTGTTGCTCCATTCCATGCCCTGCATGTATAACAACACTATGACCACCTATAGGAGCTCCTGATGATGTCATATTGGGGTAAAGGGCTTAGTGATAGTTTTAGGCCTTTTAAAACATAAATAATGCACTTGAATTTTTTATATGGATATACAAATCATAATAATTCTAAGGCAATGCATACTGCCCAAGATTCCACACTTGTTGCATGTGTATGTTGATGACCACTTATCGGTGGTACCTCAGGATTGTAAAGGTCTAAGAATGGCGAATTTTGGAGAATATTAATGTTATTTTAAAGCCTTCACATGTGGTGGATCAAAAATATACCTTATATAAAGTGTAAAATACCAAAAAGGGTGTAGAACATGTTGGAGGGAACAATGACTAATTCAGGGTCCTAATTCCCTAAAAGTGAAAAATAGAGGTCTAGGGGCATATGGTGAGTATATTATGACAAGGTTGTAGATAATCTTAAAGCATCTTGATGATTTTACTTTGAAACCTTAATCTATTAAAAATAATTGGTAATATTTGAGGGGAAGATGAGGAATGGAAGTTGGTTTTTTGGAGACCCCAAATTGCCCATTTATGCTATGAGAACAGTCAATGTTATCTACATGATTTTGAGTTTTGAGAAACTTTTGTTTCAAAATTGGTATGAGACCATGCCATCAAGGTCAATTAGTTACAAATGGTAAATGTGACACTCATAATATAAAATATTGTCAAGAGAGGATGATAAGTGGTGTCATGTTCCTCATATACACCTACAGTCTATACAATTAGCCTTAACATCTGCCTATAATAGAGTATATAACCAACAACCTCAAATTGATGTTAAATTGGGTTAAAACTAGAGATGTTAAAACACTAAGTGGATTTCAAGATTCATGTAATGTATTCAAACATCATGACAAAGCTCTAGTACATATCATAAGCACCTAAAAGAATAAAAAAGGTAGGGTTTCTCAGTTAAAGGTAGTGAGGACTCAGTTTGTGAGCTAAAATGACATGTAAAGGGTATAGATAAGTTGGAATGATGAAAAAAAAAATTATCACATTAATTGTAACCATGATCATCTTCATAAGCTCTAAACAATGAAAAACAAGCCTATACAGACCCTTTGAGACCCTATATGCACCTACAATCACTATAGAGGACTATTACAGGTAGTGAGTAAGAGATGTTTCTTACAATGATTAAAAAAGTTTGATATGGAGTATATGGAAAAAACAATGAAATATGGCTCTAATGGGGATTATAGTAGGTTTTTAACATTATCATTGAATCTAAACCATGCATGCACCTACAGGTACATCATCTTAAGGTAAAACACAGTCAATGTTAGAACTCAGTCTTGAGGAGTTTAATGTATGGAATGATATATAGAAGATTAGATTGGTAAAATATAATGAGATAAATTACCTTATTATAAAATTTATCTCATATAACCTTCATGATAAACATTTAATAGAATAGGAGCTCAAACAAGCAACACACATTCCACATAATTGAAGCCTACACACAGTCCTTACTTGGTAATTTGCCTTAGGTTTTTAAATGTTTTTAGAGGGTCATAGGAGATGACCAAAGGATATGTTTTTGTCATATAAGATCCTTAAAACCTAAATAAGTCTCTAAAATGATCAATATTATCTAAATAAATAGGGGAGTGCCCTTTGTTTTATCTCAGATAGAGGGAACTCCCCTCATGTGCAAATTGACAGGTTTTAGATGAAAATAAGTGATAAGGTGAAACAAAAGATAAGGAGACCATTTAAAAAAGTATTAAAAGATGAATTATATCTAATCCAACATGGGAGACCAAGCACAAAGGAAGGAAAATAAATAGAGAGGTCTAAAATTCTAAGGTTACAGTCAAGGCCATGAGGAATGGTGAAAACTTAGTGCTAGATGAGGAAGTCATCTTCACTCCTAGTCTTTGATATGATTTATAGCCTATCGGAGAATTATTATGGAATAATTATATAATTTTATAATCTGTTTGGAGGCAAGGAAAACCATAAAAGGTCATTTTGAGCTCTAAGGTGCATTCAAGCTTACTAGGCATGGTGAAGCCTAGATTCTAAATGAGAGGCCATTTGCACTTCTAACATGAGATATGAATTCCAACCCATTGGGACATGTTTGTGAGATCATCTAAGATGTTTTAAATCTATTAATATGCAAATTAAACTATGATAAGGTCATTTTTGGCTCAGAAACCAATTAAGCATGTAGGAAATAGAGAGACAAGCTTGATAGGTCAAATTTGAAAGATCACATCTCTCTTGAAGCTTTGTTGGGGGACAAATAAGTTTGGAGGTTTTATCAAGGTCCTTGAAAAACTATCTTGTGGAATTTTTTTTTAAAATTCAACATGAAATCTTTATGAATAAACCTTAAGAGGTCAAACTGCTCAAAACCCTTGCTAAACCCTTACAAGGACTAGTTTGGAGAAATAGAGTTAGAAAGCTACTCTAATAGACCATTCTAACTAGGATGATGATTGGAACTTTCAAAGTACTCCCTTAATCTACTCCTCATGCTTTTTAGTTGTATGGACTTGTATGAATAGGGTGTAAAATAGGGTATTTTTTACCATTTTGTGTGTTTTAAAAGTTCTAGAAGGATTCTAAGGATGTAATCAAGTTTGGGAGGAAGATAGAATTCTTATAACTCCTGGATATATAGACTTTTTATAAATCCTTGTGGTCATTTAATTTCAATAAAAAAACTCATATTTATCCAAAACAGAGCTCTCATCTTAGCTAGTCAAAACTGGCATAGTGGACAAGCTAGTGAGAACGGTGGAAATCTTCATATGAGGAGATTTTAAGGTGCCCCTAATGATTATAAGTCCATAGAGGGTATTTATAGGTGTCATAAACTCTCTCCCACATATTTTTATGAGCAACTAATGCCTTTTTGGAATCCAAGTGTTTAGGGTGCATGAAAGAAGAGTTTTCTTGACAGTAGATGATGATATCTCATTTTGGGATGATTCTAGAGGACTAAGACTACAACCAATGTATGGAGAGGCATGTATAAAATCCTTCCCCTTCATTCCAATCATTGAACCTATTTATATTTAATTATGAGTCATTTAATAAGCCCAAATCATGAAGGCATGTTTTCTGAGCTAAAATGATGAATCTTTTACCACTCTGTAAGAGTTTGATGACTTAGATAGCCACTTGTTCCTTCTGACCTTGTATGTTTCATCCCATATCCCCTTATCATGCACAAGTAACTAATTATCTCATCTTAACAAGTGTTTTTATAACCCTTGGACTTCTCCCTTCTCCTCTCTCTCACTCAAGTTCTATAAGAATAGCCATTTTGGCTATTGTAACTCATGCTCTACTTGAGTATGGCGAAGCCATAATCATTTACATACCATTTGATCAATAAGACTACTAATTTTTACCTCTTCATGACTATTCTTAGTGTGTTTTACATGAATGTTGGATCTTGCTTAGTGAAGACTATGGATTACTTAGCATGTTGTCTCATTCTTTCATCCTATTTGTAGTTGAAAAACTTATTCTTGTAGGGCATGTGAAGTGTTCTAGGAAATGTAAATGATTGAGTGAGTTAGTCTATTCACTAGTGCCATTCAAGGCCTCTTGTCTAGTCCTCCTAACTTTGCACATTCATCCATAACCTCATAATGTAACATTGATGTGAGAAGATGCATATTGAAAAATTATATGTTTAGTTTGTCCTTTGATTTCATGTGTAACACACAATTATTTGGAAGTCATCATCTTATTTGGTGTATCACTTCCCTTCGAATATTTTTCTTTCAGTTATCTCTCTCCCTTTTCCCCCAAAAGTTTAGATGTAGTTTCAATCCAAAGTGGTACATCAAGGGAGCTAGCCCTATCTAGAGATTCACTGCATCCTTAGGCTACCTACAAGCCTAGGGGTGTTTCCATTGTGCCACTTGGATGAGGATGGCTAGGCATCTCCTCAAGGGGTGAAAATCCAAGTGACAACAGATAGTGCTAACTACCTAGAAATGGTAAGGATGTTACAATTATGCACCATTGAAGAACCACCTAAATTCTATGTTTTAGACACCTTTGATCCTTAAATTCAAAAACCCAATGGCAATTCTGCTATGGGATATTATAATGAACTTTATTGTGATGAGTACATTGATAGAGTGGAGAATACAAAAAATCATTCATATGCAATATTCACTAAACATCAAAATAAGAAGTGGAAAACAATAAGAAAGAATAAATAATTTGATAATCAAAAGTCCAAAGAAGAACCTAAAGTCATAGTTTCTCCTAAGTTTATTCTCAATATAGGTACTCCTTTGCCAAATATTTTAAAGAATAAATAACATGATAAAATGGGAAGTTTTGTGTTTCCACTTAATGTCTCCACTAATGATGAGTTAAATCCCACATGTTTATCTTTTTTTAACATCATTGACCAACTGAATAAAAGTAAGGTCTAGTTTTCCCAAATTGAACACCTTTAGTAAAATCCTAATAAAATTTATAGACTAATAAAGTTTATCATAGGTTAAGGCTCTAACAAACCTACTCATAGAGCTCATATCAGATTGACTAAATCTATTTTTTAGAATAATTTAGTTATTTTTGCTCAAAGTAGTGAAAGACCTAAGCCATTCTATGTTTATCTCTCTTCAATGGGGGATTTCAGTTGAACAATTGTATAATTAACTCTAGAGATTTAGAAAATGTGATTCAAGATAAATTAATGCATGCCTTAGGACTAAATTGCACCAAAACATTTGGAGGTTATTTCAACATAGAAGTGAAATAAGTTCCTTTTATTGGATAAATAAAATATTCTTAAGTGGCCCTAACAAAATGTTGGAGTAATCACTAGTTTATGAATCCCTTGTGGGGATTCCATATGAAGTCTTTCCTTCCTTATTTTATTATGTTTATACATGGGTACCTTAGTATGCCTAGTAGTTGGGACCTATTTCAATTTTCTCTCTCTCATGAACCATAGCTTAAGGGAGGGTGTTGGAGTTATCACTAGTTTAGGTTAAGCTATGCTTATTTTCCTAATGGTGTGCACACGATTATTTTCTAATCCTATGATTAATATTTATTAGGTGTTTGCACACGGGAGGGAATTTTATCAGAAGCTTGTTGTTATTATTTATGTTGTCCTAGCCAACTCACTCTCCTATATATTGCATTATTGTAGTGCATTATGTAATGAGAATATGAGAGAATATAACATTGTAATAAGTTTTGAGAGTAATATATAGAGTTTTCTCGTTTATTAGCATTCAAATCTTGTTTGTCAGTGGTTTTATAATTTTGGATAGATCCTAAGGATTTGTGTTTCCTCCTTACTCACAACTCCTTCACAACATTTGCTCAAAAGAGATTCAAAATGACTATTCTAGTGGTAGACATCTCTCTGAGTTACATAATGCTACTGAGTAGGACCTTATGTAAGGACCTTGGAGGTGAGATTCATTTAGATTGGTTATAGGCTATCATTACTATAAATGTATTTAATGACAAACTACTCCCATAACCAAAATCTAAACACTTGGTGAAAAATCAATTGATCTTCAAGCTAATAATTTTTAGGAATAAATAGGGCCTGGTACACACATGATGATGAATGAAAAAGACCTAGAGCTTCTTGAGCTCATTAAACCTGATAAAAAAAATATGTTTGGATCTTAGAATTTGATGGAAGCTATTCAACTATAGGTTTGGGTGTTGGAGTGATGTTGACTTCTCCATAAAAGGAGTCATTTACTTTTTCATATAAACTCTAATTTAAATTTACTAGTAATATATGGCTGAGTATAAAGCTAAACTTTTAGGATTAAAATTAGCATAAAATATGGGCATTCAAAATATCAAATACTAAGGAGATGTTAAACTAATTTTGAAATAGTTATGAGGTCAATACAAACAAAGAATGATAGGCTAAAGCATTACAAAAATAGGGCTTGGGACTACATTGAATATTTTAAATATTTTACCATTAATGATGCTATAATAGAATAAAATTATACACTTGTAATCCTAGCTATATCTAAATCGTTGATGATTCTTCATCCAATTTTTTATAATGAAAGGTATATTATTGAAATGGTACAGTGTCTGAGTGTTCTAGATAATGAAAAATGCTGGAAAGTGTTCAATAATAATGAGAAGATTATTTCCTTCTTAGAACAAAAAGATAACTCTCGAAATGTGTATTTTGAGGGAAGCATAGCAACATATATGTATTCTTCTATACCAAGTTAAAATTACATGGAAAATGAAAATCCATATAATGCTAAAAATAATCAAATGTATGTTAAAGTCATTTAACTAAAGGGAAGTAAGATCCTTAAATGTTTGGTATCCCTTAAAGAAATTTTTGATAATCATGATAGGTGCAATAGATATAGCTTAACTTCATATTTTTGGAAGGAAATTTATGTTAGTTATACTTATAATGTGGATATTTTTCTTATGTAAATCTTGTTACATGATTGTATTTACACTCCACCTTATGATTGTCAAATAATTATTGGAATTGAGGCTACAAATCAATGTTATTTCCATGGTACATACACAATAATCTATTGGAAGAAAAATTACTGAGAGGTGGGGGCAGGGGGAGGGGGTGAAGGGGGGCGGGGGGCGGGTGAATATGTCACTTAAAAAAAAATCTTATCAATTTCACTTAATCAATCATAGCCATTCAAATAAGCATATAAATCTAGCATGCATAACACCAATCCACATAAGCATGAAACACAAGAACACATCACCTATGTGGGAAAAATTCAAGGGGAATAAAATCCACTAATATCTACAAATTTACTTTATTACTATAAAACAAACACCAAATTTAGTGAATCACCAACCCCAACTAGCTAAGCACCAACTCAGCTAGACTTTAGCAAGTACGAACTTGTAAGGAGGCACCAACCCCATAGATGACTTAGTACCAACTTAGCCACATAAAAAAATTTATCACCTTCCTAAAACCTTGTTTCTAATACAACATATGATTATCACCTTATTCATATCTTCACACACTTCAATCCCTCTCAAACTACCTTCTAGGCTTCTTCACTCCACTAGCCCTATTCTTGACTTGATTATGTCATATGACCTTGATTTTAATACATAGATCCTCTATAAAATAGTCATCATAGTTTTTATATTATATTAAAATTTTATATAATACCTCCTTATGCTTACCAATTCATTATTTCATTCACTTGATATCTACACACACAAATAGGCCTAAAATTGCCTTCTATTTATACAAGCCTCTTGTTCATATCCTTCTTGGTCAGAAAAACACCCTTAATCTTTTAGTTAATCCATAAAATAAATTTATGACATCTCATAAACATTAATAAAATGTTCTTTGAGTCCATTTAGGTCTGACATACCTCAATTAGGCCTCATTTTATCTTTAGGTCTACTTTAGGACACATTACACTTTGTCTTAATTAGAACACTTTAAAACTCCAAAAACAAAATTAAAATATCATAAAATAAAAAAATATACTTATACTAAGCTCATCTAGGCTCCATAACACCTTTCAATTCCAATCACCACTTGAAGCACACCATTTATATTGTTCACAATTAGGCCTTCTCATACGCAAAAAGTCTGTCTTGAATAACTAAAGATCACATGTTATTTAGCCAAAAAATCATGACAATAAAAAATTTACATGTAATATATATTACCTTAGGGTTATCACCATATGATTTGTAATTCACATCTCAGGAGAAAAGGTTTCAAATGTTTCTCTGTAAATGGCTCACTTATAACTGCCAAAACACTCTAAAATCCAGTCATGAACAACTTGATCTTAAACACATGAAAGAAAACTTCCCATGAAAATTGATATATTTAAAACATAATTTTAAATATATATAACACTATAAAATAAAAGAATCATAATGTATAATGTCAAATATTGGTCTTACAGACCAATCTTTTGTCTTTAGTACACACAGTGAAACCATAACCAGTCAAGCCATTTTGGCTTCAACATTTCAATCACTTTCATTAGCTATAAAACCTTTTAAAACTAATATATAATAAATAAAAGTACAAAACAACAAAAACATGTGAATTATATACTTCAACTCAGGGAAAAGAGACTCTAAATCATTATTGCAACTTGCTTACCCAGATCTGCCAGTTTCCCTTAAAGTATAGTCATAGTGACAATGACCTTCAACACTTGTGTGACAAATTTAAAAGACTTAAAATTAATTTAGATGATATTATGATATAATTATAAAATTATATGATATAAATATAACATTTTCAAATGATAAATATCGGTCTTGAAAACCAATCTCATGACCTTACATCTTACTATCTCGTATGCATCAAACATGTCAACTTGTGAGCAACTTTTTCACTAAAACTAATAACCTCAAAAAATTATACAAAACATTAACATTTAGTAAAAATAATAAGAAACATATCCATGCAATTTGTTTAATCCCTATTCCATGATAACACATTCCTAATAATATTCTCACTGCTACTTGGATTACTCACTATTTCCACCATTAGGCCTGTTAGCGACTGACCAACTTGTATGACTAGTTTAGGACTCATGAGGGATTGAAATTGAAAATAAATATTCATTGACATGAAACATGAGTCTAAATATTAATCCTATATTTTTTTTCATTTGACTTGGTCAACTCTGAGAAATATGCACTTTATTATAGGGTCTACTCACACACTTGACAACTCAATCACACCTAGAGGTGATTGGGAGAGTTTAATACAAGATATAATAGTTTTTATAGTCATTTAAGACCATTATGGGATGTTTTTAATCAACTTATTCCACATCAGGGCCTTATTAGGGTTCTAGGAGGGTTTAAGCCTATTTTCATTCTTTGCGATCATTCATAAAGCATATCCCCTTAATCCAAAAAATAATGCCGATAATTTTGAGATAGGACCCTTCCCCATCTACCATGAATATATTAGGTTATAATTCATATGTTACACATGCCAATGATCACCTAAAATTCCTTCTAAGGTTTGCATGCCTTCATTATGGGCACTCAAGAGACCTCAAAACCACTTTTCATGCCTTTTATTGAAAACCATGACCTCAAACTTTGTGAAAATGATTAAAAAAACATATAATACCTTTTAAAACACTAAAATATTCATAATTAACTTGGAAACATAACTTCATACCCCATTAGACCATACACACACACACACACACTCTCTCTCTCTCTCTCTCTCTCTCTCTCTCTCTCTCTCTCTCTCTCTCTCTCATTACTTACTTAGACCTTAACCTACAAACCATATTAGGTATTGAAACTAACCTTCCAGCCTCTTTCCATGCACTCTCCACATTTATCACATGTTAAATAAGCTTCATAAATTACTAAACATTTTCATACATTATTCATATGCCTTGAAAATATATCATGACACTTCATTAGGCTAGGTAGGGTCTAGAAATGGTCTCGGTGCAGACTAGGTCTAAATTTCCTACCCTTGTAGGCTCACCTTGAGACTCTCTTGAGTGTTATAATGCCTAAAATACATGTTAAATAAACCTCATACAACCTCTTATGACTTTGTGTATCCATATCACCATGCCACCATGCTCAAACCTTTTCACTAGGAATTTATATATTATGACTAGTGCCATGACTAGGCTTCTCAAGATAACTTGTACTCAAGGACTAATACTCAAAATACTTACCTAAATGATGCTATAAAACAATAAAATTAATCAGACAACACTCTTACACCAATAAAATAAACTTGACAACAACCAGTAGAAGAATCATTAGGTTACCTTCAAATTCTCTCTCAACAGAAAGACATTAGGTTACCTTCTTATCACATGGTTTCCTTGTCACATCAAACACACAAGCTCATATCTCATAAAACACTTACCATGCATCTTTAATAGATGCACCTTAACATCAATGACATCAACCTTGACATCAAAGGACATCAACCTTGACATTAATGATAACACTTCTCAACAAACTCCCCCTTTATCATTGATGGTAAAACATTCTTCAATCTGATCACTCTCATCTCCTTAAACTTTTTCCCCCTTTGACATTAATGACAAAGGATCTTTCATAAACTACCATTTGGAACCACACCTTATTATAATTGGATCTTAACACATAGAGTATGAAACATTATAGAAACATGCTTCATGCATACCTCCTTCAAATTAACTCATAACTCAAGATTGCTCACCTTGTTCTTATCATGAATGATACGATACAAATATTTTGATCACACACTAAGCCACCATATTATTGTCATAAACTGAAGAATTAGGAACTCCCCCTTTGTCTTCACATTTTGAGCTCTTCTATTCTTGTCAACAACTACTCTTGGATCTTATGAACAACCTGAATGCTCTCCCTCAAACCAAACATCCATCAAGCTTCTGCTAACTAAAAAGTGTCTCCATGAAGCCGGATGGAGTCACCTTTTTTCATAGGGAACTAACATAACACAAGATCATGAAATTCCCATATCTCCATGTTCTCACAAGACTGCATATCCTTCAATATCCTTCTGGGCTTGATTGGCACTATAGGCTTGACCTCTTCATCAATCATTTGATCATCAATATGAGCTGACAATAGACATTCTTAATTTGATTTCTCATCTGAAGTATACTCTACCATATCAAACATTCCATTTGATCTTGTAGACTAATCATGATGAACCTTTACTGACTTTGGTTCCACACATTCAGTTACATTCTTTATTTCACTCTAGGGGCTTCAAACCTCTTATTTTTACTTGATGACCTTCCAACTCTATTAGGGAAAAATATTGCAATGTGTCCCACATTTTGACAACTATAGAAAACAGCATCATACATACCTATTTATTGATGTAAAATGTGACCCCTTCCATAGTCCCATAAGTACTCATTCTTGGAGGGTTTTCTACACTCTCTTGCTCTACGACCAAACTGATTGCATACAAAAAATTAACCATTGCATGAATTAGCATACCTCATAGCATTAGGTTGTCTAATTGGTCTATTTATATTGACTTTATTGTCTTCAATAGCCTTCTCCATAAATTTAGCTACCTCTTTTTGGTCTTGTTTGAAACTAAGACCTGTCTTATCACTTGTAGACTTTTGAATACTCAAGATACTATCTAGAGCATTATTACTCTTTTTAAACTTCATAAAGGTCTTCACCTTGTTAGATAATTGATCTAACTTAGCTCTCAAAGATTACATTTTAGTTCCATACCTAGTTCATTCTTCCTCTTTATCCTTTAAGCTTGCAGTGACTATCTCCATTTATGCTTCAATCTGATTGATGAACTCATCATACTCCTTAGATGTGTTACTCAATCTCTCCTAAAAAAAAATCTGATCTTAATTGTCATTAAATAATAATCTTATTTTGTGATTCTTTCTTCTTTGTAACTTCAACTCTTCTATGGCACTCACCAATTCTACCTCAAGGTTCACTTCAGTTTCTTCATCATCTGATTCTACATCAACTAGAAGGCTTTTCCCATTTGATCAACCCTCATTATCTATTTCTATGGCCATGAATAAGGTTTTATTATTATTATGTTCATACTCATTACTATCATTATCACTATCATATTTGTTTATATCACTTAAATCAGATGAGTTATTTTATTTGGTATAGAAACTTATCTTGTTCTTGAATGACCCTTTCCTACTTTCATACTTCCTGAAATCTTTCTTGTTTTTTTTAGGCTTGTAGATCTTCTTTTTATCTCCATGATGTTCATCATGTTCTTCATCATGCTTAGTCTTATCCTTGTTAGGACATTTAGATCTAAAGTGAATAATATTACCATAATTAAAACATTTGAAGGGAAATATACCCTTGTACTTACCAGATATAAACCTCAATTTCCTAGCAAACATGGTTATCAATTCATCATCATCAACATCTAAACATACCTTATATTTGACCTTCTTTGATTTTGATTTCTTCTCAACTTTGAAAGTTTATTCTTTCTTGGGAGGTCTTCTTTCATTTATTCTCATCTCATAGGTAGTAAATATGCCATGAAGCCCATCCATTTCTAGCTTGTCCAAATCTTATATCTCTTCCATTGCAGACACTTTAGAGTAAAAATTAAGATTTAGAGATCTTAACACTTTTTGAATAACTATAGGTTCTTTCACTTCTTCCCCTAATCCTATAATGACATTGAAAACTTCATCAACCTTTAGTAGGTAAGATGTAATGGTTTCATTTTCATTCATCTTTAGACTTTCAAACTATCTCTAGTGGGTCTACAACTTGGCCATCTTCACTTTGGTGTCTCCTTCATAGATAGTGTTCAATTTATCCCATATCACCTTGGCCAAATAATAGTGCATCACCTTCACAAACAATGCCTTTGATAGGCCACATAGAATGGAATTAATTACCTTGGAGTTTCTCTCACTTTCCTTCTTGCTTTTTTCATTAGTTGGTGGTGTAGGAGGTGGAGTGTATTTGATGTAGGATCATCAAGCTAGAAGATGTTATTTTTGTGTTTTTGTCAATAAGAGGTCAAAGTTGGTCAATTTTGGAGGTCAATGTGTTTGAGGGAAATTTTTAGGTCCATATGTTATCTCATATTCCATTTGGATTCCTCAAGGTGTGTTATGTAAGTTCTAAAAGTTTTCCATCTAAAAATAGGAATTAAAAATTCAAATGTTTGACTAGAGTCTATAATAATCATTTTTAAAAAGTGTTTTGAAGACACATAGGTCTAATCCATCGAATTAATAGTCTTATTCTAGTCATGGACTCCCAAACCTCATGTTGAATTAGTTATGGTAAGGAGGTTGGATGTAACTTCCAAGGAACCTATGTTGAAGTGGAGAGAAAAATAAATTTTGTAGTAGTTGGATTGTGTATAAAGGAGAGAATAGGGAGAGAATAGATAGAGGAGAGAAATATATATCTAGTAAAATAGAGATCATAAGGAAAAGTTGGCAAAATCTTAAAAGTCCATTCATGGTTGTGGTGTATGAAATGTTGTTTGAAATGAACAAAAGAAAAATTGTTATTGTTTTGGATCCATTATATTATGAGGTGTTAATGTATCATTATTTTTATATGGTTTTAATAATCCTTTATGAATATAGAGATAAATATCTTGATAATGACTACAGGACAGGTATGTGTGCAAGGTGACTATCATGTAAAAAGGAGTTCAGTTGTAGTTATAGATTGTTCATACAAGAGTGAGGTTTTTATGTCAACTCCGAGTCTTCAATTTATTCATATAATCCTTTATCTTGTCATTGGTGGCATCATTAGAGTGATAAGAAGTGGGAAACAACTCAATCCTGAAGAAGTATGTGTGTTACATATGTGGGTGGCAGAGTTACTAAACAAAGATTGGATAACTTATCTTAATAGTTATAAGGTATTGAAAAATGCATGAATATTATCAAGTAATATATATACCCTTTGTTAAAGTCAAATTTAAGTGATAAGGTTCAATAACCAAAAATCATAATGTTGCTAATGTTACTTGTACCCTGTTCTGAGTGAATAGTCCCATTGTAAGTAAGAGAAAGACTTATTTCTTGTCCTTGTCAATTATACCATTGAATGTATGATTTAGAAGGGTGATTACCTCAGTAAATTAGGTTATGAATATCTTTAAAACATGTTTTTAATATTTAAAATGAATAAATAAACCCTCTTATTATCACAGGCCTGTAGGTGGCCTTATTGTGTGCACAACCAAAGTAGAGAACAAAGACATTTATTGTATAAAGTGTGTATTATATTAATTATAATGGTTTGTATGTTTTATAATAGGTGTGATTAATGTTTTTGGAGTTTTTAAAGTCCATAGATGAGTCCTTGAACTCATAGGCACACAAACCCTATTGTCACAGTTTTAAATAGGACTAAAAACACCTATGTTTTGATGGTTAGGAGAGTGAAAAAAGATAAAGAAGGTATCTCCCCTGTTGGATAATATGTGTGGATAAAAAATGTCTAGTGGTGATAATTTTTTCCTTTTAAATTATACCAAACTCAAGATATTGAATTTAGTATGCTCTCAGACCTGTGTAGGCTAGAGAAACCCTAGATTAGGGTTTTGGTGTTTTGGGGAGTTTTAACCATAGGAAAATCCTAGAAACTTGTGATATAACATAATTTGATATGAGTAAATTTAATAATAATGTTTTTATTTGATTTGAGGTTGTACATTATGATTTTTAGACTTAGTGTGTGCTTAAGAGCTAATTAGGCCTAATTAAGGGGAGGCTAATGAAGTGTGGTATAGGAGTGGAGACTAACCATGTAACTTGAAAAAAACCTAAAATATGATATAGGGTGGCTATAAATGTGATTACATCTTGATAAGAGTGACTAGTTTGACCAAACAAAGAGAAAATGCCCAAAAAAGGCTACAAGCCTAAGAAGATCATTAAGAGCTTGAAGGGTCAATGTGAGTCTTGAAATGTGTTTTATCACTTGATATGGGTCAATAAATGTATGATATAACCATTTAAGACCATAAATTCAATGATATTTACTCCTTCAAACCTACATCAAGAATTGGCACTTGAGACCTAAAGATTAGTTGCCTAGTGAAAGCACAAGAAGAAGATTGTGAAGGGAATGAATTGAATGAGGTATACAATGAATGTGACTACCATGAGAGAGGTAAATGTCATAAATAAGTGATAATAAGAGTAAAATAAATAGGTATAAATTTAAAGAGGCTATTAAGCCCAATAATCTAGTTGCCAAGAGAAGATTAGGTCATTAATGAGAACCCCAAAAGAAGGTATTGAATGAAATATTTGACAAGACTAGAGTAGAAGTAAATAATTTAGAGACTTATCCCCCTCGCCTATGAATAATTTGGTATCAGATCAAGGTAATCTTGGATAAATTTTTGTTTTGAATTCTTTAAACTTGTTGATTTGAGATGAATTCATAATGCTATGAGGTATGCATGAGATGGTGTTTACAAGGTCTTATGGGAGAAAAAAGTTTTAGGTTTGATCTATTGAGGTCAAAATAGAGGAAGATAAGATTGATCAAAAGGAGAGACAAATCCCTAAAGTCCTATGAGAATGACTAGAAGCTATTCAAGAGAGGACTAGTGAAGAAGATATAGAAAGAGCATTGGAGCTCAAGAAGAGAGATCAGTAAAGAATCTCTAAGAGGGTTAAGAAGGATAAGGAGAGGTCATATATAGAGGACTCAAAGAAGAAGAAAGGCCCAATAGAGGTATAGGAGGCAATATTGATAAACTGTCTAGGAAGAAGGTCTAGATAGGCCTAGAAAACAAAGAAAGTGAGAGAATATGGGTGTAGAAAGAGAAGTGGAAGATATGAGAAGAGAATTGGGGCATAATATAGAGAAGATAGAGATCATGGTGAAGCTCTGTTAAGCATGAGATATACTGAGAGGGGGGTGAATTAGTATATCATATATCTTATAAAATTTTCTTTTAACCAAATTCCACTTAATCAAACATTCAAGATATGCAATAAAACTCAATCAGTAAACACCACACAAGATAGAGACACCAGTATAACGTGGAAACCCAATGTGGGAAAAACCACGGAGAATAATCTCAAGTATATGAATGAGCACCAACCCAAACAATATTCGTAAACACAAACTTGTAGCAGCACCAACCCCTTTGCTGAGCACCAACCCAGCAACTATTCGTGAGCACCAACCCACAGGAGCACCAAACCTCTTTGCCAAGCACCAACCCACAGGAGCACCAAACTTGTAGCAACTATTCATGAGCACCAACCCACAGGAGCACCAACCCCTTTGCCGAGCACCAACCCAGCAACAATTCGTGAGCATCAACCCACAGGAGCACCAACCCCTTTGTGTATACCACACACCTATCTCTCAATGTTGTTATATCAACAAATGATAGTTCAATACATCTCTTTCCTCTCTCTCACCTTTGCTCTTCTAAGCTAGATATAACAAATACAAATCATATCCATCTCTCCCAATTGCTCTTCTAAGCTAGATATTACAATATCAAATCAACCTCTCTCTTCCATATTTACAAATGGCTTCTCAAGCCTTTATTTATAGCTTTCCAAATGACCTTTGGCCTTCCCCCTTTGTGACCCTTCAATCCTCATAGAAAATGGCGCCAAACTTGTATGACCCTTCATATTCAAGCTTTTGAAAAGTCATGTGGTGACCCTTCATGATCAAAAATGTCTTTCCCTCTTTTGTCTTCATCTTGGTGACTTTTCGTATTCCTTAAAGTGTCTCTTCATGAGAAATTGCGCCCTTCCTCTTTTGTCTTCACTTGGTGACTCTTGGAATTCTCCAAGATGACTCTTCATGGGAAAATGCATCCCATCCTTCTTTTGTCTTTACCCCATGGCTCTTTGACTTCTCCATGGGCCCTTCTTTTGTCTCATATGCAACCAAAAATATATTCGTTAATATTAAATAAATATTAACTCACATTAGCCAAGATAAATCTATTACAAACAACATTAAATGTAATGGGGCCTTTATCACCAATAATGCTAGACCTTTGACATCAATGAAAATATTTCCAACAATCTCTCCCTTTGTCATTGATGGCAACTTTAATCTTAAAACTGCCACATCCTGTCACCTGCACATACTGTCATCTAAAAACATACAATAACTCCCCCTTACTGTAGCAACCTGTATCTGTTCCCTGTACCTGTTATTCTCCCCCTTTGACATCAATGGCAAAGGGCCTATCTAGAGCTTACACTTAGCTCCCCCTCAATTGATGTTGAACATCAATGGCAGGAAGTAATAGAAATTACTCCCAACTTCTCTCACAGATCTTTGAATGTGTCTTTTGATCGTGCCTTTGAGAAGATATCTGACAATACATATACATTGTTCCCTATCTTTTGAGCATCTACAATCAACTCATTTGAATCTTTTCTTCTAATCTCACAACCTTCAACATGAAACCTTAATGTGTATTCTTGATCACATATTTGACTAACACTCAACAAATTATGATTAAGACCTTTTACATATAAAACATTCTTAGCCTTAGTTCTACCATAATCCAAACTCAAAGTACTTTTTTCAGCTATCTTGGCAGTGGTTTTATCTTTGAATTTCACTGTACCACCATTGATCTTCTTTAGAGATATGAATTTACTTTTATCTCCTGCCATATGCCTCGAACATCCACTATCAATTAGCCATGGCTGATCTTTACTTCTTACATGCAGGGATGTCTTAACCATCATAGAATCTTCAGGTTGTTTCTTCTGCCATGAATATGTCTGAAACTTCTTCTTGATGAATGGAGCTTTGAAACTCTGATCTTTCTTGACTGACTCAAACATGCTTCTACAATACCAAGCTATGTGTCCGAAGTTGTTGCACTTGTAGCATATTATGGTCTCTTCATCAAAGCTTGATAGAGGAGTAAAAGAGTTGTGGCTTATGCTCGATTCTACTTGACTTTTCTTCTCCTTATTTCTGAAATTGTTAGCTCTTTTTCTACATTCTAATTTCTTGTGACCATATTCATTACAATAAAAAAAATAGCTATAAAAATAAGATATGTCTATATATCTCTGACCTGATTGTCTTTTATAGCTTTGTTCTATCCAGCCTTCTCTGTTTGAAATGTCCTCTGTATTATTTACTTCTCCCCTTTTTGTTTCCTCTTTTGTAAGAGCTTCAACATAGCTCTTTTTCTTTTTAAATCTGATCCCTGTCTTGTCTGAATTTGCTTTTTGACTTTCCAATATCTTATTCAATATGTTAGTGCTATCCTCAAATTTTGAGTCACTAACTACTTTATCATTGATTGCTTTCTCAATATCTTCTTTTAAAGAGGCAATTTCAATAACATACCTTTGACATTCTTTTCTTTCTATTTCCAACTGTGCTGTGAGATCTTCTTCATTCTTCTTGGCTTCTTCAAAGTGTGCTTGTAGATCTTCAATCATTTCTTTTGACTCTTGTTTATTTTTCTCGATCTAGAAATTTAATCTTTGATTCTTCTTCTGAATAGCTTCTAACTCTTCTAAGGCACAAATGAGATCTCCTTCCATATTCACTTCAACTTCCTCCTCCTCTTCTTCTTGATCACCTTCATGTATGGCCATGAATAGAATCTCTTCTTCTTCTGAATCGCTGACTCCACTATCTTCGACTGAGCTAGGATCCTTATAATACAGGCTCTTCTTCTCGAATACCTTCGTAGATTTGCCTTTGAAATTCTTCTTGTATGTAGGCTTTTCTTCTTCATCATCATTACCCTTATTTGGGCATCTAGCTGAAAAATGTCCAATCTTTCCATAATTAAAACATTTAAAAGGTAATTTTCTTTGATATTTACATGTTCCTCTTTTCGGCTTGTAAATGAAAAGTGCTCCGTTGTCATCTTCATCATCACTAGAACTATCACTTGATTCTTGAATCTTAGCTTTCTCTTTCTTTGATGTCTTGAAAGCCGCTTCTCTCTTTGAGGGTTTATCTTGTTCTGTCCGCATCTCATATGCCGTGAGTATACCATGAAGCTTATCCATCTTTAGCTTGGCTAATTATTCAGCTCCTTGATTGTCGAAACCTTTGCATTATATCTCATTAGTAGAGATCTCAAAACCTTTTGCACCACCATTGATTCATCCAACGTTTCTCCAAGACCTTGAATCTGATTTATGATTTGATCAACTCACAAAAGATAACTTGCTATATCTTCTTCTTCCATCTTCAAACTTTCAAACTGCCTTCTAAAAGTTTGAAGCTTAGCTTGCTGAACCTTTCCATCACCTTTGTAAATATTCTCAAGTTTTACCCAAGTTTCATGAGCATATTTACATTGCATAACTTTAACAAATTCAGATTCACATAAACCATATAAAATAGCATTTAAAGCTTTAGCATTACATTCACTTGCCTTCTTTTCTACTGGAGTAATTACAAATGTATGTGGCTTTTAATATTCCTCCACCACTGCTTTTCATATGTCGAATCCAAGGGCCATCAAATAAACTATTATTCTCATGCTCTAAAAAGCATAATTCATCCCATCAAACAAAGGTGCCTTATTTGTAGAAAATCCTTCCTGTGACCCAGCCATCATGCTTTCTTGATCTACCTTCAAGCTGTAAAACTTTTTAAAAAGGAACCTGCTCTGATACCAATTGTTAAGCACGAGATATACTGAGATGGGGGGTGAATCAATATATCATATATCTTATAAAACTTTCTTTTAACCAAATTTCACTTAATCACACATTTAAGATATGCAATAAAACTCAAACAATAAACACCACACAAGATAGAGAGAGACACCAGATATAACGTGGAAACTCAATGTAGAAAAAATCACAGAGAACAATCTCAAGTATATGAATGAGCACCAACCCAAACAATATTCACAAGCACAAACTTGCAAGAGCACCAACCCCTTTGCTGAGCACCAACCCAGCAACTAATCATGAGCACCAACCCATAGGAACACCAAACCCCTTTGCCGAGCACCAACCCATCAACTATTCATGAGCACCAACTCACAGGAGCACCAACCCCTTTGCCAAGCACCAACCCACATGAGCACCAAACCCTTTGTGTATACCACATACCTATCTCTCAATGTTGCTATATCAACAAATGATAGTTCAATATAACATCTCTTTTCTCTCTCTCACCTTTGCTCTTCTAAGCTAGATATAACAAATACAAATCATATTCATCTTTCACAATTGCTCTTCTAAGCTAGATATTACAATATCAAATCAACCTCTCTCTTCCATATTTACAAATGGCTTCTCAAGCCTTTATTTATAGCTTTCCAAATGACCTTTGGCCTTACCCCTTTGTGACCCTTCAATCCTCATGGAAAATGGCACCAAACTTGTATGACCCTTCATATTTAAGCCTTTAAAAAGTCATGTGGTGATCCTTCATGATCAAAAACATCATTCCCTCTTTTGTTCTCATCTTGGTGACTTTTCGTATTCCTTCAAGTGTCCCTTCATGAAAAATTGTGCACTTCCTCTTTTGTCTTCACTTGGTGACTCTTAAAATTCCCCAAGATGACTCTTCATGGGAAAATGTGTTCCATCCTTCTTTTGTCTTTACTCCGTGACTCTTTGACTTCTCCATGGGCCCTTTTTTTGTCTCATATGCAACCAAAAATATATTCATTAATATTAAATAAATATTAACTCACATTAGCCAAGATAAATCTATTACAAATAACATTAAATGCAATGGGGCCTTTATCACCAATAATGCTAGACCTTTGACATCAATGACAATATTTCCAACAAGCTCTTGAGAGGACAAAGAAGCCAATGGATTGGCTGGAATATGAGAAGAATGGTGGAGTGGCCACTAGAGTCACTTATGAAAAAATAAGGCATAAGATGAGTGTCTTGAAGGATGAGAAGAAGAAAGAGAGGACAACCCAAAGAGGCATGAGGGATGAGAAGTTTCCAAGTGAGCAACAAGATAAATATATTGAGAAGAGGGTTATCATTGAAGAGAACATGGAGGAGAAAGAAGTGCCAAGAAGAGCACATGAGAGTGAAGACAAGAATAAGATATGGAGAGTTTCTATGCAAAATACATTCAAAGAGACTATGTGATCTTTCATTTTGTATGATAGCATTGATTTCAAGCTTGTGTATGCAGGTATGAACACAAGTTTAGTGACAACCAATCATAAGGCCTCAAATTTGGTGAACGATGGGCTTAAGAACATTATCCATCAAGTGGAAAGAGGATGACAAAGAAAGAGAACCTTTTATAAAAGATAAGATGATGGAGATTGAGATAATTCCACATGTTGAAGATGAAGTGTAAGAGGAATACTATAATGCATTTCCAAGTCTAGCACCAAAACAAGAAAAGAAGAATGTAAAGAAGACAAGATAGTTGATCATGTAGACAAGAAGCCAAAACATAAAGACATGAATGAAGAGATAAGCTTGCACCAATCATCTTTGGAGGAAAATGAGCATTTAAAAATTGATTTTGATTGCATCTATGAAGAATAAAAGGCTAATATGCATATTGAGAAAAAGAAAGACAAATTATAGACCTCAAGGAGGCAATAAGGGCATGGATATGTTTGGCCTAAGTGGCTAAAACAAATAGTTATTGAGACGGAATAAGTGAACCTCAAGAAAGAGGTCAATCAAAACAAGAAAACAAGTGGAAATCAATAACAAATATGGAGACAAAGAACAAAGGATAAAGAACACCAAGTTAGCATGGTACATAACCAAGGCATGAAGCATGAATAAGATGAAAAAAGAATAAAATGGAAATCCGAGAAGGTACAAGGTAGCAAATGGGTGGAAAAGAGAATGAAAAGAGTACAAGAGGATCAAATTATAGGTGTATCACTATAAATAATGAATATTAAGGAAGATAACAAGCCTAAAAAGCAAACAAGAGGGATAGTACAAGAAAATCAAGCCAAGGAAGTGAAGGTACAACCATTTAAGCAAGAAAATGAATGAACAAGAGATAATTATTATCAAGATTTGTTTTCAAATTTTGTTTATGATGATTCATTTGAAGTTGACTCCAATGGTGAAGACATTTTGTACATGGAAACAATGGCATTGATGAATGAGTGTGTATCAAGGCAAGATGAGGATGAAGCACCTCAAAGAGTTCTTAAGAATCATGGTATGTATCCAAAGAAGGATGATTCAAATCTCATAAATGAGAAAGTACAAATACAAGACAAATATCAAGATGCCCAAGAGGCTAAAGAGTAATGTGGACCAAGGTTTGATGAGGATTTTGAATATATGGATGCACTCAAGTTGCAAGAAGAGTTGAAGATCTTGGAAGAGATATTTGTTGTCCCCCAAAAATATCACTCATTTTTGGGACAACATTTGAACTATTTTGGTCCTACAGACCAAAATTGTCTCTTCCCTTTCCGAAATTTGTCCTGGGCATTCAAATTCCTCATTTTTCAAACTTCTCAAGAATCTACAAACTCTGTAGGCTTGAATATATGGACTCTGCAAGCCAAGTTCAATGGGCTTTACTAGTTGATTTCTACGGACTCTGCAGGCAGGTTCATTTCTACAGGTTCAAAGGCTTCTGCAGGCGGGTTCAATCAAAAGAATCACTTTCCAACACTTAGTCATTTTCGGGATTGGTTCAGCACCTTGGTTCAATCAAATGGTTCAACGGATTGGTTCAATCAAGCGGTTCAATGCTTTGGTTCAATAAAAAATGTTCATCATCAAGCATTAGCAGCTAGTTCAACGCATTTGGTTCAACAGGTTCAAAAGATCTCAACACAACTGCGAAGTTCAATCAGCAAAAGTTCATCGCTTTGGTTCAATCAAATGGTTCGTCAGTTGGTTCAAAGGCTTCATTTGAACCGTTGAACCAAAGCTTGGTTCAACGGTTGGTTTAATGCTTCAGTTCATTCAATTGGTTCATCGACTTGAATCATCGGCTTGAACCATCAGCTTGAACCATTTTGGTTCAAAGCTTGGTTCAATGGATTAGTTCAACATTTGGTTCAACCAAGCGGTTCAATGCTTTTGATTCATTGTCGATTGGTTCATTGCCTTGGTTCAACGGAGTGGTTCAACAGAGCGGTTCATCAAAGTGGTTCAACGGATTGGTTCAACGTTTGGTTCAACCAAGCGGTTCAATGCTTTTGATTCATCGTCGGTTCGTTCATTACCTTGGTTCAACGGAGTGGTTCAACAGAGCGGTTCATCGAAGTGGTTCAACGTTTGGTTCAACCAAGTAGTTCAATGCTTTGTTTCAATCAAACGGTTCACTCAGATAGTTTAAAGGAGCGGTTCAATGCAAAAATTCAAAGAAGCCTCCCGAAGGACAAGTGCCCTTGTGAAGGGCACTTGGTCGACAAAAGTACACTTCGAAAGGGTTATTTTCAAAGAAGGCAGTTAAGGTAAATTCTTTCAAAATTTTGTTTAAGGTAGACAAAGGCATAATTCCTTCGGACTTTTTGTCCAAAGGAATTCCTTCAGACAAAAATTCTGAAGGAATTTGGGAAAGAAGCCGCGGAAGGAAATCCCGAAGGAATTCACAAAGACCAAGGCAAACAGAACAAATTATTCGTGAGGAAAATGCTCTCAGAGAAAATGTCTGCAGAATTTTTATCTGCGGGAATTTTTTGGCAGAGTTTTGTCCGCAGAGAAAGCCCGGGGAAAATGCTAGCAGAGACAGTCCGCAGGAAAGCCGAGAGAGACTGCCGAAGATAAAAGGCCGCCGAAGGACCCCGAAGGGCAGGTGCCCTTGCGAGGGACTCTCAGCTACCAAATTGAAGGGTCACCTTCCCTTCGGGAAGATATAAAATAGGGAAGCCGAAGAAGGACCAAGGGGTGACATGCCCAAAGACGTCAAATTCAAGACAGTGAACTAGCCGTTGAAAATGTAGTGACGGGCGTGCGAATGTCAATTTTAAAGCTCATAAAATAGTCATTGATCCTTGTAATCTACAGACCCAAATGCATTCACAGGCTTTAAGGCCAAGACCAGCAGGAAGCTAGGAAGGAACAGAATAGCAAATTAAATCCAGGACCTGATTCAATTAACCAGAAAAGAAGGAATGATGAAAAAAGATCAGATCACCAGGTAGACATCGAAAGATGCAAACTTTCAATAGCGTGACTTGTTTCCCTACATTGAAAAAATAAAATGGGTAGATGCCCCTAAATTCCAGCCTATCTCTTTAACAAATTTCAATGCAACATGATATGTTACTGTTCCCGAGTCCTTCTTGAAGAGGCTATATAAGGGACTCTCTTTTATTGTAAATAGATATCTTTTTTGACAATCAGAACGAAACTCTGCCCAAATTGAAAGGCATTATTGATACTTTGAGCTCAGTTTGTTGATCATATTTTGTTATTGGAATAAGAAAGTAAGGGACTTTTTAGACTTTGTGCTATGATATCTTTGTTGTTGGGGAAACTGTTCTTATGTCTTTTTTCTTAATATATTTTCTGTTCCTTTAATTCAACAAGCAAGATTAGTGAAATTAGTTAGGAAAGTGTCATGAAGTCAACTGTGGAGAGACTTTGTGCCCCCATAATTGCCTTTCAATGTGTTTTCTTTTCATTTTTGTGTAAAGGACCTTAGGATGACTTTGTGCCCTCATTGTCTTTCGTAACTTATTTTTAGGCAATTCAGGTGAAGACTTTGTGTTGCATCTCAATTTGTTGGTTACTACGTCCTTGGTTACATTTTGCATTTACTACTAGGAGTGTTCTTGTGGTTTGTTGAATAGTACTTCTGAAATAAGAGGAGTGCTTTCTGTCATTTCCCTTGAGTTTTTCTTTTGATTTTCACGCATCATCTCTGAAGAAAGAGAGATGGATGGTTTGTCCTACCCTTGAGTATTATTTTCTGTTAATATATATATATAGGGAACCTCCCCTTGATGAGAGGAGAGATCAGTCCCCTTCTGATGTGGTAAACCTACACATTTGGATGACTAATCTTCTTACTTTGGTTGATCAGACCTACTTTGTTTATCAGTATGCTGATCGACAAAATATTCAACCAACAGTTTTTGGCGACTCCGTTGGAGATCGAATATCCATTATCCATTTATAATCTATCCATTCACCTCCACACTAATCGAGAAAGAATGCACAGTTTAAAGCCTCAAGCTGTAAACTGAAGCAAGGTCAATTCTTTTTCTATTTTTGTTTCACAATCTAGCAGATTCAAGGTATACACGAAGCCAAAGGGCTAAAGGTATCAATGACCCTGTATTCGAGTTGGTACAACAAAGTGATTTTGATCTGTTTCCTTCACCATTTCATCTCCAATGAACCAAGAGCTTTCCTCTTACTAAAGTCAAATCTCCATTGCTAGACGAAGTATCTACTTCTACTGTTGATAAAGCTTTGTCAATAATTACCCCTCTGAGATTTGTTATTCCTCTTTTTCATAATCCTACAATGGCAGTTCAAGGCCCCTGGGGTAATACTTTTGGTCTTCTCAATCTTACTCCACCTCTACATGAGCTTCCACGCAGTTCAAGGAAGAATTTTCCCAAATTCTATGGTGATGGGAAAGTTCATCCTGATGAACACATTGTAGCCTTCAGCATAGCTTGTAGAGTAATCGAAGTAGAATTTGAAGATGTAGCAGTCAGAATTTTTCTGGAGACACTACAAGGTGTTGTTGCAGATTGGTTTTATCATCTACAGGCTTGGTCAGCAACTGATTGGAATACCCTCAAAGCTAAATTTGAAGCCAAATTCAAATTGACAGAAGATGCACATGCACTTTTGGCTCAACTTATACAGATGAAGAAAGAGCCTTATGAATCAATGAGAGACTTCATAGCTAAATTTGACAAACTGAGAAACAAAATTCTTGTAATAGCTCGACCTACAGCTGAGAATCTCAAATACTTTTTCATTAATTCTCAGTTGTCTGAAGTAAGTTTTATCTTGAGACATGCTGGTCAAATAGATCTTGCTGTAGCTCAACATTTGGTCACTGAGGTAGAAGATGATCTCATCTTAGCAGAGAAGATAAGAAGAGATCCAAATAGAAATAGAGCTTCATCTTCTGAATATTCATCTACAAGCACCACAGATCCAATGGTACAGAAATTGGCAAATGAGTTACTTGCTCTCAAAAAGCAAATGACACAAGGAATGTCTTCTGCTCCATATATAGATATGTCAAGAAGGACATTCCCAAATCAGTCATATCAGGGCAATACTGCCAGGAATCAAGGGCAACAAAATTGCCTTCCTCCCCCACAAAGGAAACTTTCCCTGGAAGCTCCTCCAACCAATTCAATAATGTGATATCTTGAAACAGAATCATAGTTCTCTTTCCAGCCTGAATTGAATCAAGAAAATGACGATGATCTCCTTGAATAAAATTAAGAAGAATCAATTGGTGACTCCCACATTGGTTTTCTGAACTACTAGGATGAACCTGGAAGCAAAGGAGAAGCTTTTGATAGATCATATGCAATGTTTACTAGGTCTAAGAACCAATCAATCCAGCAAGCTGATAAAGAGAAGATAGAGGAACAACCTCAACCAGCAATCACAATTGCTAAGCATGGAGCCACTCTGTCTTTTCAGTCAAAGGATCTAGTGATAACCCAAAAGACAAGTACATCAATTTTGCCTTCACCTTTTACTTCAAATTCGCAAACCAGCCCACCTCCCATCCCTCCTAAAACTCAAAAGGTTGAAGTACATTTTTTTGTACCTAGCTCAATTCAGCGATTTGACATAATCGATCATGTCAAAAAGACAAAAATACAAATGTTTGAATTCAAATATTTGCAGTCCAATCCTGATCAATTGAATAAGTTGGTCCAATATGTTAAGAACCAAACCGTCTCTATAAGACAAAAGGCTAAAAAGATAACCCTTGATTCTCTAAAGAACACACCTATTCCGAATAATCTTGTCATTACTCCTTCAGCTGCTCCTGAAAAAATAGAACCTTTCTATGTTTCCTTATTAATTAATGGTCACAAGCTGAGTAATTGTATTATAGACTCAGGTGCATCTGAAAATGTCATGCCTGCTAAAGTAGTTGAGTCTCTTGGTCTCACACTGACCAAGACATTTGGGAGATGTTTTTCCATGGAGAATAAACAAGTACCATTGCTGGGGCAAATCAAAGATGCCCAATTTGCATTTGCAGCCTTTCCAGATAAGAAAATTAGGATGACTATCTTGGTGGCTGACGTTCCAGCATCTTATGGCATTTTGCTTGGATGAAATTTTTGCAAGGACGTGGGAGGAGAACTAAGCATGGATCTATCTAAGGCAAGGATCCCTGTACAAAGCATAATGAAGAGGTTGCTCCCTGAAAAAGAGGCAAAATATGTGGTCACCCAAACATCAACCCCTGAAGCTCAAATTATTTTTGAATATGCAGGTATGGATAACTATTTTCTATCTACAGACGAAGTGCATGAAACATCTAATATAATTCTTGAAAGGATCAACTCAGAAATCAGTTCAACTAGAACAACAGAAGAACTAGTAGGTTGCAATATAGATGAAGAAAGATCCTCCATCTCTGATGAAGGAAAGTCTAAACAAAAATTAGTATCAGATGAAATATGGACTTTGAAATTTGATGGTAGCTATTCTTCTATCGGTTCAGGAGCTGAGATTGTGTTGATATCTCCTCAAAGAGATATGTTTCTTTCATCTTACAAATTACAGTTTACCAACACTAATAATACAGCTGAATATGAATCTCTGTTGCTTGGAATGAAGGCTGCTCAAGACAAAGGCATCAAGTTTTTTCATGTCAAAGGGGATGCTGAATTAGTGGTCTGTCAAGTGAGGAACTTATATCAAACCAAGAATGAAAGATTACGCCACTATCACAACTTGGTTTGGGACCAAATTGAAAGCTTTGATGCTTTCAACATTTTTGCCATACCCAGAGAGTCTAATGACAGAGCTGATGCACTTGCTATTTCAGGGACTCTTAGTTCTTCATTCAGATTTCAAAGAAGACAGGTATACTATTGAGCTAATCTATAGACCAAGTGTTCCTGACAATGCTGATCATTGGTAAGTATTCAATGATGATCATCAAATCATTACCTTCCTGAAACAAAAAGATAATTTTGAACAACTACATTTTGAAGGCAGTGAACTTCAGAAGTATGAATCAGCCTCTGAATCCAATTCAGATATAAATAAAAAATTCTTACAGCTGAAATAAAACAAAATTCCCAAAGTCCTGGTTTCTCTTGAGAAGGTGTTTGACAAGCATGATAGATTCATCAAACAACAGCAAACAGATTCAAGTTTCTCTCAAGGATTCGATCAAGTGAATCTGACCACTAAAGAAAATCCCAAGATGGTTAACATTGGTAAGTGCTGCACCACTGAAAAAATATTCAAGTTCACCTCTTTACTCCGTCAATACATGGATGTCTTAGCATATTCTTATGAAGACTTGAAGTCTCTCAGACTAGATGAAATTCGCCATGACATTCCTCTCAAGGCTGACTCAATGCCCTACAAGCAAAAATCCAGATAGTATAATTTAAAAATATCAGGTACTATTTTGTCTGAGATACAAAAAATATTAAATGCTAGAATCATCTTTTTAATCCATCATTCCACATGGATTGCCAACATAGTGCCTGTAAGGAAGAAGAGTGGCAAAATTTGCATATGTGTAGATTTCAGGAATCTGAATTAGTCATCTTTGAAAGATAATTACCCTTTGCCAATTATGGATCAAGTGCTTCAAACAGTGACAGGTTCAAAGATGTTATCAATGCTGGATGGCTTCTCAAGATATAATCAAGTTGAATTTGGTGAAGCAGACCAACACAAGATTGCATTCACTACACCTTGGGGTACATTTGCATATAGAAGAATGCCTTTTGGATTGATAAATACTAGTGCTACCTTTCAGAGAGCAATGAATCTAGATTTCAAAGATGAGATTGGTAAATTCATAGTGGTATACCTTGATGACTTGACTATCTTTTCAAAGCGTCGATCTGATCATGTACGTCACTTACAACAAGTGCTGGAGCGTTGCTGCCAGAATGATATTTTCTTGAACCCCAAGTAGTCTATTTTTAGAGTAACAAAAGGGAAACTCTTTTGACACATTGTGTTAAAAGAAGGCATAAATATTGACTCAGACAGAGTCAAGTCTATTCAAGAGCTTAATTTACCTACAAGCAAAAATATTATTCATTCTTTCTTCAGAAAGGTAAATTTTTTACGAAGGTTCATCCCCGAATTTGCTGAGAAGACTAGACACATTGTGAACATGATGAAAAGGAAGACCATCTTCAGTTGGACTAAAGAAGGAAAGTCAACATTTTAGGATATCAAGACTGCCATTGCTCATGCCCACACCTTGGTTTGTCTAGATTACAACAAAGATTTCATCATATACAGCTATGCATCTGAACATACTCTTTCAATAATTCTTGTTCAACAGGACAAGGAAGGTATGGAATCTCCTATCTCTTTCATGAGTTGCCCTCTCAAAACCCATGAGATGAAGTATTCAAATGTAGAGAGGCATGCTTATGCATTGGTGAAAGTAGTCAAACATTTCCACTTCTATATTCTGAATTCACACACTACTGCCTTAGTTCCTGACACTACAGTCAAGTCTATATTAACTCAGCAGGAGTTTAGCATGAAAAGAGGTAATTGGATTGCAAAGATCCAAGAGTTTGATCTAGACATCAAGCTGACAAAGCTGGTCAGGGGTAAAGGCATATGCTAATTAATTGCTGACAACAAGTCAGAAGATACACAACATGAAAAAATTGAAGTGGAAGATACTCCAATAGTGCTTTTTGTTTCCACTACCAATGAGTGGTATTTAGGTATCGCTCATTTCCTTAATTATGGTGAATGTCTTGCTCATTTGTCTTACAAAGAAATGAGGACTATCAAGTTGAAAGCTGTCAATTTCGTCCTTTGGGACAACGGCTTGTACAAGAGAAACATAGATGGAGTATTCCTTCGCTATGTAGACAAAGAGCAACAAAGCCAGCGTTTGAAATCTTTCCACAATCTGGCCTGTGGAGGACATTTTTTTGCTTCTGTGACTGCTCACAAGATTCTGCGAGCAAGGTATTACTGGCCAACTCTTTTCCAAGATGCACATAAGTGGGTTAGAAAATGTGAACTTTGTCAGCAATTTGTTGGAAGACTCAAGTTAGCTGCTATGCCTCTCAAGCCAGTGATCATAAAAGAACCTTTCCAGCAATGGGGAATTGATTTTATTGGGACTATAAATCCATCTTCAAGTGTTGGACATGATTATGTCCTTACAGCAACTGACTATTTCACCAAGTGGGTAAAAGCAATCCTGACTAAGCATGCTACTTCAGAAGTTGTATGCATCTTTCTCAAAGAGAATATCATTTTCAGGTTTAGAGTTCCAATCAAAATTGTTACTGACAATGCAGCTTGTTTCACCTCTCAGAAGATTACACAATTCTATTTCCATTATGGAATTATACTCTCACTCTTCTGATTATTTTCCACAAGGGAATGGACAAGCTGAATCCAGCAATAAGACCCTGGTAACTATCATCAAGAAGCTAGCAGATGACAATCAAAAAACATGGCATAAAGCATTAGTTGATGCTCTATGGGTAGACAGAATCACACCAAAGAGGGCAATTGGTATGTCTCCTTTTCAACTTCTTTATGGTATCAATGCTGAGATACCAATCACCTTAGAATTCCCAGCCTTGAAATTGGCAAAGGCAATTGAAGATTAGACATATGAAAGCTCTCTTGATAAAAGAATCATGTGCCTGACTGAGCTGGAGGAACAGAGAACCATGGTGGTGGATAGAATTGTTGCTCATCAAAGTCTGGTAAAGAAAATCTTTGACCATAAGGCCAAAAATTGTGATTTCTAGATTGAGAATCAAATCCTGTTGTGGGACAAAAGGAGAGAACCAAAGGGGATGCATGGAAAGTTTGACTCCTTTTGGAGAGGCCCATTTATAATTCATCAGCACATTGGTGAAAATAGTTTTCTGCTGAAATATCAAGATGGCACACTCTTTTCTCTGCCTCACAATGGGTAGCATCTGAAACACTTCAACTCTTAAAGTATCAGATCATTGCATCTATATATATGTATATTTGTATAGTTTTTAATTATGTTTTGTTTTGTTTGTTTTCTTTTTTGATGCCTTTCATTTCTAGGTAGCATGATTCCATAGCCCAATGGTACACATGAAGACACTGGAGGTTCTAGATTCTACTCTCTTCAATTCTTTTTGAAATTGACAGAAGTTCCCCAACTAGAGCCAGCTGTTGTCCCCCAAAAATATCACTCATTTTTGGGACAACATTTGAACTATTTTGGTCCTACAGACCAAAATTGTCTCTTCCCTTTCCAAAATTTATCTTGGGCATTCAAATTCCTCATTTTTCAAACTTCTCAGGAATCTGCGGACTCTGCAAGCTTGAATCTACAGACTCTACAGGCCAAGTTCAATGGGATTTATAGGTTGATTTCTACAGCCTTGATTTTTACAGACTCTGCAGGCATATTCATTTCTACAGGTTCAAAGGCTTCTGCAGGCGAGTTTAATCAAAATAATCACTTTCCAACACTTAGTCATTTTCAAGATTGGTTCAGCGCCTTGGTTCAATCAAATGGTTCAACAGCTTGGTTCAATCAAGCGGTTCAATGCTTTGGTTCAATCAAAAATGTTCATCGGCAGCATCAGCAGCTAGTTTAATGCATTTGGTTCAACAGGTTCAAAAGCTCTCAACACAATTGCGAAGTTCAATCAGCAAAAATTCATCACTCTGGTTCAATCAAATGGTTCGTCAGTTGGTTCAAAGGCTTCATTTGAATCGTTGAACCAAAGCTTGGTTCAACGATTGGTTCAATGCTTCGGTTCATTCAATTGTTTCATCGGCTTGAACCATCAGCTTGAACCATTTTGGTTCAAAGCTTGGTTCAATAGATTGGTTCAACGTTTGGTTCAATGCTTTTGATTCATTGCCGGTTGGTTCATTGCCTTGGTTCAATAGAGTGGTTCAACGGAGCGGTTCATCGAAGTGGTTCAATGGATTGGTTCAACATTTGGTTCAACCAAGTGGTTCAATGCTTTGGTTCAATCAAACGGTTCACTCAGACGGTTTAAAGGAGCGGTTCAATGTAAAAATTCAAAGAATCCTCTCGAAGGACAAGTGCCCTTATGGAGGGCACTTGGTCGACAAAAGTACCCTTCAGAAGGGTCATTTTCAAAGAAGGCAGTTAAGGTAAATTATTTCAGAATTTTGTTTAAGGCAGACAAAAGCATAATTCCCCATGGACAAAAAGTCTGCGGAAATTTCTCACGGACAAAAAGTCCACAGAATTGTTCCATTTTGTTTTGTTTACCTTGGTCTTTGTGAATTCCTTCGAGATTTCCTTCTGCGGCTTCTTTCCCAAAGTGACATATAATAGGTGACATATGAAGCAAACATAGAGGTACATTAGTTATAACATCTCATAGAGATAGAAGATGCATGGACAAGAAGACTAGACAAGACCAAGAAAAGGACAAGCAAGAGTTTAGAAAAGATAAAGGAATAAGAAAGAAAGAATAACATGAAAGGAAACCTACAAGACCCTCAAATAATAAATTGGAAGGTATGAAATAAATTTTGTGGCACAAGTTTTCTCCCTCTTGGGGAGTATGATGCAGGAGCATCAAGCTAGAATATGTCATTTTTGTGTTTTTGTCAATAGGAGGTCAAATTTGGTCAATTATGGAGGTAAATGTGTGTGAGGGAATTTTTTAGGTCCATATGTTATCTTAGAGTCCATTTTGAGTCCTCAAGGTATTTTATGTAAGTTCTATAATTTTTCCCTTCAAAACTAGGAATTTGAAAATTCAAATGTTTGACAAGAGTATAGAAGAGCATGATCAAGGTTTGTAGTGGTTAGGTGAGATCATGTTTTTTAAAAAGGGCCAATAAGCCTTTTAAAAAGGTGTTTTTAAGAAACATAGGTCTAATCTATCAAATCAATAGTCACGTTCTAGTCATAGACTCCCAAACCTCACGTTGAGTTAGTTATAGTAAGGAGGTTGGATGTAACTTCCAAGGATCTTGCGTTGAAGTGGAAAGAAAAGTTATTTTTATAGTATTTTGATGGTTTATAAAGGAGATAATAGGGAGAGGATAGAGAGAGGAGATAAATATAAAACTAGGAAAATAGGGAGAAAAAGGAAAAGTTGGCATAAACCCCCTCAAAAGTTGACAAAATCTTCAAAGTCCATTCATGGATTGTGGTGTATGAAATGTTGTTTCAAATGAATAAAAGAGAAATTGATGTTGTTTTGCATCCATTATCATATGGGGTATTAATGTGTTCTTTTTTTTATATGTTTTTAATAATTCTTTATGACTACAGAGATAGATATCTTGGTAATGATTGTAGGATAGAGGTATATGTGCAAGGTGACAATCATGTAAAAATGAGTTTGGTTGTAGTTATAGATTTTTGATACAAGATTTAGGTTTGGTTGTTAAATATGAGTATTTACCTAATTCATATAATCCTTTATCTTTTCATTTTTTTTCATCATTAGAGTGAGAAGTAGTGGGAAACAACTCAGTCCTGAAGAAGTCTATGTGTTGCATATATGGGTGGCAGAGTTACTAAACAAAGATTGGCTAACTTATCTTAATAGTTATAAGGTATTGAGAAATGCATGAATATTTTTATGGAATCCATATAGAACCTTTGTGTAAATAAAATTGAAGTTATAAGGTTCAATAACCAGTAGAAATCATAATGGTGCCAATGTTGCCTCTACCCTGTTCTGAGTGAACAATCCCATTGTAAGTAAGAGAAAAACTCATTTCTTATCCTTATCAATTATAAAATTTAATATATGATTTGTAAGGGTGAATACATAAAAAATTATGTTATTAATCTCTTTAACACCTTGTGGTAATCTTGAAAATGAATAAATAAACCCTCTTGTTATCACATGCCAGTAGGTGGCCTTATTGTGTGCACAACAAAAGTAGAGAACAAAGACATTTCTTGTATAAAGTGTGTATGATATTAATTATAATGGTTTGTATGGTTTATAATAGGTTTTATTAATGTTTTTGGAGTTTTTTTAAGTCCTTACATGAGTCCTTCAACTCATAGACACACAAACCCTATTATCACAGTTCTAAATAGGACTAAAAATACATGTGTTTTGATGGTTAGGAAAGTGAACAAAGATAAATAAGGTGTTTCACCTATTGTATAAGGTTCTTAGAGTAAAAAAATACCTATTGGTGTTAATTTGGTCCTTTGAAATTATACCAAACTCAATATATTTAATTTAGTATGCTCTCAAACCTATGTAGGCTAGAAAAACCCTAGATTAGGGTTTTGGTGTTTTGGGGAGTTTTAACCATATAAAAAATACTAAAAACTTGTGATATAACATAATTTTATATGTATAAAGTTAATAATATTGTTTTTATTTTAGTGGAGGTGGTACATTATGGTTTCTAAACTTGGTGTATGCTTAAGGGCTAATTAGGCCTAATTGAGGGGAGGCTAATGAAGTATGGTCTAGGAGTGGAGTCTAACCATGAAACTTGAAACATAACTAAATTAGGATAGAGGATGGCTATGAATGTGATTAAAACTTGATAAGAGTGCCTAGTGTTACCAAAAAAAGATAAAATTCCCAAAAAAAGGCTACAAGCCTAAGAAGATCATTGAGAGTTTGAAGGGTGAATATGAGTCGTGAAGTGTTTTTTATCAGTTGATAGGGGTAAAGAAAAGTATGATATAATTACTTAAGACCATAAATGAAATGATATTTAATACTTGAAACCTACATCAAGAATTGGCACTTGAGACCTAAAGATTGGTTGCCTAGTGAAAGCACAAGAAGTCTGTGAAGGGAATGAATTAAATGAGGTAGATAATGAATGGGATTACCAAGAGAGAGAGGTAAATATCATCAATTATTGATACTAATAGTACAATATATAGGTATAAATTTAAATAAGATATTAATCCCAAGAACCTAGTAGCCAAGAGAAGATTGGGTCATTGATGAGAACACCAAAACAAGGCATTGAATGAATTCTTTGACAAGACTAGAGTAGAAGTAGATGATTTGGAGACTTATCCCCCTTAAATATAAATTAGTATCCATACAAAAATAACTAACATATTTCATAGCCAACTGACATTAGATATGTCCTCATTTTGATGCTCCAAAAAGCACAATTAGTCCCATTGAAGAATGGAACCTTACTAGTAGAGAAACCACCTTGAGCTTGTTGACTAGCCATCATCGCTTCTAGGATCTCCTTTAGGATATTATGACTAATTAAAAGGACTTTATATGATACCAAATGTTGGAACCAAAATTAATAAGTGGGGTGGGGGTGGTGGGCGCGACAGCGGAGGGTGAATCAATCATTTAAAATAAACTTTCTTATCAATTTCACTTAAGTAACTATAGACCATTCAAGCAAACATATAGATCTAGCATGCATAAACACCTATTTACATAAGCATGAAACACAAAAACACATCAAATATGTGAGAAATTATCAAAGGTAATAAAACACATTAATATATTTAAATTGAATATAGTCCTATAAGACAATCACCAAATTTAGTGAAGCACCAACCTCAACTAGCTAAGTATCAACTCAGCTAGGCTTTGGCAAGAACCAACTTTCAAGGAGGCACTAACCCCCTATATGAGTTAGAACCAAATAATCCACTTTAAACACTTTATCACCATAATATCATATTTTTTCTCATGCAATATATGATGATCACCTTATTCATCTCTTCACACACTTTTATCCCTCTCAAATTGCCTTCTAGGCTTCTTCGCTCAACTAGCCCTCTTCTTGACTTGATTAGGTCATATGACCTTTATTTTCATAAATGGATCCTATTTAAAATATTAATAATAGTTTATATATTCTCTTTATATTTTCTACAATACCTCCTTCTGCTTACCAATCCACTGTTTCATTTTATTGCTATCTACACACACAAATAAGCCTAAAATTGCTTTGTATTTATATAAGCCTCTTGTTCATATCCTTCTTGGTCATCAAAACACCCTTAAAATCTTAGTTAATCTATGTAATAAATCTTAGGACATCTCATAAATATGAATAAAATGTTATTTTATTCCCTTTGGGTCTGACATATCTCAATTATGCCTCATTTCATCTTTAGGTCTCATGGAGACCTAATTCTATTAGGTCTACTTTAGGACACGCTACACTTTACCTTACTTGGAACACTTTAAAAGTAAACACATGGAAGTAACATATCATAAAACTATAAAATATACCTCTAATAATCTCATATATGATCTATAACACCTTTCAAGTCCAATAACCACTTGAAGCACAACATTTGTATTGTTCACAATTAGGCCTTCTCGTACACATAAAGTCTATCTTGAATAGTTTAAGATCACATGCTATTTAACCACAAAAACATGAAAATAAAACATAAACATAGAATATATTTAACCTCATAGACATCACCATATGATTTATACTTCACATCTTAGGACAAAAGGTTTCAAACCTTTCTACACAAATAGCTCACTCAAAACTGCCAAAACATTCCAAAACCTAGTCATGAACAACTTGATATTCAAAATCTAAAAGAACACTTCCCATGAAAATTGATATATTAAAAATATCCTTTTACATCCATATAAAAATCTAAAATACAATATTCATAAGGTCTAATGTCAAATATTGGTCTTGTAGACCAATCTTTTGTCTTTAGTACAGATAGTCAAACCAAAACCAGTCAAGTCATTTTGGCTTCAACATTTCAATCACTTTAAATGAATATAAAACCTTATAAAAATCATGTATAGGAAATAAAATTCCTATAAAAAACACCATTTTCATTATATAATTCAACTCGGGTCAAAGAACCTCCAACTCATTACTGCAACTTGCTTACCTAGATCTGCCATTTTCCCTTAAAGTACAATCATGGTGACAATGACCTTTAACACCTGTATGACCACATTTATAGAGTTAAAATGCATTTATATATTCTTATGATACCATTATAAAATTATTAGATATGAATATAACATGGTTAAATAAAAAATATTGGTCTTGCAGACCAATCTCATGATGTTACATCTCACTATCTGCTTCTACACTAGACAGGTCAACTTGTGAGAAACCTTTTCACTAAAACTAATAATCTCCAAAACTTATAAAAAACATGAAAATTTATTACAATTATTTATAAATATATCCATTCACTTGGTTTCATCTCTATTCCATGATAACACATTCCTAATCATCTTCTTACTACTGCCTAGATTTTTCACTATTTCCACCATTAGGCCTGCTAGCGATTGGCTAACTTGGATGATCAATTTATCAATTTTTAGGGATTTAAAGTGACAAAAAAGCTTCATTGACATGAAACATGAGTCTCAATATTCATCTTCCATTTTTTTTTCAAACTTTGACTTGGTCATATTTGATAGTTACAACAAATCTCTGAGAAATGTGCACTTTCCTATAGGGTCTACTCACATACCTAACAACTCAATCACACCTAGAGGTGATTAGGAGAGTTTAATACAATATAAATATTTTTTATAGTCATTTGAGACCATTATTGGCTATTTTTATCAACATATTCAACATCAGGTTCTTATTAGAGTTCTAGGAGGGTTTAAGTATGTTTCCATTCTTAACAATCATTCATAAATTATAGCCCCTTAATCCAAAAACTAATGCCTATAATTTTGAGTTATGACCCTTCCAAATCTACAATTAATAGCTTATTTTCTCATGTAAAGGTTAGACATTCCAATGAACACCTGAAATTCCTTTTCAGGTTTGTATGCCTTCATTCTATGCACTCAAGGGACCTCAAAACCACTTTTCATGACTTTTATTACAAAACATGACCTCAAAATTTGTGAGAATGATTAAAAAACACATGATACATTTTAAAACACTCACCTATCAATACTTTCCTTAGAAACATAACTTCATACCCATTTAGGCCATACTTTCTCTTTATGCTTTCTTAGAACTTGACTTGCAAACCACATTAGGTATTGAAACTGAACTTCAAGACTCTTTCCATGCACTATCCACATATCTCACATTATAAATCAGGTTCATAAATTCTTAAAAATTGTCATAAATTTTTCATATGCCTTGACAATAGATCATGATACTTCATTAGGCCAAGCAGGGTCTAGAAATGGTCTAGGTGTAGACTAGCTCTGAAGGTCCTACCCCTATACGATCACCTTGAGACTCTAATGAGTGATCCAATGCCTCACATACATGTTCAAGTAACCTCATACAACCTATTATTCCTCTATGCATCCATCTCACCAAGCCACCATGCTCAAATCTTCTCACTAGGACTTTACATGCTATGACTAGTGCCATGACTAGGCTTCTCAAGACACCTTGTACTCAAGGACTAGTACTCAAATATGCTTAACTCAATGATGATATTAAATAATAACATTCATTTAACATAAATATTACACCACCACAATAACCTTGACAAAAACCAACATAAGAATCATTAGGTTTCCTTCAAATTCTTTCTCAATAGAAAGACATTAGGTTGCCTTCTTGTCACATAGATTCTTGTCACATCAAGCACACAAGCTCACATCTCATAGATCACTCACCATGCATCTTCCCCAGTTTTGCACCTTGACATTAGTGACATCAAATGACATCAACATTGACATCAATGACAACACTTCTCAACATAATCGAGTTCCACACATCTATATTAGTTAACGTATAGAAGAGTATAATTTTTTTTATTTATAGTTGGTATTATTGTGTTTATAATTTTAACACTCATTATTAAGTTATACTTTCTAACAGGGTTGAGATTAATGTATTATTTTTGGATATTTCTAAAGTAATATTTTTTTTAATTCTTTGGAAACGAGGTTATTTTGTTAATAAATCATTGATCTACTGAATTGATGCTAGGGTTTCTACATTTGTTATTCCCCTAAGGATTAATTATTAATCATGTATAATTTTAGGTGAATAACTATATGATTTTATCATCTTATTTACCCTAGTATTTTATGATTTCTATGGCCAATTTATATGTCATAGGCCTATCCTTATTTATCATTATGCTCACTATGTTGATGTAGTTGCATGAAATTTGGTGACTTGATTTCTATGGTAAAGGCTTTTGTAATATTTTCCCCCTTATAATAGGTTTAAAATAACTCTAATATGCTCATGGTTATTTAGTGACTTATTCAAGCTATTTTTAAATGTGTAAATGATTATGAAACCTCATTCTCATGATTTAATTTATGAGGTAAAGATAGGCCTATGTTTGATGGTAGATAGAGTAATATCTTTCACTCTTAATATGATACTTGAGTCTGGGAGTTGTTCTTGGTCTCTCTATTATAAATCCTATGAGTGCTTTCAATATTCTCATTGTTTTCTTTAATAATTCAATTAGATAAATTATTCAATGCTAGGAATTTGACTTAACAAGGTCATGTAATGGCATGTTTGTGGTTGATAGGATATATCATGTTTTCTTGATGAATGTTTTGAATTTATATACTTTGCCTCTTTATTAAATTAATATGTTTTGACTCTATTTACATTATTACTTGGAAGAAGTCATTATCTAACTAGGTTCATACATTGGATTTTTTTTTGTTAAAACAAAAGTTGTAAATGTGTAGGAATAGAAGGTTGTTTCAATATAGATATAGGGCGTAGAATTTACATTGATTAGTCTGATAGATCTAATATTTATTTTAAGATTGATTGGGAGTGTAAATAATGGAAGTTTTCTACCACACTCTTCATTAAATAGTTGGAAATCTCAGAAGCATTAATACTATTAATTATTGTTGTGTGAAATTAATGATTTGAAGACATGAATTTGCACCCATATAAAATATATTGATTAATTTAAAATTATCCATGATAAATTTTTAGTAAATTGTAATTGGTTGGAATACACCATTTTATACCTACCACATATTTAACACTTTGAAATTGGCCTAAGTACTTGCCATGTTAAGCACCTTAAATCCATTATATAGTGAAGTTGGATATGTTCAACAAAAAGTAAATTCTAGTTTAATTTTTGGAATTCAAAAATTAGCCTTAATAAAGCATAACCCTTGGGTAAATACTTTTAGAAGAGGGTAATGAACCTATAAACTTCTCTAAGGTTCTACACTTAACTTCTAGTTTTATGGATTTAACATCAAGGACAAAGCAAGGATGAGCATATGAGTAAACTATGTATTTGATAAATTAAATTAAGAATCTATCCTTGTGGCTTTTTGACAATGATCTGAAATCCACACAGTAATAATATCAACTATATCCTCACTATTTTATCTAATATAGGGTATAATGAAAGGATGGTGAGAATGGTGGTGGGGCTTTATTTTTAATACTTAACCTATATTCATACTTGGGTTTCCCATGAAGGATGAGATATAAATTTATAAAAAAAAATAGAGAAGACTGATTAGAATGGCTAGGTAGGCATCTTGTTTGGATGATGGGTTGAATCTAGGTCTAACCAATGCTTTCTATGTTGCTTTCATTTCTCTGAACACTGTCATATAACAAGGGTGCATGTTGAACATCATAATATGATGGAAAAAAGTTAAGTAATGTTGGAAAATTGTAAAATAACACTTGAAGTCAATTCAACTTACTTATATTTGTTGATCAATTAAGTATAAACCATGAATATCTGGTTGTGCAAAAAAATGTTATTTAGGGTTTTAGAGTATATGATAGCAGTATGAAAAAATAATTTTATACCCTAGGGATATATCAATAAATTATTGGCATACATCTATCTTGTGTATTTTATGATGGTGAGAACACATAATAAAAGAGGTGAGGGTGACAAAAACCTTATAAGATGAAATAGGGGATAAATGATAGAAACTAGAAACAAGCATAGGAATGAACCACCTCATAAAAATGGTAATCCTAACACCAATGAATATGGAAATTATAATACCAATGCCAATGGTATTGATAATACCCATGTTGATACTAATTATAATGATAAAAAAAACATACTTATGGAAAATAACATTATTATGGTTAGTATTTTTTGGGTACTTAATACAATTCAGGCCTAGTTGGATGGCCAAGGAAAGTAGTTCAACAATTTTAAAGGACTCAACAATACCAGGCTAGAAAATAAAAATTTCAAAGTGTAAGATGAGATTTCAAAACAAAGAGTTGAAATTGATCCTTTCATTAAGGATATTAATAAGTTGCCACCTCTAAATTATGTATAGGAATAATCAAGAAATATCATGGAAGCCTAGTTGGTAAACTTGCAAAAGCATTTCAGCTTGCATGATATGAGTTCCAATATTAAGGCTTAGATTAGAGCCTATCAACTAGTGGGTGATACAACACTTTGGTGGAGACATCATTGTGAACTTAAGGGATAGGAAACACTAACTCTTTATTAGGAAACCTTTGAAATTAAATTATGAAAGAGGTATATCAATGCAAACAATAAAAAATTTAATATAATTACAACTCATAAAACAAAACAATCTTACCATGATTGAGTATCATAAAATGTTTCTTAGCCTTTTATGCTATGTGAAATACATGCATGATGAGGAAAATAAACTCACTACGTCATAACTAGGGTTACATGAAGTTTTGATGCATGATGTGAATATGACCAAGACCTATACTCTTCATGTTACCATTAAATATCTCACCCAGTTGAAGAAAATGAAAACTCCTGCCTAAAGGTTGGAAAATAAATATGGAATAATAGGAATCAACAAGAGGAATTTAAGTCTTGTATTCCACGTGATGGTAAGCACTTCAATAGGAAAAACCAAAAGAAGAATTTTGGTAAATTCAATGAAAATTCTCTAAAATATAAGAACCAAAATAGAAGATGCTATAAATCTCAAAACAACTAAAAGCATAATAATAATAATAATAATAATAATAATAATAATAATAATAATAATAATACCATGGTCCAACCATAGGTTCTAATTTAGTTCCCTTGCCTCCATAACGAGTAATTAAATTCTTAGAATGTCATGAAAATTGATAAATAATAGATTTCCCCAAGCTTTGAGGTCATCAATAAACAAACCATATGGTGTTTTTAGATATTGATAATCATAATGCTAACTTTTACTCCACAAAAATTGAAATATCAGGTATGCTTTTTAGTTTATATTTTGATATTTTAATTGGTTCTAGATTAACATATAGTTTTATTTCTCCTTTCATTGCTTGTAAATATAAAATTAATCCTACTTGTTGGGCGAATATTTTGTCATCAACTAACCGACGGCAAAATGGGTATATCAACCACAACACAAGGATATTTATGCAACAAAAAGTGCAGGTTTACCACAGCATAGTGAGATAAATCTCTCCTCTCATCAAGGGGAGGTTCCCTATTAATTACTATATATTGATATAAACTAAAAATAGACTCAGGGGTGAAATTACATCATCCATCTCTCTTTTTTCAGAGATGATGTTCACAAAGTAAATGCAAATTCCTATGTAATAACTGAAAACAATCCTCTTCTTTTAGAAATGACATCCAGTAAACAGCAGGAAAACTTTTCGGGTGATAATGGGATCCACAAGAAATCCATGAAAGCCCAAAGTCTCTCATTGCTTCTTTGCTGATTTAGGACTAATAAAACTGTAGGATGAAGCAAAGCTCAAAGTATCCACAGTCTCCACCGAAAACCACAATGGAGTATAAAAGCACAAAGGATAAAAGTAGTACAAAGCCTTTCTAATATCCTCTCCCACCAAAAAACAAGAACCACGAACTAAAGTAATTATAGCAACACAAAGTCTTCATAATTAACTTCAGAATGTCTTTATATAATTTCCACACACTGCTTTTTTAATCAAATAAATGAGAGATTATTAGGAAAATGATATAAGAACAATCTCCTAAATAACACAAGTTATTTCAACAAAAAGTCTGAAAGTAACCTATTTTCTCATTCATTCAAGACAATATGATTTACAATCTGAGCTCAAAGTCTCAGGAAGCATCTCAATTTTGGCAGAGTTTTTGCTCTTGATTATCAAAAGATCCATGCATTACAAAAGAGGCTCCCTATATATATAGGAAGAAGCCTTGAGAATTGAGAAAAAACTTAAATATTATAACCTAGTCAAAGATGGAAGTCTTTGTTGACTTTGGACTTTTCATATTTTTACATGCAATTACACATGACAAAAGTACATGTGCAAATGTCCAAAGTGTTTATAAAAGTGCATTTAGAAAAAAGGAAATTAAACCAACAGAAAGTTGATACAATTTGTAGCTCCATCTTTCCTTATATGAGCATCGTACATGATGATAGCCGCCTGAGTCCCGATACTGTCTGGATAAATAATATTTTTGAAGACCACTTTAGCCCTGACTGTGGTGTCTCTCATTGTTGTGATTGATTTGGCGTGACTAGTTAACTTGGTTTTCAGATTATCTAGAGTTAACTGATTATCTAGGATGTTGTCCACAAAGGTCACTAAAAATGTTTTCTCCTCAAATTCTTTGCGGAACATACCTTCAAATTCCTGAATCATTTCTTTTGCTGAAATGAACTGGTTGTCTTGTGTGGTAAGTTTGCAAGGCAACTCCTCCAATTTATGCAACAGACTGATATCACTTTGTTCGCTGAGATCTCTAGAAGATTTGAGGTCGTTGATTAATTCCTTGAGCACTTGACTCCTATATATTAATGCTTCTTTAGTTTCAATATATGAGTCTCTATCAATGATGATGCCAATTGATACTAGAGTGCCTATTTTCAGCTTCTTCATATCTATCCATTTGCCAAGATATTTATCTATGCTTTCAATATCCTGAGAAATGATATTGATAATCTCATCTAGTTCGGCTCTCATTTTCTTCATCTTATGAAAGATCCCAATCTCAATTTGGAAACACAAAATATACAGGTTCTTACAAGATAAAGATATATCTCTGATTATTTTCCTTTAGAGAATGCAGATACAAAAATATATTACCCAGATTTGCTGCAATAGTGAATAAACAAAAATTACAGTACACAGCGATATTATGAAGGGTATAATGAAGCCCAAAATAAGCAAGAACCTGGAAGTGTGCACAAATCTGGACGCTGTGTAAAAACACAGTCACCGACATCGGTGAGGATGATGCCGACGTCGATCGATACCCTGCCACCGTCGGTCGTTTGGTGGGCGATCTCTGCCTGCCTGTGACTGCCTGACTGCTGGCGTCGGTCCCTGATCGGCCGATGTCGGTCTATATGCCGATGCCGGTCTCTGTAAAACCCTGCGGCCGAACTGTGCCCTTTTCCTTTTGTCTGAACCTGCTGGTACGGCCTGGTGCCACTTTTGTACGAATTCCTTACCGAACCTGATATGCAAATAAAATATATAAATCTGGAACCTAAACAATGAATAAATACCTGGAACCCTTTTGCATAGGCTGAACCCTGGTATACTCCGTGAATGGCCTCTGAAGCTCCAGATCTGATCAATATGCCCAATCTGGATTCCGTCACGAATCCACCTCTGAAAAGGGTTGGGTTTTCGTCCAACTCTTCTCCAATCTACTGAAGGTTTGCGTCCTCAGAGATTTCAGCTGAATCACAGATTCAAGCTTCTCAGAATAATGTTTGCAAATAGAAGATATTAGATGATCCAAATGCTTTGCTTTCCCCTTCTTTTAAAGCCCTCCAGGAAACTTTTAGAAGAAGTCAATTTTATTTCTATAATAATTTAATTAATTAATTAAACCAGTTTAATAGAAAATTGGGGACATTACAGTCCTCCCTTCCCAGAGATTGCTTGTCCTCAAGCAATTCTTTCCAACACCAACTTCCTGGATCCCATGTTATTCTCAAAAACTTGCAAACTCTTCTGTCAGAAACACCAGGCTGGAAAATATCTGTGACTACATTCACCTTGTTTCGCCTAGAGAGTAGTGTGATAATCCTCAATATGTAATTAGCAAATTCACCATCACATACCTTAGACTTAGAAAAGGGCCGCTGCGCTACTCTGATTAACAAACTCTCACAATCCCCATAAGGATGTTGACTTATAATTGGAAAGGAAAATGCCCTGCAACAAATAGAATTAGTTACCACATCACCTGTAAAATGAGACTCCATCCTGTGAGATGACCCCTCCTTAGGTCCTCCATCTTGTGCTGCCTTCAAGATAATCTTCCTTCCCCCATAAAGGAATTCTAACTACATACGGTGGTGATCAATAATGTAGCGCCCAATACCCTGTAACCACTGCATGCCCAAGACCACATCATAATCCTCTAAAGGAAACACATAAAAATCATCGGTCAAAGTGTAATTCCCCATCTGAATGCTGAGCTGTGGAATCCGTTTGGTACAACCCAATACTGCACCATCTGCCACCTTTACCCTGAAACCACCAAACTTCTCATACTGTAATCCACGCCTTCCCACTAACTTCCGGTCAATGAAGTTATGTGTAGCACCTGTATCTACCAAGCTCACTACCCACTTACCCTCAAGTGTACCTTTCAACCGAAAGGCATGAAAGTTAGGATAACTGAAGAGAGTAGCCATAATTGCTTTCGCTGATGCCAAAGGCTCTGGGGTGTCTAACTCCAACTATATCTGATCCTGCTCAATATTATCCTCAATGTCCGTATCAGGAACCTCCTCATCTCCACACTCAGAAGTTACCTCAATCAAATGAACCTTTCCTTTACCCATGCAACGGTGGCCTGGTTCCCATGGGTCTTTGAAGGAAAAACATAACTTTTTCCTCCTCAAGTCATTCCTAGTCTCTTGATTCATCCAAAGATTTGTAGAGGATGACCCTTCTTTATTTTGTGGTGCATTGGCCTTCTGTATAGGCCGAGATTCCGCAGCTATTTTATTATCACCCTGATAAGAAGTGGGGATAGTATCTAGTCTCAATGTCACATCAATAGCATCCTTAAGAGTGGCTGGTTGGAAAGCACGAACCAGTCCCTTAAGTCTATCCTGTAATCCTTCAATAAACAACATCACACTCCGTCTCTGAGGCATATCAGGTACCATAACCGCAATACGCTGAAACTCATTAATATAAGTTTCTGCGTGACCACTCTGTCTAAGATGAGCCAACTCCCTGTAGTAAAGTTCTGTATCCTTACGGTCAAACCGTGCAATAAGTCTCTCAGTGAACTCAGCATAGGAGTGAACTAAGGCGTGATTCTGGGTGACCAATCCATGGTGCCACCAATCATATGCAATCCCCTCTAGATGTAACACTGCAAAATGAATGGCCTCACGCTCAGGCATGGGCCTCAAAGAAAGATATATGTCCAGCTTGTGGACCCAAGCTCTTGCACTAGTCTCTCCAGAGCCATTATATGAAGCCAATGTAATCTTCCCCGTAGCTCTATTGAGGTCATGATTATGATGTTGCTGTGGTGGTCTATTACCCCGATCTCCCCTGAGTCTGGCTGTGTCTCTACGCTGTGCACAATACTGGGGAAAAGGAAAAACCTCCCTAACCTCTGGGGGTAAAGCTCTCCACTCTGCTGTGGCTGCCAAAACAGACTCTTGGAACCCCATCTCTGGTGGTTCCACCTGTGATGGTTGTCCACCTGGTACAAACTGAGGCAGTAATGGTCTATTTGGAGTAGGTGTATGATGATGATTTCGCCTAGAGGAATGACGTGAGCTCCCTACTGAAGAACGGGAATGGTGACTATGCTGACTGGAGTGATGGGAATGATCACTATTAGTCACTGAAACTGATCTATTCCTTCTACCTCTGTGTCTATCCACCTCTAAACGCTCCATGGTATCATGTAATCGGTCTCCACCAAGAGCCTGAACAATCCTGGGCTGGGTAGTGATGAGGGTCCTCATCATCTCTCTTTCTTCCTCATCCTGGTTTCTATGGGCATGCCTCTGTTCTTCGGCCATGATAGGTGGCTGTCCTAAACCCAACTCTCGCTCGTACTGAGCTCTACTACGTGTAAAATATTTATGGCTTCTATCAAGTCTTCCAGGATGCATAGAAATAAAATATATTCACCCCTACAGGCTGGCAAGATGCCTGGCTCTGATACCACTGAAAGATCCCAAACTCAATTTGGAAACACAAAATATACAGGTTCTTACAAGACAAAGATATATCTCTGATTATTTGCCTTTAGAGAATGCAGATACAAAAATATATTACCTAGATTTGCTGCAATAGTGAATAAACAAAAATTACAGTACACAGCAATATTATGAAGGGTATAATGAAGCCCAAAATAAGCAAGAACCTGGAAGTGTGCACAAATCTGGACGCTGTGTAAAAACATAGTCGCCGACGTCGGTGAGGATGATGCCGACGTCGGTCGATACCCTGCCGCCGTCGGTCGTCTGGTGGGCGATCTCTGCCTACCTGTGACTGCCTGTGACTGCCTGACTGCCGGCGTCGGTCGCTGATCGGTCGATGTCGGTCTATATGCCGATGCCGGTCTCTGTAAAACCCTGTGGCCGAACTGTGCCCTTTTCCTTTCTCTGAACCTGCTGGTACGGCCTGGTGCCACTTTTGTACAGATTCCGTACCGAACCTGATATGCAAATAAAATATATAAATCTGGAACCTAAATAATGAATAAATACCTGGAACCCTTTTGCATAGGCTGAACCCTGGTATACTCCGTGAATGGCCTCTGAAGCTCCAGATCTGATCAATATGCCCAATCTGGATTCCGTCACGAATCCACCTCTGAAAAGGGCTGGGTTTTCGTCCAACTCTTCTCCAATCTACTAAAGGTTTGCGTCCTCAGAGATTTCAGCTGAATCACAGATTCAAGCTTCTCAGAATAATGTTTGCAAATAGAAGATATTAGATGATCCAAATGCTTTGCTTTCCACTTCTTTTAAAGCCCTCCAGGAAACTTCTAGAAGAAGTCAATTTTATTTCTATAATAATTTAATTAATTAATTAAACCAGTTTAATAGAAAATTGGGGACATTACATCTTACCAATTTTCTCAGACAACTTTGTGAACCAGGAAATCCCTTGTGCATGCATCTTGTCTAAGTAATCCTCAAGCACTTTGCCCTTGAAATAGGTTCTTTCTGCTTTCTGGATCACGGGTTCATCTATGGAGATAGCCTCTGGAGTTACTGCTTCTAGAGCGAGAGTGATTCTTCTTATCACTGTAGTCAATTGTTCCACCATCACCTTATAATGATCCTTCATTTTTTTTTCCTGTCAAATTTTTGAACCATAATGTCCATTGCTGATTGCAAATCACTCTTAGCACTTTCGTGAGTTACCTTACCTAACTCAATTTGGGAGACAGTGTAATCACTCATATCAAAAATTTCAAGGGTTGCATCCTGTGGAGGTTTTGTTATTTCTAAAAAATTGTGCCCCTTATCTCCAATCATCTTTGAAAGGATCTTTGGCTTCTTAGGAATCTTAGCTCTTACTGGCACCATTTTACCAAAGTCAAAGTCATCTGGAGAGATGGCTTGTTTTTTCCGTTTGGGTATATAAGTTGATAACCACGATGGGAGTGCAGAAGTACTTACATTAGGAGCAATCTCCATTGTCAGTGTTACTGGAGTCACGCTTGCACCAGTGGTGGAAACAATGGGTGGAGTATCAGTAAGGGTTGCATCTTTTGTTGAATGATAGAAAGTAGAACTATCTCTGATGTTGAAAGATGGAGATGATAAACTAGGAATTGACCTAAAGGAAGGAAGAATACCTCTAGAAGTGCTTTGAGGGTTGTGAAAAATAATTTTGGAAGGGGAGGCTGCTCCAGAAGAGGGAACACTAATTAGAGAAGCAGGTGAAGAAGTTACAATAGGTGTGCTAGGCAGGGAAGAGGAGATTCCTATTTCTAGCTGCACACCCTCTCGTGGAGACAAAGTTTTCATTTCCTGTTGACCTGTAGGCCTATCATCAGTTTCCATCTATTTTGCTGCTGGTTCTTCGATGCTTGCTTCTCAACCTCCATATGTGTTGTTTTCAGCTCTTTTTCTGTGACTTTTGATTTCTTCGTTACAAAAATGATCCGAGGCTTATGTGGCCTAGAAGGAGAAGGAACATTGCTTTTATTCTTCATTCTTGTTTTTCGCTCTTCTTCTTGTTTCTTCTTGAAATTTGACTTCTGACCCCGTAATGAATTCTTTTAAAGTGATTCCCTTATTCGCTAACCAATCATTGGTGTTTGCCAATATTGGTTCAAATCTCATCCTCAAGGAGGTCAGCTCTTTCTGAGACCATTAGATCGGGGGAAGAGGAGCATTGGCGACTTGTTCAGCATGATATCTATTATTGATCAGATCTCTGTCATCTACTAGATTTGCAAGGATATCAACGAGCCTCAGATATTCTATTTGTTTAAGAGAGAGTCTACTATAGTCTATCTTTCTGATATCTTTCTGCTATCCTCAAATTGATCTAAACGTCTTCGATCATAGGTTCATGGAACTAGGTCTTCCTCCTGATCATGTCCTTTATGCCTCTCGTAGTCAAAATTTGATCTCTTTTTGAAATGATTCATGGTTACAAGTTGTATTTCGGTCTCCATTGCTCTAGCTTTTGCAGTGGTCAATACTGAGAACCTACCAATTTCAATTGGGAACCTGAAACCAAGTTTCTTGAGTTCCATCTGCTTATTGTGTATGACAATAATTTGCCTACACAACTTCATCAAGACCAATTTATCTGAGGGGAATCTTGGGAGCATGTAGGGATAACCTTGGAAAAAGCCAACCCATAGATAACAAAAAGAAGGGAACTACAAGAACATACACCCTGAAGTCATTCACAATAGTCTAGACTTCGTCTGACACTCTCTTTTCTGTTATAATTGGGGATCAAAAAGACACAAAAATACTATGAAGAAAGCATCATTTACCCTCCTAAAATGATGGATAGAACCCTTCAATGTCAACTGAGGGTAATATTTATATACCGGGGTCATTTTCCTGTCTCCTTTTGATGTTAAACCTAGGAAGGTTCTCATTGATGCTACAATGTATACCAAGTATGAAGTCATATAGAATTTCAAGGTAGTGGATACCTTTATCAATTGCTCATGTAAAGTATTGCTGATTTGTTCTCCCCAAAAAATGACTTGTTTGCCTTGGAGAATTATCTTAATGAAGGGATACATCCATTCATGAAACTGAGAGAAAGAAGGTAAACCCCGTACTCTACTGAGAAGAGTAATCAAGTCACCAACATCTTCTATAAAATTGTTCATTGGAAAGTTTCGTGGCCATCTGGACAAGTTCGCTCTGGGAGTTTTGAGCCATCTATTATTGATCACTTTCTTTGCTTTCTCAAGATCTTTATCATGCTTCTTTCGTGCTTCAACGAAGTCAAGCTTCAACACTTCAGTAGTGGGAGGGCACATGAACACTTTGTCAATAAACTCAGGGTCTAGTCTAATTACTATGTTACCATCAGCATCTACCACAGCCCTAGTATCCTTGTAGAATTGAGTGCACTAGAGAACGAACTATGTGTGATGAGATACCACAAAAAAAGAGGAGACCAGATGAATACTAATCTCAATTATCCTCTTCATTTCAGAGCTAGGATTGTTTGCTTTGGTTCTTTCTATGAACTCAATCATATCTACGTGCCCGATCTTTGTATCCCTAATGTCGTCAACATTAGAAGTAACTGAGGTGACTAGAAAAACACCTTGATATTAGTACTTCATTATCTTTGACTTCTTTGGAGAAATCTCAGTCATCAGGATGAGCCTTTGTTAAAATTATATTGATGAAAAAGAATCTTGAAGAGAAATTGCAATAAGAATCATGATCGCACAATTAGGGGAAATATTGGCGATCTGAGAAAATTACACGTTGGATGATCACGACCATGGGAATGTGCTTGAAAGGGCTAAGGCAATAGCAGGTCAGAAAGTGAAAGGGAAGCGGGCTCAAAAAAATGAGAAAATCACAATTTTCCAGAGTGAAGAAAAAATTAGAGGAAAAACATTTAAGGGCGACAAAAATTGTCGCCTTTGCATGTGGAGAAGGTGTTGTGCATAGGCGGCAAAAATTGCTGCCTGTGCATATTAGGACCGGTAGGCTGTGCATCAACGACAATTTTTGTTGTTGTTACATGTTAGAGGAAGGTCTTCGTGTAAGGGAGACAATTTTTGCCGCTGTTACACAAATGGAAAAAAAAAATTGTAAGGGCGATAAAAATCACTGCCGTTACACTGGTTGAGTAGCTTAGTGTAAGGGCAGTAAAAATTGCCACCATTACGTAAGCTAAAAGGGCTGACGGGGTTACGTGGGATCTTAGAGGCATTTTACCTAGATCACACTCTTTTGGGAAGAAAGGGAGAGGGAAAACAAAAAACACAAAAAACATAGACTAGAAGGGAAAGAGGAAACACAACTCCATAAAAAAGAGAAACAAAACACAAAATGAAAACCAAGAAATTAAAAAGAACTCAAAACCCTACCTAGTAAAATGCAATCCCATGCTTGAATCTGAAGAAATCACGATTCCACTCGTTCACACGATCGACTGGATGCAAGGAGGAGGAGAAAACAAATTGAAATGAAACAAAATGAGGTGAAAATGGGTTAAAAAGGGGAGAAAATGACCCCAACTACTTAGCACACATGGCCATAAATATTGTGCACGAAAACTGAGATCATGTAGGGGCGGCAAAAATTACCGCCCTTGCATATGAGGTTGAAAGATGCAGGGTCAGCAATTTTTGTTGCTTCTGCATGGAACGAACAAAGAAGATGCAAGGGTGGCGAAAATCACCGTCTTTGCATGAAAAGATGCAAGGGTGGTGAAAATCGCCGCATTTGCATGGAAAATCAAAAACCACATGTAGTGGCAGAAAAAAATGCCGCCCTTACATGCAAACTAAGCAAACACACCAACTCCTTGAAATTTATCAAAAATTTGACGTTTCAATCACATCAAAATCATAATGATTTTTACGTTTTTTGAGAAATCGTAATGAGAGAACATCTCAAACCTTTCAAGAATGCCAGTTGGCCAAATGCAAAATCAAAAAAAACTTGTCTCGAAAGACGAACTTAGAGTGAAAAACATGAAATAGACAAGTTTCGTAGGGTTGTTCCAAAAATGAGCCTAACTGATTTTGGGAACAACACTACTAAACCAAGAGAAGGGTGGAAGGTAGAGTTTGGCATAGGAAAAATAATTTTCCTTTCAAAATGTTTATAGCAAGTTAAACTAAACTCAAGGGTCTTTAGAACTAAGCTAAATCTATATTAAACATCTTTAATTTCCTATGATATAATCCTTGGCATGGATTGGTTTCAAGTACATCAAGTTAAAATTTATTCACAAAGTATAGTGATTACATGATTTAATAAATATGGTAAAAATTTAGGGATTCCTAAGACCGGTTACCCACAAAATTTTATCAGCCTCATAGTTGAAGGAGGCTAACAAGGGTTGTAGGATATATTCCACGTGAATGGAAGATCTTACTGAGGAAAGAGAACATGATTTTAGAAACTATTATATCCTAATAGAATTTATGGATGTTTATCCCAATTTTTTTTTGGCTTACAATTGGTAATGGAGTTTGATTTCTTAACTATGATTGTGACCGAGTCTACACCTACATCAAATGCACCATATATATTTAATGTGGTTGACATGAAAGAGATTACATTCAATTTAAATAACTCGTGAATAAAGGTTTGATATAACCAAGTTTTTTACATGGGGTACTCTTATTATATGTATCCATGAAGGAGAAGGATGTAACACTGAGACTTTTCATTGATTATAGGATGCTAAATAAAGTAGCAATAAAAAGTAAATACCCTTTACCTAGAATTGATAAATTTTTTGACCAAATGAAAGGTGTTTTAGTTTTTTCCAAAATAAACCTTCATTCAAGGTACCATTAACTCTAAATTAAGGAAGAGGATATGCACAATGTTACCTTCCAAACTTGGTATGTCACTATGAGTTCATCATCATGTCCTTTGGCTTGATTAATACACTAACAACATTAATGAATTTGATGAACAAAGTATATAGATACTAATTGGACCATTTTTCCTAGTATTCCTTGATTATATTCTAATTTACTTATGGATTGAAGCATAACACAAAAAACACCTATGCTTTATCTTAAAAAATCTAAGGAAACATAACATTTATGATAAGATTTCCATATGGTCCTTATTTCAAGATAAGATATTTTTTGGGGTTTATAATTTAAAAACAATGTGTTATTATTGATCCTACCAAGATCAAAGTTATCAAAGAGTGGCATGCTTCCAAAAATCTTCATGAAGTGATAATATTCATGGGGTTGGCTAGTTTTTACTATAAATTTGTTGAAATTTTCTCTTGAGTGTCTAAACTAATCACTTCTTTGCAATGCAAGGCAAATAAATTTATGTGGACACCATAATGTGAAGAGGCATTACAAAATCTTATATAATTATTAGCTACTACACCTATACTTATAATTTTAGGTATGAATGGTAACTTTTAAATTTAGATGATGCATATCTTAATGGGTTTCGTGGCATCCTAACCCAATATGATAGGGTGGTTTATTATGAGTCTCCTACAATCAAGGAGCATGAAAATTAATAGACCAATCATGATGTGAAACTAGAAATGGTTGTTCTCACACAATAAATGGAAACATTTTCTACTTGGAAAACACTTCAAGGTAAAATTATACCATTATAACTTATAACACTTTTATTCTTATGATGATCTAAATGCAAGGTAGTGTAGATCGATGGACTTAATTGATATTTATGGCATTGATATATCATTTATCAAGGGTAATGAGAACCATGTATCTAATGCACTCATTATATGTGTTTATGTTCCTACTATTTTATTTTTGAGTTCAAAGTTCATATGTTTAATTTTGAAATGATAACTAATTGATAACTTTTATAAGGAAGTTGGAAAAGAATTAGGCAAGGAAGCTATGGATAAAGCCTTTTCTATTTACTCATTTGACTTGGGCTTATGATAAAACAAATGAGGATTTATGTTCCATATTATCACAAAATGAGAGAACAGTTCTTGGAAGAAGATCATATCACATCTCATTTTGCACATTCTAGTGTCACAAAGATGACACACTAACTCAAATAGTTCTATTACTGGTCTAGTCTAAATAATGATGTGGGTGCTTAAGTGGAAAAGTTATTAGAGATATAATGAGTTAAAGATAAGCATTCTCATCCAATTAGATCACTTTATCCTTTTTATATACCTAAGGATAAATAGTATGTGGTTTTTATGGACTTCATAAAAGTATTACAAAAATATCGAGGCCAACATGATGTTATCATAGTGGTGGTTGATAAATTCACAAAGATGACACATTTTATCATAGGTAATCTGAAATATGATTCCCATATCTTTGTTTAAATATTTTAAAATGATATTTTAATTTGACATTTTATCATAGGTGATCTGAAATATCAATTGAATATTTGTTCCTCATGCCACCCTAAGACATATAGTCAAATAAAAATGTTAAACCAAGTTCATGAGACCATGCTAAGGATGTTTTTGATGGATTACAATACTAAGTGGAAGGAATACCTCCACATATTATAGCTCACTTATAATAATACTTACCATGATACTATTAATATGAATCCCTTTGAATCCATGAATAGATGAAAATACTTAAATCCCATTGGTTGGGAAGGTTTTTAAAATAGGGTTATTGTAGGGCCTAAAACACTGCATGATTATGATACCCAAGTTGATCTTATTTTACAAAGATTTAAGGATACCTATATATATATATATATATATATATATATATATATAATAACAAACTAGAGTGTTTGAGAATTGGGACAAGGTTATAATAACAAAGTGAGGATCTAGTTTTGATTTTCTCCCAAACTTGATGGGATTATTTTTATGGCTTAATCTAATTAAAACCTTGTCCCAATTCTCAAACACTCTAGTTTGTTAATATATATATATATATATATATATATATATATATATATATATATATATATATTTTAATAACAAACTAGAGTAATCCATAGAATTGGGACAAGGTTTTAATTAGAGTAAGCCATAAAAATAATCCCATCAAGTTTGGGAGAAAATCAAAACTAGATCCTCACTTTGTTATCCCTTTTGTCATTATTGAAAATATTTGTCATGTCACCGACCATCTAACTCTTCCTCCTTATCTATCTAAGATTCATGATGTGTTTCATATTACTTTTTTGATGAAATTTTTATTTGATGCATATCACATATTAGATTGGAACACTCTACAAGTTGCAAATGAGGAAATAATAAAGTTGGATCCAATCAAGATCCTTGCCTAAAACTATGAAGCTATGGTACAAAATAGGTTTTGGCCTAATGGAACCAACTTAGTGAGTAAGTACCACTTTAGAAAATGAAAATATTCTCTACAAACACTATCCTCATTTTTATGTTTATACATCAAGATGACACCTCATTTAAGTGGGTGAGGATGTAACGCCATAGGTTTAACCTCCTAAATAATCACATGTTGAGCACCCTTTTAATAAAACCATTAGTTGGTTTTCTAACTAATTTGTACTATTTATATATGCATATTATATTTTTTTAAGTTTTACAACTTAGTTATTTAATGCTTTCATTTTATTTCAAATATATGTATTCAATTATATAGTTAAAACATTTTCTTTCTCTCATATTTTCCATTAAAGTATTATTAATGACCCTTTGTGTGGGTCTAAGATGGTACCATTTGGTGTGGATAAGCTAGGCCTAGCAGTAAATATTTCGGTGAGTATAATGGTGCTAATACAAAAGTGAATGATAGGTAACAAGATGAGAGTATAATGTTTTATCCCACTTTTTTTTATTGTACTTATACCCATTATATGTGTACCTTATTGTTCTATTACACATTATTATTTACCTATACAAGGGTGATTGTTGATAATTTTTATCAATAAATTGGTAGTGAGGCCTGTATGTATTAAAAGTGTGTTCGCCCCACTAATTATACCAATTCCCACTAATTTAGCCTAATTTCCCTACTTCCTAGTCACACTAACCCTTGGCCTAATTCCCATACCCATTCCAATATCCCATATGACCTTTATCCTAGCGTAAAACCAATTAATCCCATCGGTGAACCCATAGACAAGACATATTACCTACTAACCTACCCCCTAATCCCACTAGCCAATTTAAAATTCAAGAAAATACTAACTACCCACCCACCACCCTACACTAGTCTTTCCTAAACCTCTAAAACCCTATGAAGAGATCTCTAGAATTGGAGAATTCTAGAAATATCTCCATATTAGCCCTTTCCCTCTAGAATTTTCTATTCTAAAGGATTCCATAGAATTAAAAATTCCATGGAAAATCCTCTACCATAGATCTTGATGGCCCAAATTCAAATTTGGACCATAGATCTTCCTCCATAAACCTATAAAACTAAGTCACCTTTCCTTGCTCAAGTTAATGAACAAATACATGAATAAAATAATGCACAAGTCAATCACAAGCAATCCATTAACACTCCCATCAAGCCATTCAAGCACTCACAAGACCAACATCCACATCCATAGTCTCTTGGAAGCCATTTTCAAGCAATCCAACAATCAAGTCTACAAGCTCAATCACACAAGTTTCAAGTCTTGGAATAGAGCTACGAGAAGGTAATGGTCATGGTAAGAATGCTCTAACTATTTTGATTTTTGGTTTCTATCTATTCCTATTGGTTTCATTGATTTTGGGTATGTATTATCATTTTGATAATATTTCAAGAATCCCCAAATTGGTGCACATTTTGGTGACCATGGTGGGAATTACCTCCCTTATCTAAGCTAACTCTCTTTCTAAAATTATTTTAGGTGATTGTAGGACCAACTAGAAGTGAAACCAAACCTAGACTTTATGTTTTTCGCATGTTTCAAGAAAGTTGCAGTATTGCTCTATAAGTCACGGTATTGCAGTAGCAGTATTATTAGTGTTAATCATGGTATTGTAGTTTAACCATTAGTAGTTAGGGTTTTAGTAGGGTTTTAGGATAAATAATACCATGACTACAATAGTCATGATATTGCCCTGCTAATAGTAGTATCGATAATTCCAATAGCGGTATTGTAACTCCTGTTATGAATCTTGCATTTTGGCATTTGTTAGGCTAACAGTAAACTCCTTTATAGGTGTGTTGTCTATGGTGTGTAGGGTAAGCCATTATTCCTCTACATAGTTAAGTTATTCAAATATATCAAACAATCCCATCACTTTGCAAGTAATGATATTGCCCTGCCATTCATGGTAATGTAGATTCTAGTAGCAGTATTGTAAGAACTAGTTATTGGGTCCATATTATTTGTTGCTTTTAGTCACTTTGTGCTTCTGTAGGTTGTTTTCCATCTATTAATAAAACTATGTGCATGAAAGAAGTTGAGGACATCATCTTGGAACAAAGGGAAGGTTTTACTTATATTCGATAACCTCGTGACTTTTGGAATAGCGGTATTGCCCTATATGTAGTGGTATTATTGTTTCCACTAGCGGTATTGCTTAACTATCAAGAACTAGTAAGATTCTTCTCTTATCATCTTTGGTTCCCTATCAATATTACACCTAGACTCTGTTTAGCAAGCAAAAAGGGATATAAGGCCTGTAAGTTCCTAAAGCATCATATTTTTATCAATAACCTACCTTGTAAACATTCCTCACTATAGCTTGCTTGCTATCATTTTGATATATAAACATTTTACTTATAGGGGAAATTCTATTTTTCAGGGTCTTACTAGACTTAAAAGAAGCTGATGGTAACTCATCTTGTTGGTTTTACCAAATCTTGCAATACCACTGCTTTTATAGTTGTGGGATTGCCCTATAATTAGTGAGATTGTTACTCAGAGTCGCGATATTGAAGAATAGTATAGTTAGCAGTTTAGGATTTTGTAGTCCTGTGATCATTATTAATTATATTAAAAACAAGGCCTTATAAGTATTTTTTAGTCCTATAGACTTTTTTTAGATTGTTTAGGACAAAACTGCATAGATAGTTTAAGTCATGCAATATCGCTATTTGAATTTATTTCTCAGTAGCGGTTTTGTCTATTCTACTAGAGATATTATCTGACCATAGCAGTAATCATAGAATTTAGCAAACAATCTCCCCATTACCTTCTCATGGTATTGAAGACTACTAGCGGCATTGTGCATTTTGGTTATAGGATTGCCTTATGTATTGGTGGGATTGTAGATCTGAGAGAACTAATCTTTTTTGTAAGATTTTGAGGACTTTTGGGGCAACCCTGTTGGATTTCTAAGCTTTATGTTTGCAATAAGGGGTGTCATTTTGATTAGTTTGTCTAACATTTTATCATAGTTGATAAATTATTGATCATTAGATAAATCATTGTCTCCTTTGCTAATTTATTGTAAATATTTGATTGATTATGTGTGTGTGTGTCTTTTGCTTGTACATAATTTGTTGTATCATGTGAAGCTCACATAGGTAATTAGAGTGGTTAATTAATTATATCATGCACTTTATTGTTTGTTTAAATACCTCTATTAGGATAGCACATGATGTGGATTTCATCACCACACACGTGACTTAGTCTTTAGGGTTTAGTGTCATGGATTTCACCATCACATGCCAACCACACTCCATGTTTTGGTAGAGTTTAAAAATCAGAACTTGTTGCTACAACCTAAGCAAAATTACCCATAAAGGGTTCCATGGAGTGAGGATGATTAAGTTCATATACCTAGGGTAATCAGATATCCTCTTACATGGACTTGGGCACCAATGTACCATTGTGTATATAGGGAACTCCCCTAGATCCTTGTGTAAACATTAGAGTAGGGAACTATGGTCATAATAGGTGTTCCACTACTGACATCAATATCAATGCCCAAGTGACCATCAGGAGCAAGCAAGGTTGAGAGGGTTTGGTTGATTTTGTAATGGGTCATCAACCTACAGCCTCACTTGTGTAGCTATTAAATGGTGTGGACATTGCGTTACACTCTCATACGATTTACTAATTAGGGTTATACTTGTGTATGCTTGTTTGCATGTTGTGATGAGACCCATTTTGTTTGATAGCTGAGTTGGCCACACCCTTAATTTTTGTGTGCATACCTTAGATGGCCATATATAACCATTCCTCTCCATCATCATCTCACGCCACATTCTTCACTATGCATAGAGACACTCATCATAATCATTCCATTTCATAGCCTTTTTTTGTAGATATTCATTTTTAATCACCTTATATGTTTCTTGATCAACCTTTCTTCCATCACATTATTGCCTTTTATTCACCTCTATAGGCCCCTTTTCCTATAGGTCCTCCATTCATCCAGATTTTATTTGAGCATCACATCACACTTTCCAGCATTAGTCATCTATAAATATCCATACATCATTTTTTTCATAGCCATGATAATCACATAATTCATCTCCTCTTATCCCTATTTCATATCCCCCCCATCTTCTCCATTCCCTATTTTTGGATATCCTAATCACACCTTATCCACCCCATATTCTTGTATATTCAATCATATTTATATCAACCCACCTATCCTTTGTATCCACTAATTCATACATATCATATTTACCCCACATCATACTCTTATCATTCATATATCTACCTTCCATTTTGTGACCCATCTTTTGTATCCTAACCATCCATTTCACGCATCCATAACTAATCCTTCACCTTCATAATCTAGCTTTTTCCATCGTAATATCCCATTTTGCCTAGGCTACTAATCCTTATCTCATCATCATTGTTGGTCCATTATAATTTCACTGACATAACCATTACACCTATGTAAGTATCCCTTTTATAGCTTAGTACCCACCCCATCTATATCATTATCACCATATTTTATCACATTGTATATCCTAGCTCCATTTACATCACCTTCATACCACCTAAAAAATCCCATCTTCTCTAATCATCATTCCATAACATTACCCCTCTTCCATAATTCGTCTTCCATTGCCCGATCCTATCCTTACATCCTTCCATTTCTATAAGCTCGCCCACATATAAACCTTTTATTGTTTCATCCTTGTATCATCACACTTATATACAATCCATATTCCATACATCACAATCACATCCCTTCATTTGTAATCTACCTGGTATCACCCTTTCACCATTAGCCATCCCTCATCCATTCTTTTCCACCTTACCATATCTATTTGATTGACTTCACCCACATAATCCATTTTTTACAATAATTTAATCCACCCCCTTTTGTCCATATATCATATACTTTTTTTTTGTTTTATCCCATCCTCATTAGATTATCCATTTGGAAAGTCCACCCATATCCACATACCTCTTATTCCAATCCCTTTTGTGCATAATCATCATCCTACCATCTCCTCCATTCATCTATCTTGAGTAGTAGCTCTTGTCCAAACATTTTTCTATCACATTTCATCATCCACTTCTCCCCATCACAACTATTTGTGGTCACTCTTTTCCCACACATCATTAACCATCCCATCACAACTTGAAATTATTATTGAACATAGCCTTATAAGATATCAATCTAGCACCCATCACTATCCTTCATCCCTATCAGTTATCTTTATCTCCTAGCACCCATCAACTTGTCCACTTGCTAGTTGACAAAAAATATTTGATCCCATCATCCTCTGTGACTTTTCTAGATTGATCTCTCAAAAGACCTTTGTTTGTTGATAATTTCTAGTTACCTCATTCACCAATATTCTCCTTGACCACTAGTAGTCTAAACTTTTGACCAAGGCTTATATTTAAAAAACCCCTCAAACACACCCCATCACATTTCATCCTCTTAACCTTTCACCATGGTTATCCAAACTTGAGCTCAATTCCACCTAGGACAAGTCTCTAATCAAGATAACAATACTAGAGGAAAATCATGAAATGGAATCAGGAATATGAGGATTTTTGTAGTGGCATCCCTACACCTCAGGCAGAAAATGAGAGAAATGACCTCCTCAATAATGATGGTGTTCATCATCTCATCGACCAATACCTATATGAAAACCATGATGAAGTGCTAGCCTAAACTGTAGAAATCAAGGCCACCTTACCACCAAAATATGACCATGCCCTTTTAAACATTATCATTCACCCATCAGAATTCCCACAAAAAAATGCTCATCAAGAAGTGGACCATGGATTTTTATAATAAAGAGACCAACAACTACCCCTTGTCAACCATCATGCTGAGGCTAACAGGAGACAGGCTGCCATTGAAGACTGCCTGGATTAATTTACACAACAAATCAATCTCCTCCTTCATAATCAATGCCCACCATCCCCACAACACAATAATACCAACTCCTCCCATAATGCCCAAAACCCCAATAATGCTAACAATAATACTAATAACCTAAGTCATACCAATCATACCACCAAAAACAACCACATACCCATATCCCATAAGAAATCCATAATCAAACCATCAATCCTCTTGGGGATCCTACCTTTACCCAAGAATGGAAGATGATGAAAGAAACCCTCCAATAGGTGGACCCTCAGTCCCAAGCCCTCAAGTACAACAATGAGGATTTTTATTTATCACCCATGGACATCAACATTCTATAGATCTCATTCCCCTCACATTTTGAGGTCCTAAAGTTTTAAAAATATATAGGAAAGGGGGATCTAAGGGACCATATACAAGAATTTTATATCGCTTTCCATGAAGTAGCATAAGAATATGCTTACTTATTAAGGCTTTTCCCTAAAAGTCTAATAGGGCCAACATTAGAATGGTTCATGCATCTTCCTAAGGGGTCAATTTCAAGTTTTGAAGAATTAACAGAGCAATTTGTTAGGTATTTCTATTTCAACATATAACATGACATATCCATTATTGACCTCTATAACACGAAGCAAAGAAATGGGGAAAGCCTTGTCTATTTCTTGTAATGATGGTGAGCATTAGCAAGCCAATTGAGGTGTACTATACCTATAAAGGAGTTATCCAAAATATTTGTGGATAACCTCAATGCAAAATTGAAATATTAGCTAAAATTACAGTTGTAAAAACTTTTGATGAGATTATAGAAAAGGGCATGCAAATTGAAAAGGCCCTCATAGAGAAAGGAACAATCAAGATATTTTCTCATAATGAGCACACTCCAAATATAGAGAACTCCTTTTCAAATAAACCCATGGTATTCAACAAGAATATGAAAGTTGTAGGCGATGGGGTGACAGACTCTAAACAACAAGAACAACACATCCAAAACATCCAACAAAAAGGGCCTCCACCATAATCTCATGTTTCTTCCATCAAGGTTCCTCAAGGTAAGCCAAGACTCCGTCTAGGCAAAAGGTCTCTTACAAGTTTGCGGATCCCATTGGAAACTATCTTAGAATAGTTGGTTGCTGCCAATATGATTACTTTGCTAGAAATTTGGCCCATGGATAATCACCAACCCAAAATAGAGTGGTATCATGATGATGAATATTTCAAATTCCATAGGGTGAAAGGACATGATATTGAGAATTATATGTAGTTAAAGTACTATGTACAAGATTTTATTGAAAAGGGAGATATATATTTGGAAGAAGAGCCCACCCCCAGTCAATTAGGAAATGGACAACTAGGTATCTACAAAGATTCTCTACCAAAACATGAGCACAAAAATCAAAGACCACAACAAAACCAGGGTCATACATCCTCATCCAATTGCATAAATTACCATAGAGTCCCCTACCACTATATTAATACCATCAAAATCCAAAAAATCCCCATGTTTGTTGACTCCTTGTCTCCTATTTTGAAAATTAATTTGGCCATAGTTGATTGTACTGTCACTACCTGGTGTAACAAAATAGTCATTCTAGTAGCACCATCCCAATAGTCATCCACTTCCTCTACTGCACCAAGGGGGAATACTTATAATAAAACTAAAAATGGGTCTAAAAAATCTTATCATATTATTCAATAGCTAGAAAAGACCCCTGCTCAAATTTCCCTTATGGAGCTCCTCAAAACATCTGCTTTACATAGGGAAATATTGAACCAAGTACTCAATGATCTTAAAGTGCCTAGTAACATGGATACAAACAGTTTTAGGCACTAGTAGCTCATCTATCCCCCTCCCAACAACTCACCTTCAATTCTCAATATTTACCATCAGCCGACCCTCACCATAATTATCCACTATACATTGAAGTCTCCATTGCTCATCACCATGTCTCCCACATCCTTATAGATGGAGGATAAACACTCAACTTATGTAATGTGGACTTCTTGAAGAAGCTTGGATACTCTAAATCATTGCTTGGATCCACTCTTATAATGATAAAAGCTTATGATGATAATGAATGATCATTAGTAGGATCTATTTACCTTCTTATCACTATGGGACCTGTGGTTCATCAAACTTTGTTACATGTGGTTAATGTGGACCTACCATACAATATGCTTCTTGGGAGACCTTAGATCCATCAAATGCAAGTTGTTTTATCTACTCTTCATCAGTGTTTAAAGTTCCCCCATTCAGGCATAGAAGTCACTATTCCTAGAGTTATGGATCATCATAGTTACCAAATGAATCAATCCATTCCTCCATCATTATATCAAGACACTAGAAATTCTATCCTTAGTCCTATAGCTACAACGTACATTTCTCCTGATCAACTGACATCTACATCTATCCTGACACTAGACTTTAACAAGTTGAAAATAACATCCACTAGCTGTGGTGAATATGAATATAAGACCCTCTACGTTGGCCATCTTCTGCTATCTCCCCAAGCTATGGGCCCCTCAATATGAAGGAAAACAAACCCATCAAGTATCAATTTGGGCCAACAGATTTTGAAAGTGTAAGGTTTTTATCTAATGAATATATTAAAGATGGGGATGATTCTTGGCTTTTACTTGATGAGGAAGTTTTCATTTCACCCAAGCAAAGTTATCCCAAAGTCCACCACATGATGGAGAATATGAACTATAAAGGAAAAAGATTAGGAAGACAAGAACAAGGTCAACTAGAGCCTATCGGTGTCTAAGACAATTTGTCCTACTTTGGTCAATATCATTTTGGATTCTATCTTGACTAATGAGCAAACTTTACTTGATGAAGATACCGAGATAGGTTCTATTTGTAGTCGACTTGAAGAGCTAGCTACCACTAACCTTTTCCTTGACACCTCCATATCCACCATCAACATCTCCCTCTATTATCCCTCCCTCATAGACTGGGATTCCAAACATGAACCTAATTTTGACATATTTCAGAATGATGAGGCCATTCTTGAATATATGAGGGTAAAAACTTTTATGCCATCTAGAGATCGTAAGTTTGTGTGAATCATCATACTTTGGGGAATAAGAATAATTGAGCACTCAAGATGATGATGAAATGTCAGAAGAAGAAGATGAGTTCTTCATAGAGCTAGAAGAAATCCTATTCAACCCTGCTCAATCAAAAGATTATCTGGACATTGATACCAAGTTGACAAGAATTGTCACCTCCAACATGCCAAAGATCAAATATACCCCTTATCTACAAGATCAATCTCCCTCACTCATTAAGGATGTAATAGAAATAAACATCAGAATTGAAGAAAAAATAAAGATTGTGAAACTGGGGCATCTCTTACTCACTCGAAGCATGAAATCCTTATTACTCAAATAATTTATTGATGTCTTTGCATGGAGCTATGAAGATATGTCAGGCCTAGATCCTTCATTATTAGTCTACCACCTTGATTTCCACCCCAATGCCAAACCCATCAAACAAAAATTACATAAGATACATCCAAAGGTAGCACTGCTGGTCAAAGAAGAGTTATGAAAATTCTTGGATGCAAGATTTATTTGCCCCATTGACTAATCTAATTGGATATCCAACATTATCCCTGTCTCAAAACCTTAAGGTGGAATTCGGATATTTACTAAATTTCAAGACATCAATAAGGCATGTCCTAAAGATTATTTCCCACTTCCAAATATTGATCTGATTGGAGATTCCAGAGTTGGATAAAAGATGTTATCCCTCATGGATGATTTCTCATGATACAATCAAATCAAGATTTCCCTTTAGGACTAGAAAAAAATAACATTCATCAGCCCATGGGGCACATTCTACTACCAAGTCATGCATTTTGACCTCAAAAATGTTAGGGCAACATACCAAAGAGCAATGACTATCATCTTCTATGATATGATGCATGATATAGTGGAAGATTATGTTGATGATATCCTAGGGAAGTCTCACTTATGATCTAAACATCCTACAGTCCTCTAAAGAATTTTTGAGAGACTACGAGAATATAAGGTATGATTGAATCCTAAAAAGTGTCTTTGGCATAACATCAAGGAAGTTGCTAGGGTTCATTGTATCAAGAAGAGGTATTGAGGTGGATCTAGTAAAGGTCCAAGCCATAACTAAAATACCACCTCCATAAACACTTAAGCATCTTCATAGTCTTCAATATCAGGCACTTTATTTCATAGCTCTTCAACAAATGTCATCCCTTTACTCACTTGCTCAAGAAAGGGGCAATTTTCCATTAGAACAAAGAATGCCAACATGCTTTTGAAAGTCTTAAATAGTACTTGGCAAATCCACATATTTTGTCTCCACTAGTTCCAAGTAGGCCTTTGCTCTTATGTATCTCTACTACACCATATGCCATTGGTGCCTTGCTAGCATAGCGTAATGATCAAGGAAAGGAGCAGGCTATTTATTATCTTGGTCATACATTGGTATCCTTTGAGATAAATTACACACTAGTCGAAAGGGAATATTTAGCTATAGTCTTTGCATCACAAAAACTCTAGCATTATATGCTTAATAACCAAGTATAAATAATTGCCAAGATAGATCCCTTAAAATATCTCCTATCCAAGTCAACATTAATAGGTCGAGAAGCAAAATGGATCATGTTGATTAGCAAATTTGGCATTGAATATATCCATTAGAAAGTTATAAAAGGATAGGTCATTGCAGATCAAATGGTAGAAGCTCCATTGGAATCAATTGAGCCCATTATCACCCCCTTCCTAGATGAGTCCATCATGCACACTTCACAGGTAGAAAGCTGAAATTTATATTTTGATGGCTCATTTACTACTCAAGGTGATCTTATTCCTAAGGCATTTCATCTTGCCTTCCCCTATACAAATAATATTTCAGAATATGAAGCCCTAATAGCAAGACTCCATCTTGCTATCCAATGGAGCATCCATCATTTATAGGTATTTGGGGACTCATAATTAATTATCAAATAGGTAAATGAAGAGTTACAAAGGATGAGAAATTGTTCCCATATAAACAATTGGTAGATCAATTAAAATCCAGTTTTCAATCCATCACATTTGAGAAAGTACCACGTGAAAACAATAAAGTAGATAATTCCATGGCCACCATAGGGTCCCTTATTGACCTTCCTGAAGATGTCTTGGAAGGCAACTTTTTGATTGAACAATTAATTACCTTGGCCTATCATTGTCCCCTCTCCAAATCTATGCTATTAACGATCTTAGTCTTCCTTGGTACCATGATATCTATCGGTACCTTCATGACAATACCCTTCCCCCTAACCTTAATCAAATTCAATTTAAAGCCTTCATCCATTGAACATCTCGTTACACCATCATAGGCAGCATGCTCTATCGAAGAGGTTATGACAGAACCCTGTTAAGATGTCTAACATTGGATTATGACAGAACCCTGTTAAGATGTCTAACATTGGATGAGGTTGCTCAAGCCATCAAGGAGGTCTATAATGGTATCTACGGAGTGAATATCATTGGAATGGCTCTATCCAAGAAACTCCTTTGAACAAGGTACTATTAGCTGACCATAGAACAATACGCTTGCAAGTATGTACACAAGTGTGAAGTTTATCAAAGGCATGAGAATCTTATCCATGCCCCAATGCAAGAACTATACCTTATCTATGGGATTCTATGGCCTTTTTCTATATGGGGCCTTGATTTGGTTGGTAAAATCAATCCTACTTCCTCAGATGGACATAACTTCATTATAACAGCTACAAAATATTTTACTAAATGGGTGGAGGCAATGTTGCTAACTTACACAACTGCCCTCCAGCTATCAAAATTCATCCTTAATCAAATCATTTTCCTCTTTGGCATCCCCGCCAATATATCTCAAAATAATGGAAAATATTTCAAGAACCAAGATGATGAGGCATTATGTCAAAATTACCATATCACACAACATTTTTCTTCCCCATACTATCCTCAAGGCAATAGTCAAGCAAAAGCAACAAACAAGACTCTAATTAAAACTTTAAAGAAAATTGTCAATCAAGCTAGGCATAATTGGCATACTCAACTATATCTAGCTTTATGGTCTTATCACACCAATTTTCACACACCTACAAGGGCCACCCCCTATACCTTGGTATATAGAGTTGAAGTTATATTACCTATGGAAGTAGAACTCCCTTCTCTTTGTCTCTCACTACACGACATAATCACTGATCATAATCTCCAACAAGAGTGCCTACAATAATTGGAGCCCCTAAATGAAAAATGATAAGAGGACTTGAATCACTTACAAGCATATCAAAATAAGCTCAAAAACCAATATAAAAAAAAGATTCAAGCTCAAGAATTTGAAGTAGGTGACCTAGTTCTCAAAGAAAATTAGAAGAATACTAATGTAGATAGATACAAGAAAGGAAACTTTGAAACAAATTGGCTAGGACCTTATATTATTATTTCCAAATTCGGCTCAGGAGCTTATAAGTTGGCCACATTTGAAGGGGAAGAATTAAATGACCCCATGAACATCATGCATCTCAAGTGATTTTATGCCTAGTATCACCAACCTCTGTCTATAGGACCACCCATCCCTATCTCCATCCACTCATCCCCAATCAGTAAAAAAAATCCATCCAATGGTGAAAAATAACTCGCTAGTGCCTTGGGCAAGTACCATGGTGAAAATTGGTTCCCAATGCCATGATAAAGATAACCTAGCCCTAGTCTCAACAAGTGGGAATTCTCACCAAGGATCAACATCTTGACAACAAATATGGTAAGGGCTTCCCATAGACCATTTATTTGAGGGACCCTCTTAAGTCATCTATCTATCCTTGGAGATAATATATATCCCCAAGACCCATCATCATTTACAATCCCTATCCACTCCTTTCAATAAATTCTCTATGACAAACATGTCTCCTTTTAGTCTCAGTTAGGTCATAATGCACCTTTACCATCCATGATTATCCTTCCATCCATCCCTTCCCACTATCATTATGGAGGTTTATCGTAAGATGCGGTCACTATGATTCTGATTTTTAAAAGGTTGTCCTAACCCCTATTTTTGTGTGACTTATGATTCAGACCTTACCATGGACTAAAATGCTCGAGAACCCTATATACCTTGTACATAGTACTTATATCACCTCACATCATCCTTTCATCCAAGGTGATCATTTATCACTACATCATTATAACTTGTCCTCCTCATATATTGATCTATCATCTACCATCTAGAACTCTATTGGCTTGAGGTCTTTTCAGACTATGTAAGCAACACTTTTTCACCTTTTTGTGCCCAAGGATAACTCGACCACTATCTTCATCATATATTCATCATCCCCATCTTTATCCATCCTATCTTGAGTAAGTCCATATACCATCTTCATCTTCCATATCATTTTATGTGAATATGACTGTTTGTGCATACATAGGTGTTGTATGTGCATAAATATCATTGATGTGTTTTCTTTAAGTTCATTTGTATGTATATGTATGTGTATTATTTTTGCATAATAAATAAAGTTTCTTATGGGAACAAGGATGGCTTGGATGACCATTGAAGTTCATCTTCAAATGGATCATTCCTTTTAAAATGGAGTTCTCCTCACACATCTTTGCTATAATACCAAGGTCCTTTTATGACCATTGGCATATCTCATAAAGATGCAACATTAAAAAGGATTGCATACATGCCTGGATTGACAATCTTCTTAAAGAAGCAAGTCCCATCCCCAAACCAACCCTAAGACAATACCTAAAACATCTACCCTACCCACCCTCTACCTTCATGGTGCAGGAGCATCCTGACTAGGGGCAAATCATTGATCTAAATAGGGAATTAATCTATCTCTAATCATCAAACATGTAAATAATGATCATGTATCACATGAACATCTAATCATAAATAATCCATCACATCTCATAACTTTATACATCATACATCAAATAACACATAAAGAACTAAAATATAATGCATCCATCATTAGATCCATCCAACATTTACATCCATCATACATTATGAAAAAACAATAGTCCATATCATCTAAGATCTAACCATAAAATACATCACTAACATTTATCAAATAACATCATCACATGAATCATAACAAATGTCATACATGTCCATCAATCCATAACATATAACACAAGAATCTACAAAAAATGAAATATCATCATGTATATCTCATCAAGTGAATGCAATATAAATGTCTACATGGGATCAATGCTATATATATATATATATATATATATATATATATATATATATATATATATATATATATATATATATATATATATATATATAGTTACATGAGCCCATGGGGAAAGAATGAACTATCATAAAAAATAATCCCCTATACATAATATGCAGAATATCAAAAAATGCAATCATGGTTGTGGTGAGGGAGGTAGTCTCAATCCTTTACTCCTCGATGTTTGTCTCACTAATGATTGGCTAGCCCAGAAAGATCCTACTCATCTCTCAAGTGGCATGGTACCCTCATAGAGCATCCAATAATATTGGGCCTCTCAAGTGAGTAGCATGTTCTGGTTCATCATGATCATCATCTCCTACCCTTGTAAAACCTCATCGACTATATCTTGGGCTCTCTCAGCAATAGCTAGCTCACTCTGTAAATCTTGGATCCATGTTTATAACTATGCCATCTACCCTAGAATCCCATCAACCTAGCCTTATGAAGTGGCTATCTAAATATGCACATGGTCTAGATATGTATCCCTCTGACTCACTTGAGCCTATAGAGTAGCAATTTGGGCATCCCTCTAATGCACCTATCCTCGAAGCATCATCACTTGTGCCTATAACTAGGACAACTCCCCATCCCTTTAATAAATCTAGCCCTGTAACACTAAAATCTTCCCCTACACCTTGGTCACCCACCCATCCTCTTGAGTCCTCAAAGCTTGTAACTAGGCATGGAGATGGTCTCGCTCTCAGGTGATGCCCCCAATCTCTCCAATACATACCTACATCTCTGACTAAAGTCTAGCCACCAAAGCCTCATCCTCAATAGATTGAGGTGGATGTGATGGCCTTGCTCTCCCACTTAGTTGCATTGGTATCTACAGAATAACCACCTAAGGAGCCACCTGTGCCACTATTGGTCCCTACCCTTGAACATCATCCCCATCAACATCCATAACATCATCCCCTCCTTCTCCTCCCTCCTCTAGCTCCTATGCTAACACCTATCTCCTCTAATGTGCTCATTGGTGTATCTGTGTTCACACTACTAGTACTCATCTTACTACTCCTCTTATGACCACATGCAATCATGTCAAATGCCTAGGTGCCCATGTCTACCACCATGCCAAGTAAGATACAATCATTCCTAGATCCAATATCACTATATCAAAATCCCACTGCCATGGAGCTACTCTATCATAGTAAAAAACTATGTCCAGTCTCTCCACTGGCCTCCCCTAGTAAGACCTCTCACGCTCGTTACATGCAAATATGTGCTCGGGTGAGGCACATCCTAAATGAATCCAAACTAGTGTTATACATGATCAATCCTATATCTCTCTATAATATAGTCTTGCTTATCAATAATATAACATGGAGTCAGCATAAACTATGTACATGCCTCATCCCCCCATCTAAAAGCTATCCCCCTATACGACATCCATATAATATGGTCAAGATGCAAAGTGTCAATGACCTCTCTATAATACATCATATCTCCTGCATGACCAAGAGATACTCCCACCACCATGCACCATCTGAATACCATGGGATGCCCAGGCTCCAAACCTTCTAGTGTCCCTAATGGTCATTAGATAACAATGTGCTCCCAACTCCATATCTAAAACAACAATGATGGCCCAAAACTATGATCTCCCTTGTATGTACTTAAGTGTAGCTCCTTGTAAAAATGTGTTAAAACCACTAGGCCCCATATGACTACTCTATGGTCCTAAACCAAATCGGCCACTACATCTCCTAGGCCCAAGTGGAATTATCTCCTGCTCTTATCTGGTAATAAGATGTCAAACATAAGAGCCATCACCACTAGTGTAAGTCTATCTAGAGTGCCCTCCCATCAATACCGATTTAGATCAATCGATCCATGATGGACACAGATATGTAAGTTGATGCCCAATCACTATAATATTTACGTTAGTGTATAGGATCTCCAGTAGATCCTCACACCAGTCATGGGTAGATGAAAAATCTTATATACATCCTCAAAGGTGACTATTATTTCACCCATCACAAAATGAAAGGAGATGGTCTTAGAATGCCACCTCTCTACCAATGTTGTGATCAGGGCCTAGTCTATCTTAATCAGTGGCATCATCACCACATCATGTAACCCTACTAGCTCTAAGACATTGTACTCCTCTAATGTCACTTGACACATCTCATGTAAAATCTCTGGATGATGAGACCGTGACACAAAGATCCCAAAACACTCCTACACCACATCAACAAAACACTATCATCATCACTCTCACCTTTGTCATTTACCTACCTAATCCTTACCCACACCCTATTAAGTAACCTCGCCTATCCTACCATCTAACCTCCCCATACTAAATACCCTTAATACCTATGACCCCATCTCACATCCTAATTCCTAAGTCCTTCTGAATACTAATTCCTAACTAACCAACTCCCCTAGCACTCCCTTAGCCTACCCCATATCTACTTTTCCCCTTCCTCACCCTAGCCTTAGCCATTTAAACCCCTCTCATAATCTCGCTATAGTTTTCACAATCTCACCACTTTCCTAGTAGTGGTATTGCAATACCCTATTAGCAGGATTAGAATCCCACCACTAGTAGTCGTAAGATTGCAATCATATCATTCCCTACCTGTGGGATTGCAATCTTGTGATTCCTTATTCACGGGTTTATAACCCCACAATTACCTATTAGTAAGATTACAATCCCACTATTCCCCACTAGTGAGATTGTAATCCTACCATTTATCTCGATGATTACTCTATTCTTTTGGAAATACCACCATTCATGTCCACAAACCCATAACTATGGGCAAAATCCCTAGTCACAGGATTGTAGAATAGTGGTGACCCGTGTTTCTCTCTTCTTAAATATAGCCAAAAATTCCTCTAAAAATCTAAAAAATCCATAAAAAATAGAGAAGGGGATTGTTACTCACCAGTGGTCTAGCTTTCGGCTCCCTTTGGTGCACCCAAACTATCTCATCATGGATTGAATCTCGAGGGATTATATCCATAGTTCTCACTCAAGCTCTGGATCTCTAAATAGCAAGGTATGTAAATGAGCTTCCCAATAGGCCCCTAGCCTATATCAAGTGCACCCCCTACCCCCCCTCTCCATTTTCTCCCCCAAACTAATTCTATCCCTTCCATTATCTACCACCATCCCAACTAACATCCCGAAGGCATGACATACCCATCCTTGTTAATTTTTTTTGTTTTCTCACAATATCAAGGCATACCAACCTGGGTCCCTTTTCAAACCCTGAACACATCACTATCAACATCTTGAACATCATTTTAACCTAATCCCAAAAGTGGATTTCCATTTTAAAAATCTTGATTTTTATAATAAGTGGCTCATTATTATCCCTTGTCACCTAAAGCCCCTGTCCTCTCTTTTAAATCCTTTTGGAGCATGTATCCTTGCTTTCAGACCCATTGTTAGCTCAAATTTTAATCAAATCACATATTTTATCACCAAATCATTTTCTAGACAAATTGTCTACTGTCTAGACCCATCACTCAAGCCACTTGCTTATCTCAATTTGGGGAATCTCTATGATACATTAAAGGGTATCCCATACCCCATCAACATCATCATTTTTCCACCCTGAGATGTTTTAATCGAGTCACCATCTAGGTTGGATTGTCTCCTCGCATGCTCCCTCAAGGGGCACCACATCAACATCCTACTCACAAATAAAAATCATCCATACTATGGTTTTCCTTAGAAATATCGTTATTTCATTTACTTGCAACACCCTTTCAAAAAGGGGAAAAATGTATGCACTAAAATGTGCTCACCTTGCTACTTATACCAATTCCTATTGATTTATCCTAATTGCCCTACTTCCTAGTCACACTAACCCTTAGCCTAGTTCCCATACCCATTCTAATATCCCTTATATAACCTTTATCCTAGCCTAAAACCAATTAATCCCATCATTAAACCCCTAAACAAGACATATTACCTACTAACCTTCCTCCTAATCCCACTAGCCAATTTAAAATTCAAGAAAATCCTAACTACCCACCCACCATCCTACACTAGCCTTTCCTAAACCTCTAAAACCCTATGAAGAGATCTCTATAATTGGAGAATTCTAGAAATCTCTCCATTTTATCCCTTTCCCTCTAGAATTTTCTATTCTAGAGGATTCCATAGAATTAAAAATTCCATGAAAAATCCTTTACCCTAGATCTTGATGGCCCAAATTCAAATTTAGACCATAGATCTTCCTCCATAAACCTATAAAACTAAGTCACTTATCCTTTCTCAAGCTAATGAACAAATGCATGAATGAACTAATGCACAAGTGAATCACAAGCAAGGCATTAGTACTCCCATCAAGCCATTCAAGCACTCACAAGACTAACATCCACATCCATAGTCTCTTGGAAGCCATTGTCAAACAACTACAAGCAATTCAATAATAAAGTTTACAAGCTCAATAACACAAGTTTCAAGTCTTGGAATGGAGCTATGAGAAGGTAAAGGTGATGGTAAGAATGCTATAACTATTCTGATTTACCTTTTCTATCTATTCCCATTGGTGTCATTGATTTTGGGTTTGTATTGTCATTTTGATAATATTTAAAGAATCCCTAAATTGGTGCACAATGCCATGTGAGTATAAGAAAAAATGAAAATAGGAATGGATGTATCCTCATTAAATTTTAGTTTTTAGATGAAGGGATAAACTTATGTTATAATGAATAAAACCTTGGCCTTAATAATGACTATGAAGAAAAGGGTATAATAGTTGACACTGAACCATAAGAAGAGTGAGAAAAATAATCATGGTATTAATATATCTTATAATGATAATTCACATTGTAAGTGCTAATGTGAATTATAATTGGAATAACGCAACATGGTCATGTCATATTGACTTTAATTATAACTTGATTATGATTTTGTTTTAAATAAGTTTTAATGATTTAATATTTGGTAAGGTGGCTCATATAGACCATTGAATTTGAAAACCATCCAAAGTGGATAGGAAAAGAAATAGAATGGATTTTTTTAGCCTATGCAGAATGTGGAGAAGTAGTGGGAGAGATAGGGTGCACACTACCATAAAGAAGTATACGGTACACTTTCCATATTCGGATAGCAACTTTTCCAAAAATGTTAGAAAATATCAGGAAGCAATGACCAAGGTAATAACATGGCTATTTGAATATTTTTAAAAAGTTTTGAAAGGAAACCTAGCAAGTAAACAAGGAAAAAGGCAAGAAGGTAGTTGGGCTTCATTTTGGAAACTTTTAGATTTATAGGTAGACCTTGAGGAAGATAATTAATTTGGTTATTTATTTATTTTTCTCTTAAGTGTTGCACCTTGTTTGTTGTTACTCTATAATGATATTATGTTGTCATAAGAAAATTTTAGGTACACATGGATAATCAAGTGGTATATTAGAATAAATGGGTGTTATGAAAGGGATTTTCTCCATATCCATTCATCTATTTCACTCCTCCAAAATCTTCTCACTGTCAATCTACTATCCCATGTGACCTTGCTTTATTTCTCTATTGTTGGTGTTTCTAGACATGTGTGGTTATCCATTCTTTATTTTGGTAAAAAATATTTTGAAATGAAAATATTATGTGTTGTATCCATCCTCAAAGTCTCATTGAGTGGATTGAAATGTTTTTTTCTTAATGCCCTAGATATGTGTAACATTTTTTTCACATATAACCCATTGGTGGATGCCATTAAGGGTGGATAGAAACCCTAAACCATTGAGATTTCTCTGTGTTGATGTTTACTTTTATACCTTCATTTTTATTTATGGAAACTTGATGTGTGTGTGTGTGTGTGTGTTTTACCCTATTTTTTAATAAAATAATAAAATGTTTGTGTTTTAATAGGTGTAAAACTAAAATATATCACAATGCTAAATATGTACAATAATCAACAATTCTAATTTTTACTTTATTTTTGATAAAAATAATAAAATGTTTGTGTTCTAATATGTTTTACCATATTTTTGTCATTTTTTTTGTGTTATAAAAGGTGTAAAACTAAAATATGTCAAAATTATAAATATGTAAAATAATCAACAATTCTTATTTTGAAAATTATCTAGATATAAAAAACCATTGTTTTTGTAAAACACTATAAATAAATATAATTAGCTTGTACATATCTATATTGATTGTTTTAAATGTATGAAAGTGGAAATCAGAAATAAAGGTGACTATGCAGGCTAATGATCAAGAATAAAATCAAAAAATACTTTTAGACAGGTCTACTCAAGGTGGATTATAACACAACAATGCTCAAGTCTATTGAAAATAGAATTATCCTAGTTGACTGTACTTAATGACTGATAGATAAATATAAATAAAACATGATATATAAAGTGATAGACCATATTTAGAATCAAATAATATTTTTAGATGTGACTTTCATAAGTAAACAGCATTCCTATAATGTTTGAGTTTATTGAATGCAAATTTGTCCTTGTTGACTGTGATGAAAGGATACATATTTCACCAATTTCACATGTATTAAATAGGGGTTTTGATGTGATTATAAAACCATAATAGCACGTGAAATAGCTTCAATGACAAAAACCTACTTTATTACACAAAATAAATTGATATCAAATGGGGTAGATCAGGTGAAATGGATTAAGTTAGATTGACCTTGGCCAATCCTTGTTGAATAACCAAACATTGCACTAAATTTACAATACTCCAAACATGGATCAAAATAAAATGTATTTCTCCCACTTACATGTATGTGTGAAAATTTGAATGTAATTCTAGATATTTGTTATTCTATTTTACCCTTGGAATAAGCATGGAAATGTGAATTTAGCCTTCGAAAACCTTGAACCTAGCTCTAGAAAATATATAGATAAAACATGAAAATATTTAAATAGCCTTTTAGAGTTAGGAGAATTGTATATAATGCCTTAGAGTAGCCTTTTATTTATATGCCTTATAGTAGCCTTTTATTTATATAGGTTTTGATTTTGAATTTAGGGACCTATTGGCATACAAAAGCTAACCCAAGATAAGACATGTTGGGTTGATGATCCAAAAGACTTTTATTTTATTTTTTTAAATTAGTTTTTTTTTAAAGTTTAAATAAGTTGGTTCACAAGAATTGGTTGCATCCTGTAACAACTCGTAAAAGATTATAAATATTTTACGCACATTGTAAATATCAATCTCAAAATAATATATGATTAAAATTTTGTGTAGAAAAATAATATTCATGATTTTATTTTCTGAATCTTTCTCTTATATTCTTGGAGCCATAAGTGGTATCAGAGTCATGAATGTGAAAGTGGAAGGAGAGAGATAGTCTCTATTGATTTTTTTAATCCTTGTAGCATTCATATGACATACAAGATCACACGAGATACAACATTTGAAGTATATCATGGCCACAATCATCACAGCATAATGAACTGCACAAATTCAAGATGGATGACAAATGCTTAAATTTCTCTTCAAGTTAAAGAATAAAGTTTGTACGATGACCTTTAAGTCTATTTTTTATTATAATTATGCAAATGGTATCTCTATAACAACAAAACCTTGAGCAAATAAAAAGATTTTCTCAATCATGACTGAATAGTTTTGGTGTTCTAATAACTCAGTAATATTTCTTTTATTGAAAAACTTTGTGATTTTTTTCAAAATGTGTACGACACTTATATGATGGAAACTTACAGAAGAATAAAAATTTATCAAGAAGATGATATAAACAAGTCAACTAAAAAATTCAAGATCTAGTATTTTTTAACATTTGAATCTATCCTAAAATGGTGTAATAGATCAAAAGCATTCATAAAGTCTAGTACAATATTCAATAGATCTGTAGCTTTGTTGAAGTACACATGGCATCCCCGATGTGAGTATGGTGCAAGAAAAGACTAACAGATTATTATTTTCATGAATTATTATGATATAATTTGAGCAACTTAGAGTTTACTGGGGCCCACTAAAAATTCAAAGGAGATAATTTTTTCATTCTTTGTTTTCTTTGTAAAACATTTTTATGGAAAAGTATTTTTTTATTTTTCCACATATCAAATGTCTTAAATACAAAATCTTCCTTTTATCTAATGTAAATGCTCAATAGAGCAATAGGACAAGCTTATTTTTAAGACTCTCTCCAAAGAGGTTAAGAATTCAAAACCTCTAAAGCTAGTCAATTTTTTGGTCACATTCGATATTGACAATATTGTACTATAATATTTTTTGACCAATCATTCTTTTATGCAAAGATGGTTATGTGACTAGTCAAACTATAGGTTTTTGGACATTATAGACACAACATAATAGTCATTTTTTTAATTTGAAGTGTCTTTATATGATTTTGGCAACTAATATAATGAAACTAATGTATAAAGGTGCATTTTTGATTGAATCCGACACTTTTGAAATGAAAATTATCATAATATCACTTCATGCTTATGTTTTTCGAGACAATTAAATCCTTTACAGGTCCATCAAGATCCTTATAATTGAAAAAGTGTAAGTTTCAAACTAGAGGTTGGAGGATCTGTTAGAGGCTGGAGGATAATTACCCTCTCTTGTTAGCTATTCACTCAGAGTATGGGCTCAATGCTTGAATAGAAAATTCTAGCTTGTGTTTGTGATTTCAATTCTATTTTTGGCTTTATATCTAATATTCATGACATAGAGTAGATAGAATTAGTTGTTTTTATTTCTCTTGATGCATGGCTTTTCACCTCTTTCTTAATAGGAGGAGAATATTTAGGCATTGGTTGGACTTTGATCAGTCATCGGTGATAGTATGAGTTGATAGAGGTTGTTGGTACCAATATTGTTGAGCAAAGGTCATTAGTATTTGTTAGGCATCAGGAGATGTTTCATACATAGTATGGGGTTGTCACTTGGATGGGTTTCTATGTGGGACCTTATGTGGGTTGATGTAATTGGATAGGCTTTGATCAGGTTCTACTATAGTACAATATGATGATCATAGATTGTGTTCATCAGCGTTATATGCCACAAATCATAAGGTAGGATTCTTATAGAGTGACATCAATTTTGATCAGTATTAGGAGGTACAATACATTAATTACAGTTGCAATAGAATTTCTTTGATGAATTCAAGGTCATTGCTCCAATTCTTTATTCTTTTATACCCCTTTGGATCAATGGGGAGTTTGTTAGGTTTATGAGCCAAAAGACTTTATTTTAATATTTTTAATTAGTTTGGTTTTTAAGTTTAAATAAGTTGGTTCACTGGAATTAGTTGCATCCCATAACCATGTGTAAAAGCTTATAAAGATTTTATCTACATTGAAAATATCAATCTCAAAATAATATATGATTAAAATTTTGTGTGGAAAAACAATATTCATGATGTAATTTCTAAATCTTTCTCTCCCGTTCCTAGAGCCATCAAGACCCAACAAATAAAAGTAAGAATTAAATGAAACATGACTCAGAAGAAGTTTTAAAATTTATGCCCGAGTAAGTCTGCTCCTGATAGATAGGGCTATAGGCTATTCCTATCCAAGAATCAAGACTTGTCCAGAAGGACAAGACACTAGAATTAGGGATTCCCATGATGAATTGGCAAGATGAATAACCGATATACAAATAAATGAACTAGAATAGAGAAGACCCAAGTAAAAATGCACTAATAAATAACTTATTCCACAAAAATAACCTATATGTGAAAAATATAAAATAAATGACATTAAATATGGGCTTGTACCAAATTTGGGTGTCTACACCCCCTATTTTAATAATGAAATTTCTAGATTAAAGGAAATAATGAAACTTTTGTGTGTGGAAACACTTTGTCTTGTGACAGAGTTGTGATTTTTTAGCATATATCATAGAAGAATCTAAAATAACACGTAGTATTTAATGTCCATATATAAAATTTAAAAGATTAAATTTAAAATTTAAAATTTAAAGAGAAAGGAAATAGTAAACTTGCATACATGTTATATTAGGTTACTTGTGGAAAATGCCCATGATGTTCCAATTAGAGAGGGTGATTTTTATCCTATTCATTTCTCAACTAAGGAAACGAATAATTCCTCAAGTGTTAAAGGATGAGTAATATGTCATTGGGTCTCACTATACTAATCACCATAATGACTTGAGTAACTGACCTAACTCTATCCAATATCCTAAAAGAAGAGTTTGGAGATAATGTTTTCCCTTGACAAATCCATTGGATAAAATAGTTTCTTATGTTGAATGATTGGTGAGTTGAGAGTGATCAAATCTCAACTTATGGAAATTTTCTAATCAAGCCCATGAAATAGAAAGATGCATTATTATAATTCACATTTATGAGGAGAATTACCCCATATGCCAATCCTAAAAAAATTGGAACCACTATGGGTTATATATATGTGATGCCAAGGTCATTAACTGTCACTAGACTTGAACACACATCACCCATAATAGAATATGGAAACCACACAATGGGTTCACTAGAAATAATTTCAAAGTTGTTTAGCATCATTGGAACTTAATATACATTAGCGTAACAAATTCAAATCACACTAATGTAGAGAGATCTAGATTATATTTTCATGATGGAAAGATAATGAAGAATATCCATACCTCCATCATGACTAAATTACTCATTTATTTGAATTGAAATGATTATTTTTCCTTTCAAATTATAAATATGAACTTTGAACATGTTCAGGAACAAGGATCATGTTTCTTTAAATTTTGAATTTGAACTTTGAACTTTGATAAATAATTAACATGAATAAATATTATGAACCCAAAATCTTGTGATAAGTGATATAGAATACCTTGCATCTATATGTTCAAATGTAATTATATTTTGAAACTTGTAAATTTGATCATGTAATTTTTTTGCATATGCCCATGCATATTCATTTAAATGTGTATGATTTTATACCTTCTTTTTTTGAAAAGTGAGTATATATGGATGTAATATTCTCAAAACATTTGTGTTAATGTGCCAATATTTGTCATGTGTTTGCCTTATCAATTATTTTGAATGTTTCAAAACTTGTATTATGTTATATAATCTAGTTTGCAATACTTTGAATCTTTGAAAACATATATTTGGTATATCTGAAAACTAGTACCCTTTCCAAAATATGATTTTTCTCTATTCATCGAGGCTTAGATATCTAAGACAAGCCTAATATGATGCCCCCATTTTGAGATTAGGGATGTAACCTTCATGTTACCCATCTCAAACTAGGAGTTAATTGTATCATGTGAAAAATATGTAATCATGTAGTATTACGTCATCATGTGGAGAGTATGTTATCATATAATGAAATTATCCTTGAAGCATGTAAGTAGCATATTGAATGTGAAGTGCATAAATGTCATGTCTAAATAGATTTAGTAATGAAGAACATAGTAAAGTAACCATCTCTAAATTGGGCTAAACAGTAGAATTTCATGATATGTATTATGTCACCACTAATCAAAATCATTAAACAAAACAAACACAAAACATGTCATACAATTTCACACAATTTCATATGACAAGGCTGAGGGTCACATACAATGAACATGAATAATTTTAAAAATAAGAGACATGTACAAATGTCACACACAACATAAGGCCAAGGGCCAAAATTAATAGACAAATTCAAATGTCACGCAAACCACGCACAAATATCATAGACAAATTAAATAAATTTACACACAAGGACTAAGGGACACATAACATAAGTAGTCAATGTCTAACCAATCATGAAAGAAATTAATAATCATAAGAGGAACATAGAACAAGTTTAAACTAGTATATTTTATCCATATGTATCAATGCCATAACATACCAAAGCAACATATATATGTAGCACATTTTAAAATATGAGAAAATAGTGAGGAACTTGTATGTTATGTAGGTGGACATAATAGAAAGGTAACATACTATAATGTAGCCTATATAATTAGATGCCCCTAGCATAGGCATGACTGTTAAGTAGAATAGAATTTAGCATATAAGAATATGCGTATAATGTATGTCTTGTATCACACTCATATACATCATGAAATACATGTATGTATAGACAAATTAATATTCTATTTATCAAAATATTGGATAAATAACATATGTAAATAATTCAACTACCATATTATATCATTTTCATGTCTTATTTTAAATTTTGTGAAAATATTTTGAATGTATTTTCATGTTTTCAATTTTTTTTTTGAAATATTTTGATTTTTTTAATATTTTAATGTAAAAATAACCTATGATCCCATAAATGGGAGGACCATAGTGTGTGCTTGGATCATAGATGTTGAAGATGACTTTTCACAAGTGAAAACTGTTACATGTAGATGCATTTGAATATGAAAAGGCATAAGGTGTCATAACATAACTATTGTGATCACTGCTCATATAAAATATTTGGTAGGGTGTATAACTTGAGAAGGTGTAGGACTTGGAAAAATATGTTTTGAAATAAGAGAAGATTTTAATGCTTATGTTCATTATGGAACATGATGCCTTATGAAGCATTGTAGAAGATTTCAATTTATTTGAATTTTGAGTAACTCTTTGATACGATGTTTTATACTTAGGAAAGTATACTACTTTCCTTTGAAATAAATTTATATAAATATTTTTTATAGGTGCAACAACAAATTTTTCATTATGTTCTTAAATGGGTGTAGTTATTATCTTTTTATTGTGCTATTGAATAGGTCCCATAACCAACTATGATGTTGATGTGGGAGGAGTTACCATAGACTGTAGAGGGTACTCATATTTAATGCTTTGAAATTTTACCACTTGATTACAATGTAAGTGCTTAAGGAATCTATGTACTATAGATGGTATTACACAAAGGTTTTATATCCAAAGGTGTCATAATAACATATTAAGGACTCGAGTGATTGGTAAGACTAAAAATACAGTTGTTACTTTTATTGAACTAAATTTTAGAGGTAATAATATATTCCCAATAGTTTTCTAAAAATGTTTATTGAATGATTTGAATATCCTTTATGTAGCTTGTATATCTCCCTTTGTGTATCCAAGACATTCAAGGAGTGTCATTATGCATGAATTTTAATTTATTTGTTGTCAATTATGACACTGTATTAATTAGTTGTTGATGTATGATATAAGAAAGAGTGTGTCTATTTAAATCATCATCATCATTGATTTCACTATCATAAAATATAAAAATTGGATGTAGTGTAGATGTGCCTATAAATATACCGATAATTCCATTTATTGGATGCCCATATGTATTAGGATAAGGATGTGAATTGTATGTATGATGTGCCTTTGAGATGTATATTGTTTCTATTGTAAGATGATTTATAAAAGGATTACTAAAGATTTTCATCTTTGCATTATCATTTTTTTGTGGTCTATCTTCCTATGTGGGTGTGTTTAATGTAATAGTATTATCATTGATGAGGTATTGTATCTTTCTTCTTAGGTGCATATGATTGTATGGATGGTAGTATATTGGTTGTGTTGTTCTTGTGTATGAAGTAGGTGATGACAAAAATGTGTTATCCAATTGTAAACATACACATTATGAACTTTCTGAATTTTTATTCACCATGTCTAGTTTTGTCTACTAATGATATCAGAGAACTGTCTCATGAGTAATTCACTATTCAAGTGGTAAATAGTGATTATTCCTTCTTGTTGATGTTGATTAGCTGTTATGTGAGCTACATTTGACATTTTAAAATCTTAAGAAGCAACATGAGAAAATATCAAATACCTAGGATGAAAGCCTTCTCTGAGAATTTATTCCTAGATCAACAGAGTTAAATTAGAGATTTTTTTATTATAAATCCTTGTCAAATTAAAACCAAGATATGGTTGGTACATCAATGTGGTTGTAGGATTGTGACTTAACCAATATTATATATAATTTTTGTTTCCCTCAATATATTCTATAGTGTAGTTAAACTAGTTAAAATAAGCATGCCACTTGATATACTTGCCTTGTCCATCCTTTATTCCATGGTATTTATCTTTAAAAGTTAAAAATATAATACAATCAATTTTAATGACAAAATGAGGTAGATGCATAAGTTTACATGAAAATTTTTCAAGACATTTACTAACAACTTAAATCTCTTTGTCAAACGAAATCCATTTTTAACATCATTTATGAAGACTCCACTAACATATTTACAAACATATTCTTTTCCATTTTCTATACAATAAAGTATTCCTCCCCATGCTGTGTTTGATGCATTTGTATAGATAAAAAAATTGATTCAATTGAGGAACATGAAGGACAATAAGTTTTTATACCTTTTATTTAATGGTTTGGACAACCTTTGTATGTTCTCCAATCCATACACATTTCTTGTTCTTTTTAAGTAATTCTTGAGGAACTGTTCTATCATTACCAGTGTCAAAATAAAAGTTGTTAACATAATTGAGCATTCCAAGAAAAGCTTGGAGTTGTTTTTTATCAAGAGTATTATGAAAATCAAGGAAATTTTAAGTAATATGATGTTATACCTATAATTCACTATTTTTTGACAAAAATGCCTAAAAAATTGAAACTATTTTGGTATAACTAAATTTTAGTATTGAAAAGTACTATTCTTGCATCTTTAGCAATCTGTTAAAACTGAGTTAGATGCTCTAGATTTTCTTCAAGAGTATTGATGAAAACTAGAATATCATCAGTATATAGACACAAAAAATTATATGTTCCTTGAAAGATTTGATCCATAGATGCCTGAAAATAGGATTGATCATTCATCAAACCAAATGGCATTACATTCCACTGATAATGTGCAAAAGAACAACTAAATGTTTTTTTTTTTGCCTATCTTCTAATTTTAACTGAATCTAATAGAATATTGATTTGTAATCAAATTAAAAGAAATATTTACAGAGGGAAACCTTTTACAATAGATACTATTTGTCTGGATAGGGTAAGGATAAGGCTCTGTAATGGCATTTAGAGACTTATAATTAATGACCATTCATTTTTACCTCTTTTTTGTTCTGAGTGCTTAGTTACCATGACAACATAACAAAAAAATGATGAAGTAAATGGCTCAATGAATTGTGAGTCTTTTAGTTTTTGAATTATCTTTTCCATATCGAGATAATCTATAACTAGAATTGGAATTTTCTTTTCAATCTGCATTTATTTCCCTTATTTGATACTAATTTCAATTTCAGGCATCTTCTTAGCCCAAAATAAATGAGGATTATCATAACTATATTTCTTATTTTAGTTTTTTCCCTATTTCTATTTTTTTTTAAATATAGAATCTATAAGTTGCCAGTTCATAGTTCTAGGAAATTGTTCTGTAGCATATGTAAGATGAGAAACCTTGATCCTATCACCATGGAGGGGAAATAAAACACTTGTTGATGCCTAAATATGTACCACAAGTGCTCTGAGTGTTTAAATAACACTACTCATTTTAGAATTCATATAATTTAGTACATGCGTTATAAGTTGTGATAATCCTATTATCTATTGTGAAATAGAGGCAGAGCAAGTAGACTATCCATAATATTTATAAAGTTTGGTGGTTGGAAGCCACCGTGGCCAAATAACTATCTTTACAAAGAATGAAGTAATCTATGCTAATGTTAGTGAATTATAATCAAACTTTAATCTAAATACTAATCTAAATGAATATTTACAATGAATTTAAGCTAAAGTGATCAAGTTAAAAAAGAAGTAAAAAGGAAGGGTAAGGTAGAATTAAAATGTATTACTGTTGATCTTCATTCCAAATATTATGAAAAAGTTCAAGTCTACTCCTAAGCATGCACTAAAAACCAATATATGAAGTAAAACATCTTAAGCTCAAATCACAACATACATCAGGAAAACTTCTAAGGAAGGTAAGAAATGATGCAAATAAGAACCAATCTTACTTTAAATATTTACCCTTATAAGCAGATAGCTAATGCACATCTACAAATGCAGAGCAATAAAATGAAGCAAACCATAGAACTTTCAATTAGCCTAGCATTAACACAAGTTAACAATTTTGCATTCAAAAGGTACACACCAATAATTAAAAAAAAACAGTTGAATTTGGGAATCATAATAAACAATTGAGAGAGAAACTATATAACAAATGACAAACAAATTTAGATAATCTTTGCAGAATTCCTTGCATTAATTGCTCAAAAGTATACAAGTTTTGGCTCAAAAAACCCCCTCGTTTTTATAAATGACAACACTCTTTTTATAGAATACAAGGAAGTATGTAAGTCAGTCATATCCAAATATAAGTGTACAAGTGTAGGGATAGTTGTCCTTTCTATAGAAGTTCTAGAATGCACTAAACATTTCCAAGTGAACTGAATTATAGGCAATCCACTTAAAAATTGCACATGCCTTTACAAAAAAAGAATATTCTATTTTTAAATATTACAATGCTTCTAAATATAATATCCTTACTAACTTTGAGGACCCTGTGTCGATGCAGTCTCTTGAATCTACTGGAGAATCTTCAATCTATAATGTTGCTCATTGATGAACTGGAGGTCAACAAAAGGCTTCAAGAAGAGTTCCTTTCCATGATATTATAGGTCCTTGAGGTTCTTTTCAACTTTATCTATAGCTTACTTGATGCCCCTGACATCTCCCATTTTCTCCTCAGATGTCAGAAGTAGGCCCATGACTCTTTTGTTGTCACCCCCTATTTTACCTTATCTTTGGATCCTTATTTTTTGCATAATCTAGAAGGTTTTGTGCTTGAACTCTTCATCAGTTATAAGACTTAGTGAGCTGAATGAAGTGGGTTCTTTGAGTAAACTATCTAGGATATGTAACATTCCATCTTCATGTTGTTTGAAGTCCTTGGCCATGTCTTCTATCTACTTGGACTAGCTACTTAGGGTTGTGATCTTGTCTACCAATATGGCCATAACCATATCCAAATGTAATAAGCTGGTAGTCCTAAAGTTAGGCACTTTATTTTTAGTCAATGATTTAATCAAGTCTTTTACTTGATAACTTATTACCTGCCATTGGCCAACTTGGCATGTAGCCTTAGTGATTAGCTTTTCCATTGCTCTCTACCTAGTTCTGACTGAATTTAAAGAGTTGGATGGGTCAATCATGGCATCTTCAAACTTCCTAGATCAGTCTTCATGGATAGACAAGAAAATATCTTCCTTTAGATTCTTATTTTCCTGAAAGATGCCCTTGATCATGGTTTGTAGTTGGTCTGACTAGGCTCGGGCTACGTCAAGGATTTTCTCTTAAAAAATTATGTCTTCTCCTAGATTTTGATCAGCCACTAGAGTTAGACCTGTGAATGGCTCTATCTTCTAAAAGGTGAACTTTTCACCTCCAACCATAGATTTCTTCTCAATTACCCTTTCTAAACTAGTAGTTTTTGGATTAAACTAAACTCCCACTAATGATTGAGTCACTTTTTGAGGCTCCCAAGTTTCTATTGGTGTGCCACTTGACTCCCCTAGGGTAGTCATCCTTTGTTCTTCTTTTTGTAGAGATACAATCCAAGGTTTGAGCTTGTCATGCACATGGATATTAATAGTTTTAGTAATGGACCAAGGATGGTGCATAGTAGGAACCTTATGCAACTTGCCATATATGAAATACTATGGAATGGAAGGGCCATAAATTGGATTATATTCATTAAAAAAGTTGATTTCACTCCAAGGATGAGTGAAGGTTAACTTTGTTTTCTTGCCTCTTGCTTAGACTAGAGCTATCTTAGCTTTGCTTTTGGGTTGGGTTACAACAGGGACTAAGTTTAGAGCTACTTCCTTCCCCTTTTCTTCCTTTGCTTCTTCATCCTAAGTTTCCTCTACTGGGACATATTCTTGATCTAATTCATAAGCACTAGTCAATGCTTTTAAGGCATCCTCTACTGTTTCCTCAGGATCCAATGCAATTATGGCATTTTTTTAATAGGTGACTTTGGTTCTTCAGGCTGAGCTGAAGATGATGCCACTTCACTAGGTCTCCTTTCTTTTGGCCTTTATCCAGCTTGTGCCTCAATTTGTTGTGTCTCTATCTCTGGCTATGCTGGAGGAGGTCTAACAGATGGTCCTGGTAACAAATTATATCATTTAGGCCCCATCTACCATATATCATCACTTGGCTTTTTCTCTCTTTAAAATCCATCCTTGAGTTTGATGTTGTGCTTTTTTAATCTTGCCAAGACTTATGTGAATGAGGAAGCCTTGGTACACATTATATCATGTGGTCCAGGCTGGTGCTCATAAGTCATGTTGATCTGCTTAGCCTTCAAATTATTCACCACCCTTTCCCAGGGGTCCCATTGTCTCAATTCATCAATTTGTAGATTGAAGGAGGTTTTATGCCTGGAGACAGTCTCTACATTATCCCATTGGTGAAACATGGTCCTACTAATTTTTAAAGGGAAGGAATGGATCATTCCCTTCTTGTTGCTTCTACACACACCATTTATGCCCTATAATAATTGATATACCACCTCTTGCTCCACCAACTTGGTGGACACATGGACTAGTAACCTAAGGGGTTGACTTAGAGTTCCTTCTATCCTGATTATAGTGAAATCTAGATAGAACCAAATGTCCCCAATGAGTTTAACATATTTCTTGATCATGGATGACCCTCATCATATGGATCCCAGTGATGGCCTCAACTAAGGTTGGGTATACATAGTCACATATGAACTAAATATCATCTCTATATTTGAATATATGCACTTTTGAATAGTATTGGGAGACTATTTATTTCCCATTAGGTGAACATTCTTTAATGATAGGGATTTTGGTAGTGGCTATCAAGGCATTCAAAAGATAAGACATCATATAGAAATGGTTGCTAGTTTTCTTCTTTATAGTAGATAATTGCATTTTCAAGCAAATACTGATTATCTCTCCTAGAGGGGGAGTAAGTTCCTTCTCAACCATGAAATACACAAAAGGGACCCAGAGTTTGTCAACATAAGTGGTAGAGGGGTTCCCATAAAATTTATTCATTAATGTCATAATCATCCTATTCCCATCCCTAAATTCACTGATTGGGATATTTCCACTGAGGTTAGAGACTATTTGGGTTCCTGAATATAACCATGGGGTAAGCATGGTTTTTAGGTCATTCTTATTGGACCATTCCTTGATTGTGGGTACTTCTACTTGAGGCTTGGGCAACTTATAGTATTTTTCAAATGCTAAAGGAGAAATGTAGGCAACTTATTTAAAGCTACACTCATGAATTATCATATCCTTATCAATTGTACAATCTTTAAAGACATGATCAATAACATCAATGCAATGTAGTACCTCTAGTTTTGTAGTAGCATAATGAAGGCTTGTCATCTAAATGGCAACCAAATCATAGTATCTCATCTTGACTATTGCAATCTTCTCATTTTACCTCATGATGGCTGACAACTCTTCAACGGCCCAAAAATGCTTGGACCAATTGTCGTCCCCTGTGTTCAAAGCTACAATGTCAAATTATATGTCTTTGAAGATCCTTCCTTCTATGTCTAGGGTCAAGTAGAGATCTGTATCTTCTCTGGATTGCTTTCAAATCACCATGATTATGAGTCTGATAAATTACTCACTAATGGTCTATAATTAAATTCTAGACTCAATTTCACTTACTTCAAAGATGATTTGGCCTCTTAGACTTAATTATGATGAATACTAGATTGGATTAGGGATTTTGTATGCATTAGGGTTCTTCTACATGTCTTTATCAAGCTTTAATGGTAATGACTATTTTCACTCAAGTGAGTTTGTGCCTTAGATTTGATTTGGGCCTCCACATTTATACCTTTGCTAATTTAAGCCCACAAAATCTTTAATTTTATCACTTTCTGACCACGTGGCATCACCATGACATGTATGTAACACTTTTCATGGCAAATTGTTCATTAATACTTTTAAAAACTGACTGTTTCCTTTTAAAATCTTTATTTATCTCATACCATTGGATATTCTTGCACATGTCAACATGGTTCGTTGATCTCAATCTTGAGAGTAGAACGCCATTGGTTGCTTTTACTATGTTTTCTATGGTTGTGACAAGTATCATTACCAATGGCCTCTTGAAATTTTTTGATAAGTCTACCCTCATCTCATGCCTTCTGATAAACTTGGTCTGATTAGACACAAGCTATCGATTATGATCCATTGGTTGGACCACCATTGGCTGCTTGTCGTTCTTTGGTCATAACCATGATGCGTGTTGCCTTCTCAACATCTCATAGGTTCTATTGAAACTTTGACTTGGCCTCACTCTATTAGATCTTATTATCTGAGTGAACGTGAGCCGTAGATCCTACAAAGATACATAATGTTTAAGTAAAGGTCGAGACACATAAATAACTTAGGTTATAAACTTTAGACTATGATTTCATTTTGTGTTAATAAACCTTAAGCTAAAATATTTAAGCTAAGCTTAGATCATAATAAAAAGGGACCTTGAATAATAAAAGGACCTAACGTAAGGTATTTTAACCTAAGGTTTTATCATGTTAATAAACATGATAAAACTTTAGGGTAAAAAGCTCTAAGATAAGTTTTTTTAACAATAGGACCCTATATTATTTAGGCTAAGTCAATAAAATAGACCAAAAGATCATGGGACATTGGGGACCAAGCATAAGATTTTAAACTAAAGTTTAGTCAAATGTTTAGAAACACAACTAAATCTTAGGATAAAATTTAAGCTAAGTCTATGGCATTTAGAATTGTTCCCACGTAAATTCAAATTTAATCTATGATCGATTTTAATATTGAAGTACAAAACCCTAAGGATGTTTATTCTCCAAATGAGATGGGTTTTTAGAGCTAAATTTTGATGGTCATGTGGATGTCAATGATGGTTGTGTGGACATCAAATGATGGGCATACAGATGTCAAAATTAAGCTCTCACAATTGACCATAGGGGCTAAAATTTGAAAATCACATGGATGTCAATGACAGTCACGTGGAAGTCAAATGACGGGTGTGCGGATGTCAAATTTAAGTCCCATGAGATATATTAGGTCCTATAATTTTTTTGATTTGATACATGTTATTTAATTAATCACACTTGAGTGAACATGGGTTGCTGATTATAATATGAGCAATCGAACATAATTGGTTCCTATAATTATAAAAATATTACGTAAGCCTAGGAATATAGAATTTAGACCAAAGTTTTTAGCCTAATGTTTTAAATAAAACATGATAAATGGACCCCATTAATAATAAAGTGATACATAAGATTTTAGCCTAAAGTTTTATTATATTAATAAATACAATTAAAACCTTAGGGTAAAAATTAATGTTTAGTATGTCATAGTAAGAAGGGGCCCATTTCAATCTAATTTGATTTTTCTCTATTGGATCTTCAACATCCATGTGAACACAGATCATCAATCTCAATCCATGGAGTTGAGCGAGGTTGGTTCAATAGGTCAAAGTCTTCGGTCATCGAGCTCATCTCTCACCATTCGATCAATTCAACCTGAGTAAACGTGGGTCATTGATCCTATGAACAAGCACCATGTTTAAGTTAGGACTTGGAGACATGCGAAACTTAGGATAAAGATTTAGGACTAAGGTCTTTTTTATGTTAATAAACATGAATAGGGCCTTAGGACTAAGACATTAGTCTAAGTTTATAACAAAAGGACCATGCGTAATAAGGTTAGACCCTATTTAAGATAAAAAGGCAACAAAGGGTTTTGGGACATAAAGGGGACCAAGAAAAAGATTTTTAGACTAAGGTTTGGTTGTGTCAAAAAACACAACTATGCCTTAGTATAAAATTGAACTAAGTCTATAACATATTATAAAATATTCCTGCATAATTTGCTCCCACCAATTTTAAATTCAAATGAGGGGATTGAGCTAGGGTTTCTTGACCAAGGGTTTAAATATGAATTCAAATTGGCATTTGATAGACCAAAGGCTAGTAAAAAGACCAAATTAAGATAAAATCATAAAATCTAGACATGGTCAATTCAAGGAGAGCTCCATTAAACTTGTAATCTAAAACATAGAGATCTAATTGTTAGTAAACTTAGGCAAGGGTAAACCGAATCCATGAATAAATGAATCAACCAGACCATGGTGTGGATGATCTCAAAATACAAATAATGTGCAAACATGCTAAAGATATTCAGATCAAGTGAATTTTCAATTTTAAAGTATAAATTTGTACTATTTGACACAAGGGTCCCCCACCTTTTTTTAGAAATAGGGGTATATTGACCTAAAAAAGTGGAGACTTCTAGGGAAAACATAGTAATATGTTAGAATTTAGAGACTCTAGTTCATACAAATAACTAGATTACTTATTATACTTGATCAATACCATTATCAAGATCAATTCATGGTTAAAATAAGTCTTGCACCTATAAAATTGGGATCAAACATTAAAAACTATCTATGTTGTGTATGTGCTTTGATTCCACTTACTGTTTACCATGGGATTTAAGGAACAACTTCCAAATTTCATGCCTTTAACTATTAACATCGACTTACATCATGTTTGGATATCTATTAAGAACCATGCTTTAGTTCACGGAAGGCTTGGGCATTGCTCTACTACCAGCCAAGTGTCTATAGCCTTGATAGAGATACATTTGGCTCCACTCATGGCCTTGCTCCATTTCTATCCAAGCATCCATAGCCCCGATTGAGATTAATAGAATCACCTCTACTTAGAAAGCTTTTGAATTTTGAAATAAGCTCTTATTTTTGTATTTTTTAAATCATTTTTTGGCTTTTTTATCAAAGGTTAGGAACTAGATTAGCCAGTTTTAGGGATTTGGTTAGATGTTTGATATTTATACAATCATCCTTGATTACAATCTTTTCCCAAGTAATAGTGTTTGTTAAGTGTAAACATGACCGTGTCATAATAATTTAAGCTTTCATTCTACATGCACAATCCTTCTTAAAACTAAACTTAGACTATAACAATGTTTAACACCTTATGGAATAATTAATTTACCTATTAGTACTTACTAGTTCCCTAAATTATATCATCAATCTCATATTTTAGATCCATAATAAACATTTACTTAAGATTCATACTTGCATTCTTAAAATGTGGAGTTCCTGAGCAAGTAGAATAAACTCTGAGCTGAGCACTGTCCAAAATGACTTATTAGAAGCAAGGAATAAAGCAAAGCAAGAAAACAAATATGTAAAAGATTATATACAAATAAGGGACAAGAAGGAAAGATAAAAAGAAACTAATCTAGCCTACCTACACTAAATCTAACTATTCTTACAAATCACTCCATGAAGACCCCAGGTGGAGTAGCAGAAAAATAATGCTTGAGATACTGCCCATTGGTGGTCAGTGTGAAATTTTCTCCTTGTGGGTCTTTCAGCTTGAAGGTGTTATCTCTAAGTATCTCTACAATTTGGTAGAGACCTATTCATATAGGTGTGAACTTCCCATGTTTACCTTTAGGCTTAGATACCTTGTCCCAAAGAAGAACTAAGTCTCCTTCCTTGAACACCTTTATCTTTGATTGCTTATCAAATCACCTCTTCATTGTGGTTTGGTGCCTACTAAAATTAGCAAAATCTTCTTCTCATGAATCTTCCATCTAAACAACATTTAGTAGTCTTGAATTTTTTAATTCCTGATCTTCTTCCATGTACTCCTACATGAATTTGTATGTTGGTAACTTGAGGGTGATGGGGAAGATGGGCTATTGGCCATTTACCAACAAGAATGGTGATGCCTTGAGAGCCTACTTAACTCTCATTCTATTTTCCCAGAGGGCATATTTGAGAAGCTTGTGCCACATTCTAGGTTTGTCTGCTATAGACTTATTTATTACCTTCATCAAGTTCGTATTAGTCGATTCAAATACTCCATTACCTTGAGGATAATGATTGGATGAGAACTTGAGAATGAAGTTGTTACCATATTCCCATTCTATCATTTCAATGGATATGAAAGTAGATCCATTGTCATATACTAGAGACACTAGTGTCTCGAATTTGGTGCATATGTTTTCTTCTAAGAAATCGATCACCTCTTCTATTCTACACTACTTAGTTGTCACTACTTCAGTCCATCTCGCACAATAGTTAAAGTAGTTAGAATGTACTTGTGATTTTATGATGAATTAAGTTTGATTACCCCCACAAAATCTAGTCCCCATTGGGTGAATGGCTTGTCAATCATCACTAGATTTAATGGCATGGTTACTTTGGGCTCTTTAGTGTTGAAGACCCAATGGCATGAGTAACACTCTCTCACATGCTTGTGAACATCTTCTTATCACATACTTACTTATCAATCAAAGAATAATTTAACTCAACATTTTAAAGTTGGTGCTCATGAAAACAATATGATGATCACATCCATCAATTTTTTGAGTTAATACTGCAGCAATAGTATGATCAAAAGTAAATGAACAGAGGTAAAAATCTTTTGAAAAGTTAGGACTTATCAATACTAGAGCTTGTCCAATTGCCTCCTTGATGTATTTGAAAGCCTTCTTGGTCTCTTCATTCTAAGTGATTTTGACATCCTTTTTCAACATATCATTCAATGGTTTGACAATTTTTGTCAATCCATAAATAAACTTTCTTACAAAGTTAATTTTACCAAAGAATGACTTTAGTTCTTTCCTACTATAAGGAGGCTCTATCTTTGATATATCTTCTACTCTATCTAGGTCTATAGAGATTCCCTCCTTAGTAATGACATGTCCTAGTAGTTTTCCCTCAGTAACACAAAAAATACTTTTCTTTGGGTTGAGAGAAATCCCATACCTTCTGTACATTTCAAATCCCTGTTGTAAGTGCATGATGTGGTCCTCCCTATTTTTAGAAAAAAAGATAGTCCATATATATGATTATGCACTTACCTATAAAACCCTGGAAATCATGATTCATTGCTCTTTAGAATGTGGATCATGCATTGATAAACCCGAATGGCATCCTTTTGTAGGAAAAGATGCCCTACTTGGTTGTAAATGTTGTCTTCATCTTGTCTTCTTTATTCACCAACACCTAGTTATATCCTAAAAATCTATCAAGAAAGGACATCATAGTAGAACAAAAACAACTTGGATCACTTGATCAAGAGAAGGTAGATGATAGTTATCCTTTTCAAATGCTCTATTTATATTTTTAAAGTCAATACATAGTCTGATTTCACCATTCATTTTCCTAATGGAAAATAAGTTAGCTACCCATGTGGAATGCCTAATGGGAAATACTATCCTAGCATCCAACAATTTATTGAATTCATTAAAAATCATGGGTTCTAAAATAAGGTTCATAGGTCTTTGCTTTTGCCTAAAAGGTTTGCAATTCTCTTTCAGGGGTATAGTATGGGTGATGAATCTTGGATCAAAAATATTCAAGTCATCATAGGACCATGCTATTATGTCTTTGTACTTGGTTAACAACTCTTTAGCTCTTATGTTTTCAATGTTGGTACATATTGTACCAATGTTGACCAGTTGATGTTGATCTTGAGGACCAAGATCAACTACCTTATAATATTTCCCATCTACTTTGGGAATCTTAATTTCTTCAACTAACTTATCTTGATCAAACAACCTTTCCAAGGCAATCATTCCCTTGGGATCTTATTATCGTTCAGCTAAATGACTTTGTTGCCCAACTTGTCCTTAACTTTATCATCTCCAAATGCATCTTCATTGGCCTCATCAATGACATGAGCCTCAAATGCTCCCGATCTAGTCATGAAGTCTATGATTTGTTGGTCATCGTTAAATACCTAAAAGTGATTAACATTATCTGAGATTGAAGGGCATGGAACTAGTTCAATACTAAAGTTTTGGGAATCTTGGTTTGGCATGAGATTGACTACAATTAAGGAAAGCTCATCAACAACCTTGTTTTCTTCCCTCAGGATGGAAACAACATTAAAAGCATCAAAAAACTCAATCAAATCCCAAACCCTAAACTTGTATTTCTTAAGGTATGACAATTTGCATTGGTACTTGCTTCTTACATGATTAACTACTAGTTCTGAGTCACCATAGACCAAAAATTCCTTGAATTTGTACTTGATGGAAAGTTGTAGACTAATATCAGTGCTTCATACTATGCAAGATTGTTACTGCATGGAAACTAAAGTCTATAAGAAGCATGATATTATTTACCAATAGGGTTAGTTATAATAATACCTACTCTAGACCCAGATTTACATCTAGCACCATCAAAATGTAACTTCTATAATCCAGGCACAATATGAGAGGTTTTGGAATCACATACCTTAGCAGCCTCAAGATTGAAAACTCCTAAATCAAAGTCAACTATGTTAACCATCTCATTGACATCATTATACTCAGTTATCATATACTTCATTTGAGGCTCTCTTTCTACTTTGATTTGATTTGGGACCCTTTTCCAAGGCAACCAGATATGCATATAGTCAGTGGACATATATCCATTCAGGGCCTTTGAACATTCTCTACTCAATAGTATCACATACACATCAAGAATGTCCACCACCTGGATGTCAATAAATTATTGGACTCTAGGTTTTGAGGCCAAATACATATGCACATTCTATAGTTACCCAATTACTTTGACTCTAGATTTATCTAACTGAATGACAACTCTATCTAATTTAATAAGATTCAAGCCAAGATGGTTATAAATACCTACAGGCATGATGTTTGTAGAGGCACCAGAGTCTAATAAACAATTATTTAAGTTCTTACCAAACATTCTGACTATATATAGGAAAGGTGGGGATTCTGTCTTAGCTTTGTAAATTTCAACATTGGCATTATCAACTTTGGGTGACTTTCCAAGGATTTTAGACAAGGATTCTAACAACATGTCCCTTTGTTATGTAATCTATGTCAGCTCATGCAATGTGATGTTGGCCTTTATATTTTTCATGTCCTCTACAATATTATATCTAGTCCTATTTGAAGAATTAAATGCATCAGTACTATGTTTAGAGGTACTTCCCTTTAGAGTCTTTAGATTATCATCTGAGGTAGTATCTAGAGGAGTGACAAAATTGTTTGAAGGAGTTGAAGTAGCCAAAGGTGGATTTTACTCCCTATTCCTCAAAGGGTAGGTTTTATTTAGGAATTGATGAAAAGCATGGACTTCTTTAGGGATATCATAAGGCTCATTTTTCTCTTAGAAAGGGAAATCAAACATCTCCACCATGAGATCTGGTCAATAAATCTAGATGATTTGGAAGATCCTGACGTACCTACATCATTGCCATTGTTAGGAACCACCTTGAAGTATCTAACTCCTCTTGAAAGGCTTAAAATATTTACATAATTCAATGCAATCTATCTCACCATGCTTAGTAATAAATGAACTCTACAGTAATCAATTAAAGCAACATTAATAAGATTTGTTTTATTATCAGTAGATGGTTCATTTTTCTTGTTGTTGTAATAGTTGTCAACATGAAACTGGTTAGTGGGCCTATTGAATCTTTGAAATGAGATGTTTCTACTAGAAACCTCTCCAGTATTGCCAATTTGCTTCTGCAACTTAAGGAAATCAATGCTTAGCTTTTGGACCATTTTCAATATAGAGTGACTCTCATTCTTTGGTGTCTCAAAATTATGAAGTTGATTATTATTAGTACCAATGGTTGGTACCAAATATTTTTGCCACTTTGATTAAATCTAGTGATAACATTGTTCAAAAATCCTAAGTTTTAGTTAGGAGCAACATGGCTTAAGGGTAATTGGTTCAAAGTTGGAATCTGATTCAAAGCTAGCTCATTCTGATTGTTATTAGGAAATATATTTAGGGTAGGCAAATGTGGATTGATGTTTGGGATAGAGTAAGCCATTTTTCCTTGAGGGTGCATTTGGTCATTAATGATCACTACTTCAGAATAGGCCTGAGCTAATGTCTTTACGATTGAAAGATATCTTTTCATAAATACAAAGGTCACATGATCTACTACATCCTTATAAATTTTTAAATCTAAAAATCATCAGGTTTATAAGGATCTATGGTTCGACTATACATATTATGGAACCTAGCATTAAAGGCTCTTATGGACTCACTTATGTCCCTCCCAATTGCGGTTAATTATTGGTATAAGATGCGAGGACTAATGATTTTACCAAATTGGTTGATGAAAACATTATTGAAACCATCCCAGTTGGTGATGTAGTTGTTAGGTAGATTAAAAAACTATTCATATGTAGTATCTCTAAAAGTATAAGGAAACAACCTACATACTACATCTTTATGAGTGACATTTAACAATCTTAAAGCAGCTTTGAATGATTTAATGTGTTTTTTTGCAGTTACAATACCACTAGTATTATATGTTGGCAAATATTTTTCAAGATTACGAGGAAGGTCATGTAATACACCTAGTACATTGATTGAATAATCACCTAACCTAGCCAAACCTTGATTGGGATTGAATGCAGGAGCACCTTGGATTGGTGAAGTTGGCAAGGACTTTGAAATTATGTGAATACCTTTGTCTCGCCTCGCTCTCCTATGAGTTTCTATTTCAAATAGAGGCTCCCTAGTCTCTAAACGTGACCTTGTACTAATTCTTGGCAATTCCTAATTGAAAACTTTGAATCCTATTTGAAATATGATATGTCAAATCAATATTTATAAAAAACAAGGATTAAACTTGCACATTAAGCAAATTTTGCAAAGATTTATATAAATAATGACAAAAGACAATAATCTTCAACTATATTATCTCAAAGATGTATCCCAACATGTAAGTATGAATGATATTTACACATTCAAGTCCAAATAGACTCAAACTTGTAAAGTATTAATCAATCTTTGAACAAAACAACTATTCTAACCTCAAATCCTATTGAATTGTCAAAGTTAAAGCCATCTTTACCACAATTAAGCATATATCTTCAAAGAATATTGATCTTTGTCTAAAGGAATCACAAAGATGGGTCTAAGACCATGAAGATCACTAACCTTTACACAATTATGTTAAAAGAAGAATTATGGAAAGAATACAATGATCTTTGATCGAAATACACCAAAACTAGCAAAGATCCTACAAATTTATAAAAAAATATTGAGTCACCCTCCTTCTAGTGCTAGCAGAGCCCTGCCTGTTGATGCCTAAATATGTACCACAGGTGCTCTAAGTGTTTAAAAAACACTTTTCATTTTAGAATTTAGAGAATTCAACACATGAGTTGAAAGTTTTGATAATCCTGTTATATGTGGTGAAATAGAGGCAGAGCAAGTAGACTGCCCACAATATTTATAAAGTTTGATGTTTGGGATCCACCTTGGCCAAATAACTATATTTACAAAAAATGAAGTAATCTATGCTAATGTCAGTGAATTATGATCAAAATTTAATTTAAAGACTAATCTAAATGAATATTTACAATGAAACTAAGTTAAAGTGATCAGGTTAAAAAATAAATAAAAAGGAAGGGTAAGGCAAAAAGAAAAAGTATAACTATCATCTTCATTCCAACTATTATGACAAATTTCAAGTGTACCACTAAGCATGCACTAAAAACCAATATATGAATTAAAATAGCTTAAGCTCAAATCATAACATACATTAGGAAAACTTCTAAGGAAGGTAAGAAATGATGCAAATAAGCAACAAGCTTATTATAAAGATTTACCCTTATAAGCAGATAGTTGATGCACATCTACAAATGCAAAGAAAATAAAACAAATCAAACCATAAAACTTATCAATTAACTTAGAATTATCACAAGTTAAAAATTCTGCATTTAAAAGGAACACACCAAGAATTCACACTAACCATTCAAATCTAGGAATTTGAACAAATAATTGAGAGAAAAACCATATAAAAAATTATACAAATTTTTTTAGAAAATCTTTGCATAATTCCTTGCTCACATTAATTGCTTAAAAGTATACATTTTTTAGTTCAAAACTCCCCCTCCATTTTACAAATGACAACACTCCTTTTATAGAATACAAGGAAGTATGTCGGTCAGTCGTATCCAATTATAAGTGTACAGGTGTAAGGACAGTTGTCCTTTCTACAAAATTTATAGAATACACTAAACCTTTCCAAGTGGATTGACTTATAGATAATGCACTTAAAAATTTTACATGCCTTTACAAAAAAAGAATATTCTATTTTAAAATATTACAATGCTTCTAAATAGAATATCCTAACTTTGAGAACCCTGTGTCGATGCAGTCTCTTGTTTCTACTAGAGAATCTTTCAATCTGTAATGTTTCTCATTGATGAACTGGAGGTCAACCACAGGGTTTAAGAAGAGTTCCTTTTCATGATCTTCTAGGTCCTTGAGGTTCTTTTCAACTTTCTCTATAGCTTTCTTGATGCCCCTGACATCTCCCATTTTCTCCTTGGATGTCAAAAGTAGGCCCATGACTCTTTTATTGTCACCCCTATTTTACCCTATCCTTGGCTCCTTCTTACATAAATGTTAAGGTTCTGTGATTGAACTCTTCATTAGTTATGAGACCTAGTGAGTTGAGTGAAATGGGATCTTTGAGTAAATTGTCTAGGATATGTAACATTCCATCTACCTGTTGTTTAAAATCCTTAGCCAGATCTTCTATCTACTTGGACCAGCTACTTAGGGTTATGATCTTGTCAACCCATATGGCCATAGCCATATTTAAATTAGCTACGCTGATAGTCCTAAATTCAATCACTTTATTCTTAGTCAATGCTTTAATCAAGTCTTTTACTTGATAACTTACTGCCTGTCATTGGCCAACTTGGCATGTAGCCTTAGTAATTAGATTTTCCATTGCTGAAGATGATGCCACTTCACCAGGTCTCCTTTCTTCTGGCCTTTATGCAACTTGTGCCTCAGGATATTATGACTCTACTTGTGGCTACGATGGAAGAGGTCTAAAAGATGGTCCTAGTAATAAATGGTATTATTTAGGCCCCATCTACCATATATCACCACTTGGCTTTTGCTCTCTTAGCAATCTTGCCTCAAGCTTGATGTTGTGATTCTTTAATCTTGCCAATATTTTTGTGAATTAGGAAGTCATGATATACATTATTTCATATGGTCCAGGCTAGTGCTCATAGGTCATGTTGATCTGCTTAGCCTTCAAATGCTTCACAATCCTTTCCCAGAGGTCTAACTATCTCAATTCATCAATTTGTATATTGAAGGAGGTTTTATGCCTAGAGACAGTCTCTACATTGTCCCATTGGTGAAACATAGTCCTACTAATGGTTAAAGGGAAAGAATGCTCGATTCTACACACAACATCTATGTCATGGAAAAATTGATATACCACCTCTTGCTCTGCCAACTTGGCTGGCACATGGATTGTTAACCTAAGGGGTTGACTCAAAGTTCCTTCTATCCTGATTATAGTACAATCTAGACAGAACTAAATGTCCCCAATGAATTTAACATATTTCTTGATCAAAGGATTGACCCTCATCATAGGGATCCTAGTGATGGCCTCAACCAAGGCTGGGTATATGCAGTGATATATGAATTGAATATGGTCCCTATATTTGTGTTAGGAACTTGGAGTACAATTGATTGCTTTTGTATAAGCAACTAAACACAGAACTGAACCAGAAGTAATAAGTAACTAGAAATCAGAAACAACAAATAATAGGAGATACAAGAAACAACCAATCTTGCATTAAACTCTTCCAGAATACAATGAAAAAATCTCATTCTTCCCACACCTCTTGGGTGTACAGTATTTCTCTCTCAAGAGTTCTCTCTCTCTCTCTCTCAATCAATTAAAATCAACTCAATAACTGAGTTGTTATTCCCTCTTTTCTTTCTTCTTTTTGATTACAATACTGCCCCATGGGTCTCTTAAATAGGATCCAAGGCAAACAATAATTAGAAAAACAGACTCAAGACTAAAATTAGTCTTTACATGCAAACCAATTGTTCTTCTAAAATTAGAACAAATCTAATTCTGGAAACGCATGCAAACGCACACACACACAGAGGTGACCGATGCCGGTCGCTGTCGGTCTGCATATGACCGACGTCGACCGATACCTAACCAATGTCGGTCGGTTCTGATCCATCCCTGACCGATGTCGGTGATACTGCCAATGCCGGTTACTGGTAAACTCAACAACCTCAATCTAACTCATTAGTGAAGCTTTTAGCTCCACAACTCAACAATCTCCCACTTGGAGATAAACAGTTGCACCTGTACCTGTACATCAACATCCTCTAACTTATTTCTAGCTTATTTCTCCATCTTCAAGTTCAATCTTGAAGACCAGCAAAAGTTGAATGAAGATTCAACTTCTCCTTTGTTACCGGCTTTGTTAACATATCTGCAGGGTTCTTATCCGTATGAATCTTTTCCAGCTTCAACTGTCCATTCTCCAATCCCTGTCTAATGAAGTGGTACCTAAGCTGTATATGTTTGGTTCTTGAATGAAAGGCTGAATTCTTTATCAAATGAATTGCACTTTGACTATCACTATACAATCTGCAACTCTCTTGCTCCTTTCCCAACTCTTCCATGAACCGAGTCATCCAAATCATTTCCTTGCTAGCCTCTATGACTGCAATGTATTCTGCCTCTGTAGTAGACAAGGCAACAACCTTCTACAACTTTGAAATCTAGCTAACCGTCGTTCCACCAACAGTGAACACATATCCTGTGGTGCTTCTCCTGCCATCCAAGTCACCTGCCATATCTGAATCTACATACCCATGTAGAGAAGTGTTTGACCCTCCATAGCATAAATGCCTACTGCTGGTCCCTCTCAGATATCTGAGAATCTATAAAACTGCTTTCCAGTGCTCCTTTTCTAGATTGGCCATAAACCTGCTGACAAATCCCACTGCTTGGGCAATATCAGGTCTAGTACAGACCATTGCATACATCAAACTCTCAACTGCTGAAGCATATGGAACGCTGCTCATGTACTCAACCTCATCATGTGATTTAGGACACTGTTATTTGCTCATCTTGAAGTGTTCAGCGATAGGTGTGCTTATCAGTTTTGCATCCTACATATAGAACATCTCCAACACTTTATTCACATAATCCTCTTGAGACAAAATCAAATAGTGATTTTTCTTGTCTCTCTTAATACTCATGCCAAGGATTTTCTTTGCTGCTCCTAAATCTTTCATGGCAAATGTGTGAGCTAATTTCACCTTTAGCTCAGTAATTTCTTGCATGTGTGAACCTGCAACAAGCATATCATCTACATACAGCAACAAGATAATATAACTACCATTATCCAATCTGGTAAAATAAACACAATGGTCAAATTGACATTTACTAAAGCCATGCTCTGTCATAAACCTGTCAAACCTTAAATACCATTGTCTTGGAGCTTGCTTAAGACCATATAAGCTTTTTTTCAACCTGCACACAAGTTTCTCCTTACTTTTCGGCTGATCCATATATATCTCTTCATCCAAATCTCTATGAAGAAACGTTGTCTTAACATCAAGCTGCTCAAGATGCAAATCCTCAATAACAACTAAAGACAATACAGTCCGAATAGAAGTCATCTTTACTATAGGAGAAAAAATTTTACTAAAATCAATTCCTGGTTTCTGTGCAAATCCCTTTACTACCAACCTGGCCTTATGTCTCATTTGTCCATCCTCTCCTTCCTTTACCTTGTAAACCCATCTGTTTTTCAGTGTTTTCTTTTCGGCTGGCAACTCAACCAAATCCCATGTATGATTCTTTTTCAAGGAATCAATTTTTTCATTCATGCCATGCTCTTACTGTTTCATGGATTCTACCTGCATTGCCTCATCAAAACTTTCTGGTTCTCCACCAACAGTGAGCAACAAGTAGTATAAAGAAGGGGAATAACAAATTGGAGGTTTACTTACCCTTTCAGAGCTCTTTATAAGTGTTTGAGACTCATTGACAGCTTGTTGTCCGCCCAATTTTTTTTTTGTCAGTGACCGATCTCAGTCATCTCTAGTCGATGTCAGTCTGCATCTGACCGACGTCGATTCCACCTGGTCGCCGATGTCGATTTTCTGACCAACGTCAGTCTCTGCTTGACCGACGTCAATTTCCACCTGATCGACGTCGGTTTCTATATTTTTCTGTGAGTGATGATTTTTACCCGCGAGCTCATTTTGGATCATAACCTTTTTCAAATCAAGATTGCCCTACTCAGAATTATTCAGCCTCTTGAGCTGATCACTGTACATCACCTTCTCATTAAAAACTACATCCCGACTTCTAAATTTTTTGTTAGTTTCTAAATTCCACAACCGAAATTCGAAATCTTCAAAACCATAACCAATGAAAGTGCACCGCATAGATTTAGCATCCAGCTTCTTTCTATTTTCTTATAAACGTGCACAAAAGCTTCAGAACCAAAAACTCTAAGAAATGAAAGATCTACCTTTTTAATTGTCCACGTCTCTTCTAAAATTCCACCATCCAGTGCAGTAGAAGGTCCTCTGTTAATCATGTAAACCGCAGTATCTACAACTTCTGCCCAAAACTGTAAGGGCAAACTAGCATACAACTTCATACTCCGTGCACGCTCCATTATTGTTCTATTCATTATTTCAGCAACTCTATTTTGCTGAGATGTCTTTGGAACCATCCTTTCCCTGCGTATTCCACTCATAGAACAGTAACTGTTGAATTTATTGCTGTAGTACTCACCATCATTGTCAGATCTAAGGCACTTCAATCTCAAACCTGTTTCATTCTCAACCAAAGCTTTCCATTTTTTAAATGTGTCAAAAACATCAGATTTTCTCTTTATGCAATAAACCCATACCTTTCTTGTAGCATCATCAATAAAAGAAACATAATACCGTGATCCTCTAATAGAAGCTACCTGAGTTAGTCTCCACACATCTGTATGAACAAGCTCCAACTTGTGCTTCTTCTTTGTTGACCCAGTTTTGAGAAACCTCACTTTCTTCTGTTTCTCAAAAATACAATGCTCATAAAAATATAGATCTATGCTTTTCAAATCTGAAAGCTTACCTTTTCACTTAAGAATATACATTCCCTTCTCACTCATGTGACCAATCATGTAGTGCCACAACTTTGCATCTACATCTGAAATAGATAAAACAGAAAGAGAATAATCAGTAATACAAGTAGATAGATAAAGTGTACCTACTCTCTTACCTCTTGTTAATACAAGTGCACCCTTGAAAACTTTCCAAAATTCAACTGTGAGAGTTACTTTGCAACCCTCATCACTCAACTTTCCTGCAGAAATCAGATTCTTCTTCAGGATGGGTACATGCATGACATCCTTCAACACCCATGTGTTGCCATTCTGCAATTTCAGCTGCACTTTTCCTTTGCCAACAATTTGACAAGGCTCATCATCCCCTAAATAAATTTTTCCAAAATCTCCATGGACATAATCATTGAAAAATTCTCTATTTGGAGTTGCATGGAAAGAGGCACCAGAATTTAAAATCCAAGATTCTATTTTATTATCCAAAGAAAATATAAAAATATCTTGTGCAATAATACCTGCAACTTTTGGTTCTTTATCACCTTCATGCTGATTCTTTTTGTTATCCTTCAACCAACAATATTTCTTTGCATGCCCTTTCTTTCCACAATTCCAGCAAGTTATTCTTCCATTTCTGGATTTGGATCTTCTTCCCATCTTTGATCTTGATTTTCATTGCTTGCCCTTCTCTCTTTGCCTTCCCCTGCTTTCAAAACTTAAAGCATTACCTAATGTTTCGCCTGTGTTTTTCTTGCGAATTTTTTAATTCAAGATTACACTAACAACATCGTCAACTTTCAAGATATTTGAAGCAGACACAATATTACTAACTGCCATTACAAAGCTATCTCAGCTTTCAGATAAAGAGCATAAGAATAAGAGAACCTTAATTTCATCATCAAAAACTATTTTGACTGAATTTAACTGATTTATAATTTCATGGAAATCATTAAGATGACTAGATACAAATCCACATTCTTGCATTTGCAAATTAAATAATTGTTTTATAAGATATACCTTATTCGAAGCTGAGAGTTTTTCATATAAATTTGTCAAAGTATCCATTAGCTCTACCGTTGTCTTTCCTTGTGATAAGTTTGAAAACACAGAAGCTGCCAGGGTTAGCCTTATAGCTCCAAGAGTCTTTCTATCAAGAACATTCCATTCTTCATCTTCCATATTTATGGGCTTGCTTGCAACCCCACCCAACGGTAAGTACAGATTTTTATAATACAAATAATCTTCAATCTGCATCCTCCATAATTGATAATTTTTGCCATTGAATTTCTCTATTTTTAGTTTACTTTCTTCTGTCATTACTTTACTTCCACTCAATCAGAAACACCTGTGAGTGAATTATGTAATCAACAAAAACTAACATGCTCTGATACCACTTGTTAGGAACTTGGAGTACAATTGATTACTTTTGTATAAGCAACTAAACACAAAATTGAACGAGAAGTAATAAGTAACTAGAAATCAGAAACAACAAATAATAGGAGATACTAAAAACAACCAATCTTGTATTAAACTCTTCCAGAATACAATGAAGAAATCTCACTCTTCCCACACCTCTTGGGTGTACAGTATTTCTCTCTCAAGAGTTCTCTCTCTCTCTCAATCAATTACAATCAACTCAATAACTGAGTTGTTATTCCCTCTTTTCTTTCTTCTTCTTGATTACAATACTGCCCCATGGGTCTCTTAAATAGGATCCAAGGCAAACAATAATTAGAAAAACATACTCAAGACTAAAATTAGTCTTTACATGCAAACCAACTGTTCTCTTAAAATTAGAACAAATCAAATTCTGAAAACGCATGCAAACGCACACACACACACACAGGTGACCGATGCTAGTCGCTGTCGATTTGCATATGACCGATGTCGGCCAATCCCTGACCGATGTTGGTCGGTTCTGATCCATGCCTGACCGATGTCGGCGATACTGCCGATGCTGATTACTGGTAAACTCAACAACCTCAATCTAGCTCATCAGTGAAGCTTTTAGCTCCACAACTCAACAATTTGAATATATGTAGTTTTGAGTAGTATTGGGAGATTGTTTGTTTTCCATCAGGTGACCATTATTTAATGCTAGGGATTTTGGTAGTGGTTAGGGATTTTGGGATTTTGGTAGTGGATTGAAGAAATCATATAGAAATGGTTGCTAGTTTTCTTGTTTATAGTAGATAATTGATTTTTTAAGAATATATTGATCATTTCTCCTAGAGGGGGAGTAAGTTCCTTTTCAACCATAAAATACACAAAAGGGACCTAGAATTTGTCATCATAGGTGGTAGAGGGGTTCCTAGACAATATGTTCATTAATTTCATAATCATCATAATCTCGGCCCTAAATTGGCTGATTGGGATCTTTCCACTAAGGTTAGAGACTACTTGGGTCCTGAATATAACCATGGTGTAAGGATGGTTTTTAGGTCATTCTTATTGGACCATTCCTTAATTATGGGTACATCTCCCTGAGGCTTGGGCAACTTATAGTATTTTTCAAATGCTAAAGGAGAAATGTAGGCAACTTACCTAAAGCTATGCTCATGAACTATCATATCCTTATCAATTTTACAATCTTTGAAGACAAGAACAATAACATCAATGCAATGTAGTACCTTTGGTTTTGTATCAACATAATGAAGGCTTGTCATGTACATGGCAACCAGATCATAATATCTCTTGACTATTGCATTATTCTCATCTTCCCTTGTGATGGTTGACAACTCTTTAACAACCCAAAAAAGCTTGGACCAGTTGTTGTCCCCCATGTTCAAATCTACAATGTTAAATTATGCATCTTTGAAGATTATTCCTTTTGTGTCTGAGGTCAAGTAGAGCTCTGTATCTTCTCTAGATTGCTTTTGAGCCATCATAACTATGAGTTTGATAAATTACTCACTAGTGGTCTACAATTTGATTCTGGACTCAATTGAACTTGCTTAGAGGATGATTTGGTCTTGTAGACTTAATTACGATGAATCTTGGATTAGATTAGGGATTTTGTAAATGTTAGGGTTATTTTTTAGGTCCTTCCCAAGATTTAATGCTGATAGATATTTTCACTCAAGTGAGTTTGTGTCTTATATTTAATTTGGGCCTCTGCATTTATACCTTTGCTTTTTCAAGCCCACAAAACCTTTTATTTTTTTGATTTCTACCCATGTGGCATCATCATGGCACCTATGTGGTAATTTTCATGGTATATTTTTTATTAATGCTTTTAAAAAACTAACCGTTACCTTTTAAAATCTTTCTTTCATCTTGTACTGTTATATCTTCTTGCATGAATCAATATGGTTTGTTGATCTCAATCTTGAGAGTTTAACACTATTGACTACCTTTACTATGTATTCTACGGTTATGACTAGTGTCATCACTATGGGCCTCTTGAGATTTTTTGAAAAGTCTACCCTCATCTCACACCATCTAATTGACTTGGTTCAATTAGATGTGGGTCGTTGCTTATGATCCATGGGCTGAACCTCCATTGGCTTCTTATTGTTCTTTGGTCATGATCATGACACTTATCACCTTCTCACCATCTCGAAGGTTCTATTGAAAACTTAACTTGGCATCGCTCCGTCGTATCTTCTCATCTGAGTGAATGTGACCCATAGATCTTGCAAAGATGCATAATGTTTAATAAAGGGCTAGGACACATAAAAAATTTAGGTTATAAAATTTAGACTATGGTTTAATTTTGTGTTAATAAACATGAAATAAACCTTAGGATAAAATATTTAAGTTAAGCTTAGATCATAATAAAAAGGGACCTTGAATAATAAAAGGACCTAAAAAAGATTTTTTAACCTAAGGTTTTATCATGTTAATAAACACGATAAAAATTTAGGGTAAAAATCTCCAAGCTAAGTTATTTTAATAGTAGGACCCTGTATTAGTTAGGCTAAGGCAATAAAATAGACCAAAGATCATGGGACATTAGGGACCAAGCATAATATTTTAGACTAAAGTTTGATCAAATGTTTAGAAACATGACCAAATCTTAGGATAAAATTTAAGTTTATGGCATTTAAAATTTTTCCCATGCAAATTCGAATTTAATCTATTATCAATTTTAACATTGAAGTACAAAACCCTAAGTATGTTTATTCTACAAATGAGGGGTTTTTCAAGCTAAATTTTGATAGTCACATAGACGTCAATGATGGGCGTGCATACATCAAATGATGGGTGCACAAATGTCAAAATTAAGCTCTCACAATTGACCAAAAGGGCTAAAATTTGGTGGTCATGCAGACGTTAATGACAATCATGTGGATGTCAAATGATGGGCATGTAGATGTTAAATTTAAGTCTCATGAAATATAGTAGGTCCTATAGAAAATTTAATGTCATACGTGTCATTTGATTAATCTCTCCTAAGTTGAACATGGTTCATTAATTATTATCTAAGAAGTCAAACGTGATTGGTTCCTGCAATTATAAAATGATTATGTAAGCCTAGGAATATATAATTTAGACCAAAGTTTTAAACCTAATGTTTAAAAAAAAAACATGATAAAAGGACCCCTAAATAATAAAGTGATACATAAGATTTTAGCCTAAGGTTTTATTATATTAATAAATACAATTAAAATGTTAGGGTAAAAACTTAGGTTTAGTCTATGTCATAGTAAGAAGGGGCCCATTTTGATTTATTTTTATTTCACTCTATTGGATCTTCAACATCCATGTGAATGCATATCGTCAATCTCGATCCATGGAGTTGAGCGACGTTGGTTCTATAGTCAAAGTATTTGGTTCATCAGGCTCATATCACACCATCCAATCAATTTAGCCCAAGTAAACATAGGTCATTGATCCTATGAACAAGCATAATGTTTAAGTTAGGACTCAGAGACATGCAAAACTTAAGATAAATTTTTAGGACTAAGGTCTTGTTTATGTTAATAAAAATGAATGGAGCCTTAGGACCAAGACATTAGTCTAAGTTTATAACAAAAGGACCATGTGTAATAAGGTTATACCCTATTTAAGATAAAAAGGGAACAAGGGGTTTTGAGACATAAAGGGGACCAAGCAAAAAAAATTTAGACTAAGGTTTGGTTGTGTCAAAAAACATGACTAAGCCTCAGTATAAAAATTGAACTAAGTCTATAGCGTATTAAAAACTGTTCCCACATAATTTTCTCCTACCAATTTTGAATTTGTATGAGGGGTTTGAGCTAATATTTTTTGACCAAGTGTTTAAGGATGAATTCAACTTGGAATTTAATAGACCAAAGGCTAGTAAAAAGGCCAAATTAAGATAAAATCATAAAATATAGACATGATCAATTCAAGGAGAGCTCCATTAAACCTATAATCTAAAACACAAAGATCCAATTGTTAGTAAACTTAGGCAAGGGTAAACTAGAACCATGAATAGGTTGATGACAAATGTAGCAACAAATAGATTTTTAAGGAGGGCATGTAAATATGTGATGATGAAGATATTTCTGGCATAGAGTTGGAATATGATGTTGTGGGAAAGAATGGTGTATAAAAGAATGACATTGGTGATTTTGTTTACTAACAAATAGGTTATAGCCAAACAAATATGTCCCAAGAATTTTTTTGATAGCATTAGAGGATAGGTGCTTGTTGAGCTTTTGGGTAGCACAAACTTAATAAATTAATTGCATGATTTGTCGGAGAGAAAATTCAATGATATTAGTGTCATTGTAGAAAAAATGAAGACTTTAAGATGAATATAAGCAGTGACACGCTCTGCTATATTATAGGTGAAAGAATTTAAAAATTGCATTTTTGTAGGATTAACATTTTGAGATTTTACCTCATATGAAATTTTTTTTTACTGAACAACATATTCCTCAAATTGGGACAAATCGCGAAGTTTCATTTTGGCTAACCATTTCTAACTTTCAATTTCTTTATTCCCTTAAGGAAGAATAAATTCATTGATAAGAGCTTAAAACAAAGATTGCATAGGATGTTAGAATCCTTATTTTTTATAGAGTTTATCTTAAGTCATTCCACCATTGCAAAACAATGCCTCAAAAATATTTTGTTGCAAATATTGTATTGCTACAAGAATTTAGATTAATAGTAGTACCTAAGGTCTAGATGGTATTACACCATGTGGTAGTTTCAGTCAAAGAATTTAATAAATCCTTTATATTGAAAAACCATTGATTAATAAGAATGTAGGATCTAATTATCTTGGTTAATGATAATACATCCTTTGATTTTGATTTAAATTTTTCTTCTTTCTTAGATGTACCTGGAATAAAACTTAGACCAAAATCTAATGATAAAATAGATCGGCTAGCACTGGTATTAGTATAAACTTCAAAAAACTTTAATTTTCTTCTAACTTCTGTTTTATTTACAATATCATCTAGCCAATCAAGACTATTTTATAATTCTTGTAGCTTATTGTCTATTGTAGCCAATTTATCTCCAATATTGTGCAGATTATTTAGTGATTGTTGAGCAACATCATTTGTATTATCATTAACCTTTATGATATGCTACAAAATTTTATTTACTAAATAAAGACAATAGATTTATTAATTTCATGGACATATTTTCCTAGAACAGTGACCTGATCTAGAGATTATTTGACAATACTGAGATATTGGCAAAGATCATCAAAGTTTCTTGGTAATGAGCATTATATCGTGCAAGATAATTTCTTTGTATGAAATCAGAAGTGGGTTCCTTTTCATAAAAAGAGATAGGTTGATAATCAGTCTAAAAATAAGTTATTTCACCTTCTACTTGTTTATAATGACCTTTGTGAGGTGGCCATCTTCTACCTTTATACAATGTTACAATATTCTCCTTATAAAATTCTAAGGTTACTTCTCGAAGAAAAGTAGACATAGTAAAAGGAGGACATGGGTCTGGACCATCATTCACTTGTTCTTATTATAAGTTCAACAACTAAATTCCCTCTCCTATGGTTTCTACTAGATATTTAAGAATGGCTTGAAGTACTGACTCTAAGAGAAATAGGAGGATATCTTGTAGACAATGATCTTGGAAGTATTTCAATTTGATTTACGTCTATATGTTAAATCTCTTTATCCATTTTATGCATTTTTTGAGATACATGATTTAACCAATCTAACTTTCACGAGTCTAGAATTTTTATAAAATCTATATGACCTTTTTGGAGTTGAACTGTACCATTAAGTATCCTAACATAAAGAAGATCTTCCAGTATTTTAGGATTACTAGTATTGGTTATAGAAAACAACATAGTTTTTGTACTAAGGAATATTGGAAGGGACCAAACATATTAAGTCCATATATAGAAAAAAATAGACCCCAAAAATCTAAAGATCCAGATTTGACTTCTTTACATACATTCTCATAGGTACTCATAGAAAATTTAGGATATAATTTATAACTAGCAATACCTTAATTAAGCCTATCAATTGCAGAAAATTGACAAGCATGGTTAAATTTAGATTGTCTTCTATCACACAAAGCCACATATGACACATATTTGATATTAGCAGGGACTATTGGTTTTATACTAACTCTAATTAACCTAAAATGTATGAATTGTACATTTGGATGATTATGAATATAATCAATCTCAGACTAGGGAATTAGAGGAAGTAGATGAGTCGAGTAACTTTTCCCTAGCTTATATTCAAGTGTTAATTTGATAGACTTGATTCTTGGCTTGATGAAAGTCTTGAATGTATACTTGTATTTAAGCTTGCCAAAAACAAAATCTCATGCTAAAGTAGACTATTTATAAACTTGAGTTGGTTTAATAGAAGGGGGTTTATAATCTATAACCATACGTGAAAGTGCTTCATTCGTGACTTCAATTTCAAGCATGCTAGTTTCTACCTCAAATATTCCTTATTTAGTTTATGTAGGAAGCAACTAATAATATCCTTCATCTTTTGCTTCATTCAATATTTGATATCCAGAGTTGGAACTACTTGGTTTTTGGAATTCTACCATTGAATAACTAGATCTACGAGAATACTGAGATGAACCTAATAAGATTAAGATGTATTTTACAAAATATAATATGGAGAACTCTTCAAACATGGGATATAGAAGACAATACAAATTTAAACATGATTTTCAATTGTTTGCAATCACTAGGCTTAATGAAGTTATTGCTAGTTATGAACTATATCCTAACTTGTTTGTGAGTACCTGTGATAAGGAATGTAAACAAGTCAAATCTAGATTTTTAAAGTCTATTTTCATCTGTATATGGACTTAAGATGTTTGGTCCCTTCCAATATGCCTTAGTCAATATAACTATGTTGTATTCTATGACCAATACCAGTAATCCTAAAATAGTATAAAATATTCCTAATGCTAGGACACTTAATGGTACTGCCCAACTCTAAAAGGGTCATATAGATTATGTAAAAATTTCAGACTCATGGAAGATAGATTGGTTAAAGTATGTAGCTCTAAAAATGCATAAAATGGATAAAGAGATTCAATAGATAGAAGTAAATCAAATCAAAATACTTCCATGATAATTGTTTGCAAGATATCCTCCTATTTCTCCTAGATTCAGATAATTCAAGCCATTCTACAAGATCTAAAAGAAACCATAGGAGAGGGAATTTAGTTGATTTTATAAGAAAAATAAGTGAATGATGGTCTAGACCCATGTCCTCCTTTTACCATGTTTTCTCTTTCTCGAGAATGAACCTTATAATTTTATAATAAATATATTGTAACACTATATAAAGGTGGAAGATAGCCACCTCACAAAGGTCATTATAAACAAGTAGAAGGTGAAATAACTTATTTTTATGTTGCTTACCAGCCTATCTCTTCTTCAAAAAAGGAACCCTCTTATGATTTCAAATAAATAAATTATCTTGAAAGATACAATGTTCATTACCAAGAAAACTTTGATGATCTCTATCGAGATGTCAGTATTATCAGTCTCTAGATTATGTCACTATTCTATGAAACTGTGTCCATGAAATTAATAAATCTAATTATTGTATTTATTTAGTATATGAAACTATGCAACATATCAAAAAATTTAATCATAATACAAATATTGTTGTTCAATAATCACTGAATAATCTATATAGTATTGCAAATCAATTAGCTACAACAGACCATAAGCTATAAGAATTAAAAAATAGTATTGATTGGATAGAAGATATTGAAAATGAAAGAGAAGTTAGAATAGAATTAACGAATTTTGAAGCTTCCACTAGTACCAGTATTTGACACTATATTTTATCATTAATTTTTTTTTCAAGTTTCATTCCAGATACCTCTGAGAAAGAAAAAAAATTTAAATCAAAATCAAAGGATGTGTTGTCATTAATCATGAGATTATATTCAACATTCCTTTTAATCCATTATTTCTCAATATAAATGATTTATTAAATCCTTTGATTGAAATTACCATATGGGGTAATACAATGTAGACCTTAAGTACTACTACTAATCTAGATGCCAATCATAATACAATATTTTTTATAAGATAATTTTGAAAAATTATTTTGATCTGGTGGAATGACTTCGGACACTCTATAAGAGACAGAGATTCTATCATAGATACATCATATGCAATCTTTGTTTCAAGCTCTTATCAATAAATTTATTCATCAAGGGAATAAAGAAATTGAAATTAATAAATGAGTAGCCAAAATGAAACTTTTATGATTTGTATCAATTTAAAGAATATGTTGTTTAGTACAGAAAACTTGCATGAGGCAAAAGCTCAAAATGTTGATTTTACAAAAATGCAATTTCTAAATCTTCTCCCCTATAATATAGCATTGTGTGTCACTACTTATATTTATATTAAAGTCCTCAACTTGTCTACAATGACATTCACTAATGCCATTGAATTTTATCACCAACAAATCATGCAGTTCATTACTCAAGATCATGCTACCCAAAATCTCAACAAACACCAAGCCTTTAATGCTACCAAAACATTTCTTGAGACATATCCATTTATATGTAAACCATTTTTTCATAAACAAAATCACCATTGCCTTTCTTTTAAATATCATTATTTACCATAGTGTCTTACCCTATCTCCATGCCATAAATATCTTCATCATCACAAATTTCCATGCTCTCCTTATAAATGTGTTTTTTGCTATCTTTGTCATCAACCTAGTCATATTGACCCTCAGTGTTCTTGTAAAAATAAATCAATTAAGGTTTTATACTCCACTAATTTAATAGTATGGTGGGATGTAGTTGGATAAAATGAAGATTTATATCAATAAGAAGACATATTTGAACCAATATTTGAAAAAATTTATGAACAAAATGACGATAATCCTCCTAAAAATCTTGAAGATGACCTTGACTAGCTTATCAATGACCTTAAATAAGAAGAGACATATTATGATGCAAAGACTATCGAAAGAACAAGGAGAAAGTAGTTTTAAACTAGCCAGGAGACCACTACATACACACAAAAGAAATAGCAGGTATCTAGGTAGAGGAAAATAACCTCATTTTGATTACATTACTCCTATTCTGCATAAAATTGATCCAAAGTGATTATAGTTTGATTATACTTTCAGAGCTTCTAACAATTGGATCAAAAATAAGTTCAGTAGTTTTTATTGAGATGAGCAATAAGTTAGTCCTTCTAAAATAGCTACTCTAGAACTAGTTGCTCTTAATTTATAATCTAAACTAAATAAGAATGATTTATTTTTTGATATTGATGATTATGAAGATGAATATTTTTAAGATTGTCAGTCAAGTGTAAATGATAGACTAATGGAATGGTATAAGATGCCTAAAACCCATATCATAGAATTATGTGAAAAACCATTGAAAAAATAAGAGGAAGAAATGGAGAAGGTACAAGTTGAAACTCTAGAAAATAATCCTCTCCATTATAGACTAGTATGTACTTCTCTTCCTCAGTAAAATGAAGAGAAACTAGTTTATATTACCTAGTTGATAAATTTAAGATTTTCTTAGTTTATGTATGTAGAAATTAATGAGAGAAGATATGATGCCCAAGTAGATACTAGAGCATCACATTCTTTTGCCAAATATCCAATCATCATAAAGTAGGAACTTGTACCCAATCAAGTCTACAAATCTTTAGATGTCCACGAGAACTCTTTTACTACTACTCATTATAAACATCATGAGCCTATAAATATAAAAGGATACATTCTTTTATTATGATTTATTTCAATATTACCTATAGATATACTCTTTGGAGGATACTTTATAGACAAATACTCTCTATATGGGTCTACTTATTATAGTGTTTTATTTACCCTCCATGGTGATAGGATCAAGGCTTCTTATCTTACATATACTATAAAATAGTTTCTCAAAAATATGAATCAACAACCTGTATATTCTATATATCAAAAAAATTTAATAGGGAAAAAAATTACAAAAATAAATATATTCTGATAATCCTCAGTTATTTTGGGCTAAGAAGATGCCTGAAATAGAAATTAGGATAAAAGAAGGGAAACAAATAAAGATTGGGAAAAAAATTCCAATCCTAAATACAAATTACCCTGATATGGAAAAGGAAATTCAAGAACTAAAAGCCTCAAAATTCATTAAGCCTTCTACTTCATCATTTTGTTGTTATGCTTTCATGGTGAATAAGCATTTAAAAAAGAGGTAAAAAATGGATGGTCATTAATTATAAACTTTTAAATGCCATTATAGAGCATTATCCTTACCTTATTCCAAACAAATTTTATTTATTACAAAAGTTTTCCCTCTATAAATATTTCTCCCAGTTTGATTGCAAGTCAAGATTTTATTAGATTCAAGTAAAATTAGAAGATAAACATAAAACAACATTCAGTTCTCCTTTTGGACATTATCAATGGAACATAATGCCATTTGGTTTGATGAATGCTTCAATCTATTTTAAGGTTCATATGGATCAAATATTTGGGAGCATATAATATTTTTAATGTATATATCGATTATATTCTAGTTTTTATCAAGACTTTTGAAGAGCATCTATAACATCTAACTTAGTTTTACTAGATTGCTAAAGATGTAGGAATAATATTTTTTAGTACTAAAATTCAATTATGCCAAAACAACTATAATTTTTTAGACCTTATTGTAAAAAATTGTAAATTATAGGTATAACCTAATATTGCTAAAAAAGTCTTTTAGTTTATTAATATTCTTGATAAAAAGCAACTCCAAGATTTTCTTAGAATGCTCAATTATGTTGATAGCTTTTATTCTGATATTGGTAATGATAGAATAATTCTTCAATAATTTCTTAAAAAGAACAAGAAATATGTATTGACTAAAAAACATACAAAGGCTATCCAAATCATTAAATAAAAGTTATCAAAACTTCTTGTCCTTCATGTGCCTCAATCGAATTAGTTTGTTTTATTTACAGATGCATCATACACAAGGGGAGGAAAACTCTATTGTATAGAAAATGGAAAAGAATATGTTTATGAATATACCAGTAGAGTCTTCATAGATGATGTTTAAAAAAAGATTTCATCTGACAAATAGATTTATGATGTTAAGAATTGTCTTGAAAAATTTGCCCTTAAACTTATACATATGCCTCATTTTATCATTAGAACTTATTGTACTAGTTTTTTAACTTTTAAAGATAAATATCATGGAAAAAAAGATGGATGAGGTAAGTATATCAGGGGGCAAGATTATTTAACCAATTTAATTACACTATAGAACATATTAAAAGATTGAAAAATTCTATAGCAAATTGGTTAATTCATAATCCTGAATCACATTGATGCACTAATCATATATTGGTTTTAATTTGACAAGCATTTATAATCAAAAGTTTTCTAATTTAAGTATGTTGATTTAAGAACAATTTCTCAAATAAAGCCTTCATCCTAGGTATTTGAGATTTTCTCATGTTGCTTCTTTTGATTTACAAATGTTAAGTTTAGCTCATATAGTAGCTGATCAGTATTGACAAGAAGGGATAATCACTATTTACCACCTGTATAGTGAATTAATCATAAGATAGTTATTTGATATCATTAGGAGACCAATCTAGACACGATGAATAAAAATTTAAAAAGTTCACAATGAGTATCTTTATAGATGGATAACACATTTTCATCCTCACCTAACTCACAAATAGAAACAACACAACCAAGATACTATCATCCATACCATCATATGTTGAAAGATTGAGTGGGAATCTTACTTTTATATTGTCCCACATCATGAAGATAAAAATGAAAGAAGGTATTAGAATACAAGACATGTTTCCCAAATAAGATGATTATTCCATCCAATAAGTGAGGATGATATTTTCTCTGAAGTGGAAGCATTGTTAGACACACAACCAATAATGTCTTCATCATCACATGGATCATCTGGAGGATCCAAAAGTATATCACTTTTAATAATTGATATGTGCATAAATTATAATATTTTACACTGTAAAGTAGATGAACAATAGACACCATCAAGGCAAATATCCCAGGTAGGACCCTTCTCTCTACTATAAATAAATAGACATGTTTTGTATTTGGCATAAGAATTTTTCCTTATGAGTATCATAGTCTTAGAGTCTTTAGTCTGAAAGGAAGATAGAAGTATTCTCTCCTCTAGAACTTAGTACGATTTTGTAGATCACAAATCTTCTTCTATCCCTGTAAAAACCCACTATAAAAGTCTTGCTTGAAAATTTAATTTAGAATATGTAACCATTCAACCATCAGATGGTCTAGACCCATGTCCTCCTTTTACCATGTTTACTCTTCTTTGAGAAGGAACCTTGCAATTTTATGAGGAGAATACTATAACATTGTATAAGGTTAGAAGATGGCCACCTAATAAAGGTCATTATAAACAAGAAGGTGAAATAGATTATTTTAATGATGCTTATCAGCCTACCTCTTCTTATGAAAAGGAACAATTTTTTGATTTCAAACAAAGAAATTATCTTATAAGATACAATGCTCATTACCAAGAAAAATTTGATGAACTCTATCAAGATGTTAGTATTATCATGCAGTCTCTAAATCAAGTCACTATTCTAGGAAACTATGTCCATGAAATTAATAAGATTCTCTTTTTGAGTTTCAACTTGTTCCTTCTCATCTTCTTCCTCTTCTTTTTCCAATGGTTCTTCTCATGATTCTATGCTACAGGTTCCATGAATCTTGTACCATGCCATTAGTCTATCCTTTGCACTTGGATAACAATCTTAAAAATATTCATATTCATAATAATCAGTATTAAAAAATAAATCATTCTTATTTAGTTTAGATTGGAAATTAGGAGCAACTAGTTCTAGAGTAGCCATTTTAGAAGGACTAGCTTGTTGTTCATCTGGATACATACTACTGAACTGATTTTTGATCCAATTATCAGAAGGCTTGAAAGTATAATCAAATTATAATGGCTTTGGATCTTGTTTATGCATAGTAGGAGGAATGTAATCAAAATTAAGTTTTTTTCCTCTACTTGGATACCTGTTATAACTTGCATTTGTGTGTGGTGGTCGCCTAGCAGGTTTAAAACTACTTTATCCTTGGTCTTTCCATGGTCTCTGCATCATAGTAGATGGATCTTCTTCTTCAAGATCACTGATAATCTGGTCAAGGTCATCTTCAATATTTTCAATAGGTTTATCTTCATCTTATTCATAATCTTATTCAAGAAGTGGTTAAAATATGTCTTCTTACTGATATAAATCTTCAGTTTATTCAACTACATCTCACCACATTGTTGTGTTAATAGAGTAGACAACCTTAATTTCTTTATTTTTATAAGAACACTAAGGGGAAATATGACTAGGTTGATGAAAAATATAGCAACAAACATATTTAGGAGGGCATGTAAATCTATGATGATGAAGATATTTATGGTGTTGACCTAGTGTATGACATTATGGGAAATAATAATGTTTAAAAGAAAGGCATTGGCACTTTTATTTATGAACAAATGGTTTACAGCTAAATGGATATATCTTAGGATTTTTTTATATCATTAGAGGTTTGGTGCTTGTTGAGATTTTTGGTAACACAAGCTTGAGTAATGAACTACATGATTTGTTGGTGAGAAACGTCAATAACATCAGTAAGTTTCATTGCAGACAATTTGAGGCATTTAAGATCAATATAAGTAGTGACACGCTTTGCTAGATTATAGGGAAGAGAGTTTATAAATTGCATTTTTTTAAGATCAACATTTTGACAATTTGCCTCATATGCAAGATTTTTGTACTAATCAACATATTTCTTAAAATGGAATAAATCACAAAGTTTCATTTTGGATAACTATTTGTGACTTTCAATTTATTTATTATACTGAGAAGGAATAAATTCATTGATAAGAGCTTGAAATAAAGATTACATAGGATGTAAGTTTCATTTTGGCTAGCCATTTGTGACTTTCAATTTATTTATTCCATTGAGGAGGAATAAATTCATTGATAAGAGATTGAAACAAAGATTGCATAGGATGTGTCTATGATAGAATCATTATCTCTTATAAATTTTTTCCTAAGTCATTCCACCATTTCAAAATAATGCCCCCAAAATATTTTGTAGCAAATATTGTATTACTATGGGTATCTAAATTAGCAATAGTAGTTAAGGTCTACATGGTATTACACCATGTGGTAATTTCAGTCAAAGTATTTATTAAATCATCTATATTGAGAAACCATAGATTAATATGAATGAGGGATGTAATCATCAAGGTTAATGATAACACATCTTTTGATTTTGATTTAAACTTTTCTTCTTTTTAAAATGTATTTAGAAGGAAACTTGGACCAATATCTAATGATAAAATAGATTAGTAAGTACTGGTACTAGTGAAAGCTTCAAAATTATTTAATTCTCTTCTAACTTCCTTTTTATTTTCAATATCTTCTAGCCAATCACGACTATTTTCTAATTCTTGTAGATTATTATATATTGTAGCCAACTGATCTCCAATACTATGCATATTATTTAGTAATTGTTGAGCAATTGTATTTGTATTATCATTGACCTTGATGATATGCTACATAGTTTCATGTACTAAATAAAGATAATCAACAGATTTATTAATTTCATGGACATAGTTTCCTAAAATAATGCCCTGATCGAGAGACTATCTAATAATCCTAACATCTCGGTAGGGATCATTAAAGTTTTATTGGTAATGAGCATTGTATCTTGAAAAATAATTTATTTATTTGAAATTAAAAGAGGGTTCTTTTTTAGAAGAAGAGATACGCTGATAAACAACATAAAAATAAGTTATTTCACCTTCTTATTGTTTATAATGACCTTTTTGAGGTGGCCATCTTCCACCCTTAGACAGTGTTATAATATTCTCCTTATAAAATTCTAAGTTTTCTTATCAAAGAAGAGAAAACATGGTAAAAAGAAGACATGGGTCTGGACCATCAATCACTTTTTCTTCTTATAATTCAGTAACTAAATTCCCTCTCCTATGGTTTCTACTAGATCTTTTAGAATGGCTTGAAGTACTGACTCTAGGAGAAATAAGAAGATATCTTGTAGACAATGATCTTGAAAGTATTTTGTATTGATTTCCTTATATCTATTGAATCTCTTTATCCATTTTATGCATTTTTAAGGCTAAATGCTTTAACTAATCTAACTTATATGAGTCTAAATTTTTTACAGAATCTACATGACCCTTTTGGAGTTGGATAGTACCATTAAGTCTTTTAGCATAAGGAAGAATTTATAGTATTTTAAAATTATTGGTATTTGTCCTAGAATACAACACAGTTATATTGATTGAAGCATATTAAAATGTACCAAACATATTAAGTCCATATAAAGATGAAAATAGACCTCAACAATCTAAAGATATAGATTTGAATTCTGCATATCTTTTGTCACAGGCACTCACAGAGAAGTTAGGATATAGTTCATAACTAACAATACCTTCATTAAGCCTAGTGATTGTAGATCATTGACAAACATGTATAAATTTAGATTATCTTTTGTCAAACAAATCCACACATGACACATGTTTGATATTAACAGGGACCAGTGGTTTTATACTAAATCTAATTAACCCAAAATGTATACACTATACATCTGGATGACTACAAATGTAATCAATTTCAGACTAGGTAACTAGAGGAAGCAGATGAGTCTGGTAACTTTTCCTTGGTTTGTATTCAAGTGTTAATTCAATAGCATTGATTATTGGCTTCATGAAAGTATTGAATGTAGACTTGTATTTAACATTGCCAAAAATAAAATCTCCTTATAAAATAGACTATTTATAAACTTGAGTTGGCTTAATAGAAGGGGGTTTAGAATTTGTAACTATACCTAAAAGTGCTTCATCTGTGACTTTAATTTTAGGCATCTAAATCTCTACCTCAAATATTCCTTCTTCAATTTTTTTAGGAAGCAACTCATAATATCCATTAGCTTTTGCTTCATTCAAGATTTGATATCTAGCATTGGAACTACTTGGTTTCTAGAATTATCCTTGTTTCACTAAATTTTGTCTATTTTAAGTCTAAAGGAAAATAGAAAGAAGGATGGGGATAAGTGATTAGAATGAACCTAGATTTGGTTTTGTATGTCATATTCAGATGTTGTGAGCACTCTTCTTTGGCTAGGGAGGACTACCTACAAATAAGAAAGCACTACGACAAGATGTTTGTTATTAGATAAATGAGTGGGCTGCCAAGCTACGTGCTTATTCTAGGAAGTGTAAAACTTCCTTAGAGATAGTCCACTTTTGAGAGGTAAAAGAATAATAAATAACTGAGAGAGGTAAAGAGAGTGAAAGAGAGATAAGATTATCGTTATTAACAACCTATATGTAGCAAAGAGTGATAGGGTGCTGGTGAGGTACTTTGTGTTTTAGAAGTTATCTAGGTAGGTTTTGAAGAGGCTAGGGAATCCACAGTTGCCGACGTCAGTAGGGAAGTGATTGATATCGATTATACTACCGAAGTCGATAGTGAGGTGATCGATGTCGATTAGGCTGCTGAGGTCGATAGGGGCAATAATTGTTTGGGAGCTTGTAGAAGGCTTTCTCGGGTCTGGGAAATGGTTTAGGTCAGGTCAATGAGGTTGAGAGAGTTATGAGAGGGAGATTATGGCTTCGTTAAGTCTGGTCAAAGGTTTGGTATGTCAAGTAAAGGGGTAGCAAGAAATGAAGCTTTGTAACTCCCTCACAAGGGTAAGGTTAAAAGTATGTAAAGCAATGTAGAGTAGGTATAAAGAAATAGCAGAATAAATATTTAAATGACTTACAGTATCAGTGATGTACTTAGCTGTGGTGGTCGTTAAATGATAAGTACCAGGTTGATGGTCCTTATCAGGGAGTTCAAACTTGAATGCTTGAATAGAGAGAACAAGTAGGTGTTGTTGGGCTTCAAGAGGTCAATTGCTAATTGTGATTGACTTACACAGGGTGATTATAATCTCGGATATCAAAAACTAGAATGCCAAGAGCTTGAATGAGAGTAAGAATTGCTTTTCTTAACTTCTGCTAACCTAGACTATAGGTTGGAGCTTGGCTTATATTATTGACATCAGTGATCCTATCGACATCAGCCATGGGTTAAATGACGTCAATAGCCCTAGAATAGGTAAATCTTTCTATTTTTGGCCTATTCTCTATTGTTTTGCATGCCAAGTGTGACACCATTATAAAATGATAAAAATAAGATATTATGAAGGAAGTAGTTGTTTAGGAATTTAGTTTTGGAAGTGGGAATAAGTCTTGGGTAGTTAGGATGAGGGGACCAAGTCTTGAGGTGACTCATCAAGGGATAATTAGTCATAGGGTGAGGTGGCCAGGTAAGGTGGCAATAGGAGTTTTTAATTAACTTAATTAAGTATTTTAAATTAATTAAATGTGTGAGGGGTAAAAGTATGGGTTAAAGAGATTAATTATTATTATTAAAATAGGTTTAGTGGGGTTTCGACATAGGGAGTTATGCACGTGTGTGTGACATAATTTTGGTGTTTAAATTTGCCCCTTTTTGTCTTAAAATTTGTACTAACATGTTGCAAGACAAAAAATAGGAGTTAGATGTTCCAAGTATTGGATGAGGTATCCCCCCTCAAAACGGGAATCGACGGAGGAGAAACCAGAATCGGTTACCGGTTTGATAAAAAGGTAATTGGGTGACTAGTGGAGAATTTATCATCACTTTGTATGTGTAGGCCACAACAAACTATAGTTGACAAAGTTAAAAACATACAAAGTTAAGGACTCAGATAGAAGTAACCAAAGCATAGCTTATAAGTGATAGCTGATAGGGAAAATCAATCAAAGTTATAGGTCCAATGGTCAACGTGTCCCAGGTCCTTGAGGTAGGAAGTACCCCTAGGAAACACAAAAAGGTTGAAGGTGACATGACGGGCTTAGTTGCCATCCATAACACCTAAAATACATGCATGTGCATAATAGCCAACTATAGAGGAATAGTCTAAGCGATCAAGACAAGCAATGCACTCTTGATGTAAAAGGGTCAATGAGCGAGGAAATATTCATGATCTCCAAGCAAAGTCATCGAGGGTGAAGATTTAAGTGATCTGCAATGTCATTTTATCATGGTTGAGGGAGATATATGTGATCTTCAGTTGCCCCAATGTATGGGTAAGGTTGTGCAAAGTTGGGGGTTTTGTGTTGGAAAATAGTATTGGAATGGTGTTGACATCAGTTAGATGTGTCGATATCAGTAATATATAGTGATGATGTCGATACAACTAGGGAAATGTTGCTGATGTTGGTAGGCATAAGCACCGATGTCAGTAGGTTGGGTTAAGAATGTCGATGTCGGTGGTTGACCAAACCCAACATAAGGGGGTTTGGTCGCTGACCAAACTCATTTGCAACTTTTTGATTAGAGAGAAGAAATAGAGCTTGAAAGTGATTTGAGATGGAATCTCAAGGAGGGGACCCAGTGAGAGGTGCACGACCATAGGAGCTAGTGGTGCCAGCTAGGAGGAGACAGAGAGATGAGGCAAGAGCTTACACTAGTTTGATTTGGTATTTATAATTTTTAGGCTAAATAAGAGGTGGGGTTATAGAAAATATGAGTGGAGAGGTAGAAAATTTGTTAGGGTAGGTGTAGGATAAGTTAGGGGGATTTGTGGGTAGGCTTTTAGGGGAAATGGGTAAGGTTGGGTTTGGGTTGTTCAGCCTTGGGGCTGAACTAGGCACTGACATTGGTGAGGTCTACCAACACTGGCTTACACGACATTGAGGTCGACTGTTTCCTATCGATGCCGACCATTTATTACTGATGTTGGCCATTACATAGACTAATAAAGCATCGATATTGGCATTAATGCCAATGTCGGTGACTATAAAAAATTAGCAAAATAGGAGAAAGGGTGAGTTTTGGATTTCCAGTGAAAGTAGTCAACTAACCTAATGGTTGAGTTAGCCTCAGAAAACCCCTTATCATCTGAGTGCTGCTTACATAGCCCAATTTAGGGCCTCAAGCCAATGTAGTTATCCCAAAACCTAAGAAAAAGATCTTAAAAAGTGTGTTTTAGGGAAAGGTAAGTCGAGATAGTTGGAGAGGTTTAGGGCTTAAAAGATAGGTCATGGTGTCAAGAGTCAAGAATATAGACAGTGATGCCTAGAGTTGGAATAGGCGGGTAGACCTAGGGTAGAGAGAGAGAGGTAGTGAAGCCTAGGATAGAGAGAGAGAGAGAGGTAATGAAACCTAGGGTAGAGAGAGAGGCAATAAAGCCTATGGTGGTTAATAAAATGGGTATATGGCCGACCTAATCTCAGAAGACCCCATGTCAACTGAGTTTTGTCTATATAGCTTAGTTTAGGGCCTCATACCAATGTAGTTCTCTCAGTGAGAAAGGAAAAAAGTGGTGATAGAGTAGATTAAAAGGGATATGACATAAGTTATTTATATATGGATACATGTGGAGATGGAGCTTACACTATGAGATCATCTATCGAGGTTATTGACACACATGAAGAGAGATGTTACTCAAGATGAGTGGGAGCATATAGAGGCCATGGTTTAGGAGTGTGATGGTACTATCATGTCATGTGGGATGTGTCTCTGATGATAGCTTTGATTGAGAGGTGGGATCATACCACCAACACCTTCCATCTATCGATTAGGGAGTTGATAGTGACACAAGAGGATGTGTATAAGATTCTGCAGCTACCACTCCAGGGTGAGGATATTTTTGCATGCTCAAGAGAGGAGCATTATATACACATGGTCACTTTATATGGGGAGCATGTTAGTGAGGTGACTTACCACTCTACGAGTTTTGCCTATGAACCACTCTATATGGTTGATGTGGAGCAACATCATCTGAGTATCTTGATGATGATCAGGATCATGGTGTATGCATTACCAAATGCAGATGGAAGGAGATTTACAATTTATTTGAAAAGTGTGCTTACACAAATGATTGAGCAGTGGACCATTTTTTCTGGGGTCTAGTATTTTTAGCACAGTTATATAGAGAGCTATGGGGTTTGAGGCTGTGTCGATGATATAGTTCATGTGTCGATCATCTACTGCACTGGTGGGGTATGAGCACATCATGGTGACATGACCACTGGGGTTACCTACCACTATCCTAGCCGGCTTCAGGGTTGGATTTAGATGATGGAGAGATGGGATGGCACAGACTCGAGTGGATGGCATCATGTGAGATATTACCTACTTTAGGTGCATGATCGAGGGCTTGATCCCTACAGATATCTTATGGAGACCATATTTGACATACCTAATTTTTAGAGGGTAGGTAGAGCAGCTTATTGGGTTGTAGAGCTCATTATGGGTTAGGGGGAGATAGGTTGGTGAGTTAGAGATGGTACTTGTAGCATGGGTTAGGAGGCAGTTTGGTCTATTGCAAGATATTCCACTTGCCTTCCCTCGATACAGGAAGGATGACATAGAGGCACCCTTACCATTGCCCCAAGAGATCGATGGGCTAGATTTTGAGGAACTGCTAGTAGGGCCAGGTGTTGGGGACCCAAGGTGTATAGTTTCCTATAAAGCTTGGTGGGTAGGGTTACATTAGGTATTGGAGGTCAAGAGGCCACCACCAAATTTATAGGAGTTAGTTAGAGAGGGATGCAGTGCTACAGGACTAAGATACCATAGCAAAAGCTCGAGATACAATAGTGTAGACTTGAGAGATGGCCTAAGTAGAGATTTTAGCCTTATAAGGGTAGGTGGTAATGTTACAGGATCAGATTAGGGCTCTACAGGGTTAGGTTGTAGCACTACAGGGCTAGGTGATTGTTTTATAAGGTCAAGTGATTGTAGTGACAACAATGAGAGACAGTCTGAGAGTAGTAGGCTAGGCTACTCATCCTCCTCCACCATAGGGACCAATATAGGCTGGGCCATCATCAGGTGCTATGGGTCCTCCACAGACTGTATCTATGGTGAGGTATTCGACTGCCTTAGATGAGATTACCTATGATGAGAGGGCGATTAGAGAGTTCTCGTAGATACATAGATATTTAGAGTTTAGAGAGTAGGAGAGGTTGATGTCACATGTGACAGCTACTAGCTTGCATCGATGTAGACGAATGGAGAGTGGTAATGACACTGCCTCCTCGTGACTATACAGAGAGCCTCGAGGATCTTGAGTATCAGTGTTTTCTAGTTTTTGTTTATTTATGTTACATGTATATCAACGTACAAGTCAAAGATGACGAGATGCACATTTGGAGAGAGATTTATGATATTATGATGATGTAGATGATGAACATGTACTTTGATCACATATTATATAAATGAGATGTTCATTTATTGACATGTGTTTATTTGAGATGCATTGCTTATGATTATGATGATGATATGAATGATGTTTATTTTATGCTATGTTAATTTGGATGTTAATGTTGATCATGTTATTTGATTTTAGACTAGCCTTTACCATTTATGTGATGGTATATACATAGTTGATTGGTTAGTTTCATCTTAGAATTTTTCCATCTTTGTGATGGTGTATGCTTAAAATGAATAGAGTGGTTATGTTAGTTTATTTTAGCATTTTTTCATATTTGTGATGGTATATGTGTAAAATAAATAAATTGGTTATGTTAGTGTTGGTATGACATTGTCTCTTCATCTCAAATAGAGATATCGACATGTGATGTGGATGGGAAAATAAAGAGGTAGAATGCTTGTGCATTGGTAAAGACCATAATTGAGAACATAAATAGGCTCAAGAAAATGAGCCTCTTTCATACCTTATATCTTTGAACCATTGTATTTGTTAGAGAAGTGTTGTGTTTATTGTATGTTAAGTGAGCTTCATAGTCATTTAAAAGGGGAAAAAGGGTAGAATGAGAAAAAATGTTTAGATAGCATAACCTACTAACTAGAAATGATATGTCCCTTTTTGTGGGTGCCCCGAGAGCTAATATAGGCAAGTCCATGATTTAAAGCCCTTTTTTTTGTGTAAACTGATCAATGCAAGAAGCCTACAATGAGATTTTATATAGGTTAATGTTGTGCAAAGAGATGAGGAGCCCTTTGCATTTGTTTTTCCCTTTGAGAACAAATCTTGGCTTAGCCATCCTTCAAGGGGGTGGTCTAAGCATTTGTTTTTAATCTTAAATGGCTATCCTTCAAGGGAGCAGTATATTGATAATAACAAAAGGAAATTATGCAACTATCCTTTAAGGGAGTAGTCTATGTTGAAAAACATGACTTAGATTTTGTAACTTTTTCAAATCTCCCATTTTTTTTTTATTTTGCTTTTAGTCATGGACAAGACTATAGAGGCTTAGGAGTTTTCCACTGTGAGGATAAAACCATACCATTGTATAAGTTATCTAAGTGTATAGGAGTAAGGATGAAGGGGAAGGGAAATGAATGTAATAGGGATGCTCAAGGGAAGAGCTCAAGTTAAACATGAAGTAAAGCGACACTAGTTTAACAAAAGAATGATCGTAGATGTAAGGCATTTAAAGGCTCAAGTTCTAGCCTTCCTTCAAGAGAAAATAAGTGATAAGTTCCTAAACCATACTTGTGAGTTATGATACAAGGTCCAATCCAATTAGGAGCAAACTTACCTCGTTTGCTTTTCTCCATGTTTGTCACATGTTGATTTTCTTTTAAGACAAGATCTCCTATATTGAAATCTCACTCTTTGAGGTTTTTGTTATAAGCACATTTGATACGCTCTTAATAGATTTAGAGATGATTGAGGGCTATGAGACGGCACTCATCAAGCAATTCAAGTTGGGCCAAACGTTCTTGGCAAAAGTCATTGTTAGTAGTATGTCATGTAGAGAAATGCAAAGAGAAGGAATATGGACCTCAAGAGGTAAAACAACCTCTGTCCCATATACCAATAAAAAAGGTGTATCCCCTGTAGCGGTTTGAATGCTAGTGCGGTAAGCCCATAAAGCAAAAGGAATGTGTGTGTGCCAATCCTTGCCCATATTGTTGGCTACCTTCATGAGAATTTTGGTTAAAGTTTTGTTAGAAGCTTTTACCTATCCACTAGCTTGGGGATAGTATGGTGATGAGAAGCTTAATTTGATTCCAAATGCATCACAAAGATTTTGAACAGTGTTATTTTTTAAAGACTTGCCATTATTTGTTATAATATTGTGAGGTACACCAAAATGATAGATGATGTGATGGTTAATGAAGTCAATAATTTTATCAGCTTTAGTGGAGATGAGAGGGATGGCCTCGACCCACTTGGTGAAGTATTCAGTAACAGTAATGATGGAATGATGATAGAGCAATGAATGAGGGTTAATCTCTCTGATTAGATCTAAACCCCATTGGGAAAAGGGCCAAAAGTCTTTGGCAACTTGCAATGCATGACTGGTAATGTGAAGGAGGTTAGCATGTTGTTGACATTTGACACAATGTTGAACATAATCAGCACAGTCTTGATGAAGTGTGGACCAATAATAGCCAAGTCGAAGAATACGTTTAGCAACTGTGTGACCATTAAAATGCCCATCACAAATCCCAGTCATGGACTTCCTTAATAGTAAAGGGAGTATGGGTACTACCTACACATCTAAGGAGAAGACCATCAAAACTTCACTTGTAGAGAAGTTCCCTAGTATAGTGTAATGAGCAACACATTTTATGAATGCCTATTTCCCATTATTAGAAAGATCAAGAGGGGTACTAGAGAAGGAAAGATAATCCATGAGTTGTTTGTACCATAAGTCTTGTGGGTTGGTTGTTACATTTTTGACAAAGAAGATGTTAGCTGAGACATAGGACGGCAAAGTTAAGTGACATAGATTTTCGAAGAGGATGAAGAGGGTATGTGTGAAGCAAGTGAAGCCATCATATCAGCAAATTTGTTTGTATATCAAGGAATAGTTTGCAAGAGATCACAGTCAAATGCTCCCAAGAGTGTATTTACACGATGTTTATACCATTACAAAATTTTATTTTTTCATAGGTAGGAAGTGTTGTTCCCAAAATGTGTCACTCATTTTTGGGGACAACATATGAACTATTTTGGTCCTGCAGGCCAAAATTCTCTCTTCTCTTCTCAAAAAATGTTCTGAGTATTCAAATTCTTCATTGTTCAAGCTTTTTCAGCTAAGGGACTCGCAGGTTCAACAAGTTCAACGACTTCAACAGGCGAGCTCTCACAAAGAAATAAGTTCCCAACACTTGGGCAATTTCAAGGTTGGTTCAACGCCTCGGTTCAACCAAAAGGTCCATCGGCAGGGTTTAAATAAATGGAATGAACCATTGAACCATTGAACCTCGCCTCCAAAGGTTCAAAGGTTCAACAAGTTTAAACGTTCAATGACATCTGCAAATTTAAAGAGTTAAGCATTTCGGCAAAAGTTCAAAGTTCAACCGCTTCGGCAAGTTCAACGGCTTCAAAAGACTTAACGAAAATAAGAAAGATTGAACCGTTAAACCGTTGAACCAAAAGAGTTCAAAGTTCAAAGGTTCAACAAGATTGGTTCAAAACAGTTGGTTCAAGCGGTCAAATGAATGAGTAGAACACAGTATTGAACTGTTGAACCATTGTTGGTTCAATTGGTCGGTTTAATCGGAAGGTTCAAAGAAAGGTGTCCCAAAGCCCGAATGACAAGTGCCCTTGCAAAGGGCAAAAGGAACAAAAAGATATCTTTTGGAAAGATTTTCCGCAGCGAAATTTTACAAGTGAAATCCTTCGGACAAAATGTCCCTAAGGGAAATATTCAAAGGCCCGACAGAAAGTGGCAAAAGCAAAGGAAAGATTTCCTTCAGACATTTTGTCCGAAAGATTTGAAGAAGAAAGCCACCCGAAGGACCCCGAAGGGCATGTACCCTTGCGAGGGGACTCTCGGCGACCACAAAATGGACCTTTCTCAAAGCCCGAAGGGACACCTTCCCTTCGGGGTGTTCCAAAGACATAAAGCCGAAGGAATTTCAAAGCTCAAGAGACTTAGAAAAAAATAAAGGATTCTGAGAAAGAGAATGAACCGTTGAACCTTGAACCAAAAGAGTTCAAAGTTCAAAAGTTCAAGGAAGCTTCAACTGAAGAGGCAAGAAGGCGAATGAACGAGAAAGCGAATGAACCAAGGAAGCGATAGAGCCAAGGCGCTGATAAGACCACCCGAACAATTGAACTGATGAACTCTCATGGTTCAAAGGTTCACGGTTCAAAGTGGTTCAAGCGACCAGCAACCAGTAACGTCCCAACGGACGTCAAATTCAAGGTAATCAAATATCCGTTGATTTTCAAATGTGGCGTGAAACCTGAAAAACAAACTAAGCGACCAGCTGAAGAAGATAGCCTGAGAGCTCAAATTGCAACAAGAAAGAGGGAAAAGCTACAGGAGATATTGAAATATCTACAAGAGAGTTATTCCAGTAGGTGAAACATCCACCAAGTAGCATCTGAGCGTGCAAGCACTCAAAAACGCACCCTGATTTTCTCCATGCAGTAAAGACAAAGTGGACAGCTGCACCAATACCAAGAAGAAGACTAGGCGACCTATACTTTGGAGGAGACATTTGAGATGAATCGACACGCCACAATTAAGGCCGACGCCTTGTTCTAGCATGGCCCCTTGACAAAACTAAAAATGCATTCAATGCCCATGGGCCATTCCATGAAACAAAACGTCAAGTCTTTTTCGGCTACTATATATTGTAATCTCTTATTTTATGCAAAAGAGATCTTTTTGATATAGAAACAAAACTCTGCCAAAATTGAAAGGCGATTACTGAGACTTTTGAGCTCAGATTATTAATCATACTTTTTTATTTGAACGAGAAAGTAGGTTACTTTCAGACTTTGTGCTGTTATAGCTTGTGTCATTTAAGAGATTGTTCTTACGTCTGTTTCCTGAATGCGTTCTTGTCTATTTTAATGAAATAAGTAGAACTAGTGGAAGTAATCAGGGAAGTGTCCTGAAGCCAACTGTGGAGAGAATTTGTGCTGCCACAATTGTCTTTAGTGTGTGTGTTTTTAGTTTCTTTCTGTGTAAAGGATCTTGAGACGACTTTGTGCCCCCATTATCCTTCGTATTTCACTCTTTGGCAGTTGAGATGGAGACTTTGTGCTACATCTTAGTCTGCTGGTTTTTGCACCCTGTTCTAGTTACTTTTACTACTAGACAAAATTCCTGTTGTTTGCTGAAGAACACTTTTGAAAGAAGAGAAGTGCCTCCAATAGTTCCACCAAAATTTCTCCCTTGATCTGTGAACATCATCTCTAAAAAAAAATAGATAGTGTTGTCCTACCCCTGAGTGTTATTTTCTGCATATATATAGCCCCTCATTAGTTATAGGGAACCTCTCGTTGATGAGAGGAGAGATTTGTCCCCTCTTGATGTGGTAACCCTGCACATTTGGCCGACCAATATCTCTATGTTGTGGTTAAAGCAACCTATTTTGCCCATCAGTTAGCTGGTAACAAAATATTCACCCAACAGTTTTTGGCGACTCCGCTGGGGAAGAGCGCGTAGTTTGAAGCCTCAAGCTTCAAGCTAAAGTAGGCCCAGTTCTTTTCCATTTTTATTCTATAATCTGACAACTCCACGCTATACTAGAAGCCAAAGAGCCCAAGGTGTTGTCGACCTTGTTCTCGAGTTGGTGTAGCAGGGCAATTTTGATTTGTTTCCTCCACAACTTCAAGTTCAACGAACTAGGAGTCGTCTTCCTACCAACACCAGGTCACCAATACAAGGCAGAGCTTCTTTTTCTACTGTTAGTAGAACTTTGCATAATTACTCCACCCAAATTTGTTATCCCCCCTTATCATAATCAAATCATGACAGTTCAAGGCCCATGGGGTAACTCTTTTGGCCCACTCAATTTAACTCCACCTCTACATGAGCTACCATGCAGTTCAAGGAAGAATTTCTCCAAATTCTTTGGTGATGGAAGGTACATCCTGACGAGCATATTGCAGCCTTCAACATAGCATGTGGTGTGATAGGCGTGGAGTATGAGGATGTAACAGTCACGCTGTTTGTGGAGACATTACAAAGTGTTGTTGCAGACTGGTTCTATCATCTGCAATCCCAGACTGTGACTGACTGGAACACTCTTAAAGCTAAGTTCAAAGCAAAGTTCAAGTCTACAAAAGATGCGCATGCCCTGCTGGCCCAACTCACACAAATGAAAAAAGAACCTCATGAACCTATGAAGGATTTCATAGCCAAGTTCGACAAGCTGAAGAACCAAATTCTTACAGTTGCTCAGCCAACACCTGAGAACTTTAAATATTTTTTCATCAATTCTCAGCTGTCTGAAGTGAGTTTTCTGTTAAGACACGCTGGCCACATAGACCTTGTTGGTGCTTAGGATTTGGCTACTGAAATGGAAGATGACCTTATCTTGACAGGAAAGATAAGGAGAGATCTTAACAGAGGTAAATCTTCTTCATCCTCTAAATATCCATGTACAGGGACCACTGATCCAATGGTGCAAAAGATGACAAATGAGTTGTTAGCTCTTAGAAAGACAAATGGCACAAAGGAATGTCTTCTACTCCTTCGTACTGAGATATACCAAAGAGGACATTCTCCTATCAGTTATATCAAGGCAATGCTGCCAGGTATCAATCACAACCAAATCGCCTTCCTCCCCCACAGGAGAAACTTGCTATTGAAGCACCTCTAACCAATTCAGCAGTTAGATATCTTGAAGCAGAATTAGATTTCTCCTTCCACCCTGAGTTGAACCTAGAAGATGATGCTAATCTCTTCACAGAGGGAGAAGAAGAATTAGCTGACGACTCCAACATCAATTTCTTGAATTACCAAGATGAACTCAGAAGTGAAGGTAAAGCAGTTGATGGATTATATGTTGTATTCACCTGATCCAAGAACCAGTCAGCCCAAAACGCTGATAAAGAAAAAATAGAGTGAACTTAGCCTACAATTTCAATTTCTTAACGAAGAACCACTCTGTCTTTTCAATCAAAGGACTTAGTGATTGCAAAAAAGATAAGTGCATCAAGCACTCCTTCATCTTCAACTTCAAATTCATAGACTAGTACCACCCCTCCTAAAAATCATAAGGATGAACTGCGTTCCCCTGTTCATAATTCATTTCAAACATTTGACATAGTCGACCATGTAAAGAAAACTAAAATTCAAATGTCTGAATTTGAATTCCTGCAATCCAACCCTGAGCAGTTGGATAAGTTGGTTCAATGGGTAAAGAATAAATCCGTCTCTGCAGGACCAGCTGCTCCAAAAGTGACTCCTACATCCACCCGAAATAACCTTGTCATTACTCCTCCTACTGCTCCTTGAAGGACTAAACTATTTTATGTCTCCCTGCTGATAAATGGACACTAGTTGAACAATTGCATTATAGACTCAGATGCGTCTGACAATGTCATCCCTGCCAAAGTGGGAGAATCTCTTCATCTCACACTAACCAAGACATTTGGGAGATGTTTCTCCATGGAGAACAAACAAGTGCCATTGCTTAGACAAATCAAAGACGCTCAATTTGTATTTGCAACATTCCTGGACAATAGAATTAAGATGACACCCTGGTGGCCGATGTCCCAGCCTCATACGACATCCTTCTTAGGCAAAATTTTTATAAAAATGTTAGGGATGAAGTAAGGATGGACCTATCTAAAGAAAAGATCTCGGTTAAAGGCGTCATGCAGAGGCTGCTCCCTGAAAAGGAAGTAAAATACGTTGTCACTAAAACATCAACCCCTGAAGCTCAAATTCTATTTTGAGTCTTCAGTCATGGGTAATTACTTCTTATCCATGGAGGAGGTTCATGTGGTGACTGATGAAACTTCTGAAAATGATAATCTGAAAGTTGGTTCAAACGAAAAAACAGAAGGATTGGTAGAACGCATTACAAGCGCAAAAAAACCTGCGCCTCCAAATAAGGGAAAATCAATTTCTGATAATGTGTAGATTCTTGAATTCGATGGCAGTGATTCTTTTATTGGTTCAAGAGTCAAAATTGTGTTGATATCTCCTCAAGGAGATATTTTTCCTTCTTCATACAAGTTGCAGTTTAGCAACACCAATAATATTGTTGAATATGAATCACTATTGCTTAGATTGAACGCCGCTCAAGACGGGCATCAAACTCTTTCACGCCAAAGGAGATGTTGAGTTGGTGGTTTGTTAGGTGAAGAACTTATACCAAATCAAAAATGAGAGATTACCTCACTATCCGAATATGGTTTGGGATCAAATTGAAAGCTTTGATGCTTTCAGCATCTCTGCAGTGCTCAAAAGATTCAATGATCGAGCTGATGCATTAGCTGTTTCAACAACTCTTCTGGTTCTTCACCTAGATTTTAAGGGAGACATGTACACTATCGAACTGGTCTTTCGACCAAGTGTGCCTGACAATGCCAATCATTGGCAAGTGTTCAATAGTGACAACTAAATCATTGCTTTCCTAGAATAAAAAGACAGCGTTGAACAGCTTCACTTAAAAGGCAGTGAGCCTTAGAAACTTGAACTAGCCCCTGAAATAAGTTCAGATGCAGGTGAAAAATTATTGCAACTTAAAAGGAATAAAATCTCAAAAGCCCTGATTTTCATTGAGAAACTGTTTGACAAGCACGATAGGGTCCTCAAACGACAACAAATGGATTCAAGCTCCTCCCAAGTGTTTGATCAAATTAATTTGGGTACCAAAGAAAATTTCAATATGGGGAACATTGGAAAGTGCTACATTCTAAAAGAGAGACTCAAATTTGTTGATCTGCTTCGCCACTACATGGATGTCCTAGCGTACTCTTACGATGATCTAAAGTCGCTCAGGCCTGAAGAAATTTGCCATGAAATTCCTCTCAAGAGTGATTCGATGTCTTATAAGTAAAAATCCAAGCAATGTAGTCCAAAGATATCAAGTACTATTTTGTCTGAAATACAAAAAATGCTGAATGCTCAGATAATTTTCCCAATCCATCATTCCACATAAATTACAAACATAGTCCCTGTGAGGAAGAAGAATGACGAAATTCACCTCTACGTGGATTTCAAAAACTTGAATCAGTTATCCTTAAAGGATAACTACCCTCTGCCCATCATGGATCAAGTCCTTCAGATGGTGACTGGTTCAGAGATGTTATCAATGTTAGATGGCTTCTTAGGGTACAATCAAATTAAAGTTGAGTAAATCAGACCAGCACAAGACTGCCTTTACCATGCCTTGGGGCACTTTTGCATATCGAAGAATTCCATTTGCCCTGATAAATGCTAGCGCCACTTTTCAGAGAGCAATAGACCTTGCTTTCAAAGATGAAATGGGTAAGTTTATTATAGTGTACCTTGATAATTTAACAGTATTTTCTAAGCATCATCCAGATCATGTGTGCCATTTGCAACAAGTGCTATAACGATGTCGCCAGAATGGTATCTCTATAAACCCTAAGAAGTCTATTTTTGGAGTAACATAAGAAAAACTTCTCGGACACATTTACCCTGAGAAGGCATAAAGATTGACTCAGAAAGAGTCAAATCCATCCAGGAGCTTACTCTACCCACAAGTAAGACTGCAGTTCACTCTTTCTTTGGAAAGGTGAATTTTTTACGAAGGTTCATCCCCGAGTTCGTAGAGAAGACTCGCCATATTGTAAACATGATGAAGGGAAATGCCACTTTCAGCTGGACTGAAGAAGGCAAATTGGCATTTCGAGACATCAAGACAGCTATTGCCCATGCCCCAATTCTGGTTTGTCTAGATTATACCAAAGATTTCACAGTGTATAGTTATGCTTCTAAGCACACACTTTCAGCAATTCTAGTTCAACAGAACCAAGAAGTTCTGGTTCAATAGAACCAAGAAGGTGTGGAATCTCCCATATCTTTCATGAGTTGTCCTCTTAAAGCTCATGAACTAAAATATTTAAATTTGGAGAAGCATGCTTACGCAGTGGTGTAGGTAGTAAAGCACTTCCATTTTTACATCTTCAATTGACACACTACTGCCCTGGTTCCTGATACCACAGTCAAATCCATATTAACTCAGCAAGAGTTTGGAACCAAAAGAGACAATTGGATTGCTAAAATCTAGGATTTTGATCTAGTCATCAAATCAACGAAGCTGGTGTGGGGAAGGGATCTCTACCAATTGATTGTTGATAACAACCCAGAAGACACATGACATAAATAAGCAGGAATTGAAGACACGCCAACAGTCCTCTTTGTCTCCACCATGAATGAGTGGTATTTGAGTATTGTTCATTTCCTTACTTATGGTGAGTGTCATACTTACCTATCTCGTAAAGAAAGGGGGACTGTTAAATTGAAAGGTGCTAATTTTGTCTTGTGAGACAACAGTCTGTATAAAAAGAACCTCGATGGAGTGTTCCTTCGTTGCGTGGATAAAGAGCAGCAGAACCAACTTTTGGAGTCATTCCATAATCTGCCCTGTGGAGGACATTTTTCTGGCCCTGTAACTGCTCATAAGATTCTGTGAGCCAGGTATTACTAGCCTACTTTATTTCAAGATGCATACAAATGGGTACGAAGATGTGAACTATGCCAACAGTTCATTGGAAGACCCAAGTTCGCTGCTTTGCCTCTTAAACTAGTGGTAATAGAAGAGCCATTTCAATAATGGAGAATTAATTTCATTGGTGTTGTAAACCCATCTTCAAGCGCTGGACATGATTATGTCCTCACAGCCACAGATTACTTCACCAAATAGGTGGAAGCAATTCCAACCAAGCATGCTACTTCAGAAGTGGTATGAGATTTCTTCAAGAAAAACATCATTTCTAGGTTTGAGGTCCCAACCAAAATTGTGACAGACAATGCAGCATGTTTCTCTTCTCATGAGATCACTCAGTTCTGTTTTTATTATGGGATTACCCTCTCCCACTCCTCTGATTATTTCTCACAAGGGAATGGCCAAGCAGGGTCGAGCAACAAGAACTTGGTGACCATCATCAGGAAGCTAGTGGATGACAACCAACGAACATGACATAAAGCATTGGTTGATGCTTTATGGGTAGACAGAATTACACCCAAGAGGGCAATAGGTATGTCACTTTTCCAACTTATGTATGGTCTCAATGCAGAGATACCAATCACCCTGGAATTGCCAGCACTAAAATTGACAAAGGTGGTCGAAAATAAGACATATGAAAGCTCCATTGATAAAAAGATCATGTCCCTTACTGAGTTGGATGAGCAGCGAACTATGGTGGTGGACCGAATTGCTGCGCATCAAATTTTGGTGAAGAAGCTCTTCGACCAAAAATAAAAAATCTGTGATTTTCAAATTGGAGATCAAGCTCTGTTATGGGACAAGAGAAGAAAACCAAAGGGAATGCATGGGAAATTCGATGCCCTATGGAGAGACCCGTTTACTATCCATCAGCTCAATGGTGAAAATAATTCCCTGTTGAAATATCAAGTGGCACGCCTTTTTCTTTGCCTCACAATAGACAGCCTCTGAAGCACTTCAATTCTTGAAGTATCAGGGGACATCAGTTGTACATATGTATATTTGTATAGTCTTTAGTTTTGTTTTGTACTTTTCATTTTCATTTTTGGTGCCTTTCTTTTTTAGGTAGCATGACTCCGTAGCCCAATGACATACTTAAATGCACTGGAGATTTTGAATTTTACTTCCTTCAATTATTTTTACAATCAATGAAAGTTCTCCAACTGGAGCCAGCGGTTGTTCTCAAAATGTGTCACTTATTTTTGGGGACAACATATGAACTATTTTGGTTTTGCAAGCCAAAATTCTCTCTTCCCTTCTCAAAAAATGTTATGAGTATTCAAATTCTTCATTGTTCAAGTTTTTTCAGCTAAGGGACTTTCAGGTTCAACAAGTTCAATGACTTCAACAGGTGAGCTCTCACAAAGAAACAAATTCCCAACACTTGAGCAATTTCAAGGTTGGTTCAATGCCTCGATTCAACCAAAAGGTCCATCAACAGGCTTCAAACAAATGGAATGAACCATTGAACCATTGAACCCCGCCTCCAAAAATTCAAAGGTTCAACGGGTTCAAAAGTTCAATGACATCGGCAAACTTAAAGAGTTAAGCACTTCGACAAAATTTCAAAGTTCAACCGCTTCGGCAAGATCAACGGCTTCAAAAGACTTAATGAAAAGAAGAAAGATTGAATCGTTGAACCTTGAACGAAAAGAGTTCAAAGGTTCAACGAGATTGGTTCAAAATGGTTGGTTCAAAGGGTCAAATGAATGAGTAGAACACAATATTGAACTGTTGAACCATTGTTGGTTCAATCGAGAAGGTTCAAAGGAAGGTGTCCCAAAGCCCGAAGGACAAGTACCCTTGCAAAGGGCAAAAGGAACAAAAAGATAGAAAGATTTTTCGTGACGAAATTTTACAAGTGAAATCCTTCGGACAAAATGTCTGAAGGAATTCCTTCGACATTTTGTCCAAAGAAATATTCAAAGGCCTGACAGAAAGTGGCAAAAGCAAAGGAAAGATTTTGTCCGAAGGATTTGAAGAAGAAGGCCACCCGAAGGACCCCGAATGGCAGGTACCCTTGCGGGGGGACTCTCGACGACCACGAAATGGACCTTTCTCAAAACCCGAAGGGACACCTTCCCTTCGGGGTGTTCCAAAGACACAAAGCCAAAGGAATTTCAAAGCTCGAGAGACTTATAAAAAAATAAAGGATTCTGAGAAAGAGAATGAACTGTTGAACCTTGAACTAAAAGAGTTCAAAGTTCAAAGGTTCAAGGGTTCAAAAGTTCAAGGAAGATTCAACCGAAGAGGCAAGAAGGTGAATGAATCGAGAAAGCGAATGAACCAAGGAAGCGATGGAACCAAGGAGCCGATAAGACCGCCCGAACCATTGAACCATTGAACCAATAAACTCTCATGGTTCAAAGGTTCATGGTTCAAAGTGGTTCAAGCGACCAACAACCAGTGACATCCTTGCGGACGTCAAATTCAAGGTAATGAAATATCCGTTGATTTTCAAATGTGGCACGAAACTTGAAGAACAAACTAAGTGACCAGCTGAAGAAAATAGCCGGAGAGCTCAAATTGCAACAAGAAAGAGGAAAAAGCTACAGGGGATATTGAAATATCTACAAGAGAGTTATTCCAGTAGGTGGAACAGTCCATCAAGTAGCATCTGAGCGTGCAAGCACTCAAAAATGCAACCTGATTTTCTCCATGGAGTAAAGACAAAGTGGACACCTGCGCCAATATCAGGGAGAAGACTAGGTGGCCTATACTTTAGAGGAGACATTTGAGATGAATCGACATGCCACAGTTAAGGCCGACACCCTGTTCCAGCATGGCCCCTTGACAAAACTGAAAATGCATTCAAAGCATTGAATGCAGCATGGGCCATTCTATGAAACAAAATGCCAAGTCTTTCTTGGTTGCTATATATTGTAATCTCTTATTTTATGCAAAAGAGATCTTTTTTATATAGAAGTCAAAACTCTACCAAAATTGAAAGGTGATTACTGAGACTTTGAGCTCAGATTGTTAATCATATTTCTTTATTTGAATGAGAAAGCAAATTACTTTCAGACTTTGTGCTGTTATAGCTTGTGTCATTTAGGAGATTATTCTTACGTCTGTTTCCTGAATGAATTCTTGTCCATTTTAATGAAATAAGCAGAACTAGTGGAAGTAATCAGGGAGGTGTCCTGAAGCCAACTGTGGAGAGAATTTGTGCTGCCATAATTGTCCTTAATGTGTGTGTTTTTAGTTTTTTCTGTGTAAAGGATATTAGGACGACTTTGTGCCCCCATTATCCTTCGTATTTCACTCTTTGGAAGTTGAGGTGGAGACTTTGTGCTACATCTCAGTCTGTTGGTTTTTGCACCTTGTTCTAGTTATTTTTACTACCAAACAGGATTCCTGTTGTTTGCTGAAGAACACTTCTGAAAGAAGAGAAGTGCCTCCAGTAATTTCACCAGGATTTCTCTCTTGATCTGTGAACATCATCTCTGAAAAAAGAGAGATGGATGGTGTTGTCCTACCCCTGAGTGTTATTTTCTGCACACACACACACACACATATATATATATATATAGCCCCTTATTAGTTATAGGGAACCTCCCCTTGATGAGAGGAGAGATTTGTCCCCTCTTGATGTGGTAAACCAGCACATTTGGCCGACCAATCTCCCTATGTTGTGGTTGAAGCAACCTATTTTGCCCATCAGTTAGCTGGTGACAAAATATTCACCCAACAGGGAGCATTAACTTGGTTAACCACTAGCTGAGAATCACAAAAAATGGTTAAGGATTTGATACCCAAGAAGACAGTTGTTTGAAGTCCTAGAATCAAAGCCTCATATTTGGCCATATTGTTAGTACATTCAAAATCTAGTTTAAATGACAAAGGCATAGGTTCACCGTCTAGAGGAATAAGAATGACCCCTGCACCCTCACCATGTTGGCATTTAGATCCGTCAAAGAATATCATCATTTGATAAGAAATGTCATCGGTGGAGAGTGTTGCAATAGATTCATCAAGTAATTCAAGGTTTGAAGGTTGATTGTCAGGTAAAGGGGCAATAACTAATTGGCTCAGCAATTGTTTGCCCTTTAGTAGATTTTTGTTGGATAAACTCTAAGTCAAATTCAGCAAGAAGCATGAGCCACTGAGCTACATGTTGGTTGTGATATGGTTTGGAATGCATGTATTTGAGAGGATCAGTATGGGTGACCACATAGGTTTTATGATTTAGGAGATAATGGTGAAGCTTAGAGGCGAAAAAGACCAATGCAAGGCAAAGTTTTTCAGTATGGGTATATTGAGTCTCATAATCAATAAGTGTGCGGCTTATGTAATAAACCTCCTTCTCTTGATGTTGGTCATCTTGATGTGCAATCATAACACCTAGAGAATGGTCTATTGCAGAGATGTATAGGTAAAAAAGCTTATTTTCCTTAGGTAGAATAAAAACCAATGGGGAAAGGAGGTATTGTTTAAGTGTGTCAAAGGCTTCTTGGCAATTTGTATTTGATTAGAAGGAGACATCCTTTTTGACGAGATGGTAAAAGGGTTGGCAGCAATTTGACAACTGGGAAATGAAGCATCGAATTGATTGAAGTTTGCCTTGTAGGTTGTAGAGTTGTTTGATATTAGTAGGTGGAGGCATTTCTAGGATTGTTCTAACCTTAGTAGGATTGACCTCGATACCATGGAGAGAAATGATAAAACGTAAGAGTTTACTGGAAAGAACACCAAAGACACATTTCTTTAGGTTTAGTTGAACGTTATATTAGAGGAGACAAGTGAATATGGTTTTGAGAATTGTAAAGTGTTATTGATGAATTTTAGACTTACCGAGTAAGTCTCCACGTAATATTCCATAATTTTGTGTAGGAGATCATGGAAAATGTAGGTCATGACATGTTGGTAGGTTGCACCAGTATTCTTCAGGCCAAAAGGCATGACCCAATAATAGAAAGACCCGCATGGGGTAATAAAGGTTATCTTGTGTTGATCCTCAGGAGTGACCAATATTTGATTATGTCTAGAGAATTTGTCCATAAGTGATAACATCTCAAGGTCGGCCATCAAATCAACAATTTAGTTGATACTAGGCAATGGGAAATCATCTTTTGGACAAGTGAGGTTTAAATAACGATAGTGAAAATATGGATTCCCTCGGTAGCTTTTGTGATAGGAACAATATTGGAAATCCATTACGGGTAGTCAATGGGTTGGATAAAGTTCACAAAAAGGAGGCATTGGAGCTCTTCTTTGACAAGGAGAGCAATACAAAGATGTATTTTGTGAAGCTTCTGCTTAACGGGTTTAACATCTCAATTGGTGACAATATTATGGGTGATGATAAAGGGGTCAATACCAGGCATGCCATTGTAAGACCAAACAAAAGTTTTGCTATGGTCATTAAGAAACATGGCATAATCAGCTTGCTCATTGACCAATCTTGAGGATGCGAGGGTTATCATGGGAGGGCAGGTTGATGTCAATGGTTGATTCATTTAACATATCTTGCATTTCAGATGGGATTGATCATTGAATATAGGAATCATCTGCACCCATGTAGGTGAGAATTACATCATCATCTTGACATTGGATAGTGTTAATAGTGGGAGAATCTTCATCAATTATTTTAGGATGAACGAGAGGAAGGGACCTTGTTTCCTTACCCTGACAATATGTGAGAGGCCCCAAATGGATGGCATGTATTGAAAAAAATATTAGAAGGTATAGATACCTCTGATTCTATAGGTGATGGTGTAGAAAAAGGTGGAGAAGGAGAGACTGGTTCTTCGACAATTGGTTCATGGAAGGTTTTAGTGAGTTTATTTGGTTCATCATATCCCACCCATGCCTTTTTTTGGCATTTTCAATGGTGTTGCTAGTAGGATATTCAATAGATGTATGGACACCTTGTTCGTAATGAACTAAACTAAATCCTTTCTAGGCACACTTATAGAGATAGGTGTGAGAGAATCTAGGGTTACTCAAGAAAGAGAAGTCACAGGTAAATGATTGTGGTGAAGAAGATGGATTACTGACAGTGAGAGCTTGATCAATTCCCCCATATGTGAAATTGGTTTGAAGATTAGGGGGCCCATAAGGGATAACCATCCCAATACGGGGATCATAATTTGGGTGCATGTGAAGCCTTCCATATTCTTGTGGAGTATAGAACATGTCAAGTGTCAAAAAATGATATTCGCCGAGTGACAATCATTGAAAGGTCTCCTCCATGGGATCTTTGTCAAGAATTTGTGTTACCGGTTCTGTATAACCTTGGGAGTGGAGCTTGTGGAAGATTCAGAAGCATCATGTGAGGAAGATGATGTTTTCAATGGGATGAGAACATCATTGGGACTATAGGTCATATTATATGTTTTAAACAAAGGTGGGTCAGCAGGTATAACATATACTTGTCCATCATGCTCAAACATGACACAACGGTGCAAAGTTGAGGGAAAACATGCCATAACATGTATCCAAGGTCATCCAAGTAATATGTTATATTGGAACTCTCATTCCACAACATAGAAGAGCTCAAGAATTATGTGGGGATCTACACAAATATGTAAGACAACAACGCCCACCGTAGTAGTTATAGTATTATTAAAGAAACAGAGTACCACATCACTTTGAGACATGAAATTGTCAGAAAGGGCTAGTTGTTTGTAGGCATGGGTGGAAATAATATTAATACTAGCTCCCCCATCGTTCATAACTCTCTTGATATGAGTTTGATCAATGTATGCAGTAATAAAAAGGGTAGAATCTTGATCTTCAAGGTGTTGAAGTGGAATTTTTAAATCACTAAAAAAATTAGGGAGATGGAATTAAGGGCGCTGACCAAAGCTGTAAGAGGTTGGGGATCATCCAATTGTACCTTAATTACTTGAAAAGCACTAGCCAAAGCTTGACAGTGTTGGGATGAGCTTTGGATTAACTCATACAAAGACACTTTCACATGAGTTTGGTGAAGTTGTTTCACCATTGAGCTTTGGATAACGTCTGAAGATATTGTTTTAGGAACACCCAAGATGGAAATCTTAGGGTTAGGGAGAGTGTCATTGGTGAAGGGATGGGTCCAAGGTGTAGTGACCTTTTCCTTAGCTTTATCTTTTTGGTTTTGTGATCATGTGGCCACATTAACTGTGTTGATTTGAAAAGTTGATGAAGGAGGTGGTAAAGGGGTTACGATGACATCATTGGGTTTGAATTTAGAGGGAATAGTAGGAGGCACTATTGATGCCAAAGGTGGAATAACAGGAAGGTTAATGGGATTATCATCGAAGAGAGTGTCAATGTGTTGTTGAATAACCGTTGTGACGGATTTATAATTCTCAGTATCATGTCTAGGTGAATGATGATATAAACATACTTGTGTATCATCAAACCAAGATGGCTTCATTCCAAGAGGACTATAGGGCTTAATGGGAGGAAGATTTATTATTGAAGATTGTAATAATTGATGTAAGAAAAAGCTTTGAGAGCTTGCAAGTGGAATTATGCTTGTTGTACTAATAGGAGTGGATACCTTCTTTTGTTTCGGTGTTGGAAAGGTAATTTTACATGGTGTCTTATTTAGTGACGACAGAGTTATGTGTTTTGCTGTCACTTTCTTAGTGTCGGATGTGAGAGGCCTACCAAATGGCAAAGGTAGGAGTGGAGGTAGCTTAACCTTTTATTTGGCTTGGTTAGATGATATTCCAACTAAAATAGAAGGGTATGACCCCAAAATGGATGGTAAAGTTGAGGGTTGAAGAAGGGATCGGCATGAGATCTAAGAGACTTAACATTCTTTTGTATGTTAGGGTGAGAAACTCTAACTTGTGGTTGAGGAGTTAAATCTAATTTCAACTTATGGATGAATTAAATTAGAAACAGGGTGTACACCTAAGGCCCTGAGATGCTTTAATGTAACAGATTCCTGTGAGGGTGACGGTTATAACATAGATAGTTGAACTTTCGGTGCTTTTGGTAAAGAAGCTCTAGCTTTGTCAAAGACCTTAGGGTAAAGGGTAGTAAGGGGATTGATGGTAAAGGTCGACATTCATTGTGTTGGATACAGAGTCTTAAGCTGGTCCCAAAATATCACATGTCAAGCTTCGTGGAGTCAAGAAATTTTAGAATTTTCACCAAATATGAGAAGGGTTTTGACAGAGTTGATGTAGGCCTTACAATTGTGTCTTTAGAAAGCTACGGTGTTTGGGAAAGAGGGAAATTGTTGGTTTCTACTAATTCGGTCTAAAGACGAGAAAGAATTGCAACAGGGTTTTCTTCGCTAGAGATGGGAGAAGAGACTTGGTCTACCATGGGTGGAGGGGAGGTAGGTGAAGTAGGTTCCTCAAGAGGATAACACAGGTATTATGGCTCCCTCAACATGTGGGTGAGGCATGGGTAAAGTATGATCCTCCATTGGTAAAAGAAGGGGTAAGAGTGGTGCAATTGGAGTAGGTACAATAGGTCTCTCATCAGGAGTAGATGATATGGACTTTTATAGGTGTAAAGGTGAAGTAGGTGGGGTACCATTCTCTATAAGTGGAGAAGTAGGCGAAAAAGGTTCTTTAAGAGGGTATAATGCAGGAATGATGTTCCCTTCAACATGTGGTTGAGGTGCAGGTAGGGTTTGCTCTTCAAGCGGTAAGAGAATAGGTAATATTGGTGCAAATAGAATTCGCATCACAGGCTCCTCAAGTGGCAAAAGGAGTGGCAAAGGAGGTTCCTCTTCTCGAGGGAGTGGAATGGGTAAACTAGGCTCTTCTACCTGAGGAGGAAGAATGGGCAAAACAGATGCCACTAAATGTGGGGGAGGAGTCGATGAAATAGGTTTCTCTTGTTGAGGGGCAGGTTGAACTGAAGATAAAGGAAAAAACCATATTAACTGTATAGATATTGTGATCACCTAAGTTAGTTGTGGACTGGACAATATTTTTATTTGGTGAATGGTTAGGAAAAGGGTGTTTGAACACATCCATACTTTGATTAGGAGGTACATTAGGATTATCTAGGTTGAGCTCACCTCTATCAAGCATATCTTGAACAATGTTCTTGAGTGTCTTGCAATTATTAGAGTTGTGGCGTTTGACTCAATGGTAACCGCAAAACTTATCTTCCTTGTACCAGGTTGGGATATGATGAGAATGGTCAAACTGTATAAGAGGTTTAATCTGAAGAAGGGTTATGACACCTTGTTGTAATAGTTTCTCCAAGACGGATGTCCCAATGGGAGTGTATTATCTTTATTCATCCCATTATTAGAATTATTTGGTCGTATTTTGAGAAGTCAAAAAATTTGATTGGTTTGTGGTTGTGGAAGAGGCTGACTTAACGACCACCACATTGGTAGAGCCTTTAGCCTTTTGGTTAGAGGGTGAATTTTTAGAGGAGTCATTTGTCTTGGTATTGGGATTCTTACTATGCAACTTGACTTTGCCTTCATCAATATCATGAACCTCTAGTTTCCATGCCATTGTAAAAGCTTCATCAAATGTGCAAAAAGTTTGTACCTAGAGTGTGGATGAGATGTGCTTAGCACATGCCCTTGAGAAAAGCTCAATAAGCTTAGGTTGGGGTAAGGATAAGGAAAGTTGATTGCTCAAGCTTCTCCAACGAGCGATAAAATTAACAATGGACTCATCATCAAATTGTCTGATAGAATATAGGTCCGTTATAGAAACCTTTTTAGAAATGTTAATAGAGAAATGGTTTAGAAATATTTGTGCAAGTTGGGTAAATGAAAAAAAGGAGTGTTGAGGTATAGAGTTATACCAATCTAAAACAGCACCTAAAAGAGACATAGGGAAAGTGCAAAGTAGAAATGCATTATCATGCCCTATTAAATAATAAGCATGTCTAAATGCTTATAAGTGTTGTTGTGAGTCTTCTTTACTCTGGAATGAGTAAATTTAGGGAGTTCCCATTGGCTCGAATAAGGGCGAATAAGCACAAAAGGATGAATTGGTTCATTACATATATGATCATAAGATAATACATTATTTGAACTAGAAACATATGTTTCTAGATTAGACATCTTGTCCATTAGCATCTTAATGAGGTCTAGAAGGGGATTAGTTTGTGGGATTTCTCCTAAGTTACAGGGACGTTGATAGGAAATAGATGGAGCATATGCCATATCTTGCTGAGGTTCTGTTAGGGTAACATAACGATAATGATAGGCTAAGGTACGGAAAGAAAATGGACTTGTCCCATTGGGTTGGAGACTATGCCTTGGTTGGTTATTGTTATAGAAGGTTGAATCATTGGCATGGTTAGACTGGATGAAGGGGAGTCATATCTTGGGTAATTATAGGGGTGAGGGTAGATGGAATATGTACCACTAAATTCTGGAATGGGGCGTGACTTGGCTAAACTAGTTGTGGTTTTGAAACTAGGGATGTTACACCAGTGTTTAGGTGGGATTGGGTGGTTGGAGATGCCACATTTTAAACATTATTTATAGTTGGGTTACTCATCGAAGTGGTGGTTTGGGTAACCATGGAGAAAATAATAGATGCAACTGAAACTGAGGTTTTTTTCATTAAAGAGGTTGGCATACCAAGATTGGGTCACTCAAAGAATTATGGGTTCGGTTCATAGCAAGATAATGCTGAAGCGCTGCCACATTGTGATCAAAAAATTTAGCAAAATCTTGATCTCCCTCAAGCATAATGAGAATTTGGTTAGGGCTAGGAGTATGATTTGTATCTGAAGTATGCTCCATGATAGAATCAAAAGTAAGAGGGGAAGGTGGAAGTGGTTTTCAGCTTGCATAATTAGCAACAATTTTGGCCTGAGCTCGTGTCAATACCATACAAGAGGTGGTTTAAATAGTCTTACTACCTTGTATTTGAAATAGAATAAAGAAAAACTAGGTTTGAGTGCAGGTAAATGGGTTATTTTAGCTTGTTGTTTTGAGCAAATAAAACTACAGTCATCAATGATGGTAGGGATGACCGATATCGATAGGAATAGTTCACCGATGTTGGTGGAATAACCGATGTTGGTAGGTAAAGTTTACCGATACTAATAGGGTTAATAGATATCGATCACTGTGAAATCTTGGGAAATGAAAAATATGATGTTTTAATAAATTAGACGCCGAAAATAGGTAAAATAGTGGAAGTAAAAGGTCTGTGTAAAAAGAAATAACACTCAAAAAAATTGAGATAACAGGGTATACAAACTGAGCTTTAGAAATAGTATTGATTTTGTGAATCAATAAAAAAGCATCCTTACCAACTCAAAAATATAGAAGGCAATTAAAAAGCAAAAAAAGAACATTCAACCAACAACTATTAAGTCCTAGAGATTAATTTTTAGTCTCATGTTGGCTTATGCCTTAATCAGATAATGAGAAGAGAATTTAGTTATCAAAGGTACTAGAAAGCAATCTAGATCTAGTTTCAGGGTAGTTTTGGTGCTCAAGAGGAAATATGTGTTAGACCAGGTATGTGGCTTGTTATAGGAGCTTGCTCTCCACACTTCATGAACCTAGCACTGAGCCAGACCACTTAGCCAAAGTATACCTTCTGTTTAGAGATTATACTTTGCCAGAGAATAGAGTGGGTTCTCTTGGTGGTGAAATCCAAGTAGAATAGCCGGGTAGGGTAAGGTGATCCACTAGGGGATGAAATCCTGATGGGGCTTTTCTCAAGTGAGTTTAGATGCTTGTTTATGTGAATTTGATTTGGTTGTGTAACATAGGTGTACTATGATTTATTCAAAATGCGTGTAATTAACTAGGGGAGTTAATATGTAATAAACAACCTATGAAATGCAGTAAGTTTTAAACCTAAATCTAAAATGTTTAGATTCAAATGAAAACAAAGAGAAAATAGGAATAGAGTATGAAATTGACTATCCTAATGTGCATGCAAGAGGAAGTAAAAAAGGGATTCTCTTTTTTTTTAAAAGAAAATGATAAATTGCTTTTAAAGGTAAGGAGAAAAAGAAAGAAAATTTCAGTTTTAATGCCTTTTAAATAGAGAATAAGATATCAAATTTTTTATTTTTAAGAGAAAAGAGAAGAAAGAAGTACAAGAAATGAAATTTTCACTATAATGCACCTATATAAATGTTTAAAACAAGAAATGAATCCAAGGAAAACTCCAAGGTCCCACCGGGCGTGCCAAAAATGTTTCACTAAATTGTCTATTTTAAGTCTAAAGGAAAATAGAAAGAAGGATGGGGATAAGTGATTAGAATGAACCTAGATTTGGTTTTACATGTCGTATCTAGACATTGTGAGCACTCATCTTTGGCTAGGAAGGACTACCTGCAAATAAGAAAGCACTACCACAAAATGTTTGTTAGCAGATATATGAGTGAGTTGCCAAGCTACGTGCTTGTTCTAAGAAATGTGAAACTTTCTTAGAGATGACAATCCACTTTTGAGAGGCAAAAAAATAACAAATAACTGAAAGAGAAGTAAAGAGAGAGCAAAAGAAAGATAAAATTACCGTTATCAACAACTTGTACGCAATAAAGAGTGACAGGGTGTAGGTGAGGTACTTTGTGTTTTGGAAGTTGTCTGGGTAGGTTTTTAAGAGGCTAGGTAATCCACAATTGCCAACATCAATATGGAAGTGACCGATATCAGTTATATAACCGAGGTTAGTAGTGAGAAGACCGATATTGATTAGGCTATTTAAGTTTGTAGGGGTAATAATTGTCTGGGAGCTTACAAAATCTTTCTCGAGTCTGGGAAATAGTTTGGATCAAGTCAGGGAGGTTGAGAGAGTTATGGGAGGGAGATTATGGCTTGGTTAAGTCTGGTCAGAGGTTTGGTATATTAGGTAAAGAGGTAGTAAAAAAGGAAGCTTTGTAACTCCCTCATGGGGGTATGATCAGAAGTGCATAAAGTAATGCAGAGTTGGTATAAAGAAATAGCAGAATAAATATTTAAATGACCTATAGTATCAGTGATGTACTTAGCTATGGTGGTCACTGAATGATAAGTACTAGGTTGATGGTCCCTATCAGGGAGTCTAAACTTGAATCCTGAATAGAGAGAACAAGTGGGTGTTATTGGTCCTCAAGAGCTCAGTTGTTGATTATGATTGACTTACGTAGGGTGATTGTAAGCCTGGATGTCAAAAACTAGAATGTCGAGACCCTGAATGAGAGTAAGAATTGATTTTTTTAATTTATACTTACCTGAACTACAAGTTGGAGTTTGGATTATATTGCCAACATTGGGAATCCGACTGACATCGACTGTGAGTTGACCAACATCGGTGACCTTAGAATAGGTTAACCTTTCTATTTTTGACCTATTTTTTATTGTTGTGCGTGCCAAGTGTGACACCCATTATAAAACGGTACAAATAAGAAGTTAAGAAGGAAGTAGTTGTTTAGGAATTTAGTTTTAGAAGTGGGAATAAATCTTGGGTAGTTAGGATGAGGGGACCAGGGCTTGAGGTGACTCATTAGGGAAGAATTAGTCATAGGGCGAGGTGGCTAGGTAAGGTCGCAATAGGAGTTTTTAATTAACTTAATTAAGTATTTTAAATTAATTAAATGTGTGAGGGGTAAAAATATGGGTTGAGATTAATTATTATTATTAAAATGGGTTTAGGGGGGTTTCGGCACAGAGAGTTATGCACATGTGTATGACGTAATTTTGGTGTGTACAATTCCATTGAATAAATAGTTCTATGAGAAATAACGAGATGAATGATAAAAGCAAGATGTATTTTAACAAAAGATAATATAGAGAACTTTTTAGATAAGGGATGCGGTAATTTCAAGGCAATAGTATACTCAGATGGAGAATTTCATCAGAAACTTTAATTACTAGCTTTGATACCACATAATCTCCTAGGTAGGTAAGGATAAAAACAATGATAGAGGCTAAGGGATGAATGGTTATGGCTTCTAAATTAAATTTTCAAACAAGACTTTTATAGGGATAGAATAAGATTTCTAATCATTAGTATTGTATTAAGCACTAGAGGAGAGCATACGTCTATCTTCCTTTTAGAATAAAGACTTTAAGACTCTAAGACTCCTAAAACAAATTCATAATGCCAAATACAAAGCAAGTCTATTTATTTATAATAGAGAGCATGTTCCTACCAAGAATTTTTGCTTTGGCGGTGTCTATTGTTCATCTACTTTACATCTCACAATATTCTACTTTATATACACATCAATTATTAAAGTAATATACTATTAGATCCTTAAGATAATCCATGTGGTGATGAAGATGTTAGTGTTTGTGGGTCCAAAAATGCTTCTGCTTTAGACAAAAGATCATCCTCACTTATTGGATGGAACAAACATCTTATCTAAAAAACTTGCCTTGTATTCAAGTAACTTACTTCATCATTATCTTCATGATGTGGGACAATATAAAAGTAAGATTCACACTCAAAATTTTAGCATATGGTGATATGGATGAGAGTATCTTGGTTGTGATATTCTTGGTCATGAATTAGGTAAGAACCCAAATGTGCTATCCACATATAAAGATACTCATTATGAACTATCTGAATTTTTATTCACCATGTCTAGTTTGGTCTCCTAATGAGATCAGAGAATTATCTCATGAGTAATTCACTATTTAGGCAGTAAATAGTGATTATTCTTTCTTGTCTATGTTGATCAACTACTATATGGGTTGCACTTGACATTTATAAATCTAAAGAACTAGCATAAGAAAATATCAAATACCTAAGATGGACTTCTCTAAGAATTTGTTCTTGGATCAACATAATTAAATTATAAAACTTTTGATTATAAATCTTTGTCAAATTGAAACCAGGATATGGTTAGTGCATCAATGTGGTTACAAGATTATGACTTTTTACCAATCTACTATAGAATTTTACTTTCCTTCAATATGTTCTTTAGTTTTATTAAATTAGTTAAATAAGCCTGCCAACAGATATTCTTGCCTTGTCCATATTTTCTTCCATGATCTTTATCTTTAAAAGTTAAAAATATAGTATAATAAGTTCCAATGATAAAATGAGGCAGATACATAAGTTTAAGGGCAAATTTTTGATGATATTTATTAAAAGCATAAACCTCTTTGTTAGATGAAATCCATTTTTTAACATCATTCATGAAAACTCCACTAGGATATTTACAAACATATTCTTTTCCATTTTCTATAAAACATACTATTCCTCCCCATGATGTGTCTAATGCATACACATGCACATGCATGCACACACACACATAACAAATTGATTCGATTGAGTAACATGAAGGACATGATGTTTTGATACCTTTTATTTAATGGTTTGAACATTTTTTGTATGTTTTTCAGTCCATACATATTTCTTCTTCATTTTAATAAATTCTTGAAGAGCTATTCTACCATTACTAGTATCAGAATAAAAGCCATTAAAATAATTTAGCATTCCAAGAAAAGCATGGAGTTGATTTTTATCGAGAGTATTGGTAAATTGAAGGACATTTTCATTAATATGAGGTTGTACCTATAATCACCATTTTTTACAACAAGAACTAAAAAAATGTTTTTGTACTGGCATAATTGACTTTTAGTACTAAAAATTACTATTCCTACATCTTTAGCATTCTAGTAAAACTGAGTTAGATGTTCTTCAAGAATTTTGATGAAAAATATAATATCAATGATATATACACACCAAAAATTAGATGTTCCTCGAGATATTTGATCCATATGTGCCTGAAAATAAGATGGAGCATTCATCAAACTAAATGGCATTACGCTCCATTGATAATGTTCAAAAGGATAACTAAATGTTGTTTTATTCCTATCTTCTAATTTTACTTGAATCTAATAAAATATCGACTTGCAATCAAATTGAGATAGATATTTATAAAGAGAAACATTTTGCAATAAATAAGATTTGTCTAGAATAGGGTAATGATAAGGCTCTATAATGGCATTTAAATGCTTATAAATAATGACTATCCATTTTTTACCACCTCTGTTCTGAGTGCTTATTCACCATGAAAGCATAATATCAAAATGATGAAGCAAAAGGCTCAATGAATTTTGAGTCTTTTAGTTATTGAATTGTCTTTTCCATATTGGGATAATATGTAGTTCGGATTAAAATTTTCTTTCCAATCTTCATTTGTTTCCCATATTTGATCTTGATTTTCATTTCAGACATCTTCTTAGCCTAAAATAACTAAGGATCGTCAGAACATATTTCTTCTTGTATTTTTTCCTTATTTCTAAAATATTTTGATATATAGAATCTACAAGTTGATTCATAGTTCTGGAAAACTATTCTATAGCATATGTAAGATAATGAACCCTAATCCTATCATCATGGAGGGTAAATAAAACACTCTAAGGAGTAGACCCATATGGAGAGTATTTATCTAAAAAAGATCCTCCAAGGAGTATATCTATAGGTATATTATCATATTGAAAAAAATCACAATAAAAAGTATATACTTGTATATTTACAAGTTCATGATGTTTATAATGAGTACTAGTAAAAGAGTTCCCTTGGACATCTAAATATTTTTAGACTTGATTGGGTGTAATTTGTTCTTGATTTTTGATGATTGGAGATTTGGCAAAAGAATGCAATGATACAATATCTGCTTGGACACATCATATCTTCTCTCATTAATTTATACAGATACAAACTAAGCAAATCTTCCATTTATCAACTAGGTAATATAAACTGCGTTCTCTTCATCTTCATGAGGAATAGAAGTACATGCCAATTTACAATGGAAAGGATTATCTTATGGAGTTTTAACTTGTACATTCTTAGCTTCTTCCTCTTCTTCTTTTTCCAATGGTTCTTCCCATAATTCCATGCTAGGGGTTCTAGGCATCTTTTACCATGCCATTAGTCTATCCTTTAGACTTGGCTGACAATCTTAAAAATATTCATCTTCATAATCATTAGTATCAAAAAATAAATCATTCTTATTTATTTTAGATTGGAAATTAAGATAAAATGGTTCTAGAGTAGCCATTTTATAAGGACTAGCTTGTTGCCCATCTGGATATAAAGTAATGAACTTATTTTTTATCCAATTGTCAGAAGGCTTGAACGTATAATCAAAGTGTAATGGCTTTGGATTTGTTTTATGCATATTAGGAGGAACATAATAAAAATTAGGTTGTTTTCCACTACCTGGATACTTTCTATTTATTTCTTGTGCGTGTGGTGGTCACATGGCAGGCTTAGAACTACTTTTTTCTTAGTCTTTCCATGTTTGTTGTTGACTAATTTGACCACAAGTCAAATTAGGTCAACTACCTATGTAGTTTAAACTTATCGTAGGGTCCCTTATGATGTAAAATGTGTTCCATGGTCTCAATAAGGTCAAACATTATGTTTATCTTTATCATATTTGTCTATAGTTTGTCCTAAGTCATTTTAGGCCACTTTTAGGGTCATTAATTCGATCTGTATGATTTACATAGAGGGAAAATGTTCCAAAGGCATATTAAATGTCCCATATGTCAGAGGAACTATTTTAACACTAAAAACATGTAGGTGCAAAGTCCAAACAAGAAGATCAATGATAAAAGTGGCATTTTTTAGTTGTTGTATGATCTAAATAGAATACTTGGCACATGGGAGGACTTTAAAATCATCCATTTAGGTTACCTTGTCCATTTACATGATTATTAAGCTTTAATAGATTTTTAAATGGCAAAAAATGTTCTATCTTTCCTATTGCTCTCATAGACAAGCAAAAATGGTCAATTGGTTTTAATTTGGTATGTCTAGGAGGAGTTGAGTTAGAGAAAGTGCACTTGGTGGGTGGTATTACTCTTTGTCTACTTAAAATTCATAGAAATATTTATAGGATTGGTGTACTATGCTTCATGAACCCTTGCTAAGAAGGTCTACTCCTCTTTTTTGCTTGCACAACCCCATGACCTTCAAGTTTTTTCTCTATTTGGATTAGTCTGAGAAAGTCAAATGTTGCACATGTTATAAAAGGACATGATAATCCTTATAATTATTAGTCTAGTTTTCATGTGTGGTGTGAAGGATAAAGGCATAAGCATCTCATTCTACTAGTTGGAGACACCACTAAGGTTTGCAGACATGTTTTTCATTAGTAATAGAGTTTCTTCATCCTGTGTTGGTTTTCAAATCAAGGCAATGTTATTCCTCACATATAAAATTAATATTATGTTCAAGTGTCCATTTTGAAGGTTTAGTTTCAAGACTATTGTATATGGAGTGAAAGGACTAATACACACACAATCAGACTTCTTTGTAAACAATCATCTATAGTCAAGTGAGATTAGGTTTTGATCAGTGACATTGATGTAATAAAGAGATTTCAAAGTGTTAATATGATTATGAAGTGAAAAAATAGGACTTAGCTATTTAAAAGGTCATTAAGATGATGACAAGCCTTAAAACTTACCACACAGTCCTATATTACATAGTGACACCTACAAGTTTCCTATAACGATATGATGTTCAATCCATAGAGGACTAAGAGAGCTGAAATGAAGGTTTTGAACTCATTTGAGACATTATTTAATGTCTAATAATAGGAATAAGGTCATTGTGATAGTGATAAGGTCATAAGATAGTAAACAGACCTAAGGACTTGATCACAAGTTTGAAAAGTTGCATTTGAGGACAACTTACCTTAATCTTTCTGAAAAAGGAATCCTGCCTCATAGGGAGTCATCTCATGGTAGAGTATCTTGAGGTCTGTGTAGTCTAAGTGTTTTCAATCATGTAGACTAAGACTAAGGGAAATGTTTTGACATAAAAAACTGATTGTTTGATCACAAGAGGATAGTGTAAGTAGGACCCCAATCTAAGCAAGTTCTTACTGTAGATTCTTAGTAATCTACAATACCTTTGAAGCCCAGGTCTTATGATGTAGCAATGACACAATGTAAGCATACCCTTAAGATAGAGTGACTTTTTTGAATAAAATATGACACTAAGACCTAAATAGTAGTCATAGAAGTTAATTTACAATGTCTTGACATAAGTCACCACCTACAGGGGTCCTTGGTTTCATAAACAAAGCATTTATAGTTTGACTGTACACTTGCAATATAGTGAAGAGAGGTAATTTGGATGTTGGCATAGCCCTAAGGAATGATATGAATATGTTTAAGTATGAAGTGATCTTAGATACTTTAAGAGGAACTTAGGGAAGGAATATCAACATAAACATATAGTTTCACCTATATAAAACCTCCAATCTCTACTAAGATAAGCACCTACAGTCTGCTACAATACATGGACTACCCTATGCAAATGGAGGATGCAAGGTGTGAAACGCTGGAAAAGATGTAGAATGGGATGAATATATAGATTTAAATCTAAAAAATATGACATGTTCCCATGTTGTCCCTAGATCCAAATAATCTGAGTTAGATAGAGATAGTCAAACCTAACTCTACATACAAACCCTACAGACAGTGCAAAGATTGAACAACTAGTATTAAGTTTCTAGATTGTTGAGAGATATGTAGAGATGATCTAGATTTAAAATTTGGTTTAGAAGGTCCTCATTACCTAATACAACCTCTCATAACCTTAGTTTAGTTGAACAAATAGGGGAGATGCCCTTTGTTTTGTCTTTAGACAGAGGGCACTCCAAGTCAAGACATGACTACAGGCAGGGCATGTGAATGGTAAAGGGATGAGATGGAAAGTCTTGGATCACTTAAGAATGGTGTGTAAAGTTGTTTTAAGAATGAAAAAATGTGTGGAAGACTCTATAGTCCTAAGAAACCACTCAGAGGTGGTAATAGGTTATGAAGCATAGTTAGCCTATTAGGCCTCGAACTAGGCCTAATCCCAACAAGGGTCTAAATCCATTCACATGACCATGGAAACTTTACAATCTAGTTAAAGACATTCAAGGGAGAGTTTAGGATGAGTTAGGACCATTGATTTGTAGAATAATAACATATGTTGGTCATTTTAACCGAATTCGATCACAGGGGTACATAGAATGCATTCTAAAGCTCAATAAGTCATTTTCAAATGCTCACATCTATATAGATTGATAGCATGGTGCCCTAAAGAGATAGGGGTAATTGATTTGGGTCATAACCTCAATATTTTTGAAATTTTTTCAGAGGTTGGATTTTAAGATTTTATGAACAATCCTTAACAGTCCAAACAACTTTAAACCCTCCTTAAACCCTTGTCTAAGACCTGATGGAGAAAATAGGAAAGAATAAGCACTCAGATGGGGTCATTTGGCTATGAAAGTGCCTTATACATGTTTATCACTCTCTTAGGATCTTGAACATCCATTTGGTCTATACTTTCACTTGTATAGACAAGGTCAAAATAGGGGGTTTTACAAGTTTTTGAATTTTCTACACCTATATAGGAGTTTTGATGAATGAAAACTATTGAATGAGGTCTATTGAGACTTATTATAACTCTCTATGCTCACCTCTCACCTTAGTTAAGTTCAAAATGTCTTCTACTACACCATTCACTATAGACAATCTTAGATAGGCAATGAAAAAACAAAGTGACTACTTAGTGAGAAGATGAGAAATTTGATTTGAGATATTTTTAAGGTCTGCCTCATGAAGTGGAAGACATAGAGACTCTAGATAGGTGTCCTAACACCTATTTTATGGATTTGATTGAGCAATTGAAGGCCACTTGGATGACAAATTTAAAGAATGAGGCCTAAAAGACCCATGAATGACTACAGATGGTGAGTACAAGTGAGATGAAGAAGGCTATGAGTTAGGGATGTATTTTATGACTATCATAGCTTGTTTATAACCCCATAAGATAGTGAATATGTTTCAATTCTTCCTATTCCATCTTTGAGAATTCAAGAGATGCCTCATTATGAAGGCAATTTCATGAAGGTAGCTGAAGACCTCTATGCCAATTTTGGAGAGTTTATCATAGTCCATATGGACACTTATCCAAGAAGACCTTCATGGTCTATTTCACACTCCATTATTCTTATATATAATTGGGACACTTGTTCTTGTGACCTTTGAGCTCCAATTATTCTCTCTCCTCTTACATGCTCTATAAATGCAAGCTATTTTGGCTTTTGTAAAGGAATCCACACATGGTATGATGAATCCCTACTAATTTGATATTGTATTTTGCCTTTGAAATAAACTTTTCAATTTGGTTTTGAGTTCACAACCTATCTCGTCTAAGTGTGTGAAGTGGTGTATAGTGAAAGGTCAAGTGATTAGTATCTATCATTGCTTTCTCTCAACTCTTACATGTTTGATGCAAGTAGTTTCCACTCTAATAGGTCACATAAAGTGTAATCAAGTGAGTTTTTCTATCTTTAAGTGTAAGGATTAACATTAGTGTCTACAATCTGAACTTTGGTGCACTCACCTTGTGTAGCTCAATGCATATCACTTCCATGTTTGAAATACTAATGTTAGAGCAATTTATGATTTTGAGACTAGTGTTGTGAGTCATGTTTCGAACCTTGTGTAGTTCAATGCATATCACCTCCATGTTTCAAATACTAATGTTAGAGCAATTTAAAATTTTGAGACTAGTGTTGTGAGTCATGTTTCTTAGTGCAATTGTATGGTAGTCTAGTGAAGATCATTCTGGTGTATCACCTCATTATATTAGTTCATTTTTATGTTAATTATACCCCTTTTCATCTAATCAAGCAAGTAGTGTAGGCGATAAGCAAGTAAAGTCATATCTAGGAAGCTAGCTCTTAAACCTAGAGGTTTACCTCTACTATACGCAATCCATAGGCCTATAGGTAATCCAATGTTGCCTAAATCTTAGAGTAGGCTTGAACAACCACATCTAGAGTGCAATATTTTATGACAATAGTTTTGGCATGCTTGGTGGGACCATTGTTTGAAAGACATCTTGTCAAGGTAAATGTTGGTCTTGACAACATCACTACATATGGTGTTCTACTCAACATTTGGCAACTCCATTAAAGGTGATATCTGGTTGTAGACCAAGTTTTATCATTTTCTTGTGTTTATAATTCTTGGTCCTTACTAGGTCATCTATTGTTAGAGGTATCAACCCCATAAACCCACTCCTTCAACCTGAACTTCCTCTTGAAGCTCAACATCCTCAGGCTATCTTGACCTTTGAAGAACAAGAGGACTTTATAAGCCAAGAAAATCAAGAGAGTGAATAGGAACTTGAGGACAACATGGATAGGCAACATGCATTCCTAGCCTTTACACACTAAAAAATACCATACACCTCAATATATATCACGATAAACCCCCTAATGCTAGCAAAAGTGTTCCCACTTTCAATGGTGAAGGTCATGTCACCCCTAGTGAGCATATTAGGGACATATCTAACTTTTATAGTTGTCACAATGTTACTAAAGTCAACATTGACATTATATTACTTGCCATGTCCCTTAGAGGGAAAACACTTGACTGTTATAGGACATTTCCTGAAAGGCGTATCACAACTTGGGATGATTTTGGAAAGTTTCTAACTTCAAGGTTTGAAGACAAAAGTGATCACACATCACTCATTCATCATCTCAATGTAATTCAAAGAGCCCCCACAGAGACTATGCACAACTTTAATGAGAGATTCTAAATAACTTGGCATACGCTGCCTCCTCCCATGAGACCACATGCAAGTTTTGTGTTTCTTACATGTCTAAGGGCTATTCGTACTAACATAGCCATCATGTTATAGTTTATGAGTGGTTACACTTTACCTAAAGCTTATGACATTTCCATTAAAGTTGAGAATGGACTAATACCAGCTAGAAAATTGCCTCCAAAAGTCTACATGCCTCTGCTACCAAATATGTCTACTACTACTCCAAGTGTTGCTCAAATCCCAAATGAAAACACCAAGTCTAAAGATACCCCTAAGAAGGTATAAGATATTATTGATTCAGATGTAAGGATTCAAGCCTTAGAAGCTCAGATTAGGAAACTCAATCTATAATATGGAGTTAATCAAAACCCATACCCTTACCCTCAACAAGGAAATAGGTTCCCACCTTAACAATATGGTCAAGGTATAGGGCATAGATAACCTAATTTCAATAGGCCACCCAATGCATACAACCCAACTTCTAACGCCAACACAAGATCCATGGTCCTGGTTCATTATAAATTGGTCCAAGGAGAGGAATGGAAACAAGGATAGTTCATGGATGCAAATGAAGGTGGGTAGCAAGCTTTGGTATCCCAAGGATGAGTGACTCCTTAGTTATTAGTAGAAGATGAGAATTACATGCAAGCAAATGAAGGATGGCAGCTCTAAAAGATGAACTTTGAAAACTTCCTAGTGGAAGACACCTTTGTTCTCAATCAGGGTGCTTTAATTGTAAGAAATGCAAGATCCAAGAGAAAGGCTTTAAGAGATGTTCAAGGTGTTGACACAAGTTCAAGTAGCCCTCCTACAAGGCAATAAGGTGTGATTGTAAGTGTGATAGTCCTTACAACTTTTACACCTTATTCAAATCAGAATATTGGAAAGGTGACTCAAAATGCTCAAATGCCTCAAGCTCAAGGCACTTATTTGCTTTTAAGGACACAAGAAAAGGTAAATGCTCATTTTTTGAACATTTTTGATTCTTTGAAGATTGATAATACATCTCTTTATCTTTGGGAAATGCTTCACTTGCCTGGTCAAAAGGAGCTTCTTCAAGAATAACTATCCCAAATCTACCTCTATCCTCGACCATCAAGTCATGGTAATGTTTCCCTCACCAATGATCCCAATCATATTGTGAAACACCCTTTTCCAAATATGGAAAGCTTCCACCCTTCTACCTCACTCTCATTATCAGAGACAAGCTTATCCACAATTGCATAGTGGATAGTGGAGTTAGTACCTCAGTTATGCCTAAGCTTGTAGCAGATAAGTTAGGATTGAAATATGAAACATACAATAAGGGGGTGATACAAATTGATGGGACACTAACAAAGTTAGTGAAACTTGTCAAGGGTTTGTAGAGTTTCCATTCATTATTATCCAAATTTCCCTATTCTTCAAGATATAGTAGTGGTTGATTTTCCTGTTCATTTTGCTATATACCTCTCAAGGGATTTCACAGCCAAGATAGGAGGATACCTCTTAATTGATTAGTCCTTCTTGGCCTTCAAGACAAGGTATGGATCAAAGGTAACCATTAAAACCCAACCATTGGCTAAGTTTCATATTGAGCCATATGTAGAATCAAGATCCAATCTCTATTGCACAATCAATTATCAATAGGACTATGTTGTAGATGATGGAGCATCCTCTAAGCTTGAGGGCATATCTGATCTTTTCCTAGATGAGTATGGTGCAGACACTTATGGACATGATCCATACACTTTTTTTGAGTAGATTGATCTTGGAAGATACATCATCCATGAGGTAGGTGATGGACAATCTAAGGTAAGCATTGAAAGTTCTTTTCCACAAGTTACTGAAGGTAATTAACCTATTCATTTGCATGATGATGATATTATTCAAAGAATTGTAGATTATGATGAAGAGAACAATGCCATTATACCTTCACAAGATGGAGGAGTCCATCAACATGACAACCATGAAGAAGAAGATGACCTATGACAAATGTTCCATGGCATAAGTTAAGATTTTGAACAATTGAGCAGGCCAAGTCCCCTTCCTAAGAAGTGTGAAACTGATAGTAAAGTTGTTGAGTGTCTTATCAAACATGAAGGAGAGTGTCTTGTGGATCATGAAGATAAATATCAAACCATTGTCAAAGAGGTTGCAGTCATGAAGGAGTCAAATGAACACAAGATAAAAATGTCTATGTTTGAGGAACATCCCAAACCTCAACTTGAGGTTGAATCACTTCCAAATGTGTTGGAGCAAAAAGAGAATAAGCTTGATTATTTTGAACATCAATTACATCATATCCTAAAATAATGTGAAGTTGAAGCAACTTTGATCACTCCCAAGTTACAGTTTGAGAAGTGATAATTGGACATGGCAAAAGCAAATTGTAGAGCCAAACAATATTCTTGGAGGACAAGATGGAACATTCATGAAAGCTCTATATGTCACACTTGCAATCAAAAGAAGTGCTAGATATGGTAAGTCTTTTGACTATCTACATAAATAAGTGTTTGTTGATAAGTATGCTTCACATGATGGATTGCTTTCATGGAGTATCAATGATACAAGAGGTAGCATATTTGATCCTTGTTGAAGAATGTTGAATTTTCCTTCACCTCAAGTGTTTGAGGTCTTGTACATACTAGGATAGGTGTTTTTTCTTATGTTTTGTGTGTCTTTCCTAAGTGTTCTTGAGAACACAAGTGTGTTTGCTTAGGTGTCTTGTTGTCTTGTGTGTTTGTTTCTTGTTATTTGGTGTGTTTTGGTATTTTTTTAGAGGCAATTTAGTGTCAATAAAATGTATAGGTGACTCTATAGCCCAATGCTTAGGAGAAGGCTAATGGTCTTTGACATAGCTGGATTGCCACCCAAAGGAAAATACCAAAATGTTAACTAATTTGACCACAAGTCAAATTAGGTCAACCACTTATATAGTCAAACTTGTTATAGGGGTCTTCTATACTGTAAAATATCTCTTATGGTCTTTAATAGAGTCAACATATGTTTATACTTGTCATATTTGTCTATAGTTTGTCTTAATTCATTCTAAGGTTACATTTTGAGTCATTTATTGAGTTTTTATAGTTTTCATATGAGGAAAAGTGTTTCAAGATAATATTAAACGTCCTATATGTTAGTTACATGTCAAAGATGGTAGTTTTGAACTGACAATTGTAGGTGCAATGTCCAAATAATAAGATCAGTGAGAAAAGTGGTAGTTTTTAGTTGTTGTACAAGCTATATAGTAGCTTTGGCACATGGGAGGACTTAAAAAGTGTCTATTAAAGTCTCATAAGTCCACTTCCATGGTCAAGAAACTTTGATAGACTTGAAAATTTCAAAAACCACTCTATCTTTCCTATCGCTTTCTTAGACAAGTAGAAATGGTCAACCGGTTTTAGTTTGATACGGCCATGAGGAGTTGATTCAGAGCAAGTACACTTGGTGAGTGGTATTAAACTTTTATAATTAAACTTCATGGAAATAATTAGAGGATTAGTGTACAATTCTTCATGAACCATTTATAAGAAGGTCTACTCCTCATTTCTACCTGCACATCCCCATGACCTTTAAGTTTCTTCTCTATTTGGATTGGTATTTGCAAAATAAGTGATGCACATGGTATAGAATGGCATGAAAACCCTTATCACATGGTTATTTGTCTAGTTTACATGTGTGGTGTGAAGGAGAAAGGCATAAACATCTCATTCTTGCTAGTAGAGACTCCATTGAAGTTTGTAGATTGTGTTTCATCAATTGCTAGAGCTTATCTTAACATTTTGGTTTTAGATCAAAGGGTGATATTTTTTTTCAACTTCTCATAGCATGAAAATCAATTTTACTTTGAAATCTTAGTTTCAAATATCCATGGTTGGAAGTGAAGAGGCCTAACACATACATACACAGTCAGCTTTCCTACAAGATTCACCTAAAGTCAAGTAAAAGAAAACCTGATTAGTCATGATTGATGAAAGTAAGAAGGTTTCAATATGTTGAGAGGATTTTGAAGTGATAAAAATGAGATTGAGCCCTTCAAATAGTTAGGAGATTGATTATGACAACCAATTCAACACATACGGTTCAAATAACATCTTCACCTATAGGGGTTCCAACAGTGGTCTAAGTGCAATCCATATAGGTCTGAGAATGTGAATGGTAGAACTTTGAACTAATTTGAGACCATTAAGGTCTAAGAACATTGAGAAGGATATTATGACAATGGTGGGGTCATTTCATGCACACAAACTTGAGTTTAAGGTTTGCAGGCTTGAAAAGTTGCATTTGAGACACTTTACCTTAATTTATCAGAATCAGGGTTTTGTCCATATTCAATGCCATTTTATGATGAGAAATTGGAGGTATGTGCTAGTCTAAACATCTTTTATATTGTATCCCCAGTCTAAGGGCAATGTCTTGACATAGAAAATTGGTTGTTTGTTTAAGGGAAGGTGATGTAGATAGGTTCCCAATTTAAGTAAATTCCAACTATAGACATTTAGCGAGATCTACAATATTTAAAACTAAAATGATCCTATAACATAACAATGCCTATATTGGAGTAGATATATGATATCTAAGAATAAGAGAAGTCCAAAAAACTATAAGTGAGTCTTAGTGACTTCAAGATGGTACCAAGAGAGAAAATAGCAATACTCAGGGCTTATGAGCACCTACAAAAACCTCATGGTTTCTCAAATGGAGTATCACCAATCTGACTATAGACCACAATATTGATGGTGAGAAACAAGGAACAAACCCTAAAAGAATAGATGTTCACTTAAGTGGAAGTGATTTAATGATATTAGAAAGACCAGGAGATAGTAATGAAGTACTTAGATGCAAATAAACATATACAGGGGTCCTTTGAACTCTACCTGATTATCACCTATAGGTGACACAGTTAGAAGATCTGCAGACTAGCCAAGGCAAGTGGAGAGAGATGGTGTGAAAGGCTAGCAGAGATGTAGCATAGGATGAGAATATAGATTCTACTCTCTTAAAGGTGACAACATGTTTTCATGTTACCCCTAAAGCCAAACACTCTGAATCAGATGGAGATGGAACAAGTTCAACTCTACATACAGACCTTGTAGACAATTTCTAGGCTTGAGAGACCAATTTTAAGTTTTGGAGTGTTGGGAACTTTACAAAGATGATAAAACATTAAATTTGGTGTATAGGGTCCTCATGATGAAATCTAGCCTCCCACAGCTCCAAATTGGCAAGACAAATAGGGGAGATGCCCTCTCTTTTGTCTCAGACATATGGCACTCCCAGTCAAGACCACCCTACAGGTTTGGTGTGTGGAAGATAAAAAGGTGAATTAAGAGTCTTAAATACATTAAATGATGATGTCTATAGTTTATTTATACATGAAAAAACATGAATAAACACTCACAATCATGAGAAACCACTCAAAGGTGGTTATAGGCCATGAAACACATTCAGGTCTATTAGGCCTAAGACTAGGCCTAAGCCTTAATGAGGCTCAATTTCATTTATACGACCAAATGAACCTTCCCACCCAGTTGAGAACCTTTAGGTGAAGGTATAGGGTTGATTTAATCCATTTTTTTGTAGAGGAATACATAGAGGTGTCACTTTTGGCCTAAAACTATGACATGGGTACCTAGAATGCATTATAAAGCTCAATAGGTCATCTTCAAGAGCTCACATATATATAGACACCAAGAATGAGACCTCAAGTAGATAGGAATAGTTGGGGAGGGTCCTCTACTCAATATTTGTGGATTATTTTGAGGTTGGATGTTAGGATTTTATGAATAATCTTTAACGATCCAAACAGCTCGAAACCCTACTTAAACCCTTGTCTAAGACCCGATGGTGAGAATAGGAAAAGAGATGCATTCAAGAGGGGTAGTATGGTCTGGAAATTGTTTTGGACTTGTTTAAGACTGTCCCATGCTCCTTTCCACCCAACTGGTCTATAACCTACTTGTACAAACAAGCTAAATTTAGGGATTTTTTGCAAGTTTTGACTTGTTTTGTTGGTAAAAAAGAGTTTTGATAGATAAAAAATATGGATGAAGCATATGGGGACTTTTTCTAACTCCCTAAATCCACCTCTCACATTAGTTAAGTTAAAATTTCCCTCTGCTACACCATTCATCACAAGCAAGCTAGGACAGGCAATGAAAAGACAAAGTGACTGCCTCATGAGAAGATGAGAAGTTTGATTTGAGATCTTTTTAATATCTGACTCATGAAGTGGAAGACAAAGAGACTCTAGACAAGTTTACTAACACCTCTTCTATGGATTTGGTTATGCAACTGAAGGTCACCTTGATGACAAATGTGATGGTCTAGGCCTAGAAGACCAATAAATGATGGTAAATGGTGAATACAAGTGTCTAGAGGATGGATAGGAGTTAGGGGGACATATGATGACTGTCATAGCTTGTTTCTAACCCCCCTAAGATAGTGAACATGTGTCAAGTATTCTTAGTCTAGATTTTAGTAGTCAAGAGATGCCTCATCATGAAGGTAGTTGAAGACCTCTATGCCAATGTTGGAGAGCTTGTCATGTTTCAAATGGACACTTGTCCAAGGAGACCTTCATGGTCTGTTCTCTACTCCATTCTCCTATAATGTAACTTGTTTTCATGCCTTGACATGTGATTTTGTGACCCTTGATTTTATTTTCTTCTCTCTCTTCTCACATGTTCTATAAATGCAAACCATTTTGGCTTTGTAAAGGGAATCCACACTTGGTATGGCGACGCCTTGCTGGTTTGATGTTGTATTTTACATTTGAAATAAAGATTTGTAATCTAGTTTTGAGTTCACAAGCTATATTGTCTAAGTGTGTGGTGTATAGTGAAATTTCAAGTGATTAGTATCCATCCTTGCTTTCTCTCAATCCTTTCATGTTTAATGTAAGTAATGCTCACTCTAACAGGTCACATGAAGTGTAGTCAAGTGAATTTATCTATATTGAAGTGTAAGGAGTAGCCTAGGTATCTGAAATCTAACCTCTGGTTCAATCACCTTGAGTAGTTCAATGCATATCACCTCCATGTTTGAAATACTAATGTTGAAACAATTCAAGATTTTGAGACTAGTATTGTAAGTCATGTTTCATAATGCACTTGTATCTTAGTCTAGTGGAGATCTTTCTGCTGTATCACCTCATTAGATTAGTTTAATTTCATATTAATTCTACTCCCTTTTCATCCAAGCAAATAATTAGTGTAGGTGATACGCAAGCAAAGTCATATCTAAGGAACTAGCCCTTAAACTCAGAGGTTTACCTCTACTATAGGCAACTCACAGGCCTAAAAGTAATCCATTGTTGCCCAAAGATTAGAGTAGGATTGGACAACAATCTCTAGGGTGAAATATTTGGTGAAACAGTAATCTCAAATGTGATAATGTAGAAATAATCATAAAATAATGTCACTTGTATCAATTGTGATCAAGGAAAGTAGATGCCCTCAACATCCTTATGACATGAGTAAATGTTCAACACTCGTATGTGCATATATCATGTTTTTGGGTATGTCTGTATCTGACTCAAAATATGTGTGAAACATATGTGTATATAGAAAGAAATGATAGGTTATCTATTAACATAAAGAAAACAACATAAATTCCAAGAAGTTAATAAGACATGAAAATGTTGAATATTTTTGTTATTTTTGAATTATTTGAATGTTTTTGTATTTTCTTGATTATATATATATATATATATATATTATATATATATATATATATATATATATATATTTTTAGTTTTTGATGTTTCAACCTTAGGTTGGAACATTTGCATTGTTTAGAACATGGTTGGATAGGTGAAAATGGTGCATGGCATGTTCTTCCTCATGATTTGCATGTGAAGTAGAAGAAGGATTACCATCATGTGGTATATGAATAAAATTTTCATCATGGGAAAATGATATACCTTGTTAATTTTGGTCAAATTTAGCTTCCATCTGGTATAACCAAAATGTACCCAATGTGAATGAATATTGAGATTTTTGTGGCATATCCCAAACCTTTGTTTAAATCAGTTTAGGACCACAAACAATTGGTATTATTATGTTCCATAGGGAGTCTTTCCAACATCATTTGATTTTTAATTCTTTTAGGTCAAATCCAAGTTGTTGTAAATGCCTCATGTCGCATGTGCTTTTTATTTTCATGGGATCCACATGGTTATGCCTAAAATAAGCACCACCCATGAATAAAGTGATTGTTAAATCTTGTTGGAATGGATGATTTTTGGTTTGTTCACCTCGAGGTGTTTATTTTGTATGTTTATCTTGGATTGGTTCCATATTAAATAATGTTTGTAAAGGTACCATATGAATTTGAGGAACACCATATATTTTTTCATAGTGTTCATTTGGTATTTCATCTTTCTCATTTGTATGTGGAATAAAAAATTTGTATTTTGAAGGAGATATGTTATGTTTGTTTGGACACTTGAGTATAAATGAGGCATATTTATGAACATACAAATATAAAGAGGTAAATGATTCATATTGTTTATGTAATGTTTTTCCCCTTAATGAGAGAAGAATACCTCTACTAAATATGAATTATAATTTCAAATCCGATGGTCTAAATGCTAAGGAATATGAGTTACTTTTAAATCGAATAGCATATTCTTAAAGGGATTCATTATCATGTTGTTTGAAATTGTGCAAATGTTTTAATGTAAGTCTATGCATCTTGTGTATATTGAAATCTAAAAATAAAACATCTTGAAATTATAAAAAAGTGGTTAGGGAGCCCTTTGGTAAGATATATAACCAATTGAGAGATTCATCGATAAAACTCATATGAAATGATTTTAGAAATATTTTTTAATTTTTAGCCCATTGACCAAAATAATGTCCATTTTTAATCATGTGATCAAAGGCATCATTCTGACAATAAAAGAGAGGTAAATTTAGTAGTTCAAAACCTTACAGATAAATATATTCAATAACACATTGTGCAAGAGGTTGATTTTTAAATGAGGTAATATTGGATCTAACATTATGTCAAACCATGTGCATTTGAAGTATATATACTTTTTTTTTAATATCCTTGATATTACTCATCATAGACATGAGTCTATGATGACTAGGAATGGTGTTGTTTGGTAAAGATTTGATCATCAGTTCTAATCCACCACCTCTTTTAAATTTAGGCATATTCGTATTATCATCCTCATGAATAATAAGTGCAATTTTAGAATCAATAAATTTAGGATACTTTGGTAATGGTATTGGATCTTTAAATTTTGTAACCTTTGGTATTTCATTTGGAGACATTAGAAATTTTGATATTTGTAAACCATTTGAAGGTTCATCTACCTTTTTTGATGATATAGCAATTGGAAATTGAGGTAATTTTGGTAAAGGTACATTATTTGGTATAAAATGTAATGATTTTGAAGTCTTTGTTAAATGCACATTATTTGGAAATTTGATAACTTTCAGTAATTGTGCATTATTTATGATTTGCATGGAAGCCATGATATCCTTATGAATATTGCAAAAATCTTCATGATCAAAGGATGAAAATTTTGAGTTATTATCATGAACTGTGAGTGCATTGTTTGGAAAATTAGGAACCTTTGGTAATTAATGCTTTGTTTGAAGGAACATTTCCATCATTTGATGTGTGCAAATAGGACACGATATCCTTATGTACATTTCAAAAAACCATGATTAAATAAAGGAAGATTTTTCCTGGATATATGTCCAATTTTTATTAGGAGTGTGAGGAACATATTGACCGTTATTTGATAAACTACCTTTTGGGTCAGTAATAGTATGGACCATAGAACCCAACATAGGCCATCAACATTTGATGGGAGTAGGATGGTGACCATTACAACCTTAAGGTGTATGTTTCTCTATGAAACATGTCTACTTTTTTTTCACTTGGTAGTGTTTGAAATTACTTATTCTCATTATATATGGATTTATAAATATATACCTCTTCTTGCTCATAGGTTATGTTTGATCTTAAAAAAACACCCTTAAATTTAAATTTATTAAAATATAGAATGAGATATCTAAAAAATAAAGTATGAACCCCTAAGAAGTTGCATAACCCTAGAGCAAATAATGGTTGTATAAGAAACTTTAGTGGTCAAGTTCACCAAATGTTTAACCTTAAATTGAGAAGTGGGGATAGACTTAAGAATATATAATAATTTAACCACAAAGGTGATAAACAAATATATAATAGGGAAATTAATTACAAACTCAAATAATCAAGTATCTTAAATTAAAATACTGAGATATGCTAAATATAGAAAGTACCAAATTAAAAAGATGTTTAATTGATTAAAATATAAATGAGAAATAATAATTATTTACATTATTGTGCACAAGATCTAGATTGGAAATAGGTAGAAAATATGTAGGATCAAGATTCTGGATTAGTTGTTAGGTTATGAAAAGTGTACCTCGGGATCCACAAACACTACCATTGGATTTAGACACTACCATCGATGTTACTATCCAAGTTCAACATAGGTGTCAACTATAAAATAATGACTAGATTTGAATGCATCTAAATCTATTGTTCTAAGTTTTTTATTCAATTTCTACTGATGTACTTATATCATATGCATATGTTGTCATTATTTGCTATTTTATCAAATCCTAGCTCTTCACCCTTATTTTGAGATGTTAAAAAAGGGTTAGTGGGATCACAACATTGGCCTAACCTTAAATACCCCTATGTCAATGAGGGATATCTATATAGACAATACTCTAAAGAAGTTCTGACACTGATGTAGTTCTCCTCTATGTCTAGGAAAATAACGGTGTAATATACTATATGTGTATGCATGTGGTGATCTCACTTGTAACTTAGAAAAAATGGTTCATGGTCTGCTCTTTGAATGCTTCAGACCTGCAAAAGGATTGATCCTATGACTGATATGAAAATAGGGTTAAATAGGTAAGAATAAATCAATTGTGCAAATGATTTATTAAGATTTAATAGGTGCTTACTTGGTATTTTCTATATGATTAATAAGAAGGCGTGAACTTGTATTTATACCATGCCTTTGGAAAATATCTCACTGTAGGGTTAAATAAAACAATTAAGCTGACCCATTGGTTTTCATCATTTTTCAATTTAGATGATTTTAGGGACTAGATACTAGATAAAGATCTAGACACTACCGTCAACGGTACGTCAACGGTAGTGTCTTGTAGTTGGTGGTGTCCAGAGAGATAGAAAATACATATGATTCTAAAACTAATAGTGAATGATGTTTATAAAGGTTTAAGATTTTTGATAATTATAGGACACTTGGGTCATCAAAATAACATGGATCAAACTAAGAGATAAGTAGTTAGGCACAATGAGGTGGAAAATGTGAGAAGCAAGATGGTCTAGAACTGAAAGATAGAGACTTAGTATTTTTTTTTCAAGTATACAACACTGATATACTATAAATATTTAGATTTAGTATTTATAATATGCATATCATTTAAAACAATACTACCTTAAAAATAATTTAAACACTTTATGTTACTCAATTTTTGCATGCATACCAATACATAGTATTATAAAATAAGCGGCACAGAGTGCCAAGTCCCTACGGGGCAGTTTACAGAGTGCCTATTGTTCATAGATATGGTTTCAAAGGCATTGTACAAGATCTAATAGCCTAGCAGGGTAAACCATGGAAGTTAAACCATGAAGACCATTTTCATGTAGAAATCGAGAAAGGTCAGAAATAAAGATTTGATGAATAATTGAAACTATGGTCGCAAAGGCTATATATAGATACGCATCTTGCTCTAATTTTTGTGATGTCTTTTTTTATCTACTTGCATTGAGATATGAAATATATGTAAGCCCTAAAATAGTGGACATGTATAAATTTTCAGACTGCATTCCATAGAATCACATGGTCTGTAATAAGATCTGCCCTTTGTGCCAACTCTATCTTATATGTAAAACTGGATGTGATGTAACATTTATCTCTTTGATTGACAATTTTCTCAAAAGCACATGATAAACAAATGAGGTACCTTGATATTTTCACATACACGCCTTCCCGTGCATTTTATACAATCATTGGACATGATTAAGTTTAAAGTGGAACATAATATGCAGTAAATTTGTGTTTTAAGAAATCAGTTTTCCTATACATAATAGTTAATGATCATTATCAAATAATTCTTAATGAGTATTAGTCATGATAAAAGATATATGATTCATAAGTATCAACATATAATATATAGCTTAATAGTTTGAAAGTTTATTGAACACTCTGCAAACTGATGTTACAAGATTTTACGAATGAGGAAAGACATTCTAGCCTACTAATAAATGCTTAAAAGTGGATTTGTGCTAAGATGATCCCCTTGCCTTGTGATTATTAGCAACATACATGATAAAAAATGTAATTAATATAATGACTACTCATGGAGGTCACCTTGAGATGACTTAAATACACACAGGCCAAAATCTCACAAAATACAAATAAAATAACCAAAATAAAAATTAAGAAAACTAACATTGAGCCTCTTGAACTTTTTGCAAACTGAAGCTACAACAATAGGCCTCTTGCTCAAACTTCCATGAAGATGAGATTTGTTTAAAATCTTACTAACAACAATTCTTGAAAATAGGCAAATTTTACAATGAATACACTATTTCATCATCATGACATGAAAGCATGTTTCATAGAAGCTCTTGAAACTTGGAGCCAATCTGATATTTGAAGCTAACAAAATATTTTTGAACCAAAAGATCTATGTTTTATTTTCAGTCCCAGACAAAAACTAAGTAGTTATTTCATTTTCCAATTGAGGTCAGGGAGCTATTTTAAAACCATTGACAAATAAATTTAGAGGTTGTTTGTTAATGTTCCTGCTTTGTTAAGGCCTCAATTCCAAATTATTATTGAATTTATTTATGAAGAAGAGAAAAGAAGAGGATAAGATACATACCATCCAAATTTCCTTATTCCTGAGAAACTCAACAGTCTGGTTCCCCATTGATGAGAACAACCTATGTTTTGGTCTCAAGTGAAACAACTAAATGATGTTTGAAAGGATTAAATTCTTGGATTTTAAAAAATAATAATGTATTAGGTCTTCGATTGGCTATATGTAATTTTTCCAGAGTTTAAAAAAAATGAAAAAAAGGCTAACTTAGATATGGACAAAAGAAAGTTACTATACCAGGCCTATCCTTGTCGTTGGAAATCATTAGTCTTGGATCCCAGCTTCATACAAGCCATCTTTCCCAAATATTTGTTCTGATTGAATGTTGGTTGTCAGTGTTGACTGCTGATTCAGATGCTTAGTGGTGAAATTTTGTAAATTTTGTGGAATAGTATACAATGTAAGTTCCAGATCTCAAAAAAACACATACTAGAAACAAAACACATGATTCTCAAAGGAAGGTACATTGAAAAACACTAGTCCTCATAACAGAGCGCTCCCCCCATCCTAAACGCGAATAGGATGACCTAATATATTACAATGCTTACAACAATGCAAACCAAATGCTTTCATGACACCACTATAATGAAAGAAGAGTAAGAGAAGAATCTCCACCAAACTTCCCATTGGGGCAAAGACCCATCTCAGAATAAGGCCTAAGACACAATACCTACATTGGAGGTTGTAGGGAGGCGGGGGCGGGGGGTAGGAGCCCGCCTAGATATCCTTGGCCTCGGCTTGCTGAGACTATACTCCATACAACAATGCCCACATAGCTCCAACACTTTTCAGGCACACTTGTTTTCTACTTTTGATTTCTTCAGAGTGCACTCCATGTAATATTGCATACTTTTTCTTCTTGTATATTAAATTTTTGGCCCCTCTAATTTTTCAAGGGGTGAAAATTAGGCTTGTAATTAGCTGGCATTGACAGAGGGAAAAAGTTGATATCATCTGTTCTGTTGTTACTATCATGCTCTAATAGATAGCATCAGGAAAAGGTATATAGCCATGTGAACTTGAGTCCGTTATTGACCAATAAGTAGGTTCAGTCGCAATGTTTTATCAAATTAGCGGTTAGATGGTATGGATGAATGGTGGATGACATTATGAGAGGTACCCATCTAAAGGCCCAATGTAAAACAAAATTTAACAAAAACAATAGCCAATACAGAACTTACCATCTTGTGTGATAAGTGGATAATCAGAAGCACTGGGGTTGATAAACCAGTCCCAGTCCATGCTTTCTTTCAACAAAATTGCCACAACTTGCAGTGTACAGGAAATCAATGAAAGCTGGACAAAATTCCCAAACGTTGTTTTGGTTCAGTTTTCCGTCAGGGTATTTATTTATCTTTGGATTTAGGTCTCTCTCATTTGGAAGCACCAACTAAGATATCCGTTGCAGATGTCTCCCCATGCTTGTCTTCAATGAAAACTCTAACCTACGTTAAACAAGAAAAAGAAAAACCTTCTCTACAAGATTTACTACAAATTTGGGGCAACAACAAAAACGAATTACATTTATAAAAAGGAACTAGTAAAAAAAAATGTGGGCAAGCATAATTTTAAACAGGGTTTCAAAATAAAGTGATGGATTCTGGTTAGTTCAGTCAAAATTTAGTAGAACATGATCTGGTCTGCCTACCAAAAATGTAACCTTCTCTCCCCAAATAGCAAAAACAAATTACATGGCCATGTATAATTTCACGAAGGGTTTCAAAAAATGTAATAGATTTAAAGTTTGAGTTACTGACCATCAAAATCTCAAGAATAAGCCATCAATGGGGCTGGATTCAGGTAAATCATCATTGGTGACGCCATTGTTCGGATGACGTGAGAGAACGTATGGTGTCATCTCGCAATCCACAATGGGAATCTCAAACGGAAGGTATAGTCGAAGCACGCTCAGCATGCTTCTCGCCCCCACAAATCTTCAAGCTTCACAACAAACCATTCAAACCCTAAAATAATTATAAAACCCCCAATTAAATCATCGATAACAACAACATTATTATTTTTGATGGGCAGATCTGCCATCCCCCGCCTTCGAAGCTCGCCAATGTTATTTGCTTACCTTTCCCCCACAAAAGTTATTCTTCTTCCGTCTTTATTGAATTTTTACCCTTTGATTTATCTTTTCGGTACAGCAGGGGCAAATTTATGTGTTTAAACCCCAAAAATAATTCAAAAACCGGGCAAGAATATGCACCAAAAAAATGGTCAAATCCATAAATTAATTTAACACAGATGTGAAGATCTCAAAGCGCATTAGCAACAGCTGGCAGATGGCTGGCGTCAAAGGCACCGCCCATTTTGTAGAATTAAATGACTTTAGGTTATTGCGAAATTGATAGTCAGAAATAAATGAGCTTACCTTGAATCACGTGAGACCCTTCATAACATAAAAAAATTATTACCAATCAACATACAACAAAATTAATATTATATTATAATCTTGGAAAAGCATACATTTTAATTTTAAAAAAGTTTAGAATAATAGAGAACACGCAGATGTGTATCGAAAATGGATTTACTTAATAAACTAAGACAATAAATAGTATTAACAAGATAAAGAAAAATCATAACAATAATCTCCCTCCCAAATTAATAAATAACACAAAAAATTCACTTAAAATTTTAATATATACACTATCAATGGTATAGGAGATAAACCAATTATTTTTAAAAAAAAGCATTATAGCATTTATTTACATCATCAACTTAAGGTGTTGTTTAAAAAAATCACCCCAGTGATTTTTATCATCAAATTTATTCATGACATCATAATAAAATATACTTAATCTTGTCTAAGTCTCATTATTGACCTTAGACTTAACATTACTCTCTCACATTTTAATGTGGAAAAATTATTGTCTACGACGACAACATCCTTTGGAACTCAAGTTCAATTCATGGAAAAGGTGTCTAAGGATACCAAAAACATAATTGGATTACCGTATTTTGAGTTTTATACATTTTTAATATACTCCAAATTGATGGATTATTTATCATAGTTCCTATTAGATCACAACATCACATTATATCTATGGTTCATATTTGACCACATATTGATATTTATAGGGTAAGCATCAAGATCATATATCATTTTTTATTTTATTTTTCTTTCGGTTTAATTTTAAAATATCATTTATTTTGGTAAACCATTTAGTGGTAGGGTCGGGGGTCTACCACCCAACTATCCTAGGTTCGAGTTTTGCTTTTTATTGGTTGCTTTTCGGATTCTAAAAAATTGCATGTAATCCAATACAAAAATAAAAAATAAAAAAATTCACATACTATTGTTTCATAATAATCAAGCATTTATTATCTTACAATAACCACTACTAGTTTAACCAGCTATAAATTATACCAAGTTCAAACCATCAATGATCTACCAACTGTCGACACTTTATTAACCAGCACATACCCTGATACTTTATAATATTTTACCATATTTTGAATTCCTTAACCTTTGATTTACTATAGGCTCTCTACCTCTAAAATGATTACATAATTAAAATCTACATCATAACAATGGTATGTGTAACCTGCTAGTGTAGATGCTTTTATGTTTCAGTAAAAACCCTCAAAACAACATATTGTAAGGAGTAAACTGTGTTTTCCCCATATTTTTAATGCCATTTTGATTGGTCTATCATCTGCCAATGGATTATACAGTCAAACAATGAGACGTTAAAAATATTTTAACAAAAGTTAGACTTTCCTACTAATTTGCACGCAACCACAATGCAAATATGAACTCGGCCTGAAATTTGACAAGAAGATAAATCACAGTGCTTACAACAACCTTTCCTTTATGTCAGAACCTAAATCAAATTCTATGCCTTTAGGCCAACCTTGTGATTTGTGAAGAAATTATGATGAGTTTTTGGTTCACTAATAGTGATGAAAGATGAGGAACATAACCATGTCCACCAAAAACATAAGCGGTCTCAATGAAAAAGCTATAACTCATTTATGTAATGTCTGCAAGACCTGAAATTGATGTGAATAGATAGGCATGATATTCTACCTATCCAACATGTTTCATCTAACAACTTACTCATTTGACCAATCAAACTGCTCATGAACATTTGTCTCAAAAAACTATTTGTGAACCGGTACAAAATGATCTGTAACTGGGGGGAACTTACTTCCATTGAGCATAAATGGTAGTGAAATCACCGAAATATTTTCCTCAACTAGCTAAAAGACAGTGTCTTACAATTTTACTCCAAAATGCTCCAAGTTGAATGGTCAAACGACATCCACAACAAGATTTCCAAAATTACTTAATAAATTTGGATTGCTATATTCAAAATGGTGAAATAAAAAGTAATGAAATATTAGGTAAGGTGATCTCTTGACTATTGCACTAAATTATAAATTGGTATAATTTCAACTCAGAGTCTCGGACCATTTATAGTTAGGTTAACCTTCAAACATGCCAGTCTAATTGGAAAACTCATGGAAAATATACCTCTTCACAAGTCATCAAGTAGAGGTCTTTACTTGGTGAGGATCATATTTATCACTAATATCATAGTGCAATTGAGCAATTCATTTAACATCAAAAATATTTTATAATTACATGATGAAAGTAAATCCAGAGAAATGTATCGGGGGGATAATTAGGCTGATATTACAACCTAGATTTAGACAAAGATTTCATTTACACAAAATGACAAAACTATTGAATGCTTTTAAATTATATATTGATTCCATTTTGATATTGAAATAATAATATAATACATAATATCACAACAACTACACTATGTATCTGTTAGAGTAAGTTATTTATCTTAGTTCGTGTTTATTTAGGTAATTTATTATTCCCACCCACTTATGTATAGATATTTTATTTATCTTATTTTTAGATGTTATGAGATATTACAAATTTATATTTTAGATATTATAGCGATAAGTTCTAGTTGTTTCTATCCTTTTAGGGATAGTTATCTTTTACTCTTAGGTTTGATTTCTAACTTAATTTTTTAGTTATGATTGATTAATAGCTTGATCTTTTAGTTATAATTGATCACCGAGCTTGATCTATTAGTTAGGATTGATTTTTATTGTCTATATATGCAATGCTCATTCACTATATTTGATGGAACTTTAGAGATATATAAAATTTATTATTGTATGATCTATTTATGTATAATATATTGAGATATTATTTGAGCAATGCATCAATAGCTTTTACTGTGGTAATGGTTTGTAAATTTGATCGAGTGAAAGTTTTCTAAACTCTTTTGTGGTGTCAAACCAGTATCCAACATACATTACTTAGTCCCTTAAATTATCATTTCTCAACATCTAGTATTCTCTTACTTTACTAAGTATTCTCTTCTCTTGCATCTTCTTTGAATGGCCCTAAGAATCAAAAAGTTGTGCAAAAAATTCTAGTTGTTAGGAGGGGATTTTATTTTTTTATATTTTTTATTACAGGTAAAATTTAGAGATTGGAAGAGTAAATAAAATATTATCAATGCATACATATTATCTCAAAAAGACATAATCACCTCCAATTTCATCACAGTTGGATATTAGAAGCAAGATCTACAAGTTTTTTATAAATCTATTTTTTGATTAAAAATTACTGTTCTTTTTTAGATTGTGAGAAAACTATAAGTGATCTCTTAAAAATATTTTTGAGTTTTGTGTCTTATTTAATACTTTATAATTTTTTATTTTTATTTTTAATTTCATTAAATTTTTTAAAAGCTATCATAGTTTTACTGAGCAATACTATTCTAAAAAAATCCACTTTTCTTTCTTTAATTATGAGAAAATTGTAAATGATCACTCAAAATAATTTCTAAATTTTGTGTTTCTTATTTTCAATTTCTTATAACATTTTTAATTTTTGAATTTAATTATGAATTGAAAAATTTATTGTCTTTTTATTAACTCTAATACTATTCACTAAAACAAATCCTTGTGGGGAGATTTTTTAAAGGGACTTCTTATTATTATTTTTTATAAAAAATATCTATGGATGATTTTTTGATTATTTTTTATTACAAATAATATTTTGTATTTGAGAAACATATGAAGATATTGTATTTGTTTATTTCTTAGCCACATACTTTTTTTCTAATTTTATTTGTTGAAGATCAGAGGGTGAGGTTTAGTTTGACAGGGGGTCAAACTCCCTCACAAGTAAATAAATTTTATTCTTCATTGATTTCACCCTCTTGATTGCACTTTATTATGGATGAATTATAGATTGAGCCTGCCATCCCATTTTTCATGCAATTCATACTTGTTGAAGACCGTAGGGTGAGATTTTATTTGACAGGTGGATAGATACCCTCACAAAAACATTTTATTGCACTCATGTTCATTTATTTATATAATTTTAAACATATTTTTAGTCAAACCTGATGTCTCACATTGTTTAACTATGCTTTTTGTGCCAATTATGTTTTTGGCCCACACTGCACTCTTTTTATTTGGAACAACTCTCATGATTTGTGATAACTTCTTCGACAGGTCGATATTCTCTTTATTTTGAAATATACTAGTGTATATAGTGTCTTCATTGTTTTTATTTAGTATTTTTAGAGATATATTATACTTGCACTAAATTATAAAGTGCCAAGAGGGGTTTGATTTTATAACCTAGTTTACCTTCATGTGTGTGTACCTTAGTTTTCGCACCTTTTACTATTTGATTTTATAGTCTCTCCCATCACTAGCTCATGATTTTGTTTAGATTCCTCCTTTATACATGAGTATCTTATTTAGAAACTTTGTTTTTCATAACCCATTTGAAATTTTTTATGTATTAGTGGTATTTTTGACCAATTTTTGTGTAGCCACACCAGTGTGGCATCCCCATGAGTCTTTTTTCTCACTTTTAACTATTTTTAATCCACTTGTTTAGAGATTTTCATTGCCATATTCTCTGAGTTTCATATTGAGGAAGGGTGTTTAGGCAAAGCTTCCTTGGGTTAATCATTCTTCCCACTATTCTAGAGTGTAGTGTTCATGTTCAGTGATCTTCGTATTCAAAATCATTCCTACTTTGACTTGATGGTTATAGCGACTCGACATCCGTGCATTTTGACAAAATGGATAGGTGTCCAATATATGAAAACTTGTCTTCACACTACATCATTTTTTGTATGGGTATCTCATCAGATCTTGTTTGTAGGACCCATTTTCTTCCTTCTTTTCTCTTTTTTTTGTGGGGACCAGCGGGGCGGTTGGGGGGGGAGGGTCATGAGTTTTATTTTCTTATGAGTTTTATCCCTTTCTACACTTTATGAGAGATTGATTCATGGATATGTTATACATGATTACCTAATTAGGCCTTCTTATCGAGACTTATATTGTAGTTATGCCATTTTATTTTTTGTCCCTTAGATTTACTTGATCGAGGGAGGGTAGGAAGGGCACGTGGTGTGTTTGAGTAGGTTGTTTACCTTATTTCATATTCATCTAGGTACTTTATTATTCCCACTCACTTAAGTGTGGATATTTAGTTTATCTTATTTTTAAATATTATAAGATATTACATATTTATCTCTTAGATATTATGGGAATAATTTCTAATTATTTATATCTTTTAAAGATAGTTATCTCTTAGTCCTTGGTTTGATCTTTATCTTGATTTTTTAGATATAATTGATCTCTATCTTGATTTCTTAGTTATGATTGATCACTTAGCTTGATCTCTTAATTAAAATTTATATTTTTTGCCTATATATGCAAGCCTCATTCATTATATCTGATGAAACTTAGGAGATACAGATAATTTATCATTGTATGATTTATACTGAGATATTATTTGAATAATGCATAAATGGATTTTATTGTGGTAATGGTTTGTAGATTTAACCCTGGGTGAAAATTTTATAAACTCTTTCATTATCTTGCTTAAGGGAGCCATAAGATTTACCAAAATATATATATATAAGAAAAGTGAACTAAATATAATCTACTTTTTCTTCCTTCTTATTCCTACATGTGGATAATACATTCTGACTGTTGAATGCTAAACTTGTTCTTGAGCATCCCTCCCCCTTTTGTTGCACCTCTTTCTCAAATGCCTTACTCAAATTTTATTATTACTACATCCAACATGCCTTGTTGACTCTCCAAGGAAAATAGAATATGATTTATGCATTCCTAAAATTTCTAAGAAAATCTAATTTTTCTTAAACCTTTGAATTTGTCCAAAACAAATAATTAATTGGACTTCCTCCCCCACCTGCCACTCAACCCCCAAATCCCCCCTCTTGAGCATTGGACTCCCCCCCCCTCCACCTCACCCCCTCCATTTAGTAATTCAAGGTTACATTTATCTAAGTAGGAAACCTTTATATTCATGATCAATAATTCCCTTATAGAAAAGGAATATTGAAGCATTTTATCGATGGAATAGTAACAATACTTGTTATGCATTTATGTTCATCAATCATCAATTGATCGAGTATATAAATTTGACAAGTTAGAACATCTTCTGGTACGTATTCCAACATCTAGTCAACTATAAGAAGACCCAATTGAAATATTAGTGTGATGAAACTATCACACAAGGCCATAGTGTGTAGCTGACATAGGGGCCAGATCTACTTTGAATTCTCACCACATGCACATGAGTTAATGAAAGAAATATTTAGGAAAAAACCCTTATAATGCTATTGTAGAACATGGGGAGATTGTAAGGTGAGGTTTATTATTTAATATGTGTAATCATTTTAGGATTGACATAGTTGACTACATAGAAATGGGCATGGAAATCTAAGAGAAGCCTTATGTTTTCCCCACTCCTTAGGTAGACATCACATACATAATTGGAGGTGTAGGCATAAGAATAGTAGCTATAGTGGTGGTATGAACACCTTTTGGAGAATGGGTACCTCCAAAAGGTTGATTGAAAATGGTAAAGGGCTATTTCTTTTCTGTTTTATATATAACAACCTTAACTTTGTGTGTAATGATGTATGTTAGGATTAAGTTTAAAATCTTATCCAATTCTCAAATATTTTAACAAATTTGATTTCAAAAATGGGACAAGACTTGAACTTGATTAATATATATCCCATTAATCTCATTAGGATTGATTCTATTTTGATATTCATGGTTATCTTGATTATTATGTCTTAATTAGGCATTTCAACATAATCATCAGATTGTACATATTCATTGATGATTATGTCATGAAAATAAAAAGAAACATCAACATTCATTGTAACCATTTTAGGTGAATCTAATTAAATATGATTATGGTCTATATAAGCACCACTTAATCTATCACTTTGTCTTAGAGGGACAAGGGAGATAGCCTTATTAGATGGCTTAGGATAAAAATCATGAAAATATATAAAAGGCTAGGGTAAACGATGAAAAGAGTTATTATCTTTTGTATGGGAAAATGAGAAATAAGATCTATAACCCTAAGTCAAAAATCTTAAAAATCTATAAAAATATGAAACTCTAAGAGAAACTTAGGGTTTGGAAATGTTAAAAAAAATGGAGAAGAAAAGCTTGGAGCTTTGCAACAGGGAGATGAAGAGTCATCCTCTATTAATGGTACTTAAATATTTCTCTTTACATTTTGCCTTGGTCACCTTTGCTTCCTTGGTTCCTATTGCTTCTATTTTTATTAGTGCTAGAGGTGGTCTTTAAGTTTTTTTATGCTTTATTTTATGTTTATGTTTGTGTTTGCATGTATTTCCTTTGGGGTCTCTATTGTCTGAGCTATGGTGTATGCCCACCATGCACATCCTTCCCCGATCACCCTTCCCACTACTTTTGGAGAGTGTAAAGGGGTATGTATTAATTGAATTTGTTTATGGAAACCCTCAAATTTGATGGGTTTGAGCGTGAATAGAAGGGGAAGTATGGTGATTTTAATGAGTCAGGTGATGCTACATAGTGTGATAAGGGTTGAAATAATAAGAGCAATTGCACTAAATCATCTTAGGTGGAAGTTGAAGTGATTGGAGATCCAAAATCACTGTTTAGTGAAATTTTATGGTAGGAGGAAGAGGAAAAACACTCAGAAGGAGCTGAGTTTGTGGCATGTAGGGAAGAACATGGCAAGCAATAGTAAAGGGAAGACCAAATCGGTAATCTCTCTAGCCTTTCTAAGACCTTGAAAATTATTCCAAATGTTTCCATGGAAGTTGAGTTACATCAGGTGGAAATCAGGATAAAAAATGTAGGGATTTTTTTGTTTTCTTAAAAAATAATGCACTCCCCTCTAGGATTTTTTTTTATAATTGGCTAAATTCTATTTAGGGTAAAAGACTAGGCTTATATATTAATTTTTACATGATGATATAGACATGGATATTCATGATTTTATTTAAAAACTATAACATGCAATGTAGGGAAATCAATAAGCCCCTATGGAATGTTGGCTAGTTGATTTTCAAAGTTGTCCTTTGGAGCACAAAAATGGACTGCAATGACCATGTTTTCAAAACTTTTCCTAGATGGGTTCATATTGAAAGAGTGTTGGTTTAGATATGGAAATTCCTTCCTCAGGGATTAAAATAACTTAGAAAAGTATTGAAAATAGAGGATACTAGAAGATCTCTAACCCACATGAATGCTAGGATTTTAATTTATTTAGAGCCCTTGGAATTTTTCTTAGAATCACTCAATTTTAAAATTAATGGAAAATATCATACCTATGTCCTTAGAGGATTGGGTGGATTGAATGCTTGTTTATTTTGTATAAAATATGGTCATCTTAGGAGAAAATATCCTATGTTGGCCAATAAAGGTAATATCCATAACAGATAAAAAGATAAGGAAACCTCAAAAGATGAGACTATTCTGGATAATTTGTAGGTGTTTGAAAATATTTTGTTCAATAGTGTACCTCTAAAAGATAGTTCCTTAGCTAATGAGGCTATTGACAAGATTGACCTTGAAACTTAAAGTGAGTGTGGGTTGGAGGGCCCCTCCATTAAATTTTAGGTGCATGCCCCTGTTAGGTTGTGGAGCTAAAAGCTTCACTGATGCAGACATGGAGGAGGTTGCAGAAGAGTTGCAGAGTGTCATAGACACCGGCATCGGTCAGGCCAATCGACGTCGGCAAGAGGAGACAGGAAGGCAACTGACGTTGGTCAAGAGTCGGTCGGCGTCGGTGACCCCCAGGTAGACAGGGACCAATGTCGGTCACCTGTGTGGTTCGAGCTGCGAGTATATTACAGGTAGTTGGTTGACGAACCTAATGTTTGCATGTTTAGAGCTAATTTTAGACTGAGAGCTGTGGATCTAATTATTGCAATTAGGTGTCTAATTATTGTTTGGATGAGATCTATATAATAGACTCATGGTTGTATTGTAAATGTGTGCTAGAGAGTAAGAGAGAAAATAAGCTCCTTCAGAGAGAAGAGAGAAATGGTGTGTTCCTCCTAGTGCCACAGTACCAGGTGTGGGTGTTGGATTGGAGAATCAGTAGGGTTCTTCATGTATGTATGATCTTGGTCATCAGGTGAGCATGGCTACGATAGGAGATCTACATGGGTAAGTAAGATCATTGATTTGTAGGGTATGTGTGCGCAAGGTCAAGGTTCACAGGTATGCAGAACCAGGCTAATTTGTAGGTGTGCAAGATCAGATAGGACATCAACACAACAGGGAGTAGAATCAACCAGGATCTACTTGGAGTACGTGGAGTACTTGTGGAGTGTGTGGAGCACTTGTGGTGTGTGTGGAACACAGGTATAAGGTGAACACTGACTCTGTGTTTGAGTTGGGTGTTGGGACCTAAGGGAGAGAGCTTTGAGGGAAGATTTACTGTTTATGCCCTAGAGGTGTGGGAGCCCTAGAGGTGTGTAAGGAAGAAGAACTGTGGCGGCCTTCTTTGTTGTATTTCCTTCTAAAAGAGTTTTAATACAAGTTGTGTATTGTCTCTCATATCATGTGTTATTTCTGAATTCTAGTTACTTGTGTATTCTGGTTAATTTCCACATATTAAGTTGCTTGGTAATCAATTGTGTGCTTCCAGTTATTTATCCCAACACGTGGTATCATAGCTAAGGTTGCAGGGAGCAGGTTTTGTGTTTGGTTACAGGTCACTCTCAGGGGTTTCTGATCGAGTGGGAGTAGAGCAATGTTAGATCAAAGTAAGCTAAGAATGGAGGAGTTGAAAAGCACAGATGGTCACCAACGGTCATATGGAAAGAAAGAGCAGGTAAAAGAATATTGTTGGTTGGTAGCAGATCATCATGAAGGAATTGAAGATGCAGATGTTGCAGGTGTTGTTGCACAGGACACTTTGGGAGGTTTCTTGGATAAAGTTGAATCTTGGATAACAGATTATGTTGCCTCTTTCCATGCAGCCCCAGGGAGAGGAGCTGGTGAGCCTTGCCAAAGAATTGGCAAAGGGAAAGTGAAGCTGAAATCACAGGCGGCCAACACATGGGTGTTGAAGGAGGTCATGCAGGTCCCAGGTTTGGAGATATGGCTAATTTCTTCAAAAAGGTTGGGTGATGAGAGATGCACAAGAACTCTCACAGCGGATGCACTTGAATTAGCTGGTGGTAAGAAAATAGGTACTCTTTATATACTTATTTATATTACTGATTCTTCTTTTGTTGCGGAGACGTGGCTTCGTAGGCTTGGTCACATGAGCAGGAAGGAGATGCATGTTATTAAGAGGAAGACTGATATATTTGACAAGCTTAAGAACTGAAAAGCCTTGGTGTTTATGGAGGAGATGGCAGACAGAGACTAGTGGATGGGGCTGGATACTTCTGGGCAGGGCAGTTTGGACATGGGACTTGATTCAAAGGAGCTCGCGGGGAAAAAGTCATCACTCACAGGCGAACACGGGTATCGGCATCGGCAGGAAAACTAGTGTCGACAGTAGGTAAGACCGACGTCAGTCACGAGGATCGACGTTGGCATCAGTAGGACACCGACGTCGGCAGGGTTGGTAGTCAAGACAGGCGCAGGAACCGACGTCGGTTGGATGCAGACTGTGTGGTGACCGAGGTCAATTATTGTAATGGATTTTTGGGTGGACAGCGAGCTATCAAAGAGTCTCAAACGCCCATATGGAGGACTGAAGATGGTAAGTAAGCCTCAAATTCGTTGTTCCTCTTCTTTATACTTGTTGCTGACTGCAGAGCAAGAAGGATCCAGGAAACAGTGGGAGCATGGCATGGAGAGTGCGCAGAACCAAGCAAAGATTTGGTAGGGTTGCCAGTAGGAAGAAAGCATAGAGATGAATGGATACCTTAGTTGAAGAATAGAGAGAACGGACACATGAGACGGAAGACCAAGACATATGGTCTTGAGAAAGCTGCAGGACAATGGTATAGGTTTTGACAGGGGGATGACAAAGCATGACTTTAGTCAATGTCAGGGTAACTACTGTGGTTTGTCTTACCAAGTGGATGATGATTGCAACATCATTTTGTTGCTGTATGTGGATGGTATGTTTGCTAGCAGGTTTGTACATACAGGGTTTTGTTGAGCTAAGGGTAAGATTAGTTCAGTGGTTTGCTATGAAGAATTTGGAGCAGCAAAATTCTTTGGCATGGGGGACATGGGAGATCTCAGGTTGATTTTGTCTCCAGTGGGAGCTGATGTGAATCAGGTGTTGGCGAGGTTCATTACGCAGGATGCAGAATCAAAGCACACTAAGGGCTGGACAGTTAAGTGTCCGAAATCACATGAGGTCTGGTATAGGCCTGAGTTTGCCCAAGTGTTGGGTGTTGTCAGAGAGTTAGGAGCCAATTCAAAGAAGTGGGTTCTCAGGTATTTGAGAGGGACCAGCAGCAGGGATTCATGCTATTTAGGGTCAAGACTTCACTACATGGGTTTGTAGATGCGGATGCGGCAGGATACTCGGATGACAGGAGGTACATCACAGGTTGTGTGGTGGGTTGTCTTCAGGATTGAGCTTGAAGAGGGATACAAGCTAGTAAACAGATTAGATGGGGTACAGGTATAGGTACAGTGCAGATGCTTATCTCCAAGTGGGAGATTGTTAGGTTGTGGAGCTAAAAGCTTCACTGATGCAGACATGGAGGAGGTTGCAGAAGAGTTGCGGAGTGTCACAGACACTGGCGTCGGTCAGGCCAATAAAGGTAATATCCATAACAGATAAAAAGATAAGGAAACCTCAAAAGATGAGACTATTCTGGATAATTTGTAGGTGTTTGAAAATCTTTTGTTCAATAGTGTACCTCTAAAAGATAGTTCCTTAGCTAATGAGGCTATTGACAAGATTGACCTTGAAACTTAAATTGAGTGTGGGCTGGAGGGCCCCTCCATTAAATTTTAGGTGCATGCCCCACCATAGCTTGATATTGATTATCCCTCATCAGACTTGAGAAACTACCTCCCTAACAACTTGGACAAAGTTTTTTTTTATCATCACTCTCTTAAGGACCCTCCCTCTAAGGAATATGTGGTTATATTTGATGACGCCCCTGATTAGCACAATATCTCTTCTAATGCCTCACCTTTGAACAATCTTGGTAGTCTTACTAGTGAAGCCACCCCAATGGCTATCTCCCTAGAGAAAGAGAAATTTGATATTCCTATTTGTGAGATGGATTTATTAGATGGAGATCCTTCAATGAATAAGAAACCTGTAGGGGTGGATAATTGGATTCCTAAAGGAGGAGGTAAAAGGCTTAAAATATACTTGAGCCCTCCCCTGGTTGAGAAGGTCATGCCCAAGGATAAAAAAATGGTGGCTAAAGAGATAGTTCATAATTGTCAAGACCCCCCTCTAAAAAAAGGGCAAGAGAAAATAAAGTCCTAAACTGCTATCACCAGATTATACAATAGTGGGGGTAAGCCCTATGGTCAATCTAATTAACCTCTAACTACTCCCTAGTTATATATGTGGATTATTAGTTGGAGTGTGAGAGGGTTGGAGTCCCTAGTTAGGAAACTAGTTTTAAGGCAGTTCAGACTCTCAAGAGATAATTTGGATTTTATCTTCTTGCAAGAAATGAAAGCTATTAGAACCTAGCTATCCTTAGTCTTGAACTTTATCTATCTCAATGATCCTTAATTATCCATTAATCATCAAAGAGGGAAGGAGGCTCTATTTTGGTTAATCTTGGACTGAAAGATTGCATTGTTCAACATGGTGTCTCTCCCTACAACAGAGCTATCTAGGTATTGACAGTGAGCCAAAACTAGACCTTTGGCTAGTGTAACATCTACACCCCTAATAACTATAGGGAGTGAGCTGACCTATGGAATTCATTGGTCATAAATCTAAAAAATGTTTCTTGGGTATTTGGCAGAGATTTCAACATGGTGGAAGATAAAGAGGATAAAATAGGGGTGATCACTTGGCATGGAAAGGAAATGAGACATTTTTTTGGTCTATGTTTAAAATAATACATAGAATTGAGACCCTCTTTAGAAGGGTAAAATCCTAAGTAGAGGAATTTGGTACACCTAGTGTAACAATTAGAGCAATAACAGAAGATAATACTCAAGACTTAATAGATTTTATTTGAATATGAAGGCACTTGTTACAAATCTGATCAAGGATGGTAATATGGTGACAGTGCTACCCCATAATATGTCCAACCACCACCCTATTGAAATGTCATTTTCATTGGTTAGTGATAAGAAGAAAGACACCCCCGAGTTCAAAGGGTTATATAAATTCAATGTGCCATATCTGGGTGACAGGGAATGTTCAGAGGGCCTGCAATCTTCATAGAATATTGGAAAGTTTATTTACAAATCTATCTCTAAAGTTGATATTTGGAATTCTAGTATGGAATTTACCAAAAAAAATTAAAGGACCTATGGGAAGATCAAAACAAACAAGCACATGAAGGATACAAGAGATGCTCAAGAGAAACTCATTTGAGCTAAAAGATCATTACAAATTGACCCTATAAATGGGGCTCTTCTTGAAGAGCTTAACCTCTTGAAGCATCAAGTTTGACAGTCATAATAGTATATTTCTAGAGGGGCATAGATATATTCTAGACTAACCTGGTTAAAGCTTGGATATAGAGGCTCTAAATTCTTTTTCAAATTTTTGAAAGCTAAGTACACAAGAAGCAAGATTAAAGGTATCAAAGTAAATGGATAGAATTTGTAATATGATGTAAGCATAAAAGGATCTTTTTTTGAGTTCTATGTCAATTTTTTTCTGATTTGATGGGACCAATGACTGTATTGAGCAGAACAGAGACTTATATGAGGCCTACATTCCTAAGAATGTGACACAGACTTAGGCCTCTTTTCTAGAGGCTGGTATCTCACTTGATGAGGTTAGAAACACTATTGACTCATTAAAATAAGATAAAGTACCTAGGGTGGATGAATTCCTTACTAAATTATATATTTTCAATAAGGAATGGATTGTCAAGGACTACTTGGAGGTCTTTAATGAGGCCATTGATGTCAACACACTTGGCCTGGACATTAATAAAAGTGTGATTAATCTTATCCTTAATTATGATAATCTATCTTTAGTAAAAAATTAGAGATCAATCACCCTCTTCAATGTCTTGTATAAGATTTTGGCAAAGATCCTTGCGAGGAAGTTGTCTTTGATTTTGCCCTCTATTATCTTAGAGACCCAAACTAGCTTTATTGAAGGGAGGTACATCCTAGATAATTTAATCACCAATTGGGAAGGAATGTACTGGGAAAGAGACTCAAACCAAGATGTAGGAATTATCTTGCTTGACTTTGAAAAAGTATATGATAGATTTGAGTGGTCCTTTATTGAGAAAATGTTGCATGCCTTTGGGTTCTAGGATAGATTTTGTAGAATGGTCAATATATTCTTCAAGGATGCTTCAACCATAATTGAATTCAATGGGGAACTGATAGAATATATTAAGCTTTAACATTCCATTAGACAAGGCTATCCTCTCGCCCTGTTACTCTTTGTTCTAGAGGTGGATGCATTACATTATCTTCTTAGGTTATGTGACATTGGGCCTTTAGTCAAAGGTATCACACTCCCAAATAAAGATACCCTAATTCATGTACTATTTTATGATGATACATCAATCTTTGTCACCTTGGAGAAAAATAACTTGGCTCAGGCTACAGATAAGATAGATATTTACTATTCTGCCTCTGGTTCTAAAGTGGCCATGCATAAATCTCACATTTTGGGTTGGCATGAGCAACCTCCTAACTGGTTGACAACTTTTAGTTAGACTTAGAAAGGATTAAATGAGATGGTCAGATACCTGGGTATTTTTTTTGCCCTAACACCATCCTTAAAAAGTATGTGGGAATGGATTTTTGACAAAATTAATAAGAAAATTGTAAAATAACAAGGTCATCTATTATCTTTACCAGGAAGGATTCAAGTATGTTAGAAATTTCTCTCGTTATATAGTTTATACCATGCCTCCTGTTGTCTCTTTGGTAAAACTCAAATCAACATGCTCCATAGGATCATAAGATATTTTTTATGGTCAGATTGGAAAGGGGGAAATAAAAGGTATGTGGTCTCATGGCAATTTTGCTCAAAACGTAAAAATATTGGTTGACTAGGGCTAAAGGACCTTCAGTTGTAGGGAATAACTTTGGCAGTTAAGTGGATAATTAGATTCTCCATTGGAAATGAGCCTTGGAAAGTCTTGGTTAGGAATAATATTTTGAGAGGCTTTCCTAAAGGCAAGCTAAACTAGAAAGGGTTAAATATTGCTGATCTTCTCATAGGGACCTTCATGGTCAAAGCTGATAGCTCACCCATATTTACTTCCATATGGTCTTCGTAAGATGCAACAAAGCCCTTAATTGCTGCCAAAAATATCTTCAATTAGTTTGGGACACCATGTTAGGGATATAGATCATTATGGTAGAATTGGAATGTCAACAAGAATCCACTAGCCCTCACTAGGGGATGCTCTGCCTTTGATTGGTACACTAAGGGGTTGAGAAGCTTTAATGATCTCTATTCCCATGTGGGATGGGCTTCTTGGTCAGAGTTTAAAGATAGATTTTAGTTCCCTAATTTTCAACGAAGAACTTTCACCTTGATCTAAACATCCCTTAAAGGAATAAATAATGTTATGTCCTTGGAAGAAGAGGATGAGTTTTGGGACAGTGTAAAGTGAAAAAAAGGCCCACCTCTTCTTGAGTATACTTCTCAAATGCTTTAAAAAAGCTCTCCTCTAATGTCCCCTACCTCACCCTCAATCATGTCTAGTTTGTGCTTGATCTTATGCATGCCTGGTCTTTCAGGTTTGACATGATTTCGGCCTCTTGTATTGAACCCAAGAAATATTATTTAATATGTTATTAATGCATAAGAAGCTTCTTGTTGTTGTTGTTGTTGTTGTTGCTATTTTAAATAATTTTGGTCTTGTTACTTATCGCTATTATTTTTTTAGTGAAATTGAAATGGTTTAGAATGTTTTCTTCTCCTACCCTTATGCTATTAAGATATGGCATTATTGTCTTAAATCTTGGAATGTGGTTTTTGGTTGTGAGATTGGCTGGCTGGACATTGCATTTGGGTATGTATGTCCTAAGATTAAAGTCCACCCATTTTTTCATAAATTTTGGCTTGTATTTTCTACTAAAATTTTATGGCTTTTATGGAAGCAAAGGAACCTAAAGGTCTTCCAAGGGAAGGCTAGAGTGCTTACTGACTTCACAATTGAAGTCATCCTTCATATTTTGTCTTTGCAGATATTCCTTTAGCTAAAAGTGCCACAGGACCAACTTGAACAGTTTCTTAGAATAAGTTTCCTTAAGATTACCTCAAACTTCTTGCTTGATTCAGGGGGATACCCCAGACTGAGCCCCCATCTTGACTGGGTTGTGTGGCACTAGATGATAAAAAAACTTAAAATTTAAAGTTTGAATGGGACTATATTAAAATGCATACTTTGACCAAGCTGAAAATCTAATAAAGGAATGGATTACCCTATCTGAATCTAATCAGAATGGACTTGGTGGGTAGTTGGATGTGAATGAGAGTGTGTTACAAGATATGTGAAATGAGGAGCATGATAGTTGTATTGTCAGAGAAGCCGAAGAAACTTTTACTCTGTTCAACCTAAACCTCTTCCCTAAAGTGGGTAATGAGAATGTAGTGATAGGTCCTATATCCCAGGGAATTAATCTAGAGGGACATAACTAGGGTGGGTAGGAGGAAGTATGGAAGCAGATAGATGAGAACATTAACACTTTTTCTGATAAGCTGGAGAGATTGATTGAAAGTGAAGGCTCAATAGACATTGAAGACGTCATGAAATATGTGAAACAAAATAACATGAAAGGAGTGTTGGATAAAGTTGATTACTATACTTCTAAATTGGCCTCAAAACATATGCATATGGGACCTATTGGTATTAAAATATATTCAAAGGGACCTGACTCGATAGATTTAGATGACGACTACAAAGGCAAAGGCATTGCTTCTAGTAGGGCACATGACCTATATGATTGAACCCACCACCTTTGGGGTGGCCTATATTTGATGGATACTATTTGAATTTGTAATTATATTGATACTGTTGGTTTTTGTTTTCTAGGCTACTTGTTTAGATCCATTTTTATATTAAACTATCGATTATTATGTTTGTTGATGGGGGATACTCTGCAACTAATTTTGTCTCTACCTAAAACTTTATAATTTTTTGGCATGTTTAATGCATATATTAGTAATCAATCTTCAATATTAGAAAATTTTTCAAAAAAATACAAGTTTACCAATATGTTTTACCATATTTAAGATTAATGTTGATCCTAAATAATATATAATTTATTATACTAATTCAAATTATAATTTGTAATAATTAAGTAAAAATATGAATGCAAAGGCTTACAATTGATTTGGAATTTTAACTTACTAAATATATAAATGACAATATAATAATAAGATACATAAAATTTAACTAATCTTTGGAGTATTGAGATTGTAAGAAGGTGCCAAGGCAGGAATAAAGTTAGACTGTATGGCATTCATCTCAAGATATGGAGTTTTGGATTCACTGGGAAAATACTATCACATTTGGGTCATTATCATTAGTCATTATGTTTAAAGTTTCAAAGTTCTATCTGTGTGAATCCCATATTTCTTTTCATAGACAAACTAGTGAAACTAATTTTTTATGATTGTATGTGTGATCCCAAATTTTGACTATGAACATATTATCAATAAATTTATTTCCTTCACTTGAAATCATAGATCAAATTACAATGATAGAATTAGGATTGAAAAATGGAAGAAAGGCAGCTTAAGATGAGCCCAACCACTCTACATTAAATGGTTAAATGTTACATACATATACAATAATCTGAAGTGGGAATTTAAACTACATGTAGCTATCCCCTTTAGGTGTATGTGTGAAATTAGTGCTCGTTGAATGTATGCAACCTTTGATCTAGATTTCGACACTTAGAAAATAAAAAATATGCCCTAGATTTGCGGTGCTTAAAACATGGTTAAGACATGCTCTTTGTGACTAATTTCTAAATTGTAAAGAATAGGGCACTTCCTTTCAATGTGAAGTAGTATATAAATTTATGCCAGTTAATTTTTAGATCCCTTAATAATCCTAAACTTATTTTATTTTTATACAAGACTCTTTGGGTAATTTATCATGCCATTGACATGATATATGGATGGGCCAACCAATAGGATTTATTTTATTTTGAAATATGATCATTGTAATATAAACAAGGAAACTGTTATACTCTAGCATCACCATTAGAAAATATGTTTCGAGTCTAATGTTACTATGAAAGAGATAATAATGGTCTAATGATATGGAGATGTGTGACTATGATACTTAATTATTTTGGCATAGGACATGTGAATTATTTTAGGTGACTAAAAACAAATTAGAAGGATTGGACCCATAAATAACATTTGGATGTGATAGAATGGTGATTTAGAGTCATAGTATGCACAAATCATGTAGGGTTAATGTCTATCAAAACTGACATGTACAAGTGCCTAATAAAAAAATTTAGTATCCAAAACTTATGCAAACTTTTTGTAAGTGAATACAAATTATGTACACCAACACAATTGCATGAAACAACAAACAAACAAAAACATCTATGCATAAAAGATTACACAAAACAAAAATAAGGAGGAATTACCTGCAATAATACTTACACATAGCATAAATTAGTTTATTTCCTTATCTAAATGGTTTTTATTGATGTGGAATTACAAGTGAAACTAAATGATCCCACATAATTTTATCAGCTAACTAATCAGTAAACCATCTAATGGCTTGAATTTTTCCTTAAAAACTTATCGTTTGTGTAAGCCCTTTAAGAGGAAGAATCTAAAAAATAGCTTGCACTTTATTATGATCAAATTATATGCATCTTTGAGAAATAATAAAACCCAATAATCTATAGATGTTAATCGAAATACACATATAATAGGATTTAATTTGACTTTATATCTTTGTAAACATTTGAATATATTTTATAAATATCTAGAATGATTTTAACAATTCTTATAATTTCCCAAGATGTCATCAACATAAACCTCCAAAATATCATGAATTTAATCAAAGATTATATTTTTTATATCCGTTTGATAAGTTGTGCCTACACTTATAATTAGACAAAAGGCATGCCCATATATAAACATGCATGTGAAAGGGTTATGAGTGTTTTTTTGTGTCGATCACTAAGATTAATAGCAACTTGATTATAACTAGAAATACCATACTTAAAGGAAAACATATCATGCCCCACCATATAATAAAATATCATATCAATATTTGGTAATAAGAAGTCATCCTTGAGACATTATTTTTATATATCCAAAGTTATTAGAAATCTTGATGCTACCATTAGGTTTGGCTGCAAGGACAATGTTATAAATCCATTGTAAATAATCAATAGGTTTTATGAAACCAACATCTAGTAATTTTTTTTAATTCTTATTTTACTAATAAATAAACCTTAGGATCCATATTTTATATATTTTTTCTTAACCACTTTAGCATTTAGATGAATGAATAGAGTTTCCATCCTAACAGATGGATAAATACTTGGCATATCTCATTGGACCAATCAAAGATATCAAAAAAAAATTATAATATTTGAATGTTCTTTTATTTTTCTTCATGATTCATCAAGGCACTCTAATACAATTTTAGAGTCATTACAAGTGTTAAGGTTAAGCTCATTTATTTATTCATTTATAAATGTAGATCAATCTTCAATGTATGGTATAGTTGTTAAAGCATTTTGAAAATGTAGTGGGATGTTTTCATAAATAAGTGAGGGATCACACTACCAAAAATATTAAAATTATTTAAATGAAAAATAACTATATTATTATGATGATAAGTTCATAAATGCACATAAGATCCTAAATATTCTTGAAATGATTCACCAAATTATTTTATTGGAATGTTTTTGTAAGTTAAGAACACTATATTTTTAAAGTTAATAACACTATAATAAATCACTAAAGTGATGTACAAGAAAAATGTGACCTAAATATAACTCCAAATAATAATAAATATAGATTTAAATATGAAACGAGTGGCTTCTAAGATGGTTAAAATTTGATATGGAGGTTCCTAGAGAAATACATAGACACTAACTTACATAAATACTGATGATGACTAAATTAAAAAAAAAAACCATGTTTTGAAGTAGTGTATAAGGAAACAAGAAAATAATGGAAAAATATAATTATGTGAAGGAAATTACCACTATCAACTATGGTTGATATAGGTTAGACTAGTATTGAACTAGTTCAATAGTGATTAGACTATTATCGAACTGATTGGATACCAAATATTGGTTTGATATTAGAATATGATGTTATATCAGTCTAAAATTATGGATGTTTTTTTCAACTATGGATAGTTATAAATTTTTCTTATTATAAATTTGATGTAAAAAACATATAGAATTCCTTCTCCTTGATCCAAGTCATAGTTCACCCAAATAGACCTTGGATGAGCATAAAAAATGATTTTATTTCAAGGTTCAACCTATGTTTACCCTTAGAATTAATTAGCATGGAAATTAACTCTAAATTATTGTAAACTAAAAATCTAATCTAAGAGAAATAAATAAATCAACCTATTTAAAAAATAAAATGATATATATATATATAATTTATAAAAGTTGTAAATTACTAAAAATAGAAACTATGATTAGGGTTAGAGAGTTTTCCTTACAAATCAATTAATTATTTTATTTATTTTTAATAGTTTGACTGTGATTGTATAAAAATATTAATAGATAATGAAAAAGCAATGTTAATCTAAAACGGTGCCTTCCTGCATTCTAGGATAAGAATGTGGTGGGTAGATATGGTTGTAGTGCACTAATGTATTCTATTATGACTTTGTCTATGATCACTATGCACTAAATTTGAATATTTGAGATTGTTCAAATCTATCTATAGATTAAATGATTCTTTGTGGAGTTTGTTTAGATGTGCAAATCACCTATAAAAGTAAAATCTTAGCCTACATAAGCAAATAAACCATATTATATGCAAAGAGTAAAAAGTTGGAGAAGTGGGATATGTCTAAGCTATCCTCATAAACCCCTTGTTGAATTAGTGTTGCCTACATGGTATGAAGAGACCTCAGGGTGATGTATCATATGGAGAAGATCATAGATGAATGCAACTAGCAATTTGTATTATAATTTTTGATAAAACATGGCCTCAACCTATAATAAAATAATGTTAACTTGGCCAATGAATATATTACTACAATAAAATTACAGTAGGACTCTTTATAAATAGATAAGTTATTTTTTAATTACCTTTGTAAGAGAGTGTTAGCTAATGTAATCAAGGGTTGGAAATGAGATACTTGATGTGCTATTATAAGGTAATATTTGAATTGTTTTTTACAACCAACCTATTTTTTTATGGGAGAGTCATTAAGAAGCATGTCTTTTAAAAAAACTAGTCATTGGAATAATGTGGACAATCTATACTAGTGGACAGGTGCACAATGTGTCTCTATTTACCAAGTGTGCAATTGTCCAAATTGGATAGAGGCTTCTGAAAATAGATTGATAGTGAAGTTTACACTGATTAGGGATGTTTAAGAACAAATTAGGGAAGTCTAAAATATGTTCATAATAATTTTGAGATTTAGAAGGATCTCATATGGATACATAGTTATCAGAATGCTGAATTATCCTAGCAAGGTAAAATATGTCAAGGACCAACAATGTCAATTATTTATTGACTGAATTTTAGTGTCAACCTTTACCTCCCCTTTATTCTATTGATGCATAAATTACTAGAGCAAAGGAAATGTGACATTGAGTGTGTATACACAGTATCATTTTCATGGAGATGTGCATGCCCCCTTGTTGAGGCATGTGGAGAAGTGATGAATTGAGAGTGATTAATTATTAATTTAAAGAATCAATGTAGATAATTTGGAAAGATATGTCCTCAACCTTTACCTCCCCTTTATTCTATTGATGCATAAATTAATAGAGCAAAGGAAATGTGACATTGAGTGTGTATACACTCTATCATTTTCATGGAGATGTGCATGCTCCCTTGTTGAGGCATGTGGAGAAGTGATGAATTGAGAGTGATTTATATTAATTTAAAGAGATGGGAACCAATAAATTGGTTTGCTAAAGTGCAACCAAAACACTAAGTGTTACTAAGCTCTCATGCAGTCCACTTGCTAAACTTGAAAGACAGGAAGTGGAAACGAATAGATGGCTTGATAAAGTGCATTCAAGATGTGGAGTGTTACCAAGATCAAACATGTTCTAGTTTAAAACATGAATCACACTGCTAAAAATAGATATAGATTCAAACTATAAATTTTTAAATTTTTATTGATAATTGATTTTTGAAAAAGAGAAAATCGAATTCTTATAAACTAGTATCTTGGTAATGAATTCTTATCATTCCCTATGTACTATATACAGTCTCAAATGTGATATGTTTAAAGTAGTTTTGAAGCCATGTACTATCTTAACACAAGAGTGTGTGTTTGAGTCGCTGAATGAGTGGAGCGCATAAGGACGCTGAATACCCCCATAATATAAGAATTATGATACTTGGGAATATAGTAAGTTACTAAAACTGAAAATGTATTACTTTGAAAAGGCACATTGTGCCCACTTTTGAGATGATGGAGATTGTCTAAAAAATCACTCATCTCAAAAGAAAAAGTTAGTATTTGTGAAAGATAGATAAACAAGTAATAGAATTTTCATATATTAAAATTTAGTACATGTAACATTGAAGCATTTGATTTTTTTTTCATCATGTAGTTATGTATAACATTTTAGTAATGAATGAAGCATGTAAATTTTATGTGTTTTTTCACGTGTTGTAAGCATGCTATATTGAAAAGTTGAAGCATTGAAGCACATAGATAATATGTGCATGATGTGTATCATGTCACCATAGCTAAATATGTCAGGAATGAACAATAAACATTCCGATGCCTATAGTCAGGATCTTGCTCCTCAAATAGAGCACATGTGATTACTTCTTGTTAGCAACTAAAACGAAATTATACCATAATCAATGTAACTAAAAATATAAAACAACACAAGAATTGAGAGACAATATTGTATTAATAATCACTCAGAAGAATATTGAATGCCACTTCTTCCTCCACCTCAAAGGTTCGCCACGCCTCAAGACCTTCTTCCCTCTCTCTCTCGGCACATTGATGTTCACCTCTCCAACCAGTCAGTAACACGCTGCCAGTTGATGTACTCCAAGTAGATGCTACCTGTCACTAGACCTTACTCACCATGTAGATATCTCTCTAAAAGCTCTATGGCTTTCTAACACACTTTTACAATACAACCATGAGTCTATTATATAGATCTCATCCAAACAATAATTAGACACCTAATACAATAATTAAATCTGTAGCTCTCAGTCTAAAATTAGCTCTAAATATGCAAACACTTGGTTTGTCAACCAACTGCCCGTAATATACTCGCAGCTGAACCACAGGTGATCGACGTCGGTCCCTGTCTGCCTGGGGATGCCGACGCCGGCCGATCTAAGACCGACGTCGGTTGCTTCCTGTCTCCTTTCTGCCATCATCGGTTGGCCTGACCGACGCCGGTGTCTGTGACACTCCGTAACTCTTCTACAACCTCCTCCATGTCTGCATCAGTGAAGCTTTTAGCTCCACAACCTAACAATCTCCCACTTAGAGATAAACAGCTGCACCTGTACCTGTATCTGTAGCTCATCTAATCTATTTCCTGGCTTGTATCCCTCTTCAAGATCAATCCTCACACAACCTGTGATGCTATACCTGTCAAAGTGCCACATGAATATCCATGTAGTGAAGAACTTGACCCTTCATACATAGTCCCACTGAATTGCCCTCTGTCGAATTGGCTCCATACTTTCTGCATGATTGGGAAAACTCAGGTCTACCATATGTGATTTCAAACCCTGTTTCAAGCTAAGCTTGAAATGTCCAGCCCTTGGTGTGCTTTCTGATTCTGCATCATGCGTAATGAATTTTGCCAACACCGTCTTCACATCAGCTCCCACCAGAGATAAAATCTCCATGTCTCTTATGCCAAAGAATTTTGCTGCTTCAAATTTTTCATGACACACCTTTGAACTAACCTTACCTTTTAGCTCAGCAAATCCCTGTATGTACAAAACCTGCTAGCAAACCATCCACATACAATAACTAGATAATGTCGCGACTCATCATCCACGTGGTAAGAATAAAATCACAATATACAAATGACTCAAGCCAAACGAAACTTGTACCACTGTGCAGCTTCTTTAAGACCTTATACCTTGGCCTTCTGTCTCATGTAATCCACTTTAACAATGGGAATCCATCCGTCTCTCATGCTTTCTTCCCACTGACAACTCTACCAACAAATACTTGTTTGGTTCTTCTCCAAGGACTCACACTCCTCATCCATGCCAAGATCCCACTATATCTGGATTCTACCTACATTGCCTCTTCACATCTTCCTAGTTCTTGACCATCAGTAAGCAATATAAAGAAGGTGAACAACGAATATGAGGTTCACTTACCCTTTCTGACCTCCACATGAGCGTTTGAGACTTGTTGACAGCTTGCTGTCCGCCCACTATCCGTTTCAGTGATCGATCTCGACCATCTCCTAGTCTACTCCCGAAACTGACCATGATACGTCATCTCCCTGGCCGACGCCGGTAAGTTCCTTTATGACCGACGTTGGTCTCCCTGTTGCCGACGTCGGTTATGAAACCTGTGTTCGTCTGTGAGTGATAAAAGCATAGATCAAAATCCTGATCAAATCAACAGCCCTGCTCAAAATATTCAGCTCACCATCTCTGTCCGTCACACACCAAGGCTTTTCAGTTCTTTAGCTTGTCAAAAACATTTGTGTTCCGCTTGAAAACCTGCATTCCCCTCCTACATATGTGACCAAGCCCGTGAAGCCACATCTCTGCAACAGAAGGTGAATCAGTAATATAAGTAGATAGATAAAGGATACCTACTTTCTTACCACCATATAATTCAAGTGTATCCACTGTGAGAGTTACAGTACATCTCTCATCACCATTTCTTGAAGAAATTAGACTCATCTCCAAGACTGGTACCTGCATGACTTCTTTCAACCACTTTGTGTCATCCGCCTGCAATTTTAACTTCCCCTTTGCCAATTCTTTGGCAAGGCTCACCAGCTCCTCTCCCTGGGGTTGCATGGAAAGAGGCAACATAATCTGTTATCCAAATTCAACTTTATCCAAGAAACCTCCCAAAGCATGTGCAACAACACCTGCAACATCTACATCTTCAGTTCCTTCATGCTGATCTGTTACCAACCAAAAATATTTACCTGCTCTTTCTTTCTATCAATCAGACCATTCATGCTATTCAGTTTCTCCATTCGTAGCTTACTTCTTTCTGCCATTGCTATACTTCCACTCAATCAGAAACTCCTGTGAGTAACCTGTAATCAACAAACACTACCAGATTTGAAACCATAGTAACCCAACCAAAAGCTCTGATACCACTTGTCAGGAACCTAGAACAATAAACATGTATGCCTACTTAGTCAGGTTCTTGCTCCTCAAATAGAGCACATGTGATTACTTCTTGTATTAGCAACTAAACACAGAATTATACCAGAAAATAAGTAACTATAAATATGAAATAACACAAGAATTGAGAGACAATACACAATTGTATTAATAATCACTCAGAATAATATACAATAAGGAAGATGCCACTTCTTCCTCCACCTCAAAGGTTCGCCACGCCTCAAGACCTTCTTCCCTCTCTCTCTCTCGGTCACAACAATCAACTCCAATAGAGAATTGATGTTCACCTCTCCAACCAGTCAGTAACACGCTGCCAGTTCACCAAGTACACAACCATACTCTAAGTAGATCTCCTGCTCTTTGCTGCTACCTGCAAATCACTAGACCTTACTCACCATGTAGATATCTCTACACCCCTGAAGAACCCTTTTCCTTGCCTCACCAAGTCCTTATGATTCTTCAACCAATACCCCGGTGGATCAGCTCCTAGACCTTGCAGACCTTGCAACTCTCCCTGATCATACACACTCAGCACCCCTTTAGAACTAGGAGGAGCTACACTAGCTCTCTCTAAAAGCTCTATGGCTTTCTAGCACACTTTTACAATGCAACCATGAGTCTATTAAATAGATCTCATCCAAACAATAATTAGACATCTAATACAATAATTAAATCTGCAGCTCTCAGTCTAAAATTAGCTCTAAACATGCAAACACTTGGTTCGTCAACCAACTGCCCGTAATATACTCGCAGCTGAACCACGGGTGACCGACGTCGGTCCCTGTCTGCCTGGGGATCGCCGACGCCGATCGACTTCTGACCGTCGTCGGTTGCTTCCTGTCTCTTACCTGCTGTCGTCGGTTGGCCTGACCGACGCCGGTGTCTGTGACACTCCGCAACTCTTCTACAACCTTCCATGTCTGCATCAGTGAAGCTTTTAGCTCCACAACCTAACAAAATAAACATATACATAGTATAGTGCATGATAATAATCATTACACCATATTAGCCAAATAGAAAACATGTAGGCCAAGTCACACAATTATCATGCAAGAAAGACTAAAGGCCACATATAAGGGACATGTAAGATTTCATAAAGAGTGTAAAAAGTTTTATATTATATCACACATTGAGACGAAAGTCTGAATACAAGGGACATAAAATTTTGTAAAAGCATAGAAAACCATAGGCCATACACACAAGGCATGATTATGCCATACAAGCAAGGTGTATGTTGAACATACACAAGGCTAAGGGTGACATAAAATAAACAAACAAGTGTGAACCATGTTATGAAACTAAAATAATAATGTTAAAAAACATACAACAAATGGAGATAAAATAGGTTAAGCATATGTATCTATGTGTGGTTTGAGTAAGTAGCATATTCATCAAGACATATATGAAGATAAATGAAAGATTAAAGCATGCATTTTCATTTATAGCTCAACACAAAAATGAGGTTGTGGATAATTACAACTTGTAATGTGTTCGTACATAACACCATAATGCCCCCAATGAAGCAAAGTTGGGTGAAAGGTTTGACCAACATTAGACCCATGTAGAATTATGCTTTTGCTTTGAAACTGTATTAATATGAGTGATAAAACTATGTAATAAATCCTTATGACTGTGTTGTAGTTGAAAATAGAGAGTGGATATGCATAGAGACAGGGTTAAAATAGGGGACCGGTGTGTAGTGCATCATTGTCTTCCCCCTGCAACTTTGTCTAAATTGAATGTATATAAAAATTTGACTTGAAAATATTTTGTTGTGTATGAAGAATGTTTTACATTGTGAATTTTTTGCTAATGCACATAAGATATTTTTTGACTTGCATTATTTCTTGAAAAGATACTGTGTACTGAAAAAGAAAACTAGATGACACAAGAAAAAACATATTCAACAACATACATATGTAACAAGTCACGATTTTTGATATTTTGTAAATAATATGTTTTCTTGAGAATTTATAGCATATAAAAATGATTTGTTAATTTTTTAATGCAAAAATATAAGCATTTATAATCGAAATCTAACAAAGCTAAATAATAAGCAGGGTTGTAAAATTAGAAGAGGAGGAGATTTGATCAATTCTCAACAAGGTGTTAGAACAAAGCATGACAAGAAGAAAGACATGTGAGACCCAGTGTAAATGTAGTGTTGTAATGGAAGTGCATATGAAAGCTTAAAGCATGTATATATGTGGAATAATGAAGAAATTGAGTTGTCATGAAAGAGATTTATATCAAAATCATAGTAAGATTTTTGTTGTGGGTTGTTAAAATGGGGTTGAATAAAGAAAGGGAGAAGATGCCTTAAAATAAAAAGATGAAGCCAGGGGGCTAGAAGAAGTTGGATGGGTGTAGAATAAAAAACAACAATGAGATCCCCATTTTCAAAATATTTAATATTTATTATTATATAATATAATTTTGTCCTCAAATTCCTAGCTTATGCCATATAAAAAATATAGTCGTCAACCTTGTTCCTGGACGTTCTGTTTGTGAAGAACAATTCCTGGATTTTTATCGGCACAAGCACAATCATCGAACATTCAGACATAGCTTTTGAACATATTTATTGAAAAAGCCTGCACACGGATGGCTTTTCATAGCTTCACATAACATATACATAGCAGAAAAGTAAGAAACAAAATACTAATGGGTTATTATACGTCCTCCCAGACAGGACGGGAATAATTTCCAAGCCTGAGCCTGACCGTGTCTTTTACCCAGGACCTGTCGCTTCACGGAATCCACACAGGTTTAGGATTATGTCGGCATGAGAAGTAGAACTCACTCACAGCCTAAGAAACAAAGGATACCAAAACAGTCTCAGGGCATCTACTAAGGGTCTCTATCTGCTATCGTTATTTGTAATGCGCGACGTCGCCTAGCGCTTGTGAAGAAAGCTTTTATGGTCTGTAGACCCTAAATCCCGTTAGGTGACATATGGCTCTGTCAAATTCACTCTTTATTCCACCAGTAAAAAATGCCCAAATATGAAAGGCAACAAAGACGTAAGCCGATTTGAGGATGGCCAAGGATGCGTAGTCCTGGGCATACTGATTCATCCAACCCATCAGCTTGTCATAACCTGAAGCTTGGTCTTCTATATAGTCTATGATGCTTTGCCTATGCTGCATAATAACTCTAATATCAGGCCATTCCACTACTTCTGGGTCAATATCATATCTTATTTTCTGCACCGTTCCTATCTTGATCAGTATCCATGCCAGTACTCGATAATCACTATCTTTCAGAGATTCAGGAATATCTCCAGGTCTAAAACTCTCTTCGAAGACTTTAGGCTCTGCCTCATAAGTAAGGTCTGACATTGGTTATGGTATGTTTCGGCTCAGAAGTAGACAGGAAACGCAAAGGGAACGGAGAGGAATGCTGTAATGGTGCGGAATAATGAGCCTATATAAAGCGTTATTTTTTGGTTTAGTTGGGAATGAGATGATGCGCTGACGTAAGGCAGTATGCAGGACACAAATATATGTGAATAAAATATTTTGCAATACAAATACCTCTCTCCGCATTAAATGTGTCGTCGTTGTCTTTGCACTTGAGTTGCTCTATTATCATTAAATATCCCGCGTGGTATGCAATAACTCGCGTTTATGTTTATGTCAGTGTAAAAAATCAATTTTCACGGGCCAACAGCAATAAATGGAATCGCACGCGTGCTAGTGTGGACGGGCATCGAAGAGAGGGAAAGCATGAGCGCAGGCTATTCTGTAACAGCGGTAAGGATTTGACGTTTGGCACTCGAAAGCATGGTAAGAGTCTTCAGAATGCAAAAGTGTTTCTTTTATTTCTAGCGAAAGATTGGAATGTGAAACGACACTGCCTTGTAAAAGTTCTATATAAATCGTTTAGATATATTGTATAATGACTCTTGATGGATAGAGATTAATAAAACCCTGATAATGGTTGTTCTCGAATGTCTTTTAGCTTTGTTCTATGCCTAGTTATTATCTTATTCTATCTAAATCTATTAATCATGAAAAGTTTATTAAGGTTTCATTTCTTTGCCTGAATATATAAATCTTCATCAAATAATAACTTGGTTAATTTGTATCCATCCTTGTGATATGCATCTTTGTCATCCCATTTAAGCTATCCATATATTAGCATGTTTTGATAGGTTTTTTAGGAACTTTTGCTAACAATGGTGTGATGAGCGTAGATTAAAATATGTTGTGATGGTTTTTAGAACAAAGAGACGTAGAGTGATGGCTAGATGAAAGAATCCATAATTTTGCAAAAGAATAAGTAAAAAGAATATGAAACACTACAAAAGAAGTTATTCAAGAGCATATACATGGAGATATATATGAAATTTTCTGGTGTGAGTTACCTGGACTACTAGCTGCATGGTTATCGATATTGGAGTACTATTATTTTCAACCAAAAGTGATAGTAGAACATACTCTGGATAGAACAAAAATTATAAATTTTATGAAACTTGGAGATTGACTAGACCTATGCGATAGACCACTGGACCAAGACTATTGCTAAAGGATATATTACAAAATTTGTTGTACAATGATATTTGGGTTTTGAAGCTACACATGACCTATTTCTAAGGGACATCCAAGGAAAGTTTCTTTAGTATGATTATTAAGATGTTGGTTGTTGAAAATGCTATGGTGCATATCCTTACCAACATGGAGTAGTCATTTTGGGCATTATGGGGTGTATGCGATGTAGGAGTGAATGATGTAGAGATGGACATAGAGATGTGAACCTAAACCCATAATATAGAGAATGCAAAGAAGTAAATTTAAAAGAAGACTATTGGATTGGAAAGAGCGCTGCAAGAATAGAAAAGGTGGAGTAAACAGAGTAATCCCAATGTAACTGTGAATAAGAATAGGAGTAGGAGTAGTGTGGAAGATGTAGAGGATGAGGAAGATGTAGTTCAGTGATGCAAAGAAAGGAAGAGAAGGGCCCACAAATGACGAGGACAAAGATTGGAATAGAGAGGATATAGAGCATAGTGAAAATAAAGAGGAAAGTAGAGTAGCAACAAAATAGTTAAAAGATAGTGGTAGATCACGGTTACAATGAAGGGTATTATTTTGACCACATAAAGAACATTCCTTGGAAGAAGTTATGCTAAATTGTAGGATTATCATAGGTTTAAGTTCACAGAAATAAAATGTCATAAATAGGAATCATTCATTTCTTTAGTATGCATCCACCAAGCCTAATGTTTTTTAGAAAAGAGAAAACAAAGTACACGAGTAGGGACATCTAGTAATTGTTTTGATTCATTTAGAAATAAATTTGGTAGACTTAGTACAGAAACTCAAAAAATAATAGATAAAAAGAAACTTGAGGAAGTTGGTTTTTAGTTCGCAACAAGTTTTAAAACACCAAAAATATCAAGCTTGCGGAACTTAATTATATCAGTTACGTAGTCGACAACACCAGTAGTAGTTTTGCAACAACCAACAATATCAGTTGTCCAAAAATGATAGTAAAAAATTCTAGTATTCAAAACATGCTTATAAATGCAGGAATTCTCATTACTTTGACACCATATGATGGGTCTCCTAACCTCAAAAACTATCTATTGACTTGTGATATGAAGTGATAGGATAAAGGAGTGACTATGGAGGATGTGAAAATGTGTGAGCTTATTGGAGATTTATCATGCCAAGATTTGGAATTCATATATAAAAGAGATGTTAATACTTTAAGTCTTTAGTAGGTCAAAGACCAATTAATTGTAGACTTTAAAATGAAGAAGTGTGTTAGTCAAACCATTCAAGATCCTTAAGAGATTAGATATAAGAGTGGATAATTAATGTGAGAGTATGATCATAAATTCTCATACATCATACACAATGTTGATTTCATTTTTTAAGACAAGGATAGAGCTGCATGATTTGTGGAAAGATTGTGATCAAGGATCAGGGTTGCCATTGCTCAATCACAATTAACTACTAAGCTCGATGCATGATCAACTGCATTGCGAGTAGAATAAATCAAGAACAATGAAGACATATCCCCATCTAATAATAAAATTGTGACAAAGATGGTTTTATAATAAATATGGATGAATACCATGAAAATGATAAAACTAAGTTGGGCATGTGGTGTATGAAATATAGTAAATAAGGGCATCATATGAATTATTACCCTAAAATTACAATGAAATTATGTGAGATTTACATAGTAGTAGGGCCTACAACTTCTAAATGCCATCTTCTATGGTAGTACATCTATAAATCTTAGTATTTGTACTTTAATTTATTCAAGTCACCAAATCATGATGAAAAATGTTGTCAAGCCTTATAAGAACTCAAGGAAGATATCACTAAAAATGTTTTCATAGTTAAAACACAATATATACCTTATGCAAAGTCAATTATTCCATGCCCCAAGGTCAAAATGTCTAGAGCGACTCAAGGATTTACAAGATGGATATTATCTTAGCCTCAATATCAATGACAATCTCTAGTAGGATGGACACCAACATCTTCTCAGTATCAATATCATCTGCCATGTAATACTGTGATTATTTAATGGCAATAGGCAAGTTGGGCTCCATATTATCATCATAGGTAGTATGGCAGGTATGATGCTCAACAATAACAAGGGTGGGGTTCCCCACAACATCAAGGATGATTTGGTGCATAATAGTCGCAACACATACAAGGTTGGGGTTTTCAATCAAAATGAGGATGGTGCAAATGAGGTTATCATGTGGGATATCAAGGAGGTCACACCAATAATGAGCAAAAAACTCACCATCCTATCCAAGGTTATTTGTGTGGTGACTATAATCATATTCAATGAAATTGTTCAACTAACCCATAAAGATAAGCGTACTATGCCTATTGTAAAATTTTAGACCAACATCATAATAAACACTACCTAGTTTTAGAAAAGTAGAGGAAGTAGAAAGTAGTGAGAGATTTAAATATGGTAAATTCACACCATAAAGAAAATGTTTTCATGCATGTAGTAACAAGACAACAAAATTGAATAGGGATTGAGTCCTTTAGAAATGAGACTAGACCAAGGGATTGATAAGGTTCAACATGATAGATATCCTGATCTTACTACAGAATAATTTTAATCTATCAAGTTACAAAAGTTATTAAAAACATACAAAAATAAAATACATTATAAGGTGACACTAAAACTATTGATACACAAATCTATGGGCATATTATTTGCACAATGCGATGGGATGGAGTAGTGATAGCATTAACAGACCTCTTTAAACTTTTTAGCACTTTGTGAAATGAAGATATCTCACAAAATATCAAAAATATTTTTCATAATCTACTTGAGTGTGCAGAATGTGGATATTATCATACTGAAAAGGTCATTTGGTATGTCAAAACCAAAAAGCCTTGGGATGTTGACTCCCGAATGGATATTTAACTCATAGGGTATGAGTTCCCTAAGATATGTTACACTTTGAAGGCACAATAAACTTAATATCGAGATCTAAATGGGAGGATATTGGTCGACCATAATTGAGATATAGTTTGGCTACTCTCAATCTCACAGATTATGGGAGAATAAAACCAACTAGTCACCTTGAGGACATAGAAATTAAGGTTGTTAACTTAAGCCTACGATGGGATTTTGAGGTAATTAAAATGAAAATAGATGAGACTCATTATCCTATTTTAATTGGTAATAAATGGGCTTATGATGGTCAAATGACTATCAATACGATGTGAAATCAATTGAAGGTGCACTAAGGAGATAAGATAATTATGATACATTGAAACAAATATAAGCATAAGCCATATATTATCCCTAGAGAAAAGAAGTCACCTTATGCTTATGGGGATAGTAGTTATTTCTTGATAAATGCAAACATCAAGCAAAATACTCTAAGAGCCAATTAATATTAGTTCTCTTATCTACAACCAGAATGTCAAACACAATTACATCCAGTTGAATAGCCTAGGTGCATACCCGTTATAACAAAGTCACCAACTCCTAGTTTTAGATTGAATAATGTGGGTCATCATTTGTGTGAAATGATCTCAAACTAGGTTGGAGGTAGATTTCCTGTATAATATTAGTGTGACACCTATGGATTACATAGTGCCTAATCAGGAAGGTATCTTACCTTAGGAATTGACATCTTTAGTAAGTGGTGACTCGGATACCCATATGCTCAATCGAGTCAGAGGACATTATGAAGTGCAACCCCCATAAATGGTGTTCATCATTGAATGATAATTAACACATTATTTCAAAATAGAAGATCTCAATCAATTTAATTTTTGATTGGAGAATCATGTACTTAATGCAGATTAGAGATTTAGTGCACTTTAATTATACATTAAAGGTAACTATTGTGACCTAGTGGGTAGTGCATAGGAAAACTTAATTACCATGGGATGAGACATGTGAACTGATGCAATCACATATTCATATACAACCTTCAAGCCAAATAGATTGGTCATTTTTTCAAGAAAGACAATGTTCGGAGTTACATGTACACAAGTGTGTAGACATATGGTCTGCACAAGGGGTCGAACCTAAATACTAGGTGCAAGTTTTGTCATACACATTGGCACCACTTCTAACTACTTGGTATATGCATTGGGATCATAGGCAGAGATAAATCATTGGGCATAGGTTCAACAAGATTTTATTCAAAAGTTTGATTTTTAAGATTAAAATACAGTAGTACATCATGACTTATAGAAAGTAAAAATGTTTTCTATGTCATGGCTAAGTAAAAGACCTAAATATTACAATAGATTCATATTCACAATAAGTGGATGCTATAGGTTTTTATAAATCCATCCAATACTATAAGTTAAGTAATCAAAAAGAGAAGATGTTTGTTAAACCGTGTAATAGGATTGCAGATTATGAATAATTGATAGAATCTAGTGATAGTGATGGGCATCTTGACTTGAATGGCTTCTTTAGACTAGAGCAATAATTAGAGCCACTAAAATTCAATGTCGTAAAGGAAATCGAGGTTATGAGGCTATGAAATGTGACTATTCTAGACCAAGAAGGACTAAGAATTATGTGAGAGTCCATTCCTGATGGATCTAAGGGGATATATCAAGAACCAATAAGGAATATTTTAAAAAAGTGGGACAAATTTTGTGCCAAGGCTTATGACTTTGGGACATTATTGGACTCAAAATCAAATTTTAGAAGCATTACATTTGTTAATAGAATATTAAGATGTTTCTCCCACTAAGTTTTTAGATATGAAAGGTGTAGATCAAACATTGTGGGAGATACTGAAATAGTGTGAAAGACCTGTTAAAAAGTGCCCTTACAAATTAAATCCCAATATGAAATTGAAGGTGAAGACTGAGCTTGATTGTATGTAGGAAGCATGAATAGTTTATCCCATTAAGAAGGCAAACTTGGTTAGTCTTATGGTTGTATAGCCTAAAAGGTTTGGTGAGATATAGGTGTGTGGGGATTACCGTGCCTTAAATGATGCTTGCATCAATGATCCACGCCACATACCTTTTATAGATGAGGTTATAAAATCAATTGTAGGTAATGAAGTATATTATTTTATGAATGGATATAGTAGATATCACCAAATCCCCACGACAGAGGAGGACCCATCCAAAATGACATTCATAATATAATGGGGTTCTTCTGCTTATAAGGTAATGATGTTTGGATTGAAGAATGCCCTAGTTGTATTTTTTTAGCGCTTAAGTGACTACTTTTTAAAGATTTTATTCATGATTTTCTAGAAGTGTATTTAGATGAATGGGATGTATTTTATTTGTTAAAATACTAGTTGTCCAAATTGTTATTAATATTAGAAATATGTAGATCCTTGTGAATTACATTAGATTTCAAAAATGTTTGTTTTTCACACCACTTGATGTTTTCATGGTCACATAGTATCTAGTGATGGAATTTTGGTTGAGCAAACCAAAATCATAGTCATAGTGGGTATGCCACATCCAACCATTTCTATAGAAGTGCGAGCATTTATGGGTCATAAAAGGTATTACAATATGTTTATCAAAAGCTATGTAACTATCCTTGCACCCTTGGAGAAATTGATGTACAAAGGTACATGATATGAATGGAAAATAGAGTTCCAATCAACATTTATTGAGCTAAATCAAAGGTTAATTACATCTCCCATTTTAATTTTTCCAAACTAGAGTAAACCATTCCATGTGCATGTAGATGCCTCAGTTATTGAGATGGGAACTATGTTAGTACATCCAAAAGATGGTAGATTGGATCATCCTATCCATTTTTCAAGAAGGAAACTGTTAGCTATAGATAAAAACTATACTATAACAAAATGGTAACTGTTAGTACTATTTTTTTCATCATAAAAGTTCAAGCATTACCTTATGGTAACACCCTTTCAATTTTTTTACTGATAATCAGAGCTTGTGCTTTTTGGTTAACAATCCTATATTAGTTAGAAGGATCTCTATATGGTTAATGCTATTTTAATAATTTTTGTTTAGAATCAATATTAAGCCTTTAAAAGAGAATGTGGGACCTAAACACTTGAGAAGGATACAAAATGGATAAGAACCTAAAGAGATACAAGATGAATCACTAAATGCAAATATTTTTAGTATCTCTGCAATCCCTGAAAACGTGGAGGACATAACTAAATTTATAGAATAGGGAATCTTTCCTATGCATTATGTTGAGCAAGATAAAAAGCAACTAATTACATGAGTCATTCTCTATACCACCATCAATATATTCTTATATAATATGGACAAAGGTGAAGTTTTGTGTAAACTATATTTGGAGCATCAACAACCATAAATTCTTGAGGAAGCACATAAAGTGATTGCTTGATATCATTTAAAAGGAGAATATAATATGATGAAGATATTACAAAGTGGTCTATGGTGGCCTAACTTGATAGATGATGCACATCACATTGTAAAATGTTGTGACATCTATAAGATAATGGAAATGCCTAATCAACAAGATGATATGCCTTTGAATCCCATGCTAGATGGATAACCATTTGAAAAGTGGGGTATTGATTTTATGGGACCTATCAGTCCACCAAGATATATCAACACTATGACATATTAATTTATAAAATGGGTTAAAGATGATATGACATCAAGTTGTAGTGCCAAGGATGCTACCAAGTTTTTGTATGAAAACATCATTACAAGGTTTGGGTACCCAATCAAACTGTTCAAGCATAGGGGAACATATTTCCTAAATAATACAATTAAGACACTCATAATAATTTATGATATCACACTATAAAATTATTGCATACCATCCTAAAGCAAATAAACATGTTGAAGATTCCAACAAAGTCTTTGGTAAGATGTTAACCAAGATATGCAGTGTACAACTTGATGATTGGGAAGAAAGAATTCCTATGATACTATGGGCATACAAGACAAACTACAAGTGTGTGATAAGGTTTACACCATTCCAGCTAGTCTATAAATGTGAAGTAGTCAGGCCCATGGAATACATAGTTCCAAGTATGGGCATTGCAATAATCATGAGATATGGTGATTGAGATTCTCTACATGCATGGTTAATGGATTTTACAAAAATGGAAGAAAAAATGCAAAGGGTACAATGGACATAGGAAGTGAATAAGGTAAGTCAGAAAGTGTGGCATGAACATAACCTATGATCTAAATAATTTTTCCAAGAATAAATGGTCGTATTATATGATGGCATGTTTAGAGAATTTATAGGAAAACTATGCATTAAATGGAAGGGACATTACATCATTCATGACATTTCACGTCAAGGAGTAATTATTTTAAAGGATCTCTAGGGAACCATTTTAAGAGGATGTGTGAATGGTTGTATGCTTAAGCCTTACCACTAATAATCTATTTTAGTTCTTGTAGAAAATGGATAGAAGGTGCTGAGTATAACTATGTAGGTTTGATTTTTTGATTAATTCATTAATTTTTTGGTGTGTGTTTTAGTTTTAGGTTTATATGTGTTTGTATAGTGTGGTCTCTTCATTGTAGCACATTAAAACTAGAGTTGAGGTTACATAAGTTGTAGAGTGCGATATGTGAACAAAGTTAGCATGGACAAGATACAATTGTTAATGGGTACACATAGACTTCCAATTAAGTTCACTAATGTGGCACTAGAAACTAAGGTAGGGTGAATGGATAATCAATGGTCATGCAAAACCATTAATGATGAAACACTATAAAGATTGAAACTTTCCCAAAGTAAATCAATTTTTGTAAATAAAAATGGGTACAATAGAGGAAATTAGCTTAGTGGAAAGATATCATGGGACATAAATGATTTTTGTTGGGTGTCATGATGCTTGAGATAGATAATTCCAAACATCTAATTAGCAAAAACTAGCTAACATTAATTCCTCAAGTGAAATCATGTGCAAATAGCTCAACATATTTAACGTACTTTGTTAGATGGATTTGATTAGCAAAAGCTATATAAGTAGGGGTAAAAATAACAAATAAACACTACACACTAATGAGAATGATATATCTATTATCTTTAGCAAATTCAGTCAACCATACATAGATTTCTCATCAGTGCCAATTCATACGAAGAAAATTTTCAAACCCATCTATAACAACAAACATGGATTGTGAATAATTGTTAATCCCATTAAAAAATGTGTAGAAAGAAGAAATGGGAATTGGATTATGAATTTATCATGACCTTTACCCTTTCAAATTCATTAACACTACTAAAACTACTTTCTTCATCATAGATCAATTGACACCAGCACAAGCAAGAGCTGTAAGAATCCAACGTCCTCTATGATGCTTTAATGTGGAGACACTCATCAAGTTGCCTACCTTTGGGATTTTGAATGATCTAATGCTCACCCTTATTAGAAGTTATAATGAGGGAATGATCCACCCTTCATAGGATGTTATTATTTTCATCAATGTTACGACTATGCCATGAACAATATGACTAATAGTTCAAGGAAAATATCTTCTAGACTACAAGTCAAAAGTACCTCCGATTCACTCAGATACAAAGGAAAAATATACTTTAGAAGGTAGGGGGTTCCCTATTAAATTAATATAAGATAATTTAATTTGCATTTCATCTAAGTGCATCATGAAACAATTTTGGCAAACCACCAAAAGTTCCATACAAGTAATAAAATACATCATTGATATTACATATCGCATGATAAAAATACATGAGGATGTCAAATGGCTTGGTTATTTTGCCATTATAAATCATTACCAACATGGAAAAGGTCCAAAACATCACATGTGTTTTAGTGATATATATAAATTATGACTTGTAGAAAAATCATTTGCATAAGTTTAAGGTGTTGACTAGCATTAAACCTTTTCTCTTACTTCCATGATGAACTACATCATGCTACTACTCTCTTTTGTTGTAGCATATGGGTGGGAAATACATCAAATTGATGTCTATTTTCTCTCTTACATTAATAATTACAAGAATAAATCTACATGCCCCAATTTGTTATGTCTATAATCAATGAGAAGTCCATCTTTGTATGTAGATTGAAAAAATATTTCTATGGTTTGAGATAGGATTCTTGAGTTTTCATGAAAATATCGACACTTTCTTAATTAAATTTGGATTCACATAAAAAGACAACAACACATAAAATAGGGGTTAAATCCTTTAGAAATGAGGCTAGACCACTTGTGATTTATAAGGCTCGACATGATATATATCTTGATCCTACTATAAAGAAGCATTTGATGTATCAAGTTGTGTAGGTTCTTGAAAACATATAATAACAAAATGTATATGAAGGTGATCCTATGGTTATTGATGCACAAATGTATGGGCATATTATTGGCATGATGCAATGAGAAGGAGTAGTGACAATATTGATAGATCCCTTCAAACTTTTCAGCACTTTATGAAACAAATATATCTCACAAAATATCAAAAAACTTTTGCATAATCTACTCTAGTTCCCAAACTATGTACAATAATATAATGATAAGGTTGTTTGGTATGTCAAAACTAAAAGGCCTTATGATGTTGACTCCAAAATGGATATTGAACTCATAGGGTATGAGGTCCTTAAGCTGTGTTTGACTTTAGAAGCACAATAAACATGATACTGAGATCTACATGGGAGGATATTGGTTGACCATAGTTTATCTACAGTCTGGATACTCTTAGATCTCACAAATTATGGGAGAGTATAACCAATTGGTTGGATTGAGGATGTATAAATTAAGGTTGTTGACATAAGCATGTAATGATCATTTGAGGTAATTTACATGAAAATAGATGATACTCATTATCCTACTTTGATTGGTAATAAATGGGCTTATGATGCTCAAATAACTATCAATATGATGTGAAATAAATTAGAGCCACACCAAAGAGATAAGATAATATGATACCTTTGAATAAATATGAACATAACCCATATATTATCCCTAGAGAATAAGAGTCACCTTATACTTATGGGGATAGTAGTTGGTTCAATGCAAATGAAAAAAACAAGTAAAATTCTGTACAAGAAAATGTATATCAATTCTCTTGTCTATAGCTAAAATGTCAAACATAGTTGTATCTAATAGAATAACATGGGTGTGGACCCATTATAACAAAGCCACAAACTCCATAGTTTTAGATTTAAGAATGTAGGTCACCATCTATGTGATCTCAAACTAGGTTAGAGGTAGATTTCCTATACAATATTACATAATGGATAATCATGAAGGTATATTACCTTAGGAATTGAAATCTTTAGTAAGTGGTGACTCAAATACCCATATGATCAATTGGGTCAGAGGATATCATGAAGTGTGACCTTTGTGAATGGTGTTCACTATTGAATGCCAATTACCACATTATTTCACAATAGAGGATATCAAGCGATTAATTTTTTGATTGGATCATCATGTACGTAATTTAGATTAGATAGAGAGTTAACTTAATTATACACTAAAGGTAACTATTGTGACATGGTGGGTAGTGCATAGGAAAACTTAGTTACCATGGGATGGGGCATGCAAACTGATGCGATCATGTATTTATATACCACCTTCAATCTAAACTGATTGGTGTCATTTTTTCAAGAGGTCCAAAAGTGTGTAGACATATGGATTGTGCAAATGGTAGAACCTAAATACCGTGTGCATGTTTTCTCATATATTTTAGCACCACTTTTAACTACTTGGTATATACATCAAGAGCATAGGCAAAGACAAATCATTAGGCTTAGGTTCAACACGATTTTGTTCAAATGTTTATTTTTAAAGATGAAAATCTTATAGCACATAATGATTTACATAAAGTAAAAAGGTTTTATATGTCATGGCCGAGTGGAATACCTAAATATTATGATAAACTCAACTTCACAAGAAAAGGATGCTATATATTTTAATGAAGCCATCCAAAACCATAAGGCAAGTAAACAAAAGAGTGCCCAAAACCTATTACAAAGTGCCATTACATATTAAATTACAATAAAAAATTGAAGGTAAAGGTTGTACTCAATCATATGCAGTAAGCATGAATATTTTATCCCATTGAGAAGGTAGACTGGATTAGTCCATTGGTTTTACATCCTAAATGGTCTAAGGAGATATGGGTATGAAGGGATTATCTTGTCATAAATGATGCTTATGTCAATGATCCATTCCACATACCTTTTAAAGATAAGGTTCTAGAATTAGAAGTAGGTCATGAAGTATATTATTTCATGGATGGATATAATGGCTATAACCAAATCCCCATCACATAGGAGGCCTAGTCCAAAATGACATTCACAATATAATGGGGTTATTTTGCTTATAATTTAATTCCATTTGGACTGAAGAATGCCCTAACTATATTTTTAGGGATGTAGTGGCTACTTTTAAGAATTTTATTCATGATTTTCTAGAATTGTATTTAGATGATTGGGATGTATTTTATTTATTTAAATACCACTTTTACAAACTATGTTTAATTTTATAACTCTACAGAGCCATATAAATTGCATTTAATTTGAGAAAATGTTTATTTTTCAAACCATTCAGTGTTCTATTGGGTCACATAATATCCAGTGACAAAATATTAGTGACCAAGCCAAAATCATATTCATAGTGGGTATGCCATCGTTGACAATTTATATGAAAGTGCGAGCATTTATGGGTAACACAAGGTATTACAAGAATTTTATTAAAGGCTACACAACTATCTTTATGCCTTTGGATAAATTGATGCATAAGGATACATAGTTTGAATAGATAATAGAGCGTCACTAAACATTTGTTGAGCTAAATCAAAGGTTAGTTATAGCTCCCATATTAGTTTTTATAGACTAGATTAAGCCATTCCATGTACTTGTATATGCCTCAGGTATTTTGGTGGGAGTTATGTTAACACATCCAAGAGATGGTGGATTGGAACATCCTATCCATTTCATAATCAGGAAACTATTAGTTGCGGATAGAAACTATGTTATGATAAATGGTAAGTGCTAGAAATGGCGTTCACACTCTAAAAGTTTAGGCATTACCTTCTTGAAACACCCTTTAAGTTTTTAACTAATCATTAGGTCTTGCACTATTTGGTTAACAAACCTTTTTTGGTTGGAAGGATCTCTATATGGTTAATGCTATTTTAGAAATTTAAGTTCAAAATCAATATATAGTATTGATGAGAGAATATGGAACCTAAACACTTGAGAAAGATATAATGTGAATAAGAACCTAAAAAGATACAAGATGAATCACTAGATTCACATATTTTTAGTGTCTCTGTGATCCCTGAAAACATGGAGGACATAGACCCATTTATAGATCATGGAATATTTTTTGCACATTATGTTTTGAAAGACAAAACATAACTGACTACATGGGCTATTCGCAATACCATCATGAATATATTCTTATATAAGATGGACAAAGATGAAGTGTTAGGCAGAGTAGCTTTGGAGCATGAATGACCATAAATTATTGGTGAAACACATCAAGAGATCATCTATGTAAATTTCATAGGTGAATATTTTTCAAGAAAGATATTACAAAGTAGTTTATGGTGGCCTAAATTGTTCCATGATACACACCACATCGTAAAACATTGTAATATCTGTCAGGTAATGAGAAATCCTAATCAACAAGATGAGATGCCTTTAAATCCCATGTTACAAGAACAACCATTTAAATAGTGGGGTATTGATTTTATGGGACCTATTAGTCCTCCAAGTAAGAACAATCATGCATTATATATCAACACTATGACATATTAATTTACAAATTAGGTTGAAGCTTATGTGACACCAAGTTGTAATGCCAAGGATGTTACCAAGTTTTTGTACAAAAACATCCTTACAATGTTTGGGTACACAATCAAATTGTTCAATGATATGGGAATATATTTCCTAAATAATATAATCAAGACATCATTACAATGTTTGGGTACACAATCAAATTGTTCAATGATATGGTAATAGATTTCCTAAATAATACAATCAAGACACTCATAGAATAATTTATGATATCGCACCACAAAAGTAATGCACACCATCCTCAGGCAAATGAATAAGTTGAAGCTTTCAATAAATTATTAGGTAAGATGTTAACCAAGATATGTAATGTAGAACTAGATGATTGGGAAGACATAATTTTTGTGATACTATGGGCATATAGGAAAAAATACAAGTGTCCAACAAGGTTTAAGTCATTCCATCTAGTCTATGGACTTGAGGCAATCATAAAGATGGTTAAAATGATCATGAGACATGGTGATTAATATTATCTACATTCAAGGTTAAGGATTTGAAAAATATGGAATAGGAAGTGGAAAATCTAAGTCAGAAAGCATGGCATGATCACAACCTATGATCTCAAGAAATTTTCCCAAAATAAATGGTCTTATTATATGATGGCATGTTTAGCGCATTTCTAGGCAAACTATGCATTAGATGGAAGGGACCTTACATGATTAATGACGTCTCACATCAAGGAACAATTATTTTAAAATATCTTCAAGGAAGCATTTTACTGAGGATGGGTAAATGGTTATAGGCTTAAACCTTACATCCAATAATCTCTATGAGTTTTTGTATAAAATTGAGAGAGGGTGTTGAGTATTACTATGTAGATTAGGATATTTTTAATAATTCATTGATTTTTTAGTTTGTGTTTTGGTTTTAGGTTTGTATTTTTTTGTATATTATGGTCTCTACATTGTAGCACATCAAAACTACACTTGAAGTCGCATAAGTTGCAGAGTGTGATATATGAACAAAGTTAGAATGAATGAGATAAAGTTGACAAGGGGTACACATGGATTTCCAATTATTTTTTAAATGTTACAAAGGAAACTAAGGTAGGGTGAATGTATAATCAATGGTCATGAAAAACCATTAATGATGACACAATTCAAAGATTGCAACTTTCCTAAAATAGATCAGTTGTCATAACTAAAAATGAGAAAAATAAAGGAAAATAGCCCAGTGAAAATATGGTGTGTCACATCAATGATTTATACCAGGTATAATGATGCTTGAGATAGATAATTCGAAATTTACAATCAACATCAACTAGTTAGCATTAATTCCTCATGTGAAATCATGTGCAAATAGATCGACACATTTAAAGCACTCTATCAGATGGATTTGAATAAGAAAAAGATATATAAATAGGTGTATTAAGAACAAAGAAACCCTAAAAATAATTGAGAATGAGAGAGATCTATGATCTTCAGCTTATTTTCTCAACTATTGACAAATTTCACATTAGTGCCAATTCATACAAAGAAATTATTTAGACTCATTTATAACAACAAGCATGGATTTTGCACAATTATTGATCCCACTAATAGATGCATATATGGAATAAATAGGAATTATCTTATGCCTTTATAATGACCCAAACCCTTTCAACTTCATTGACACTACTAAAGCTACTCTATTCATCACAGATCAATTGACACTAGTACAAGGAAGAGGCCTAACATTCCAACATCCTCTGTGAGGATCTGATGTGAAGAGACTCATCAAATTGCCGACCTTAGGGCACTTGGATGAGCTAATTCTCACCTTAATTAGAAGGTTTAATGAGGGAATTATCCACCCCTCATAAGATATTATTTTCATCAATGTTGTGACCATGGCAAGGCTAAATTTTTTATTTGATATTAAATACTTATAGAATTCCTTTTTCTTTCTCCAAGCCCTAGTCCACTTGAAGATACCTTGCATGAGCATGAAAATGGATTTTGTTTTAAGGGGAAGCCTCAAGCCAACCCTTGTTCTTACATAATTTTGAAATCAACACTCATGAAATATATCAACCAATAAATTATGAATTAAGATCCTCTCCATTATCTCTATGTATGTTATGGAAAAAACAATTGATTATATGTTTTTTACCAAACCATATTTCAGTACTCAAGTATGCAACTAAAATAATTCAATATATAGTTACCAAACCATATATCAGTACTCAAGTATGCAACTAAAATAATTCAATATATAGTGATGCAATAATAAAATAGTGTAAAGAAATCCTCATATCCAATATATATTTACTATACTTTATGATCAATGACTTAATATGGTTATGAAAACATAGACAACATGATCTCAAGCTAAAAACCTTATTAACACACAAGACAACAACATGAAAGTGGGAAAGTTAAAAATTATAGTGAAAAAAAACATGTAACAAATGGGGAAAGGGGCATAAGGACCCAAAACTAAGATAAATGAATCAAACTAGTTTGATAGTGGTCATAACAATATTGAACTAGTTTGTTACTAGTCAAGGTGATTTAAAAAACGCTTAAAAGTATGATCGATGGATTACAAAACCATGGTCGAGCATCCTAAACCAAAAAATAAAATATTTAATCAAAATTAATTCAAGTAGTTTTGGTTTAATGGAGAGATTACCATTGACCCTAGATGAAAAGGAAAGTCAAAGAAGGTCCACCACAAATAAAATGTGCCAATAAGGAACCTAATATGAAACAATGATCCATATACACATAAACACACTAATACCATATCAAACATTAAGATTGTGCCAAAATAATATGTCTACACAATGTTAATTATCGAATAGTTGTGTAGATAATTTTTTAATTTTCTATAACTTTGATTGCAATATTTTTCATGTGTTTGCTTCATGTGTTTATTTTTTTTTTTTTTTTTTCCATATCTTCCATCTTTATCCATCAGTGATGTGTATTTATTTCTTCCATTGTATACTTTGTGCAATATGCATGTGTAACATGTTTGTTTAATTTGTGTATTCTGATTTTTTATTATCTTTGTTACATTGAGGACATTAGAGAATCTACGCTACTCTGCGTGACAGTTTTATATGAATTCTCTTTGCTTTATATGTTTAATTACATGGCATGCTTATGTTCTGCATTAAAGTCCTTGTTTCTCTACTCACTCACTCTATGTTGCAATATAGTTAGTGTCATGATATAACATGCATTGTTCTCATTCATTTTCTATATTATGTATGTCATGCACATGTTTCTTATTTTCTTCCCTAATTTTCCATGGTTCGAATAATGAATCTATTAATGGAAACACTCTATGTGTATGCTTTACATTAATATATTTGTCATGATAGTGCTTATATTAGGGCTTTTTTTAAAATTTCTTTATAAATTAAATGTTTCCAATTAGGGCATAATAAAATTATGCTTATATTAATTTTATTTCTAACATTTAGGTTATATTATAATTGTGATCATAGATATTACATAACATGGCCATGTGGATTTTTTTAAAATAAAACTAAAATTTGCACAGTGAAATTAATGAAAATTTTTAATGTATTTTATATATCTTTTGCTCTATTTTTTTTTTCTCTTCCTCCCTTCCATGTTTACTTAGTTTCTAAGAATCATTGTCGAAAAGTGTACAATGTATGGTTTTAGGGCACCATGAATATACTTTATATAGTTTTGGTGTGGTCCCTTGCTATCCTTGTTTTGGATTTCACATGCATGGTGTTTTTTTTATTCAGTTCTTCCCTCTTGTTGTGTGTCAAATCACACATCAATTTGATCATAATTTTAATTTGATAAGTATATAAATCACATGAGTGCATGAGTACATAGAAACAACAAAAATATAAAACAAGAGCCACACATTAATTGAAATATTTTGTTATGAAAGTGCTAGAAAAATAATTCAATCATTTATAATATATTTGAAGATTTTTTTTTTTTAATAGTAATTTATTCATTTTAGCCTGGAAAGTCATAGAGGACTGGGGCTTGCATCCCTAAAAATTTCTTATTGAATTCCATTGAATTTTATTTTCCAAATTTGTTCTTCTTTAAAATTCTAATAATTAATAAGGGATATCAGATTACCCCATTCACTCTTTAATATTTTATTAATCCAAAATGAATTATAATTTTTCAAATATCTATATGAAATGTAAGAAAAGTGAGAGAGACAACATGAATGTAAAAACCAATTTTTAAAAATTCACAATTATACACAAACAACACATGTTTCTAAGAACATCTTCACTTTATTAATGGAGTGCATTTTGAATTACTTTGTTTGTGTTTTCAATTTTATAATTTTCGTTCACCTTTCCTTCTTGAAAATTTTGCATTATTTTGTTTATGAAAACCACTCCCTCATTCCTAGAAAACCATATATTATTATCAAACCCTCACTTATAACTTATTTCTACTTATAGAATAATTTTTATTACAAATCATACATCATTTATTATTTTATTGAAATATAAATTATTAAATTTAATTACAATATTTTATGGATAAACATATTGCAATGTGACATAATTTAACTTGGATCCATTTATCTATATCACATCACATAGATAAGTTTTAACTTAAACACAATAATATATGGATTAATATGCTGGTTGCCTAAAGCTCAATATAGAAGGTCTTTAAGTTGGAATGGGTAATATATTGAAAATTTAGTTTGAAAGAATGAATATAGGGTACACTTGCATAAAAATAAATAACAAAAAATTAAATCAACAAAAAATTAAATCGACATTTTCAAAATTTAATATATATGTTATTATATAATATTATTTGTCCTCAAATTCTTAGCTTATGCCATACCAAAAAAAAAAAAGAGTCGTCAACCTTGTTCCTGAACGTTCTGTTTGTGAACAACAATTCCTGGATTTTTATCGGCACAAGCACAATCATGGAACATTCAGACATAGCTTTTCAACATTTATGTAAAAAGCCTGCACACAGATGGCTTTCCATAGCTTCACATAACACATACATAGCAGACAAGTGAGAAATAAAATATTAGTGGGTTATTATACATCCTCCTAGACAGGACGGGAAACATTTACTCGCTTGACAGAATCCACACAGGTTTAAGATTATGTCGGCACGAGAAGCAAAACTCACTCACCGCCTAAAAAACAAAAGATACCAAAACAGTCTCAGGGCATCTACTGAGGGTCTCTATCTGCTTTCATTATTTGTAATGCGCGACGTCGCCTAGCGCACTTCTGAGGAAAGCTTTTATGGTCTGTAAACCCTAAATCCCATTAGGTGATATATGGCTCTGTCAAATTCACTCCTTATTCCACCACTTGCTAGTGCCCAAACATGAAAGGCAGCAAGGTCGCAAGGGTATTTGAGAACGGCCAAGGATGGCTTTCCATAGCTTCACATAACATATACAAGTAGAAAAGTAAGAAACTAAATACTAATGGGTTATTATACGTCCTCCCAGATCGGACGGGAATCATTTCCAAGCCTGAGCCTCACCATGTCTTTTACTCAGGATCTGTTGCTTCACGAAATCCACACAGGTTTAGGATTTATGTCGGCATGAGAAGTAGAACTCACTCACAGCCTAAGAAACAAAGGATACCAAAACAGTCTCAGGGCATCTACTGAGGGTATCTATCTGCTATCATTATTTTTAATGTGCAACGTCACCTAGCGCGCTTCTAAGATAAGCTTGTATCATCTGTAAACCCTAAATCCTGTAAAGTGATATATGGCTCTGTCAAATTCACTCTTTATTCCACCATTAGCCAGTGCCCAAACATGAAAGGCAACAAAGTCGTAAGGGGATTTGAGGACGGCCAATGATGAGTAGACCTGGGCATACTGATTCATCCAAGCCATCACCTTCTCATAACCTGAAGCTTGGTCTTCTATATAGTCTATGATGCTTCTCATATTCCGAATAATAACTCTAATATCAGGGCATTCCACTGCCCCATTGGCAATATCATATCTTATTTTTTGAACTGTTCCTATCTTTATCAGTATCCATGCCAGTGCTCGATATTCACTATTTTTCAGAGCTTTAGGGAAATCTCCAGACCTATAACTGTCTTCAAAGATTTTAGGCTCTGGCTCATACATAATGGGCTTTAGGGTCTGACTCATACTTAGGGGCTGACTTTTGCCTACAGATTGGGTACGGTATGTTGAGTTACCGTTTCGGCTCAGATGTGGAAGGAAACGAAGGCACAAACACGAAGGGAACGGAGAGGAATGCTTTAATGATGCGAAATTAGGGACCTATAAATAGTGTTTTTGCACGAGATAAATCTATGTGACGTCAGTTGTAATTCCCCAGATGCCGTCTAAATAAATATTTGCATGCCCTCTAGAAATTTAATTTAATTTGACGTTTCGTTGTAAGGACCATTGCTGAAATTTGTTGCGGTATCAAAAGATGTCGAAAGGGTGGCTTACAATGGTTGATTAGGGGTTTAATGTTGGAGCTCAATTTTAGTTTATTCATTAATTCTGAAAATATGTGTTCGACCGGACACTTATTCGTTGACAAAGGGCGTGTATGCATTGTTAGGCCACCTTGCTCCACTGCGTTAACTCCACTATTTAAGCATCTATATTATTATTGGTCTGTGTCATTTTCTATTGAACATGTATGAGGAATGGCAAGACGTAGGGGATGTGTAGGGACTATCGATAATTGAGATTTTTCAACGATTGGTCATATGAGTTTGTGTTTATTGAATCTCTTATCTCTTACAAGAGATGATTTCTTACATTGTTTAGTTTAAATTATTCTTAAATTTAATTATATATAGGAAAGGGGTTGAATGTATCTGCTAGGGAATAACATTATTTCCAACTTTTAAAGAGGTTCCTTATATCAATTTTTGGTTTTTTCTTAGTTCATTTTAGAAATAACACAATAGAGTAGAAAAGATGAAGCAAAGTCTCTAGTGGTGGTTTTGTATCCATGGGCGCCACCATATGTTTGAAGATCATTGTGATGTTCTAAACTCCCCACTATGTCCAACATGTGCCATAGACATTTCTATTATGCCAACCATGGGTGATTAATTCCTAAGGTTAGTACATTGGTATTATTCAATAGTCGTAGCATCCACTGTAAGACTACAAACTACCACAAGCATAGCTACACATCCAACAAAATTTAATTTTTGCCAAGCTCCCTTCACACATTAAATACTATAGATTCAAAGGCATCAAGGAGAATATGCACAAAACTAGTTTCAATAATAAATCTTGCAGTAAAATCCATGATAAGTACCTATTATTAAGGATTTTTGTAATAAAATATTGCCATGGATTCAAGTAGTAGGTTATCATAATACGTGCATATACAATCATTCTATGGGATTTGAATTGGTGACCTAAAGTTCACAATTTTAACATTAAAACACATAAAACAAGTAGAAAAATAAAAAAGGTTTTGTGAATAAGCTTACCTCACCCCATATTGACCATAAATGTCCCTTGCCTTCTAGATTCTTGTTATTTGTTTGTGAAATCCCATCTATAACAAAAATTATGATGGATTTTACTGGAATCCCAAAGAGTAGTATAATCCTCTTGTATGTAAACAATCGTTGACAAAAGGATAGATTGTTGGATATGTGTCAATAATTTCCTAAGTGGAAGATTTGAAGCTTTCGACCTTGGTTCTCATGAAGCATACATGCAACTATGACATGGCAGTTACTTTTGGCATGCACATGGTGCATAGGGCTAGGGGATAACTTTGATGGTTGTTTGACTATATTTCATTTATTTTCATGAAAAATACATTTCCTTTTTATACACACTATACCATGTAAACTATCAGCAAGTGTAATATGACAATTATAATATCATTGTTGGAACTTTGTGCAATCTTATTATTCTTGATGGGGTGTTTAGCTGTAATTTGGATTGTTCTTGCTGCAATATCTTTTTTTTTTCTCTATTGAAATGTTAGGGGTAGTTTTATATGAAGAATGTTTAAAATTTCATAGTCGGATGTTCTTTACTTGTAATTCTAGTTTAAAGCTAATGAAATTCATCTACATCTTTGTATAGCTTTTTTCCTCATAGTATAATATTAATTATATTTTTACTTAATTATAATTGGTGAAACAAGAGTATTGTGCTTTTTTAAACTATTGTATACCTGATCAGGACCACCTCTTGACATATTCATGCCAAATCTACCCTTTTCCTTGAGCTATAAATGGGCATATATGAGCTGCTTTGACATTGATTACCATTTATTTTTAATTTTATTCTTATAAAGTTAGTTACATTTAAAGGGAAATGTTGTATAAATATTTTTCATCAAATAGAAATGCCTCTACTCAGATGATCCTCTATATGATCGATAACTCTAGTAATCCTATGACTCTTTTGGGTTCACTGTTTAGTAAAATTATATATCAATGCTTGTGTTCTATGTAGAACACGTTGAGTTGTTCAAGAAATTATATTGGTGTGTGTTATTATTGACATAGGCTTCTATGAGTTCTTCATGACCCTTTGATATGATGGACACTAAAGAACTAGATTTCTAGTAGACTCAACTAATCTCTTTTAAATTGGGTGTATAGAAACGGGTAAGTGTATGGAGACAGGGGCTCAAAAAGTGGATGTATTTTTTTGAAATCAATTCCATGTACACATATTTTAAGAATCATATACATGGTTTGTAAAATCCATGTACATAGTTTCAAAATAACAGAACATTGTATGTAGTTTTCTTATTTGAAAATAAAAAAATCATCGATGCCATTCATTTGGCATCGATGTAAACTAAAAATAAAAGACATGAAGAAGAGATATGCATTTGAGTGAGACCAATTCAAATTGAATTTGATAATGCCATTCCAATTGATAGATAAGCAAAAAAAATGCATTTAGAAACAAATACTCATTAATTTTACTCTATTTTTCTTAAAATTGTTTATTTTTGTTTTTTAGCACATGTAGAGGCAAGTGACACTGAAGAACACCTTGACCCTCCTATCCCTCATGACCCACAAAACTATTATATCCTTCCTCACTTGCAAAACCTTCCCATCCCTCCTTACCTGGAAAACCCTCCTATCTCTTAATGTAATCTAAAAAAATCCATTCTGAGACTCCAAAATTCCTAATATGGTTATTGACAAAAGAGACTTACACCTCTAAAATAAGAGAGATGAGATATTAGAGATTGTTTTTATTTTTGAAATGGAATTATGAAATTCATGTTTGGACTCCCATGTTCATTAACTAGTCTAGTTACTTGATCATATGAAGATGACAAGGGTTGCCAACACTTAGTGTAAGTTTTGTTTTGAGAGGTACATGAGGACACTTAAGGGTTTGACCAATCAGATAGATATGTATATATATATGTGTGTGTGTGTGTGTGTGTGTGTGTGTGTGTGTGTGTGTGTGTGTGTGTGTGTGTGTGTGCACATACACACACACACACACACACACATACATACATATATATATACACACACATATACATATACACACACATATACATATATATACACATATACATATACATACATACACACACATAATTATATATCTAGAAAATAAATGCTCTGAAATATCTTGCATATGGAATGCTATAAAATTAGAGGATACATTAAAAGGAAAAGGAAAGTGAATGTGATTGAGTGATTATATTATATTTATCTATTTATATTTAATCATATTATTTGTATACACTTTACATATATGAACACACACACACATATCTGTGTGTGTATAAATAAAGCAAAAGAACATGCCATCAATAATATTTTACTCTTATACATAAAAGAAATGAACAAGTGGCTTAATATTTACAAGTAGAAAACAAAGAGCCATGACAAGGCTAGAATTACTTATAGAAGATAATATCTTCACAAACCGTTTCTTGAAGACTTAAACACTAAATAGTCAAATTATTATACTAGGAATTAGATGTGATTTTTTCTAGAATATCTTGATGACACAAGCCAAAGAATCATGTCTAAGGATTCCTTAAACATTGTGTGGCAATGTGATTTCTAAGTAACACTCAAAGATTCAATAAAGTAATGATCAAGTTTTAATTATAATTCAAGTTTTACTTCTAATGTACATTTTATTTTACGTGACAAATCATAATCCAATGTGGATGGATGTTTAACATTTTTTTAATTGAAATAATAAAAATTGAAAGGAATACTTTTAATTACGATGTAATAGTTCCATTTGAGTAAGCAAGTCAAGCAAGTATGACTTTAAAAACATTGGTACAAGGGAAGTTGGATTATGGTGGAAAGATTTAATAAATTATTAGTGTGGATATAATTATTGGAAATTTATCCCCATCAACTTAATTGTCACTACATAATATGATTTAGATCCCCCTTAATGTAAATATGTTTTCTTTATAAGGAGTATTTAAATGTGTTGTTATCTTGAAGGTGCAAGGAGCATTGAAAGATATGTTTATTTATTTATTTTTTGTGGTAAGTGATCAATTCTCATGTTAGTAGTGTAAACAACTAACTGAATCACCTCAACTATTTATCAAAATAGAATTATTATTATAAGCATATACACACTCATTTATGTATGTACAATTTCACATTTTTTGCACCTTCTCAATATTATTTCTAATTGTTTCTAAATTTGAATATAAACAATAGTGAATCATGCTAAACTCAAACCTAGTTAACCTTTTCTAATCACTGAAAGAGTAATCAAGTCCTTACAATGGTAATATGTAAATGCCACGATTGTGACAAGTTTTTGATCCCATAATGATAGGGGCAAATTTAAGAGACCCAAACATACATATAATATATTAGATGGGTGTATCATATATTTATGCCTCCAAAAGATAAAATGTTTGTATACTGCAATAAGTGGCTCCTTCATTAGCCATGCATCAAATACTCTATTTTTTTAAAAAAAATGTATCATTAAATTCCATGTATTTGCTTCAAAGTTACAAATATCTTACATATTTATCCTGATAAGCTCTATATTATAACATTTCTTTGTCTTTGATCATTTCCTTTAATACATTTAAAAATCAACTATTCAATCAAGTACTTTACACCTTATCTTCTTTATTTATTACATCGATTGAAGAAATAGACCTTAGCCTATAAAGTATTGAAAAAGAATAAAAAATAGTAGAACTATTGATATTAACCTTAAAAAATGAATTGTTCTTACCAAAACAAAGACACCTTCCTATTCATCCTCTTCAATATTTGCATCTTCTTAATATTGGTAGATGAAGTGGATCACCCTAATTATCCCTTGAAAATAAAAATTATTTTAAAAATAATAATCTAAACAAAAATATATATAATTACATAAAATAAAATATATTGTATTAATTTTAAAACAAAAACATAGATGATGGGATAAATAAAAGTTGTAAGAATCACATGAGGGATATATACAAAATAACTCAAGTAAATATCTCGAATAAAATATGAGTCTTAATACTGTAGAGGACATGAACAATATACACTATCATCCATATCACTTATCATATATTTTTCAAAAATATTATTAACATTTAATAATATGCATAATCATACATTTATGTTTGGATATAAAGGAGGTTATTTAGGCCTCCTATGACACATATGGGCTAAACTAGGATGAGGAGTTCACCAATAACTTACCATACCCTAATTTTTTAGGTCTTTCTTGGTAATCATTTGGGTATTTTTAATAATGTATCATATTATCCTAAAAAAGTTTAATTGCATCCCTACCTTACACCCCAATAGTTACTTGAGTCTTAAAAATTGAGTTTCAAATCAAAACACTTTGCTAGAGGATGAAGAAAAATCCATGCATTTGATAATATCAAACACCAATGGTTTTTTTTCCATCCTAAAGACAAGCTCACAAGAAAATTTAAAAAAAATTAAAAAAGGGCTTGATAAGGGTTAAGGGCAATACATATGAAAATGTATGATATTATTATGTATCAACAATTTTTTCTACCCTTAAAATGAAATAATAATTTTTTATCTGATTCAATAATGAGTAAATAAGATTATGTAATGAAATTTCTAAGATAAAAATATGTGATTAAAGAAGATGGGATTTATACAGTTAGGTTTTACAATTCACTACGACCAAGTTTCTCTCAATTTAATTTAAAAATAATCTAATTCACTCTCAATGAACCTCAAATTATCAATTTAGCAAATAGTCAATTCATTATTGATATTCAACAAAATGATGTCTTGTTTGTCTCAATTGAATACAATATGTATGCTCTCTTCTAAATTCAACACAATATGCTAAATTCAAACCTCTCTTTCTCAATACAACACAATATTCGTGTCGTCTTTATTAATTCAACATAATCTTCACATAATCTTTTTAAATTCACTAAAACCTTCATGTCATCTTCCTCCTTTAATTAAAAAATGCTTGAAAAATTAATGCCTTATTTTTCCAATGACAATTTAAATACCCAATTATAATAATCTAGAATTGCTCCCAAATTAATATTTGACTTTAGTAAATCCATCCACATTATATATGAAAATAAATTCAGTCTTAGGGATAACTCAATATCACCTCCTTAGAGAGATGGAAAAAAAAAGTGACAAATAAAGTCACCAAAAAGTCAACAATAAAATCAAACCAATAGCACTTTGAAGAGACCCCATTATTGTCTGTAAAAAAAAAAAAAAAAAACCCTAATATTGCATTTTAAGAGATGCTAATGCAGCTTTTTGATGCCACAAGGTCTAAAGACACCTTAATATCATGCAGACCACAAATGCAGTTTTAAATTTTACTTTTAAAAAATCTAATTTTAAAAATGACAAACTTAAATAATTTTAAATTAATAAACATAAATTTTAAATGATCTAATTTTTTGTGAAGGTATGAAAGACCTAAAATGATAATTTCAAAATAATAATGATGATGAGATACCGACTAAAGACTACCATTTTCCTAGACAAACCAATTAAGGAAATATTCTGGTCAGACATGACTATTCTTGTACGATCCTAATAAAAATCTAGACGACAACAAAATACAGAGGAGAAAAAAAGAGAAAAGGGGAGAGAAAACCACAAGGAGAGCTCCACAAATAGATAGACCAAAAAAACAGAAAAGACTAATAAAGGTTTAATATGAAATGATAATTGTGACACACGTACCCTGGGACAATGCAAATTTGCATCATTGGGATCATTGTCATCTAGGTAAAGAAGGAGATCATATAAAAATTCATAATCAAGAAATCTGTGAACAACGGTGAATACATCTATATCGAGTGCGATGACCATGCTTTCATTACGATCTAGGTAAAATATGATATTTCCTGCAACATTAGCGGACTCTACTGGAAAACCTGATTCAAATCACTATTTCTTTCGTTTTTTAAATTTTAGAATAATTAAACAATGACAAGTAAAAAATTTATTTACATAATATCGCACAACAATTCTTCTGAACTAGTTATCCACATATATTTATGCCGAAGGCGTATTTTATGGCAAAGCCTTTGCACTTTTTTATTCAGTCTAAATACCTTCCATTTTAGCGTTAGACATCACCTTATAAACCATTTTAGCGTTAAACATGTGATAACGTCGATGACAGAAAATATAGTTGACAAAGATTCAGATATGATTATACTGAAACATATTTAATTGTTGATTTGTGTAGCTCCAGATTTTGAACAATGGCAGATTAAAATGCACCAGAGCAGCGAAGTTACGAACAGAACCAATGCGGGTACACAGTATGGGCAGCAGGAACCCATGGGGGAGGGCAGCAGTTCCAGATGGGTGAGAAGTGTACTGTGGACGTGGTAGCCAGGACAAGTGGTAGATTTTGGGGCCGACATGGCTTCTCTTTCAATGGCAGCGGCTGTGGGAGCTGCCAAAGAGGAGACTGCGGTGGTCTACTTAGCTACCAAACCTTTGAAAATCTTCCTGCTACGCTGGCAGAATATGTCCTTAATCAATTTCATAACATGGACTTCCACAACATCTCGCTAATGGATGGTTTCAACGTTCCTCTCTCCTTCAATCCTACCAACGGACAGTTCACCACCATTAACTGCAAAAGTGACATCAACGCAATTTGCTCTGTAAAATTGAAGGTGCAGAGACGGTGCAACAATGCCTTTTACACTTACCACTATTGCTGCACTGGCGCAAATACCTACAACTGCTTTCCCACCAACTACTGCATGATATTCATAAATCAGTACCCTCAAGCTTATATTTATGCTAAGGATGATCCCTAGAGCACATTCACTTTCACTAGCAGCACAGCGTACAAAGCACAAAGCACAGAACACAAATCACACTGGCTAAAGACGAAGATTGAAGAGTTACCCAGTCGTAAAAACGTGTTACCACAATCAACAAATAGTCCCGCCAACAACACACTACAGAGCAATGAAGGAAGATATGATCAATTTTTTCTACCCGTTTGCATCAGACTGAGCATCTACTCGGACCAATCATACCCGTCCTTTGCCTACGATCATAAGTGAGCATTTTCCCAAAAAATGCAACCAGGAAAATGATCTTGTCTTGGGGAGACGTTCCTTAGACCATCATTTTCTCCAAAGATCATCAGAATGGGTTGCTGAAGGGGAGATCACAGCCTACCCAGTTTTGACAGTGTAGCTACCAGAGTAGGCCGTCATCACCTAAGCATATCATATTCATTACAAAGGTGAACAAAGCAGCCATCTAAGAACCCTCAAGCTTGCCAATCTACTCAAGTGGAATAGGGGCACCTTTGACACTCTTCCAAACAACCGATCGATAGCCTGCGATGACACGCTGCTCCCAATAATTCTGAACCTTCACTCCACATTTTATGACGGACAAAACGTTTTCTTCCTCGAGCCAAGGTAGCAATTCTAAAATGGGATGGGCGTTCCATGAATCGTTCCAGAAGTGAGCCCTGGAACTATCAGAAATCTCATACGATGCAGATGTTGTGATAACAAGATGACAGGAGACAATGAAATTCCACAATGGGGAACCTGTTGGAAGAGGTTAAGAAGATAAGAGTCTCACAGGTTCTAAGGAGCCAACATATTTATAAATCAACAGACGGCTCCACTTAGCTTGAGGATTGCGAAACATATCCCAGATATCTTTGGCCCCGAGCACCTTTCTTTGTATGAAGATACCTCTAATGCTTGTACCACCTTCATACTTGCGGTGGAAAACCTTCGCCCTTCGCATCAATGGGATATTGTACTGTTTAGCCGTGCCTTCCCAAAGGAAATTACACATGATTTTGTTTTGCAAAGCTTCAATGCCTGCTAGAAGATGCAAAACAAATAAGAGATAAATAGGAAATGAGCTTAATACTGACTTCACCAGAGTCAATCTAGCTGTAAATGAGAGATGTTAGCCTTCCATTCACTGAGATGCCTCTAAAACAAGTTGATCATAGCATTCGAAAGAGTCAATTTCGCCTTACTATTCAAAAAAGGAACTCTGAGGTAGTTTTCGCCAGAATACCAATCTTAAAGCCTAATATAGCGGCAAATTGGGTTTGCATGGAAACCAAGGTATGAAAAAATAAAAGATTGGATTTATCTTCATTGATGAGCTAACAGGAGGCTGAAGAAAAGTTATCTAGGATCATCCCTTGATTCTCTTTCTGAACAACCCCCAAACAAAATAGTATCATCAACAAACTACTGAGTATGAAAAAATAAAAGATTGGATTTATCTTCATTGATGAGCTAACAGGAGGCTGAAGAAAAGTTATCTAGGATCATCCCTTGATTCTCTTTCTGAACAATCCCCAAACAAAATGTATCATCAACAAACTACTGATGAGGAAAAAATCCATGTGTTATGTGGATTTTAATCCCATTATTTCCTGCCTATCACAAGTGTGTTGAACATAACATCCCAAAATATCAGCCATCAAGATGAAGAGTGAAGGAGAGAGGAGGTCACCTTGCCGTAGCCCCCTACTGGGCTAAAAGAAACCTTTCGGGCTATCATTAACAAGTAGTGAATATCTTAGGGAGGAAATACGGCTCAAAATACACTCGCAACATTTTTTAGAGAAGGCATTGAATTGAAAACACCTTCATGAGGAAACACCAATTCACTATGTCATAAGCTTTTCTTATGTCAGGCTTTAGAAGCATACCTTTTTGATAAATGTGCTACAACGAATGAATAAGTTCATGTGCAATTATGGTTCCCTTGGTGATAACACGACTTGAACAAATTCTATTTACTCCTGAAATACTACTAGAAGAAAATTCTTTAACCAAAGTGTGATGGCTTTAGAAACAATCTTGTAAATGGTGTTGTATAGGGCGATGGGCCAGAAATCATTAAAAGATGAAGGCTTTTTTTTTTTGTTGGGAATATAGGTCCATGTGAGCAGCAATGAAGACCAAAGGGAGAAAGGTGGACAAAAATAATATAAAACTAAAGCTTCGGGGACACATCAAAGCTGGCATAAAAGGGTAGAAAATGCAATGTATAGCAAGCTTTAAAACCACAAAACAAGAGAGGAAGAGACATAAAGAAAAACAAACACATTTGTATATATAATAATGATCTCAAAATCTATTACAAATTTGTTCTAATATATTGACTGTTGTTTTACATACACATTTACTTAATTATTTTCTAAACAAACAAAAAACCTTTATACTTTGACTGTATGCTATACTTTGTTTTGTATAATGTTGGAGCTTGTATTCTACCTTCTCTCTCTATACCAAACCATTGTCTAATTGTCTTCTTATTGTTTTTCATTCTTTTCTTTTTCCAAGACTGTTGTCTCACTAACATCCCTTTGTTGTTCTCTTCTATTTTGCCTTGCCTTCTTCTTCTAAGTTGTTTATGCTGATACTACATATTATCTACCTCTTACACATTCTACTTTATCCCATTATTTTTTGTATTCATCAATCCAACCTCTCACTTACCTCCTTGTTTCCTCCCAGCTTAAAATGGCCCCTTGAAATTAAAATTTTAAACTGTTGTGTATTAATTTGTTTTGTGACTGTTTCACAACTCTAGAGCGAACAAAGTAGGTGGGCAAGAATAACATATAACACTCCCACTTAATCTTGACCTTATTTCTATGCTATGTTGAACTCTTTCTAACCCTTAAAACATCTTTGTGGCATCTTCTTAACTGACCATATCCTTCTGTGTCCATTTTAAGCAATTCTAAAGCTAGACTATTTGTCAGGCACCTAGAACAACAAACATGCTCTGATACCACTTGTCAGGATGCGAAACACCGGAAGCACACAATTGATTACCAAACCAAGCAACTTTTGAGACTCTAACCAGAATCAACAAGTAACTAGAATTTCGATAGCACTGCGAGACAATACACAACTTGTATTAATAACTCTTACCAATAATTCAATGAAGATGCCACTTCTTCTCCACCACCTCTTTAGACGGTTTCCCACACCTCAAGTGAACAGTAATTCTCTCCTCGAGCTCTCTCTCCAAGGTCCCAACACCCATTCTCAAACACAGATGTTGCTGTTCACATTATATCTGTGCTCCACGCACACCACAAGTGAGCACTCCTACACACCTACTCCAAGTAGATCCTGCCTGATCCTGATCCCAGTTGTGTTGTGATCTCCAACCTACAGATGACACCTGTGAACCTTGACCATGCACACACACCACACATGGATCAACGATCTTACTTGGTAGATCTCCTATCGTAGCCATGCTCACCTGATGACCAGAGATCTACATACCTGAAGGCTGACTCTCCAATCTAGCACCCACACACCTGGTACTGTGGCACTAGGAATGCACCATTGCTCTACCTCTCTCTAAAGGAGCTTAGCTCTCTTACTCCCTGCTGATTTAAAATACAACCATGAGTCTATATATGAACTCATCCCAATAATTAGACACCTTTCTAATTGTATCCGCAAGTCTATACTTCTAAGCATGCAAACACTTGGTTGTCAACCAACTACCCGTACTTACTCGGTCGAAACACAGGCAACTTGCCGGTCCCTGTCCGTCTGGGGGTCGCCGACGCCGGCCGATATTGACTGATGTCGGTTGCTCTCCTGCCTTACCCTGCCGACGTCGATTGGCCTGACCGACGCCGGTGTCTGTGACACTCAGCAACTCTCCTGCAATCCTCCATGTCTGCATCAGTAAAGCTTTTAGCTCCACAACCTAACAAATTGGAGATAAATAGCTACACTGTACCTGTACTTAATATCTAATCTTTTCCTGGTTTGTATCCCTCTAGCTGTAACCCTGAAGACCACCACCACAGATCCCGTTGTACCTCCTTCATCCGAGTATGCATCCGATCCTACAATCCCATGTAGTGATCTTGATTCTGCAAAGCATGAATCCCTGCTGCTAGTCTCTTCAAATATTGAGAATCCACTCCTCTGAATTGGCTCATAACTCTCTGATAGCTCCCACTGCATGGGAATACTCAATCTATAAAGACCTCAATATAGACACTGTACCTGTCCAGCCCTTAGTTGCTCTGGCTCTGCATGAACCTCGCCAACACCTGACACAAGCTCCCACTGGAGACAAAATCAACCTGTGATCTCCATGCCTCCCATGCCAAAGAATTTCGCTGCTCCAAACTCCTCCTGACATGTCACTGAACTAAGTTACTCTTAGTTCAACAAAACCTTGATGTACACCCCTGCTAGCTAGCATACTATCCACATACAAAATAGAATGATGTTGCAATCACCAAACCCCTGGTAAGTCAAACCACAGTATACCCTGACATTGACTGTCATGTCGTCCTCCACCTGTCAAAACCTATTACTGTCCTGCAGCTTATCACCGTATGCCCTGGTCTTCCGTCTCACGTATATGTTCTCTCATCTTCCTAAGGAATCCATTTATCTGTGCCATCCAGCTGGCAACCCTACCAAAACTCAGTTTGGTTCTGCATCATATCCTTGCCATGCTCCCACCTGTTTCCTGGATCCTTCCTGCTACAATCAAAACAAGTATAAAGAAGAGGAACAATGAATTTTAGGCTTACTTACGTCTTATCTTATGGGCATTTGAGACTCATTGACTTCTGTCCACTCAAAATTTGTTTCAGTGACCGACCTCGGCCACCACACAGTCTGCAACCGATCGACATCGGTTCCTGCGCCTTCCTGACTACCAACCTGCCACCGTCGGTGTTCACTGTCGATCGGTCCTCATGACCAACTTCTTACTTATGTCGTTAGTTTTCCTACTGACTTGGTACCTGTGTTTCCTAGATGATGACTTTTTACCCGCAATGAATCAATCTCCATGTCCAAACTGCCCTATGAAGTTCCAGCTTGGTCCACTAATTGCTGTCCGCCATCTTCCACGAACACCAAGGCTTTCCAGTTCTTAAGCTTGTTAAATATGTCTACTTCCACTTAAGAATGTACATCTCCTTCCTGCTTGTGACCAAGCCCGAATCCACGTCTGTGCAACAAAAGGAATCAGTAATATAAACAAGTAGATACAGAGTACTTGTATCAAGCTAATTCAAGTGCATCCGTTGTGAGAGTTCTCGTACACCTCTCATCACCCAATCTAAATAAATTAGCCACATCTCCAAACCTGGGACCTGCATTCCTTTTGTGTGTTATCTGCCTGCAATTTCAGCATCATTCCCCTTTGCCAATGGCAAGGCTCACCAGCTCCTCTACCTGGGGCTACATGGAAAGAGGCAACCGAATCTATTGTCCAAGATTAATTTATCCAAGAAACCTCCCAAACTCCTATGCCACATCATGCAACATCTGCTTCTTCAGTTTCTTCATGCTGATTTGCTACCAAAATCCTACTCTTTCTTTCCATGGGACCTTAATGACCATCTGTGCTTTTCAAATCCTTAGCTACTTTGTTCTGCCATTGCTCTATCCCAAGATCAGAAACCCCTGAGAGTACCTGTAACCAAACACAAAACTGCTTCTTACAATAGTTCTGATACCACTTTCAAAACCTAGAACAACAAACATGTTCTGATACCACTTGTCAGGATGTGAAACACCGGAAGCACACAATTGCTTACCAAACCAAGCTACTTAATATACAAAAATAACCAGAATCAACAAGTAACTAGAATTTAATACACAGATTGAGAGACAATACACTTTGTATTAATAACTCTTACAGAAAAGAATACAATAAAGAAGATGCCACCTCTTCTCCACCACCTCTTCAGAGGTTTCCCACACCTCAAGTGAATAGTAATTCTCTCCTCAAAGCTCTCTCTTAGGTCCCAACAACCAACTCAAACACAGAGTTTTTCACCTTATACCTGTGCTCCACGCACAGACAAGTGCTCCACGCACTCCACAAGTACACACCTGTACTCCAAGTAGATCCTGCCTGATCCTGCTCCCTGTTGTGTTGCTGTCCTATCTGATCTTACAAATTTACTGGTTCTACACACCTGTGAACCTTGACCTTGCACACACACACACACACACACCTGCAAATCAACGATCTTACTTACCATGTAATCTCCTATCGTAGCCATGCTACCTGATGACCAAGATCATACATACCTGAATCCAGCTAACTCTCCAATCCATCACCCACACACCTGGTACTGGCACTAGGAGGAACGCACCTTGCTCTACCTCTCTCTGAAGGAGCTTAATTGCTCTCTTACTTAGCACTGATTTACAATACAACCATGAGTCTATTTGTAGAACTCATCCAAACAATAATTAGACACCTAGTATAATAATTGATCTGCAACTCTCAGTCTATAATTAGCACTAAGCATGCAAAACTTGGTTGTCAACCAACTGCCCGTAATATACATAGTCGAAACACTGACCGACACCGGTCCCTGTCTGCCTTATCGAACCGATCTTTGACCGACGTCGGTTGCTCTCTTGCCTTACCCTGCCGACGTCGGTTGGCCTGATCGACGCCGGTGTCTGTGACACTCAGCAACTCTCCTGCAACCTCCTCCATGTCTCCATTTGAAGCTTTTAGCTCCATAACCTAACACTATTCTGCTCTGGAGCTAGCCTATAAGATTTTAGAGCTTCACTGATGGACTTCAGAGTTTCAATGATGGAATCAAGAGCTTCATTGATGGACTCTAGAGCTTCATTTATGGACTCTAGAGCTACCTTAATAGACTTTGGAGCTTTGTTGATGAACTCCAGACCCTAGTCTATGGAACTTTGGAGCTAGGCTAAGAACCTCTAGTGCTATCATAAAACCTTCTAGATCCAATGCTTCTGTATCTATGACTCCTAACCTTCCTCTAAAATGTATAAAACTATCTTTTGACAAAGGCTTAGGGAATATTCTAGTGAGTTATTGCTCTATCTTGCAAAATAAAATCTATATCACTCTTTTTTCTACTAATTCTTTAATAAAATAATACCAGATTACAATATGTTTACTTATACTATGAAAAATATGATTTTTTGACAATGTAATTGAGGATATGTTTTCAAAAAATATTTTTGATGCTCTGTGATACTCCTCATATAAATCTAAGGAAGAATATACTCAGTTGCTATAGACTCAACTTTAGCCATTGAATGCAAAACTATAGGTTATTTCTTTGAAGCCCAAAAAATGGCTCCTAACCCAAGAAAAACACATATCTTGATGTGCTCTGTCTATCATCAATACTAGCATCCCAATCCCTATCCATGTAGCTTACTAACTAGAATTTATTTGCTGCTAAATACAAAACTCCATAATATCTTGTTCCATTTACATACCTCAAGATCCTCTTTCCTACTTTCAATTTACTTCTTTTGATGTCTCCACAAATCTAGATATGAGGATGAATACAGATATGAATTTTGGTCTAGTTTAAGTCCAATAAATCATACTTCCCACTAAGATCTTGTCCTATGTGGGGTCCACATTATTGTTTCAATCTTCCTTATGTAATTTCAAACTTCTTTCAGCTACAGTGGAGATTGGTTTTCTATCAAACGTCTTAAACTCTCCTAAATCTCCTTTGCATACTTGTCTTCGCATACAAAGATGTCTTCATTCATTTGCTTAACTTCTATCCCAAGATAGTACTTCAACAAACCTAAATCAATCATTTCAAACTCTTTTTTCAAGGCTGATTTGAACTCTTCTATGGATTGATTTGTATTTTTGGTAATAATTAGATCATAAACATATAAAACAATAATCACAATACCTTCTTTATTTTCCTTGATATAGAGTGTGGGCTGACTATAACTTTTTATAAAGCCATTACTCAATAATTAATAGTCTATCCATGTGTGCCATGGCCTTGGTGCTCGCTTGATCTAATACAATACCTTTTTTAGCATATAGACCTTGTTCTCATAAATGAGAATCTCATACCAAGGTGGATGTCCCACATAAACCTCTTCTTATAACACTCCATTCAAGAAGGTTGACTTAACATCCATTTGATGTACCTTCCACATGTGTTGAGTAGCTATAGCTATGATTATTCTCACTATTTCTATCATTTCTATGGGTGCAAATGTCTCATTGTAGTCACGCCCAAGCCTTTGATTGTAGCCTTTCACAAATATAATTTATTTATATCTCTCTATCTTGCCTTATGGAGTGGTTCTAGTCTTGTAAACCCATTTGACTCAAATGATCTCGTTTCCTACTGAAAGATCTACTAGTTCTCATGTTTGATTTTTCTCAATGGCATGCATTTATTCATCCATTACTTCATACCACTTACTAACCATGATTGCTTCCTCAAAATATATAGGATTAGTTGATAAAGCGATAACATAATTCATTTTTTCATCTTCATTTTATTCATACCTTGACTACTTATAAGCTTCTTTCAAGCTCCTTGTCCTTTCTAAGCATTGACTTGAGTTGGAAGAGGATGAATTTGACTCATGAATTGCTCTTTGACCTGCTTATTGGTTTATTACACTAGATGAATCAGCCCTTTATGAAATTGGGATCCAACTTAGTATATGGGTGCATATACTACCTATTGTTTTAGTTTCAAGAAAGGGTCCACTAACCCTTGTCATTTATTGATCTTCTTCTCTCTTCCCACACTGCATCCTCAATGAATTGAACATCCCAACTGATTATAAGGTCTTTGATGACTTTATTTTACAATCGATAAGACTTATTTTTCTCAATATATCCATTGAGTATGCATTTATCTCATCTATCATCCCACTTTTTTCTTCTTTGCTTTGGCACATGTACATATGCCAAACACTTTATTTATGGATACTCTATACTTCTTGGGGTATCATATCCCTAACACTCTTAATAGGATAAATATTTAGTAAATATATAGTTTTTACTACAACCTCAGCCCAAAACTCATTGGACAACCATTTGCCTTTAGCATGTTCCTTTCCATCTCTTGGATGGTTCAGTTCTTCCTCTCAACTACATCATCTTGATGTGGTGTATATGTGGATGTAAATTTATTCTTGATTCCATTATAATTTAAAAAATACATATACTCATTTAATATGTATTATCCTCCTTTATTTATCCTTAATCTATTTATGTAATGGTCACTCTACTTTTCAACCATGGCCTTGAATTAATTGAAGGGTTTAAATGCCTCTCATTTCTTCTTAAAAAGGTAGATCCATGCCTTCCAACTAAAGTTATCTATGGATTTCATGAAATAAACGTTCTTGGATAAGGAGAGAGTCTTCATGAGACCACATAAGTCTAAATGGATTAGTTTTAAGGGATATCTTGTTCTGCATGACATACCCATGTGAAATCGATTCCTATATTGCTTCCCCATTATGCATCCTTCACATAATTTGTTTGGTTTTTCTATGAGGGGAAGCTATCTCACAATTTGCTTATTGGGAAGAAGGTTCAGGCCACCAAAACTTAAATTCCCATATCTTATGTGCCAAAGAGTATATTCATCTACTATAACTATTTTGAATGTTGTTGCAAGTTCACTTTACATCTTTAGATGAAACATAGTATTTTTTTTCATCTTGATTGGTACAATTTACTTGTTACAACCACCTATATCAAATATTATACACTCCTCACATTCAAATCTCACCTTTTATTCTTTTTGAACAAGCTACCCTATGTTGATTAGGTTGTGCTTCAACCTGAGCATGAGCACATAATATACATCTTAAATTTCTCTCTTGTCACCTTACTTGGTGCGAATAGAAACATTGCCTTTTATATGACTATAACCTTTATGTTGTTTCCCATATTTACATCTTATTTTATTCTCTCATCAATTTTTTGAAGATGTCTTTGTTCTCACTCATATGGTTTCTACAACCACTATCTAAATACCAAATGTCTCCAGTACTTATCTAAACAATGTTACATTTTATAAACAAACTTATAACTTTATCATTCCTATTATGTTCATCTTCTTGTGTCTTGGATAAATTTGAGCTTTGTCTATTCATATCATAATCTTTCTTTCTACACTCACTATTATAGTTTCCATACTTCTTGAAGTAATAGCAAATATACATTAGACTTATCATACCTTTGTGTATAACCATATCTTAAAGTGTTATTTCTCCTTCCTCTTTCTCTTCTATGTGATTCTTGATGCTTATGTCTTCCACCTTCTTCACTACTGCAAGTTCTTCCTCTTCCTCTATTGTTTTATCCTTTCCCCTTTCCTCTCACATTCACATTGGTATTAAATGGTTGCTCATGGGAGGAGGTGGCTAACCTATTCAACCTTTGTTCATAGGTTTTCAAAGAACCCATTTATCATCTACCATCATTTGTCTCAAGTCCTTTGAATCTTCAATACTAACTACTATAGGGTTAAATATGATTGGAAGGTTCCTCAAAACCTTCTCTATTATCTTATTATCTTTAAGAATGTGTCCATTTATCTTAATTTGATTGACTATGCTCATAGTCCTTATGAAGAAGTCATTTATTGACAAATTTTCCTTCATAGCTAGGGTTTCAAAGTCCTTTCTCAGTAGATTTAACTTGACAAGATTCACCTTATCACTACCTTGATAGGTATTTTTTAGAATATTCTAGGATTATTTAGAATGGATAGTTACTGCTATCCTTGGAAAACTTGAATCAACTAGTTTCATTTGAATGTGTAATTGAATCAACTAGTGTCATTTGAAGGAAATGAATGTACAATTAAAATCCTTCAATACATGATTAGATTTAAGAGATTCATCCATACCCTGAAAGACATCAAGCCCAAAAATGTCCCAGAATTCTTAGAAAAATGTAGTTGGGAACCCATTTCGGCCTATAGCCTTATCACAATGAATAGATAAAATAATATAACACATTTTGTATACATAAAAATGTGCCATCAGAGATGCTTTTTATCATCTATTACTAATTAAGTGATAGTAGAAAATAACCATTCCTAAGACCGGATGTTAGACACTAATGAATCAACTTGGATATTTTTGAAAAGGTTTAGAACTAAAATTTCATTTCCTCCAATATCATTGATAATATTCTCATCATAAATATGTATTAAAGATAAGTGATATTTGTATTTTTCCTTTCTTGAACTAATTTGTGGAAAAAACTTATATTTATGTCATTAGCATTGAGGCAACTCTCTTGTTTATTTGTAATGGATTTATTCCTTGAGAAGTAGTTCATCAAGTTGAGATGATGACCTAATACAAACCATTTAGGAAGACACCTTTGTTGAGCTTATAAATCTCTTGATCTTATTTAACATTTTCAAAAAAAAAAAATTCAAGTCATAGAGACAAGATTTTATGTGTAACAATTTCTTGGATAGAATAAATATTTTGGACCCATATGGCTAAAAAGAGGACCACCATGCATTCAACCTATCCACTAATCCTAGGTATCTTAAGTATATAAGTTTGAAATTAAAAGTGCATCGGATAAGGGCCAAGTCATTGTCAATGGATAGAGAAATAGAATAATGGTTCGAAACAAAAAAAGGAGGAATAAACATTTTATGTTCCAACTTGAATTTATATCTTCTAAATTAAATAGTAAACGGCCTAGCCTTTCTATGGTGTAAGGGAAATTCAACATCCTTCTGGTCGAAGTAAACTAACTATGATTAGGTTGGAGATCATCTAAATCATTTTCCAAGATGAACCTTATGAAGTCCGAATGAGATTGGTTTGAGAATTAACCTCCATCAACTTTATCCTATGCCGAGAAATAAAATTAAAGTCCCCTTAAAGAAAAATTATCTTATTTAATAAAGACTACAATTGAGTAGATGACTCAAACCATAATGATCTTTTTGAAATGGAATTTTTAGGAGTGTAAAAAATAAAATCCATGTTCACTTCTTTTTCAATGGTTTTACAAATTTTAAAATTTTGTGAATGGGAAATAACTTGCCAAGAAACTTTATTCACATTTAATATGAGCACAAATCCCCTAGTAACATCAAATTAGTCCACAAAGGAGAATTAACAATCTAAACACTCCTTGTTCTAAACACCACGAGCCTCTTCAGTTGATATTTTGGTATCTTCAATCATAAATAGGTCCACTTATTGATTTAAGATGAAAATCCTCACTACTGTTAGTAGAAACTAATGCCAAAGGTGTAGCCACTAAAAACAACCAAGAAAACACCCTTATGGTGTAGCTCTATGATATCTCTAGAGCTAGAAAATTATGGTGTATGCTTCCTGCTGACATATCCCAGAGCCAAGATATAAGGAAGAAAATTCAATGTACAATAGGATTTAAAAGCACCAAAACATGGGAGGCAAAGATATACTAAAACCACTCAAATATGCATATAATATATTACCTATAATACTATATTAAAAACTAATTACAACATATAAACACCTATAACTATAGATGTTATGAAAAAATCTATTACAAACTATCCTTATTCTTGATTTTCATTGGATGTTTTGTAGATTGATGTTTTATTTTCTTCTTGGAAAACATAGAGATATTGACATTTTACTTTAAACACATTATATTTCACTTTTTTTCTTTGCCTACTCTACCTTGTTCTTTTCTACCTCTTTATTTTCCATAATTTGTTTCTAAATTTATATTCTCTCCACACTTACATTCTATTGTCTCATTATACTTTTATCTTATTCTACTTTGTATTGTACCTACCTTTCTTTAATTTCCCACATCTAACGATTCATAAGAAAATTAAAAATTTGAACTATTGTTTAATAAATTTTGTTTGGGAAAAATAATTATGTAAGAGATCTCCAAAGCCTGAAAAGAGGTAGATGGGAGGGAAAGAGTATGATATTTTAACACTCTCCATTATTATTGACCTTATTTCTATGATTTGTTGTGTTTTTCAACCCCCAAAACATCTTTGTAACTTCTTCTTAACTACCTATATGCTTATGTGCCAATTCTGCTTATCTTTGGATCTTATCTTATGGACTTTGCAGCCATACTAATGGAATCTACAACTATAGTAATGGAATTTGGAGATAGCCTATGGAACTCCAGATCTAGACTGGTGAAATTTGGATCTATACTACGGGACTCTAGAGCCAGTGTGTGAGGCTCCAAGCCAGCTTGATGGTACTTTAAAGTTAGGTCATGGGTTTCCATATCTAGGCTAAGGTATTTTAGAGCTAGACTATAGGACTTTGGAGCTTGATGGCTCCTCATGAAAATATTATAGTATTCTCTTAATCCATATATATTGACACGTTGTTGCATTAGCTGCTATATACTCTACTTCAACTATGGAAAGTAAAACTATAGGCTATTTATCTGAATCCCATGTAATAGATCCTAAACTAAGATGAAACACATATCCTAGTCTAATCTTTCTATCATCCAAACTACTAGTCTAATCACTATCTATGTTACCAACTAAATAAAATTCATCTGTTGTAGAAAAAATAACTCCATAACTTCTTGTGTTATTCACATACCTCAATATCCTCTTTTCTAATTGTCAATATGTTTCTTTTGATGTCTTTATGAATCTAAAAATGAGGGTGAATGCATACATGATATTTGGTCTAGTTGTAGTCAATTACAACAACTTCCAACTAAGCTCTTGTATTGTACATGGTGCACATTATTGTTTCAATCTCCTTTGTTCAACTTCATGCTTATTTTAGCTAGAGTAGAGACTTGTTTGGTGTCTAACATCATAAACCTCTCAAAAGTATTTTTTTATGCTTGACTTGGCATATAAATATGTCTTCATTCATTTGATTAACTTATATCCCAATAAAATACTTTAACAAACCTAAATAATTCATTTCAAACTCCTTCATGGATGATTTAAACATTTCTATGGACTGATTTACATTTCCATTGGATATTAGATCATCTACCTATAACACAAAAATTAAAATACCTTCATTACTCACCTTGATATATAGAGTAGGCTCACTACCACTTTTTTAAAATATATTGATTAACAAGTATGAATCTATATAGTTATACCATGTCGTTGGTGTTTGCTTGAGCCCATACAATGCCTTATTTAGCATTTACACCTTGTTATCATGCCCAAAAATCTCATACCTAGGTGGATATCCCACATAAACCTCTTCTTATAACACTCCATTCAAGAAATTTGAATTGGAATATATTTCATTCACCTTCAATTTATGTTAGGAAACTATGGCTATGGTTAATTTCACTATTTCTATCCTTGCTACGAGTGAAAATATCTAATTGTAGACATGTCTAGGATTTTACTTGTAGAATTTCACTACTAATATTTCTTTATGATTATATATCTTGCCTTCGAGAGTGGTTTTGGTTTTGTAAATCCATTTCACACCATTGACCTTTTTTCCTATTGTAAGGTCTACTAGCTCCCACGTATGATTTTTATTAATGGCATGCATTTATTCATCCATTGCTTCACACCACTTATTATCCCTGATCACGTCCTCAAATTAGATAGGATTGGCTGATAAAAAGAGAGCATAATTCATTATTTCATCTTCATTGTATTCATACCTTGAATTCTCATAGACTTATTTCAAGTTCCTTATCATTATTAAGCACTTAATTGAGTTAAAGGAGGATAATGTTGATTTATGATCTTCTCCTTGATCTCCTTGTTGGATGTTACCACTAAATAAATAAACCCTTTGTGAAATAGGTCTATAAATTTGTGTATGGGTGGTTTTACCACATGTTGTTTTAGTTTTAAGGAAGGGTTCACTAGCCCTTGTTTGTACTTATTTATATTTTTTTCTCTCTTCCCACGCTACATCCTCAATAAATTGAACATCCCATCTAATAATTAGATCCTTGGTGACCAAATTATATAAATTAGAATGATTTGATTGATAAATATACCTAATGAATATACACATTTATCCTTTCTCATCCCACTTTGATCTTCATTGCCTTGGGATATTTTCATATGCCATACATCTGAACACTCAAAGGTCTTCAACACTATGCTTTTATATGCTCCATTATTCTTGAGGGATCATATACCTAACACTCTTAGTTAGACATATATTCAAAAATTATATATTTTTTGTTATAACCTCTATACAAAACTCATTTTATGAACTTTTCACCTTATTCATGCTCTTTACCATATCTTGGATGGCTCAATTCTTTTTCTTAGCCACACAATTTTGTTGTGGTGTATATCTAGTTGTAAATTTTTTATTGATGCCATAATCCTTGAAATAATTCATGAATTGATTATATATGTATTCTCATCTTATATTCATCCTCAAAATCTTTATGTAGTATCCACTTTGCTTCTTCACCATGGCTTTGAATTGGTTGAACGTTTGAAATGCTTTTGATTTATTCTTCAAAAAATATGCACATGTCCTTATATTAATGTCATCTATGAATGTGATAAAATAGAAATTATTGGATAAGGAGGGTGTATTCATAGTACCACATAAATATAAATGTATTAGCTCAAGATGTTATCTAAATCTATATGACTAACCCACAAGAAATGCACTCCTATGTTGCTTTAGCAAAATGCATCCTTCACACACTTTGTTTGTCTATTTTATGAGGGGCATCCCTCTCACCATTTGATTCTTGTATAGAAGGTTCAGCCCACCAAATCTCAACTACCCACATCTAAGATGCCAAAGGGGAGACTCATTTACTGTAATTATTTTATATGTTGTTGAAAATTCATTTTGTATCTTAAAATTAGAAATTTGACGGTTTGTCATCTTGACTAATGTAATATGGATGTTGTGGTCACTACCATCATAAATAATGAATTATCTATAATTCAAATCTTATATCCTTTTTGAAAAATCTAACCCATACTTATTAGGGTGTGCTTCAGCGTGGGCACATAGTAAACATATTGAATTTGTCTTTTATCACTTTGCTTGGTGTAGATATAAATGTTGCTTTTGCCCATGATAAGGAACTTCTCATTGTTTCCCATATTCACCTCTAATTTTCTTGATTCATTAATGTGTTTAAACATCTACTTGTTCTCACTCATGTGGTTATTACAACCACTATCAATATACCAAAATTCTCTACTAATTTGCTCCATTATATTGCATATTATGAACAAGTTTCCACATTTCTCAATGCTATTATGATCAAATTATTGTGACTTGGATTTTTTTTTTGTTTTTTCTATTCAAATCATACTCTTTTGTTATACACTCATTATCTTAGTTTACATACTTCTCAAAATAATAGCATTATACATTAGACTTATCATTATTTTGTGCAGAACCATGTCTAAAATTATTGTTACTCCTTCAACTTCCTCTTCTATGTGATTATTGATGATTTTATCTTCCACACTCTTGATTGCTGCAAGTTCTTACTCTACATCTATTTTTCACTCCTCTTTCCTTGCCTCTCACATTCATGTTTGTATTTAAGGCTTATTAATTGGAGAAGGTGGATGACCTATTAAGCCTTTTTTCATGGGTTTTCAAGGAACCCACTAGCTCATCTATTGTCATTTGTCTCAAGTCCTTAGACTCTTCAATTATAACCATTATTGAATCAAACCTGATTAGAAGGCTTTTCAATAACTTTTCTATGATTTTATGATCTTAAAGAACATCACCATTTATCTTAATTTGATTGACTATGCTCATTATCTTTGTGTATAAGTCATTGATAGAGTGATTTTACTTCATCAAAAAAGTGTTGAAGTCCCTTATTAATAGTTAAAACTTGACAAGCTTTACCTTGTCACTACCATGATAAATATTTTTGAAAAATGTCTAAAGACTGATTGGAGTGGGTAGCTTCTTATATCCTTGAAAATAGTGAATTAGATAGTGTCATTTTAATGTAGTTAAGATCCTTAGCATAATTATTTATACTATATTTAGACATATTTATTTGTGATTGGGTTATAGCATTGAATGTTTCTAGGTCTAAAACCACATTATAACCACTATATACAATCTCTCATAGCTCTTGTGAGAAATTGATTGTTTGCATCTTAATACACCAAACATAATAGTTATTTCCTTAAAACATTAGAGGCTACTTCCTCTAAATAGAATCAGTGGATTATGTATATACACAATATTTTTAAACTTTATTAATTATTGATGCTTTAAATATCTTATATGAACCTATCAAGTCTTAATATCTTTAAGTGCATACCTTAAAGGGTGCACCATGAAAGGGGTGACAAGACCACTTGTGCTTTACAAGATTGTTGTTCCTTATACCACCACTTAAAACCAACATAAGTCCCTCTTATATATTTCCCCAAGATTTGACACCTCCCTAAATGCTCCCTTGAGCAATTCACCACTTCAAATAACCCCTACCTAAGCCAAAACCATTTTTTGTCATCCTCTAAACATAGTTAAATGAGCCAACACTATTTTGGGAAATAGACATGTTATGGGACTCAGTTATCTTAGTTAGCTTAATCTAGGATGTACCTACTTTATTCCCTAAATAATTGGGTCAATTGGAGTTACTGTGTCATCTAAAATCTTGAAAGGGTTTAGGGTTAGATCCAACTATATAAACACATCCTTTACCCCATTTTTAATAGATATATTTAAATATAATCATTCATTTTATCCTAATAATAATATGCTCTTCCACCATTCTACTTAAGGAGACATTGCTTAGAGTTTACACTTGGAGAAAAGAATCTTGTCTTGTGGAAATGTCTTGGATGCATAAGAGAAGTCTTATAGCCTAGATTTGAATTATATTTGTGATCATTATGAACCAAAAAAAACATCTTGAAAATCACCATTGGCCAAGGTAGTGATGAGCCTCGACAGGTTCATCTTCAAGGTAAGTATTTCTAACTCTTACTCTTTTATTTTGGTAGATATAAGTAACATAAGTAATGGATTTTGAATGCATTTATCTCTCCTCACATTAGGATTACCTCACATTTAATTTCGTAGATTTCTTATTTTCATGTTTGATTTTATGTCTATTATCCCTCATTTGTGTCACAAGGTTTGGTAAGCACTAGATTGGATTTACTCTACTTTGTTATTTACCCTTTTAGAAACCACAAGACCTAGCTAGGGTTATTTTGTGGTATTACTCAACTAGAGGCTTTTAAACACTTTATATTGATATTGTGTGGTAAGATACCCCTTAATTAGGTCAATAAGATCTATATTGGTTATGACACCAATTATCTAAATGTACCAACAAGTGAAAGGAATAATTCTATTTATATTCTCTGAGCTAGGATTGATTTGTAGATAAACTTCACTTTATATTGTATATATTTTGGTGAACCTAATGTGAAACTAACCTTGGTAGGTTTTCTTTCATGCTATTATTTATTACCATTTATTTTTTATTTCATTTTTATATGACTAGATAGAATCTATCAAATAAGTCTAACATTTTGTGAATAAGTTTAACACATAGTCAATATAATCAAATTTATTTGGTATTATGTAGGTTATCTTCAACTACAGGTAAATAGATCAATCCACTCAACTTAGTTCACTTATTTGCATAAAGGTTATCAAACTTAATCGATCTAGTCAACTATGTTATCAGGATAAAAATATTCATTTGGATGTTATAATATAAAAATAACAAATGCAACATCATTAAAAATCATCAATTTCATTATCACTATCTCAGTCATTTATTTCCTTCATTTAAGTCCTATTTTTCATAGTTTTCAGGCTATAAAACTATAACTCTATAGTTAACTAAGTTGACTAGATCAACTTAGTTCTACATTCTATTCTTACTTAGGGGAATTAGTCGACTCATTTAACTATGTTTCTTTGGTCCTTCAACATAAATAATCGACCCTATCAATCATGTTTTATATTATTTATATACTCGATTGACACATTCGACCCTATACTCTTCATGCAAAGGAATTAACTTATATTTAAAATAATTAACTCATATTTCATTTTACTACTTTTTTGCTTAGAGTAGCACATGTAGACTAAATAGGAAGATTCAATTTATTGATTTAGTCATACTTCTTTTCATTTATTCACACACTTCTAAACCATAGAATATTAAAAAACATTAAACAAATTTTACCCAAGGTCTACCTACATGGATTTCATCACCAAGGGGGAAACTAAGTCAATTTCATGGTTGAGGATAAATATGTGGTTGATGGTATATATTGACAAAACACCTGACATCCTTATCATTGTGAGAATGTGATTGAGGGGGTAGGCCCCAATACCAATTCAGTACCATCACCAATATAGACCCCTTTTAACCTTAACACCCTAAAATGATCCTTAGATTACCTTTTTAGTTCCTTTCTAAAGCCAACACCCTTTCACATTAAATAATAAATAGCCCAAATTTTCTATGGTGTAAGGTAAATTCAACAGCCTTCTATTCCAAGTGAACTAACTATGATTAGGTTTGAGATCATACAAATAATTTTCCAAGACAAAGCTTATCAAGTCCAAATGATATTGTTTTGAAAATTGACCTCCATCAACTTTATCCTTTGCCAAAAAAATAATGTTATTGTCCCATTACAAAGAATTATCTTATTGAACAAAGACTATAATTGAGTAGATGAATCAAACCATAATGATATTTTGAGATGGAATAATTAGGAGTGTAATAAATTATTAAAATTAAATGCATATTCACTTCTTTTTCAATAATTTTACAAATCTCCAAATTTTGTGAATGGGAATTCACTTCCCAAGAAATTTTGTTCACATTTAATATGATCATAAATCCTCTAAATGTGTCAACCGAGTCCACAAAGGAGCATTGATAATCAAAACACTCCCTATTCTAATCACCACAAGTCTATTCAGAGGATATTTTGGTCTCTTGAATCATAAATACGTCCAGTTATTAATTTAAGATGAAAATCCTCACCAATGTTGATAGAAACTAATGACAAAGGGATAGCCACTAAAAAAATTGAGAATACACCCTTATGCTGTAGCTTTAGGATATCTCTAAATCTAGAAATCTATGGTGTAGGATTCCTACTAACAAATCCTAGAGCCATCATATAGGGTAGAAAATTTAGTGTACAATAGGATTTAAAAACACAAAAACATGGGAGGCAAATATATACTAAAAATACTCAAATATGCATATAATATATTACCTATAATATTATATTACAAACTAATTATAACATATAAACACCTATAGCTATAGATGTTACAATGTTTTAATTAAAACTATCCTTCTTCTAGCTTGTTATTGGACGTTTTGTAGATTGATGTTCTATTTTATTCTTAGGCTATATGTAGTTGTTGACATTTTTACTTCAAACACCTTCTATTCTTATGTTCATTCTCCTTCCAAGACATCTATTTCACTTTTTGTCTTTTGCTTGCTCTACCTTCTTCTTTTCTACTTCTTTATTTTCCACAATTTGTTTTTGTATGTATATTCTCTCCACACTTACATTTTATTATCTCATTATACTTTTATATTATTCTATTTTGTCTCCTACCTACCTTAATTTTACTACCCACATCTAATGGTTCATAAAATAATTCAAAATTTGAACTATTGCTCAATAAATGTTGTTTAGGAAAAATAATTGTGTAGGAGATCTCTAAAGCCAAGATAGAGGTTGGTGGGAGGGAAAGAATATACTATTTTAACACTCCCCATTATTGTTGACCTTATTTATATGCTTTTCTAAGTTTTATTCAACCCCTAAAACATATTTGTAACTTATTTTTAACTACCTATATGCTTATGTGCCTATTTTTCTCATCTCTAGATCTCATCTTGTCAACTCTAGAGCTAGACTAATGGACTCTGGAGTTAGACTAATGAACTCTTGAGCCATATTGTGGTACTCCAATTTTAGATTGGTGAAATTTGGATCTATAATGTGAGACTCTAAAGGTAGCATGTGGGACTCTAAACTAGCTTGATGGGAATCCAAAACCAGGCTATGGGTCTTTATGGCTAGGATAAAGGATTTTGGAGATAGACTATAAGACTTTGGATCCAACATAAAACCATATAAGACCAATGTTGTTTCATCTAAGACTCATAATAGCTCTTTAAAATATAGAAAACTATCTTTTGGTAAAGGTTTAGTAAATATGTTAATAAATTATTGACTTAATGTGTAGAACTTAAGTTCAATCACACTTTTTTTCAACTAACTCTCTAATAAAATGATACACAATTGCAATATTTTTTATTATATCATGAAACATAGAATTATTTGATAAGGAAATGGATGATATGTTATAAAAAATTATCATTGAATATCCTTGATTCTCCTCATACAAATGTGATATTATACTCTTAATCCATATGGATTGACATGATGTTACATTAGATGTTATATACTCTACTTCAGTTATAGAAAGTGAAACTATGGGTTGCTTCTTTGAATCCTATGTAATAGCTCCTAAACCAAGATGAAACACATATCCTAATGTGCTCTTTCTATCATCCAAACTACTAGTCTAGGCACTATCCATGTATCCAACTAACTAAAACTTATATGTTGTAGCATACACATCTCCATAGCTTCTTGTGCCATTCACATACTTTAATATCCTTTTTCCCAATTCTCATTATGTTTCTTTTGATGTCTCTATGAATATAAATAAGATGTTGAATGCAGACATGATATCTATTCTAGTTGTATTCAAATACATCAAACTTCCCACTAAGCTCTCATATTGTGCAGGGTCCACATTATTATTGTAATCTTCCTTGTGCTAGTTTAAACTTGTTTTAGGTAGATGAGATACTTGTTTGTTGTCAAACATTGTAAACCTCTCTAATATATATTTTTTATACTTAATTTGGAATATAAATATGGATTAATTCATTTTATTAACTTATATCCCAATAAATTACTTCAACAAACCTAAATAATTCATTTCAAACTCCTTCTTCATGGCTGATTTAAACATTTATATGGACAGATTTTCATTTCCATTGAATTTTAGATCATCTACATATAAAAAAAAATTAAAATGCCTTTATTTCTCACCTTGATGTAGAGAGTGGTATCACTACCACTTTTTTTAAAGCTATTGATCAACAAGTATGAATCTATACAGTTGTACCATGTTGTTGGTGCTTGTTTGAGCCCATAGAATGCCTTATTTAGCCTATACACCTTGTTCTCATGTGTAAGAATCCCATAACTAGGTGGTTGTCCCACATAAACCTCTTATTCTAAAAATCCATCAAATAAGATTGAATTGGAATCCATTTCATGCACCTTTCATTTGTGTTAAGCAACTATGGCTATGGTTATTTTCACTATTTCTATCCTTGTTATGGGTAAAAATGTCTCACTGTAGTCATGTCTAGGATTTTACTTATATCCATTCACTACCAATATTTATTTATGCTTTTATATCTTGAATTCAAGAGTGGTTTTGGTTTTGTAAATCCATTTCACACCTATGACATTTTTTCATCTTGGGAGGTGTACTAGTTCCCAGATATGATTTTTCTTAATGGCATGCATTTATTCATCCATTGATTCACACAATTTTTCTCCTTGAATGCATCCTCAAAGTAGATATGATTAGATGATAAAAAGATAACATAATTCATTATTTCATCTTCATTTTCTTCATACCTTGACTGCTCATATACTTATTTCAATCTCCTTATCTTTAGTAAGCACTGGATTGATTTGAAGGAGGATGATGTTGATTCATGAGATACTCCTTTGTTAAGCATGAGATATATTGAGGTGGGGTGAATAAATATATCATATATATTATAAAATTTTACTTAATCAAGTTCCACTTATCCATTCATTCAAAATATGTAATAAAATTAAAACAATAAACACCACACGAGAGAGAGAGAGAGAGAGAGAGAGAGAGAGAGAGAGAGAGAGAGAGAGAGAGAGAGAGAGAGAGAGAGAGAGAGAGAGAGATTGATTATTTTAGCATGGAAACTCAATTTGGAAAAAACCATGGAGAAAAATCTCAAGTATATGAATGAGCACAACTCAAACTTCAATATTCACAAAAACTAACTTGTAAGAGCACCAACATAATGACTATTCATGAGGACCAGCCCACAAGAGCATGAACCCCTTTTTTGAGCACCAACATAGTAACTATTTATGAGCATCAACCCACAAGAGAACCAACCCCTATTGTGTATACCACACAACTATCTCTCAATGTTAATTTCTCAACAAATGATAACACATTACAATATCTCATTATTTTATCTCCTTTGCTCTTCTAAATATAATAATTACAAACCATGATATCTTACACATATTACAAATGGCTTCCCAAGCTTTTATTTATAGCTTACCAAATGACCTTTGAAATTCACCCTTTATGACCCTTCAATCCTCATGGAAAATGGCACCATATTTTCATGACCCTTTGAATCCTTGTATTTGAAAAGTCACATGGTGACCCTTCATGAGTAAATGCATCCTTTCCCATTTTATATTTATCTTGGTGACTATTTATATTCCTCAAAGTGTCCATTCATGAGAAATTGTGCCCTTCCTCTTTTGTCTTCACTTGGTGACTCTTGAAATTCCTCAAGATGACTCTTCATGGGAAAATACATCCCATTCCTCTTTTGTCTTTACCCCGTGACTCTTTGAATTCTTCATGGGTCTTTATTTTGAATTTATGCAACCAAATGTATATTTTTTAATATTAAATAAATATCAACACACTTTAGCGAGAATATGAACATTAAAAATAACTTTAGATAATAAATGTTATGGGACCTTTATCACCAATGCTAGACCTTTGACATTAATGACAATATTTCCAACAATATCCCCCTTTTTCATTGATGGTAACCTCAAATTAAAACTTCCACATCCTAAAACTTATACTGCACATACTAAAAAATATACAGTAACCCCCCCTTATTGTATCATTCTATACCTATCCCCTGTACCTATTACTTTACCTGTGCCTATTTCTACACTTCTCCCCCCTTTGACATTAATGGAAAAGGGCCTATCCTAGAGATAACACTTAGCTTACCCTCAATTGATGTTGGTCTTCAATGTCAGGAATTAACTAAAATTACTCTCAACTCCTCTCATAGATATTTGAATGTGTCCTTTGGTCATGCCTTTGTGAAGATATCTGATAACACATAAATTATTGTCTGTCTTCTTATCATCTACAATCAACTCATCTAAATATTTTCTTCTAATCTCACAACCTTCTACATGAAACTTTAATGTGTATCCCTAATAACATATTTGACATACACTTAATAGATAATGCTTAAGACATTTTACATATAGAACATTCTTAGTCTTGTTCTACCATTATCCAAACTTAATGTACCTTTTTTGGCTATCCTAGTAGTGGTATTATCTCTAAGTTTCACTATGCCACCATTGATATTATTTAGAGTTATGAACTTTCTCTTGTCTCCTATCATGTGCCCCAAACATATACTATCAATGAACCATGGTTGTTATTCATTTCTTGCATGCAAAGCTATCTGAACTAACATAAAATCTTCAAGTTGTTTCTTCTGCCATGAACCTATCTAAAAATTCTTCTCAATGAATGGAACCTTAAAAATTTAGTCCTTCTTGAATGACTCAAACACACTTCTGCAATATTGAGCTATGTGTTTGAAATTATTTCACTTGTAATAAACAATGGCCTCTTCATCAAAGCTCGATAGAGGAGCAAAAGAGTTGTGGATTTTGCTTGACTCTACATGAGTTTCTTTCTCCTTTTTTCTAAAATTATTAGCTCTTTTTCAACATTCTACTTTATTATGACCATATACATTACAATAAAAATAATAACCATGAAAATAGAACATGTTTTGATTTGTGTATCGTTGTCTTGATTGTCTTTTGTATCTCTATTCCTTCCAACCTTCTATATTCTTCACTTCTTACTTTTTGGTTTCTTCTTTTGTAAGAGATTTAGCATATCTCTTTTTCTTTTCAAATCCAATACCTATCTTATCTATTATTGAATTTTGACTTTTAAATATCGTATTCAACATGTTAGTGTTATCCTCAAATTTTGAATCACTGACTACTTTATCATCAACTGCTTTCTCAATATCTTCTTTTAAAGAGGCAATTTCAATAACATAACTTTCACATTCTTCACTTACTTTTTGTAATTGTGATGTTAGATCCTTTTCATTCTTTTTGGCTTCTTTAAAGTGTGCTTGTAGATATTCAATGATTTCCTTTGACTCCTTTTCATTTTTCTTGATCTAGTGCTTCAATATTTGATTCTTCTTCTCAATAGCTTCTAATTCTTCTAAGGCACAAGTGAGTTCTCCTTCTAGATTCACCTCGGCTTTATCCTTACTTTCATCATGTTTTTCTTCTACTCTTGATCTCAAACTTGAATATGTAGCCTCTAGTTAATTCTTAAGATCTTGAATAGACATCTTATCTTCTTTTGATTCTAAAACCAACTTAGACTCCAAGATACATGCCTACTCCTTAAGATCCTTGATCACAAATTTCAACTCTTGATTCTTTTTCCTCAGCTACTTTGCCATCTTGTGCTTTCCTTAATCTACCTTCAAGTTGTTAAACTCTTTTTGAAGGAACCTGCTATGATACCGATTGTTAAGCATGGGATATACTAAGAGGGGGTGAATAATTATATCATATATCTTATAAAATTTTACTTAATTAAATTCCACTTAACCATTCATTCAAGATATGAAATAAAACTGAAATAATAAACACCACACAAGAGAGAGCGACACCAGATTTTAATGTGGAAACCCAATGTGGGGAAAACCATGGAGAATAATATCAAGTATATTAATGAACACCAACTCAAACTATAATATTCACAAACACCAAATTTCAGGAGCACCAACCCCTTTGTTAAGCACTAGCACAACAACTATTGATGAGCACCAACCCATAAGAGCACCAACCCCTTTGTTCAGTACCAACACAACAACTATTTGTGAGCACCAACCCATATTATGTATAGCACACAAATATCTCTTAATTTTTCTTTCTCAACAAATGATAACACATTACAATATCTCTTTCTTTTCTCTCATTTGCTCTTCTAAGCTAGATATAACAATTACAAACCATGCTCTCTTCTGCATATTATAAATGGATTCCTAAGCATTTATTTATAGCTTACCAAATGACCTTTGGCATTCACCCTTTGTGACCCTTCAATCCTCATGGAAAATGGTGCCACATTTGCATGACCTTTCGAATCCTTGCATTTGAAAATCCACATGGTGACCCTTCATGAGCAAATGCATCCTTTCCCCTTTTGTCTTTATCTAGGTGACTTTTCATATTCCTAAAAGTTTCCATGACAAATTTTGCCCTTCCACTTTTATCTTCACTTGGCGACTCTTAGAATTCTTCAAGATGATTGTTCATGGGAAAATGCATCCCATTCCTCTTTTGTCTTTACGCCATGAATCTTTGACTTTTTCATGTGCCCTTCTTTCGAATTTATGAAAACAAAATTATATTCATTAATATTAAATAAATATCAACACACTTTAGGTAGAATATGAACATTAAAAACAATTTTTAGATAATAAATGCTATGGGGCCTTTTTCATCAATGCTAGACCTTTGACATCAATGATAATATTTCCAACATCCTTGAGATCGTTATTGGATGTTACAACTAGATGAATCATCCCTTCGTGAAATAGGGCTCCAAATTTTTGTATGGGTGGTTTTACCACATATTGTTTTAGTTATAGGAAAGAGTCCAATATCCCTTATTTACACTTATTTATCTTCTTATCTCTCTTCCCACACTGCATCCTCAATGAATTGAATATCCCATCTGATTATTAGATCTTTGGTCACCCGATTGTATAAATAATAATTATTTTATTTCTCAATATACCTAATGAATATACACTTCTCTCTTTTTTCATCCCACTTTGATCTTCATTTCTTGGGGATATTTTCATATTCCACACATCCAACCACTCTAAGGTTTTCAACACTACACTTTTGGCTACTCTATTCTTCTTGAGGGATCATATCCACAACACTCTTAGTTCGAGATATATTCAACAATTATAATGTTGTTTCTACAACCTTTACCCAAAACTCATTTGATGAAATTTTCACCTTAGTCATGCTCTTTACCATATCTTGGATGGTTTAGTTCTTTTTATTAGCCACACCATTTTGTTGTGGTGTATACCTAGTTGTAAATTGTTTCTTGATGTCATGATCCTTGAAACAATTTATGAATTGATTAGTGTAGACATCCAATTACTAACACCATTTGTGTTAAAATTTTCAATCTTACTTGAATTGCACTCAAATTCACATTTTAGGTCAAAATCCATAAAACGTGCTAAATAGTTTAAACTTGTTATTTACAAGTGCCAATTTAGGTCAAAGTATCCTTAAAGGGGGCAATGCAATTTATGGTCTAGCTAAATTTGATCAATTCATTTCGATTTAAAATGATAATTTCATCTTTTATGCTTTGGATCACTCTTTCTCCTAAATTCATTGGTACACGCCACATACCTTTATTATTTTGTGTTGGAAACATCCTAAATAGAAATATGGTTCCAGTTCATCTAATATCACCTTCTAATTCTTCTTGAGTCAAATTACAACTCAATAATATGAATTTATAACCATTTTGATTAATTGAGGGCCAATTTTCAAATAATTGCACAAATGTTGATTAACCTTGTTTAAGGCTAATTAATCCAAATCAAGAGCTTAAGTGGATTTTCCATGAGATTTGTTGAATATTTATTTTTAAAAATTAGTTCCTATTAACTACATCATCAGGTGACATTATTTCTTGAAAAGACATCCCCAGGCCATAAATGCCATAAATATTAAGATTATGGGTCACCCATGCCTAGTTAATGCCTCCCATTGCTCTTCAATGCCCCTTCTTCCAAGTTCATGATGAATATAATTGTGTATTTAATTCCAAATATTAGAATTAACCATGGCCACACATCTCAATCTTGAGATGGATGGTCATGGTTGATCCTAACCAATCTCAAAAATCTATAAATAAAGAGGCCATGGACATGAATGTTAAGCTTGAATATTGAAAAGTTATAATGTTTAATTTTTTCCATAATCCTTTGCATTTGATCATTGATTTTGTTTGAAAGCTTCATTGATAGGCTAGTTTAATGATTTAGAATCACGAGCCTAGGTTTTATGGAGTGTTCTTGAGACATTGGAAGAGTTTGCCACTTTTGTTGACAAAGACAAGGATGCTTGATCAAGGGAGAACATGATTTTGAGCCACATAGGTATGGTGAATCCATTTGGAAAGGTAATATGATATTGCTTTCTTTCATTTTATTTCTTGCTATCCTTTGTAATTCTAATAGGAATAGATAGGCTTAGTTAGTTAGTTTTTATGCATTTTTCGTTATTTATGGACTAATGTTTAACTAACTTGCTTTTTAATCATATCTATAGTTATATATGTATTCTCCTCATATATTCATCCTCAAAATCATTTTTTAGTAGCTAATTTTCTTCTTCACCATGGCTTTGAATTGGTTGAATGTTTGAAATTCTTATGATTTATTCTTTAAAAAATACACACATGTCCTTATATTAATGTCATCTATGAATGTGATAAAATAGAAATTATTGGATAAGGATGGTGTCTTCATATTACCACATAAATCTTAATGCATTAGATCAAGATGAGATCTAACTCTACATGACTAACCCACAATAAGTGCACTCCTATATTGCTTTAGCAAAATGCATCCTTCACACACTTTGTTTTTATATTATATGAGGGGCATCCCTCTCACCATTTTCTTCTTGTATAGAAGGTTCAGCCCACCAAAGCTCAACTGCCCATATCTAAGGTGTCGAAGAGTAGACTCATCTACTATCATTATTTTATATGTTACTACAAAGTCACTTCCTATCTTAAAATGAAAAAATTGATTATTTATAATCTTGACTACTACAATATGCCTATTATGTCCATTATACTAGATTATCTATAATTCATGTATTGTATCCTTGTTAAACAAGATGACATATGCTTATTAGGTTGCACTTAATCTTGGGCACATAATAAACATATTGAATTTGTCTTTTGTCACCTTTCTTGGTGTAGATATAAATGTTGCCTTTGCCCATGATAAGGACCTTCTCATTGTTTCCCATCTTGATCTCTAATTTTATTGATTCATTAATGTGCTTGAACATCTCTTTGTTCTCATTTGTATGGTTGTTATAACCACTATCAATATACCAAACTTATCTACTAATTTTATTCATTATATTACATGTTATGAATAATTTTCCACCTTTCTCATTCCTATTAGGATCAACATCCTATGACTTGGAAAAGTTTTTGATTTTTATATTCAAATCATACTCTTTATTTCTACACTCATTAACATAGTTTCCATACTTCTTGAAATAATAGAATTATACATTAAACTTGTCATTTATTTGTGTAGAACCACCTCTAAAAGTGTTGTTAAGCCTTGTACTTCCTATTCCATGTGATTATTGATGATTTATTATTCCACATTCTTGACTAATTCAAGTTCTTACTGTACCTCTATTGTTCACTCCTCTCTCCCTACCTCTCACATTCATGTTTGTCTTGAAGGCTTATTCATTGGAGGAGGTGGATGGCCTATTCAATTTTTGTTCATGGGTTTTCAAAGAACCCATTAACTCATCTATTTTCATTTGTCTCAAGTCCTTAGACTCTTAAATTATAGCCATTATTGAATCAAACCTGATTGGAAGGTTTCTCAATAACTTCTATATGATTTTATGATCTTAAAGAGCATCACCATTTATCTTAATTTGATTGAATATGTTCATTATCTTTGTGAAGAATTAATTTATAGACTCATTTTAATTCATAAAAAATGTGTCAAATTCCCTTCTCAATAGTTGAAACTTGATATGCTTCACCTTGTCACTACCTTGATAATAATTTTAAAGAATGTCCAAAGACTGCTTGGAGCAGGTAACTACTGATATCCTTGGAAATATTGAATTAGATAGTTCTATTTGAATTTAGTTAGGAGCCTTAGCATCATTATTTATATTGTATTTCAAAAAAATTCTTTGTGATTGGGTTAGAGCATTTAATGTTTCTATGTCTAAAACCACATTAGAACCACCCTCTACAAGCTCCCATAGCTCTTGTGAGAAAATGATTGTCTTCATCTTAATAAATAAAACATTATAGTTATTTCCTTCAAACTTTGGAGGCTACTACCTCAAAATATAACTAATGGCTTATATATATACACTATTTTTCAACTTTATCAATTATTGATGATTTATCTTTTATATGAACTCATTGAGTATCAATCACTCTAAGTGCATTCCGTAAATGGTGCACCATGAAAGGGTTGGATAAACCATTGGTACTTTGAAATATTTTTATTTCATATAGGACCACTTAAAACCAACACAAATCCTTCTTATATATTTCCCTAAGCTTTGACACCTACTTTACATGTTCCTCGAAGCAATTCACCACCTCAAATAACCCCTACCTAAGCCAAAACCATTTTTTTTCATTCTCTTAACAAAATTGAATGGGATGACACTATTTTGAGAATGAGCATATTATGGAAGTAAGTCAGTCTAGCTAACTTAGTCTAGGACCTAATTGCTTTATTTCCTAAATAATTATGTTGATTAGACTGACTGTGTTGACTAAAACTTCAAAAATGTTTAGGGTTATATCTGAATATATAAACACATCCTTCACCCCAATTTCAATAGAGAGAGTTAAATAAAATCATTCATTTTCACTTAGTTACAATATGCTCTTCAACCATTCTACTTAAGGAGTCATTATTTAGGGTTTACACTTGGAGAAAAGAATCTTGTCTTATGGAAATGTATTGGATGCATAAGAGAAGTCTTATAGCCTAGAGATGACCTATCTTTGTGATCATTATGAACCAAAAAAATCTATTTAAAATCACCATCAGTGAAGGGAGTGATTGAGCCTTGACGGGTTCATATTTGAGATAAGTATTCCTAACTCTTACTCCTTTATTTTGGTAGATATAAGTAGAGTAAGTAATGTATTTTGAATGTATTTCTCTCTTGTTTTAATGGGATTTCCTCTATAGTGAATTGAGTATAGTTCTTATTTGCATGCTTACTTTTATTTATTATCCCCCATTTGTGTCACAAGCTTTGGTGAACACTAGATTATATTTACTTTACCTTGTTATTTACTTTTTTAGAAACCATAGGACCTAGACAGGGTTATTGTGTGGTATTATTCAACTATAGGATATTGAACCATCTCTAGTGATTTTATGTGGTAAGATACCCCTTAACTAGGTCTAGCAGATCCATATTTTTCATGATACTGATTGTCTCAATGTAGCAACAAGAAGTAGGGATTGTTTAATTTATATTCTTTGAGCTAGGATTGATTTGTAGATCAACTTCACTTTCCCTTGTATATAATCTAGTGAACCCAATGTGAAACTAACCCTGACATATTTTCTTTAATGATTTTATTTATTATCATATATTTTTTATTTCATTTTTACATCACTAGATAGAATATATCAACTCAATATAACATTATGTGCATAAATTTAACACACAATTGATCTAATTGAATTTGTTTGGCATTATGTAGGTCATCTTCAACTAAATCTAAATGGATTAATCCACTCAACTCAATTCACTTATTTGCATAGAGGTTTTTAGACTTAATCAACCTAGTTGACTCTATTATCAGGTTAAAAATCTTCATCTAGATGGAACAATATAAAAACAACAAATGAAACATCATTCAAAATCATTATGTTCATTCTCACTAGCTTAGTCATTTATTTCCTTCATTTCATTCCTATTTTTCATAATTTTTAGTCAATAAAATTGTATCTCTATAGTCATTTAAGTCAACTAGATCAACTTAGTTCTATAGTTGCATCTTACCTATGGGACTTAGTCAACTCATTCAGCTATGTTTATTTGGCCCTTGCTTTAGTAGAAAGAATCTACCCTGTCAATTATGTTTTTCATTTTTTGCATACTCAGTCCACCTAGTTGACCCTATACTCTTCAAGATAAGGAAATAACTTACATTTATAGTAATTAACACATCTAAGTCATTTTATTGCTTGTTTTCTTAGAGTATCACATGTAGACTAAATAGGAAGATTTAATTTATCAATTTAGTCACACTACTTTTCATTTATTTACACACTTCTAAATGATAGAATATCAAAAAATATTAAATAAATTTTACCCAAGGTATACCTACTTATATTTCATCACCAAGGGGGAAGCTATCTCAATTTTATGGTTGAGTATAAATATGTGACTGATGGTATATATTGGTAAAGGACCCGACTCTCTTATCATTATGGGATTGTGAAGTGAGGGGGTAAGACCCAATACCAATCTAGTACCATCACCAATACAAATCCATTTCAACCTTAACACCCTAAAAAAAATCCTTAGATTACCTTTTTAGTTCCTTTTTAATTCCAACACCTTATCACATTAATTTCAAAAATTATAACTTAAAACATTTAGGAAAGATTGCATAGATTAGCATTTCTATTTTTGTTTCTTTCTCTTTTTCAATTATATGTTGTATTTAAAAACTCATATTTTATAGCATTGGTATAGAGTTCGTGTTGTGTGCCTTAACTAAATCAACTAGTTTAACCCATTTGCATGTGTGTTTATTTCAGATTTTTGCTAAATTACACTAAATTGTCTAGAGTCATATTTGTCAAAACCTATCTTAACCCTCTAAACATAGTTGACCCACTCAAATATGTATCTCATAGTTTTCCATTCTATAAAACATAGTCATTATGTTTGACCCAGTTTCTCCTAGGCTAGTATACTTTCCTTTTCACAAAACATAGTTATTCTATTCGACCTGGCCTCTCACAATTTGGTCTTCAGTGTATTCCCATAGAACACAATCAACCTATTCAAATTTTCCATTTCTCATATTTTTTTTTTGGTTTTTCTTTCTAAACTCAGTCAATTTGGTCTACTTTTTATCACTTGGTTGATTCATTTCTTTGTCATAAAATCTTGCTTATCTAATCATGTTCTATATCTACTTGAATTTTCTCATATTTTTTACCTTTTATCTTCAGTCTTAAATCCTCATTCAAAACATAATGAAATACAAATTTATAGTGTTTTTGGATAAACTAAATCCATTTAAATGATATATGGGGTATTTTTTCCCTCCTACCTTAAACACCCAAGTAGATGCTCATTCTTGGTACACCTTCTCTCACCCTTCATATTTGGATTGTAATATGGTTCAAATTACCCCAACTAATGATACCGATGGATTATATCCATTTAAAATTTCTCAAGATAATTATCTCTCCAAATCACCTTATTACATTATAGAGATAATTGAGACAAGATTAACCAATAACCCTATATAAAATATTTTAAACAACAATAATGCTCCGCCTAACAATATTTCACCAAAAAACCCATCCCCTAATACCAATATAGGGAATGATCTTCCTAAAAATACACCTTTAAACATTAAATACCCCAATCTAATAATTGACACCATTCAAATTCTTACACAAATTCAACAAATGAATATTATGCAAACATATAATACTTCTCAAATGATGCAAATGAAAAATCATTTATTAAACATGGCTAATCAACCTCCTATTATCTTACCTCTAAATAACCAATATTTTATTCCTCCACCTCTTAGAGATGCCACAACAAACATCATTCCCCAACCCCTTATGCATAATAAGATGCTCCAAAATATCCAAAATAAACCTTTAGCTCCATTTATTATATTTATTTATTTTGAAAATTATCTCTCCAAATATTAAATATGATGAGACTAAAGACCCTACATATTTTATTAAATCACTCAAAATATCTAAAAAGAGTGGACTCAAACAAATACTTTACTTCCACCAAACTTCTAGTTAAAACATTTATAGGAGATGCATTAGAATGGTATAATCAACTCCCTCAATATTTCATATGGCAACATGAAGATTTAGTCAATTTTCTAGTAAAAGAATTTAAACATAAATATCTTCCTAAAAATTGTCTTAATCATTTTATCAATGCTAAACAATCCCCTTCTGAATCAACTCGTGATTTCATTAAATGATAGAAATCTTTGGCTCACAAATTTGATCACAACATGATCGATGATAACTTATTAAAAGTTTTTATATCCACCTTAACACGTTTCCTTTAGTATAAGGTTTGAAATCTTTCTCCTTAAAATCTAAATGATTTAATTTATCAAGATAAAAGACATGACAATCTTATGAAATGATTTGAGCCCAACCTAAAAATCATCAAGGGATGTATCCAAAACCCCACCAATACAATTAATAATAGTCCTCCTAAAAAAAAAAGAAAGAGTAATCAAAGTGAATAACCTACATGTTTCGCATCCACATATCACTTCAAACTCTGGGGCATCTTTCCATGCCCATCCCTACATCTAATAACACATTGGGGAATCTTAAGATGCCCACTCTTATTCTAAACTTCATAATAACAAATAAAAACAACTTCAAAAAACCTTTCAAGACACATAGGATTTTATTTCACATGTTCACCTTTGATACATCATTAACATAGTTTTTGTTTGTTATGTTTATCTCATGTTTTTTTTTTAATTTTTGTGAACATTGATTCATTTATTTTCATTCTAATAACACCATTATATCCTTTAGTACTTTGGTTTATATTTTAATTTAACTTGTGATTTTCATTGTAATAATGTGGATAGGACATGGTTTTCTTCATGAATACCTTTTTCTTTCATACATCATTTTCTCATGCTTTCACTCTTTTGATCACAATTTTGTTATTTTACATAGTTTTTTCATTTTCTTCTTTGTATTGTGAGTTACATTATAAAAACATGGATAGGACTAGTCATTCCATACAAATACTATTTTTCACATTTTACACCCTCTTAGGTTTTTCTTATGTGAGTTGCATGTAATACCATGGATAGGACCAAATATTCTACTCAAATACCATTTTCACCTTTTTTTAACCACTTGGGTTTATCTTTTGTGAGTTACAGTGTAAGATCATGGATAGGACCAGGATCTCCTCATAAAATATATTTATTATTTCAAACATTTAAATATGAAACTGAGTGTTCTTTTTATAATGTTCAGAAATGGTTATGAGTTTTTGATTCCATATTTTGAGCCTTAGTTTTTGTTTATTTATAGATAAAATTTGTACAACAAATTATGTTAGCATGTTTACCTAAATTTACATACATTCTTATGATAAGGAATGATACTTATCTGTCACTATATCCCTTTTCAAATTTTCACATTTTTTTAATTTGAAGTATTTCAAAAATTTTAATGTTCATTCACCATTTATTTCCCTTCCTTTCATTCCACTTTGGATAAAAAAAGGTTGAAGTCAAGATAAAACTTTTATTTTATATGAATAAACAAGACTCTTAGACACCATGATATCTAAGTCCTCTTTCTTAGAAATGAAGTCCAAAGTTTTCAAATGATAGTCATTTTTATCACCCATGTTTGGTTCTTCAAATCTGTATGGAGGAGGAATATAAAGTTCCATCAAAAGTCAAAATCCACATCATTTAAAATAAAAGGCAATGATCAAAATTCAATATACAAATAAAAATGTCAATATCACACCAAAAGACATGATTCATAGCATATCTCTTATCTCTAATCAAAGCTCAAAATCCACGTTTTCCCTCATAATATAGCCAAGGTCCATTGGGGTGCAGTAGCCCAATAGATTGGGATAGGAAAATTCAAAATCTATAGTGCTACCTACTTTCTCGTACAAGTAACTAACATTCACAATAAGCCAAAATCTATGTAAGGGGTCCTAAGAAATGAAGAACACATTATGGTAAGGTAGGTACATTTAAAATTTAATGCATACATCATTCATGGGATGATATTCATACTTAATTTGATAACTTAATATTTGTTTGGTTAGGAGAAATTCTTCAAAATCTTGAATGTTTAAAGTCCTCTTGTTTTGACAAACTTAATTTTAGTGTCTTGGCTTCAATAAAGAGTTTCTATGCCTTGATTTTTCCCTAAATCCTCCCCACCACCCATTCCATTCCCCCCTTGATAGGCAAATTTGATTCTAAATTTGTTTCCCCACTTCTATATTTCATCTTCTTTACATCTTAAAACATGTTAACACTACTTTATTTTGGTTTTATCTTTATTTAGAACCAACAAATATTCTTGAGTGACTATGGATTATTTTATTTACATCATTTTTTTATTTTTTTAGAACTACCTTAATTTCTTCTACCAAATTTTAAACAATCATTATCATTCCTTTTTGTAGACAACTGCATTTGTTTCTATATTTATATGCTTTTTCCATTGTTTAATGAGTTTGGATTATTACTTCTCACTAATCAATGTTGTTTTCTCTTTTGTGTACTTTTTCCATTGATGACTGAGTTTGTATTTTTACTTCTCACTCATCAATGTTAATTTACCATTTATTACCCATCTTTGTTTAAGTAAGGATTTTTATGACTTTCATATTGATGTTAGATTTTCATTTTTCATGTATCCTTAGTTTGATATGGTTTACAACCCTTATTAGTTAAGGTTCATTTTTTTGAGTTTTTTAGTCATTTATTAGCCTTAGATTTTTGGTTACCTGAATTACTCTAAATTTTAGCTTGGTCATTTGGTCTTAACTTAGAATTTATCACCCTATATTACCAAATTTTTAAGTACACCATGCCTACACATTTCAATTATCTTGAGTTTACTATGTTTGTTTGTTTTGATTTTTAGTTTTGTATCCTTAAGGTTTATCTAAAGCACTCTTTTCACCTTCAATTATAAAAAATACAAACACAATAAGATAATTATTCAATGATAAAAGTAAGTCATGGTATGTATATATTACTTGTTTATTTTACTTATTTACATTTAGTCATTTACTTACAATTATTTTATACTTCAAAATACTATAATTTACTTAGCTCAACATTGTGTGTTGCTATGTTCTTTTCCCAAATCACTATCCCATGTTACAATTGCATCACACATGATGAGATTTAAATGGGTCATATGTATACACAAAATATTTTTAAACTTTATCAATTATTGATGCTTCTCTCTTGTAGGAACCCATCGACTCTCAATCTCTCTAAGTGCATGCCTTAAAAGGTGCACCAAGAAAAGGGTGGGAAAACCATTGGTGCTTGTCAAGATTTTTGTTCATTATAACACCACTTAAAACTAAAAAGAGTCCCTCAGATACATTTTCATAGGCTTTAACACCCTCCTTATATGTTCCTTTACGAAATTCACCACCTAAAATAGCCCCTACCTATGCCAAAACTAATTTTTGTCATCCTCTAAACATAGTCAAATCGGTTGAACATGTTATAATAAATGAGCACATTATGGGACTAAGTCGGCCTAGTTGACTTAGTATGGGACCTAACTATTGTATTTACTATACAACTAGGTTGATTGGGATGAATGTGTTGGCTAAAAATTTGTTAAGGGTTTAAGGTTAGATCCAACTATATAAAAATATGCTTCAATCCATTTTCATTAGAGAGATATAGATATAATCATTCATTTGTGCTTATTTACAATCTAATCTTCCATCATTCTACTTAAGGAGTCATTATTTATGGTTTTCACATGAAGAGAACAATCTTGCCTTGTGTAAATGTATTGGATTCATAAGAGAGGTATTATAGCTTAGATCTGACCTATATTTGTGATCCTTATGAACCACAAAAACTCCTTAAAAAGAACCATTAGCCAAGGGAGAGATTGAGCCTTGATGGGTTTGTCTTCAAGGTAAGTATTTCTAACTCATATTCCTCTACTTTGGTAGATATAAGTAGCATACATAATGGCTTTTGAATATATTTATCTCTCCATGTATTAAGATTAACTCTACATTGGCTTTAGTATATTTTTTATTTACATGTTTACTTTCATGTCTATTATCCCTTATTTATGCCACAAGCTTTGGTGAGTACTATATTAGATTTAATTTAATTTTTTATTTACTTTGATAGAAACCATAAGACCTAGCTAGGGTTATTGGGTGGTATTGCTCGACTAGAGGCTTTGGAAGCCTCTTTAGTGATATTATCTGGTAAAAGACCCCTTAATTAGGTCTAGAAGATCCATATTGGTCTTGACCCTAATTTTCTAAATGTACCAACTAGTGGAAGGTCTAGTTTGACTTATCTTCTCTAAGCTATGATTTATTTGTAGATGAACTTCACTTTCCATTATATAGATATCCATGATAACATTCCTTAAAAATAACATGGATATGATACTAGTTGTTAGTATAAACTAATGCCAAAGGGGCATGCACTCAAAATAGCTAAGAATACACCCTAATGGCATAGCTTTGGGATTTATATAGAGTTAGATAACTATGGTACATGATAGATATTGACAAATCCTAGAAACAACATATAAGGTAGAAAAGTCAATGTCAGATATGGTTCAAAAACATTGAAAAAAAGAATAAATAGATATAATTAAAAATCTAAAATATGCATATATTATATTCCTTCTAAAATTGTATTACAAACTGATTAAAAATTTTAAACACCTACAAATACAACTATTAAAAAATACTCTAAGAAACTATCCTTCTTCTTGCTTGATATTGGATATTTTGTATACTTTTATTCTTTTTTATTCTTGGAATATATGTTGATCTTTTTTTCTTTGTGTTGTAAGCACAATCAATAAGAGGGGAGGTTAATTAGTGTTTAAAACTTTGTGTAACTATAAATTAACTTTCATTGACCATCAAAGCAACATAGTGATCTAATAATACATAAAGAACCATTCACATGAGCATGAAATAAGAGTATAAAACAATGTGTGAGTGGAAAATCCTCAAGGTAAAAAAAACCCACTATGACCTCTAAAATTGGACTAAAGTACTATAAATGTTTGTATAATATCAAATTCTATTGAGCACCAACTCAACTTGAATCACCAACCCCAAACTGTCAAGCACCCACTTAACTATATTTTAGTAAGAACCTACTTACAAGGAAGCACCAACTCCCTAAGTGACTCAAAACCAACTCATCCAACTATGAATTTTGATCACCTTCCAAACTTATTTTTGCTTCAATCAAAAAAATTATGACCACACCTTTGTTCTTCAATCTCAAGGCTCACTCTCCTTTGCTTGCCTAATCCTCATCAAATCTAATTAAGTCATGTATGTATGTTCTTCATATGTAGACAACCTAAAAAATTCTCATGTATACTTATATACTCTCCTATGAGGGTTTTCAATTATTTTCAAGACCTCCTTCTTCTCAACCATGCATCATCTTTTTCACTCATAATATACATACTTCTTTGTTTGTCTAACCCTCATCTACTCTGATTAGACCATGTATCACTAATGTAGGCAACTTGAAAACTTCATGAATGCTCATAAGATTTACTATGAGGGTTTACAACATGTTTCACAACATTATTCTACTCATGCATCTTCTATTTTAGTCACTTATATGCACACCCTTTCCCTTACACTTAAATAGGCCTAAACTGCCTTGTATATAGACTAATCTTGTAACAACCCACCTAGTTGTACTTAGAAAATGCAGTAAGTTTTCTTATTTTTTTTAAAACTAAATATTGAACATTCATTCAAACATAGTTTATAGAATACTTTAGTTTGTCATATAATCATCAACTTCAAGAATAATAGTTCAACATTCAATTACTACAAAAAAATAGAATAAAATGTAAGATACAAAAAGTTTACTTTCACATTAGGGACATTAACACAATCCAAATTCTCATACTAAGTACTTGTACTAATTCAACCAGTCATATAGATTTCTATGAAATCAAGTCCACCCTAACCTAGCCTAAGGATCTAGACCCAATGCCCCACACAATCTTAGGTAGCTTACATATAGATTCCTTAGAATCAGGGTGCAATGTAGTTCTCCTTTCAAATGTGATGGTCTCCTCCATGAGACAACATCATCGAAGGGATTGGCACTCTAAGACAAAAAGGAAAAAACTACTCATGAGACAAATGAGCTTATAAAGCTCTAGTCTACAATCCCATAGCTAAATGATGTACTCTAATATAACACCTTGTTATTTAGGGTTATGTGCTTACCCAAGCACTCTCACATATACACCTACATATAAGTAATGATGAAGGAATCCAAATTCCTAGTTCTATAGAAAAACACATGCTAGACATATAAGTAAGCTAAGTATACAAGACAAAATAAGACATATCATACATAACATTTGAACCTATCATTCATTCATACTCTTAATATTGTAGGCACATATAAATTTTGTCTTAATAACTTCTATGAAAATATTGCTCAAGTAATAACCAAGATAATCATTAGAATAATCAATTAGGTGAGATTACAAAAATAAAACTATAGTATATACCACCTAAGTATATACATCTAAGCTAAAGTATCCTATGATATCTTATACTACCATAGTTCATGATCACTCTACCCAAACATTAATAATCATAACTTATATATTTATTTAGGTATGGGTTAAGAGTAATGAATAAAATATGTACCATCTAGGCACTTTTCATATTATAAAACTCTATGACATCCCATACTTTCATAGGTATTTATGTTTGAGTATCTGATTCAACACCAATAATAATCTTACACCCAACCAAAATAGTAAAGCAAGTCAAGATTATACTATCTGAGTATACCTACGATAACAATTCGAAGAGAGCATAATCTCTAGACACACCTCATGATGCACTATATTATTATAGAAATGTCTAGTCAATTGCATAGTTAACTTTCTCACAAAATATACTACATACAAGTTTTCATCCTTATAAGATGTGATAGACTTGGTCCTACGATAAGTTTGCATAACAGTATTGTGATACAAAAAAATGCTATTTACTTTCATAAACATTTATGGTAGATGTCATACTAAGGAATGCCTATCAAGGTTAGTTTCCTATGCCCACGCTTACTCCCTGAGCTGCCATACATATCTGATATATCTCCTACATACACAGAATCATGTCTAGATGTAGTTATACTAAAACTACTAAAGGTACAAAATTACTAGAAAATTGCATACATAAGTAAGGATAACCATGTTCCTTAAATATAGTGAGAAGACTCAACATGCCTCCACATAATATGATTTACATCAAAAATCACATAAGCTAATATGTTAAATACATACTTTAACACATAATATAGACACATACATATAGTTGTACATATAAAAATAAATGTACTTGAAAAACTTTTCATGGTCTCAAGCATATAAGCAGGTTTGTCTCAATCACAAAATGTATAAATTAACATGTCTAAATGCACATTAGACATACAAGTATTTAGTAACTACATAATGACATAGCTATGGCTGGTCTCACAATATAATAATGACTGTTCATGTAAAATAATATTACATTCACATATTCCATAGGTGTTTAGCCTTATATATAATATAAAGATAACTAACTCTTTGGAGCTCGAGTTACACTAATTCATGTATCTATGTTAATCTCAAGTTTTGTCTTCAAGAATTTACTATAGTGAGGGAGGGAGAGTATCATTCAAGCTCTTTACCACTCCTACCATGGACCAATGATCCCTCACACAATCCCTTATGTACTGTAAGATTCTACTACATGACGTGGATCATAAAAAAATACATTTATTTTATGATATCACACAACATAAAAATCATACATATGAATTGACAATGTTAATCTAACATTACTTTGACCAAAGTTTTTAAATAACATATGATCATCTGGATTAGTCAAATTTATAACACATCACTTGATCATGCTATCCATACCCATCATTGGTGATGCTAAATAGGATCGATGAACCATCTCACTGCTTGGGTAGTATCATCAATATGGGATCCATAATATACATAACAGATAAATAATCTAAAGCATAAGCTGACCATTTAGGTAAACTAATCTAAGGATCATGATCACATACATGCAATATCTGATATAAATAAGCATACATTGACAAAACCATACGAAAAAAATATGACAACAAAAGTCTATATTAATTTATCTACAATAGATAATTCAAGCATAATTATTTGTATAGAAAAAGTATATTTAAGAAATAAATATCTCTCAAACATTTTCTAGAATGGTTAAGTTTGGTTTCCCCTAAAACCAAAAAAATTAAGGAAAAGGCTCTAATTACCTATTTGTATTACCACAAATCAATCATTTCTAAACATATTCTATTTATTATATTGTAAGCCTTATAATATCTTCCATTTCATATAAAAACCCCCAAATATAGAGAAATGAAATAAAATCCCCTACCCCTAACCAATTTACTCACTTAGTATAAAATAATGTCGACAATGAAATCGTATGTTCTAGGGCAATTGATTTATATTTATTTCAACAAATTTCATTCTATGATATGTTTTTAAATAAGGAAGCTTCTTATAATCACATAAGGAAATTATGATTAAAGAACTTACTATTTACTATATAATTTTTGATTATATAGAAATCAATATATTATAATATTTAATATTATATTATATTATATTATATTATCTCCTTTTCTCTAACCTAATATCTAACCACATTGACACACACACACACATGCACACACACACACACACACACACACACACACACACACACACACACACACACACACACACACACACACACACACACACACACACACACACACACACACACACACACACACACACTTATAATTTTTTTTTTGGTCCTCCTAGAATATGTCCTCTTTGGTCAACATGGCAAAGTTTGGAACTCATCCTATAAGTTTCTAAAATAAGTATCAAATCTATTTCCAAATCTATGCTAAGGTAATATCGCATATATTGCATATCGAGGAGGATAAGAGTATATGATAATATCTAGTCATAAGAAAGGAGAGTATCTAATTCACAATGTAATTCAAATAAGGTGATAAATAGCTAAAAAATTAAAGATAATTGCCTCTATTATACTTTCAACATGTATTTTTGATTCCAGCCAAAACTAATTATTGCATTCAACAATGGTAATGTTTAATAACATTTTAAATCCAACATGTAAAAGTGATTAAGTAGAGTTTCCTTCTTCCTCCACCCCCATGGAATTTTTTTCTCTCTCCACATTTTCTCCCATACTCTTCCTGCATAGACCCTTGCAGATTCCTTTACCAACTTCCATCTCCTTCTACATCAACTTCTTTTTTTCTAGGCTTTCCCTCTCTCTCTTTCCTACTATGAGAGCTCCCCTAAGCTATCAACTTATTTTATTTCTCCATCCCCAAATCCTAACTCCTCATTCACGTATATTAAATTCCTTAACTAAAATGGAATTATGTTTTGCTTGAGTTGAAATAGCTGAGATCAAAAAATGTTGGTGGTATTACTCTTGGTCTGAGTTCCATAAAAGAAAGGAACCCCCAATCTTGATATATAACTCAACAATTTATCAATGACTTGGCATTTCAAATTTTTTTGACCTAGCGTTCTAATGGAAAATACTCATCATCCTTCATAAATGACTCTACCAATTCATATTGGAAACTTTGAATAAGAATATATAAGATACGATGATAATCTCACTTAAATTTAACATTTGATAAACATATATAGATAATGATGCATTATTTTATCCACACAACTCTTAGTTCACAATGTCAAGAGGATGAATTCAGTGTTATCACTAGAAAACTCAGTGTTTTCTAAAATTATACTAATATTTCCAAATCACTGTGTGTAAGCACAATGAATTATAAACCATTCTTTTTTTTATGACTCATCCATATACACATATACAATCTACATTTGTCTTTAATATAATAGATATATACACAATTATATTTATACTTACATTTTCACAAATAAATAAATATATACATACATATATTACTTTGTAATATAAATATTTATGCATTTATTTTATATATATATATATATATATATATAATAATAATAATAATAATAATAATAATAATAATAATAATAAATGCATAAATATAATCAAGAGACTAAACATACCAATATATTAGGGTGAGAAAAATTCATTTTTCAGAATTGTCATAGCTCGAGTTAATCACAAAATACCTATGAATTAGACCAAGATTATAAATAACTGAACCAAGGTCACAACTTCCCATAGGGAACATGGATGAAACATTGTTGACAAGTATCCTAAAACACAACATAAGAAAAAGGGATGTGACAAATCTTTTGTTCACATACCACTTGGTTAGCCATACACATTTAAACTCTTAGGTCAGCCATATAATAGGTCTTAGAACACTATATTAAAATGGTTCAAATTGAATTTGGACCTGTTTTGGTCTGCAACAACTCAATTAGGCCTTATTTCTCTTTTAGGCCTCATAGAGACCTAATTGCATTGGGTTTATCTACTAACGTGTAAACTTGATCCATTGGTACACCTTTAACCTCCATAGACATCAATATTATTTAAATAAAACTCAAATATACCCCATATAAAATTATATAATATTTACAAAACATTTTATGTCTAACCACTTCATAAGAACACTCTTTGCAGTTTAATGTCATATTAGCCCTGTAAGTACCAAAAGTCTATCTAATCTCTCTCATGCTTGATCACCTTCATGTCATGTAATAAAGACATAAAAATAATGTTTATATGAAATATATTACCCTAAGGTCATCTTCAATCATATATAATAATTTTACTTAATGACCAATATTGGTCTTACTCATCCTTTAGGTCTCATGGAGACCTACTTCATTAGGGTTGCTCTCTTAACGCTAAGACTTGATATTCTTGAACCCAAATGGCCTTATCCAAAAAATGAAAATAATTTAATAAATTATAAAAATACATATTTTTACCTCCTCCATTATTTTTTATATATGCATCTTGTTTTCATACCTTGAAACTTTCTTTAGGACAAACTGCCCTATTAGGCCTATGTATAGTCAAAAATTTGTCTTGCAATAATGAAGATCAAAATATCTTAATAAACTTAATCATAAAAAATAAAATATGTATACATATACTATATGAATTCAATATCATCCCCAAATTATTGGAATACCTTCACTCAGGACATAAAGGCTGAAGATCATCTTTGCAACTTGATTACTTAGTACTGTCAAACCACCTCAAAAACTAGTCATGAAAGATTAGACCTTTAACACCTATGTAGATGCTTTACATTACTCCTACATAATACACATGGTTATTATATATAATTATGACATATTTAAAGGGAAAAATCATATGGTATAATGATAAATATTGGTCTTGCAGACCAATTTATTGACCCTATATAACATAGTCTTTCTTATCTGAATTAGACAGGTCAACTTGTGAGCACATTTTTCACCATATTCACTAACCTTAAAAAATTATTCAAATAATTAACATGAATTATAAGTCATAATTAAAATCTTCATACACTTTTTTACAATAAACTACTATGTTAAGACCCTCAAATCTATCTTCTCATCTATGCTTGAATGTTTCATTGTTTGCTTCATTAGGCATGTTAGCGATTGGCCTACTTGGATCACCAAATTTGAACACATTAAGCCTAAAAAATGTATATAAACCATCATGGTCATTAAATATGGGTTTATAATTTCTTCTTCCTTCAATTTGGCTACTTTGACCAAGTCAACTTTTGACTACTACAATAAATTCTTCACAAACAAGCCTTTTCCTATAGGGTCTTCTCACACACCTAAAAACTCAATACCACCTGGAGGTTCTTGAGATATTACACTAAAATATCCAATAGGTTTACTAATAATTTAAACCTATTCTAATTTTATTTGAGCTTTATCCTTCACATTGGGTTCTTATTAGGGTTTTAAAGAGGTTTAACACAAGTTTTGGTGTTAATGATTGTTCATAAAGGAATACCCCTTAAATCCAAAAGCAATACCTATATATCTTATATATAACCCTTCCCCATATATACCTAATATATTATGTTCCCATGTAAAGTTTACACATGCCAATGAACACCTTAAAATCCTTCTTGGGTTTGCATACCTTCATTTTGTGTACTCGAGAGACCTCAAAGCCAATTTTTATGCATTTTATTGTAAACCATAACCTTATACTTCATGATCACTCCCAAAATAACTTTAATTACCTATATCCATGATATCATTCACACATTTACCTTAAAATTTGATCCCCATGCCTCATCAAGGTAGGCAGGGCTAAAGAATGATCTAGGTGCATACCAAGATTAAAGGACCTAACTTCAAAGACTCACTTTGAAACACTTATAAGTGCATTCAAACATTATTATAATTCTCACACCACCTCTCACATTCTTTATTTCACTCACATAATCATGCCACTAACTCATACCTTCACCATGACATGACTAGGCTCAAGCTTCCAATGCACTTGACACCATGACCTATTCCTTCCATTTCATGACCTTAAAAAAAATCAAAAAAGTAGACATAAGTTATCACTACACACTCATATCAATTTGATAATATATTTCTTATAAAAATAATCTTCCACATCCTCATATAGTCCTAAAATCACATGACCAAACTTCATATGACTTGGCATCTTCATGCTACCATAAGGCATTAGTTGCCTTCAAATTCTCTCTTGCCTTGAAATTATCTTTCATGACAACATCCTTTAGTGAATATACTCTCTCAATGACAATTATTTCTTCATATGTCTCACCCTAAAATTATTCATGTCATCACTATGCCATACTATGCATATACCTCTTTATATCATGACATCAATGACTTGTATAGACCTCTTCATACACTATGCTTCTTATGCATACATTGGTTGTCTTCAACCACTATTTCCATGATCTATACTTTCCATACTCATAAAAATCATGAAAACTCTCAGCCACACTCTCTTCTCGTCTTGTGATGAACTCTTCTCTCTCATGGCAACACTCTTTTCTCTCATGCACCTAGTCTTTCATGTATCTTAACATATCACATACTACCATATGTCCTTATTTACCTTTGACATCAACCTTGACATCAATGAAAATACTCAACATTTTGAATATATCTTGATTTGGATATTTATCCTTCAAACACCTTCTATTATACTATTCAATCTCTTTTGAAGACTACTATTTCACTTTTTCTCTTCAACTTGCTTTGTATTCTTCCTTTTTACATCTCTATTTTCTATAGTATATTGATGCATGTATATTATCTCCACACTTAAATTTATATTATATCATTATCCTTTCATATTATTTTACTTTTTATAGTACTTTTCTTATGCTACCAAATTATAATGGTTCACAAAAAAAAATTTAAAATTTGAACTGGTACTTAATAAATGTTGTTTGGTGAAAAATAGTTGTGTAGGAGATCTTTGGAGCCAATAAATAGTAGGTGTGAGGGAAATAATAGGATATTTTAACAACTATGTATTTTTTCAAATAATTTCTACCTCTCCAATAGACATTTTAGTCCCCTGAATCATAAATAGGTCCACTTGTTGCTTTAAGATGAAATACCTCACTAGGTTTTAATTTTTAGGGGAATTAAAGTGTGTAACATTTAAAGATATGCATTTCATTGGGACAAAGAGGAATTTCACCCATAATTATTAAATATGAAAAATGAATTGGGATTTTCTTGAGTTTCTTCTTCAACCTCAAGTAATTATGTTTCTCCTTTAACTTTTATACCTCATTTTTTTAAATACTAAATTTAGCATATTTTAGTATATCTCTTTCTACTTTAAATTTTATACCTCATTTTTTTTAATACTAAATTTAGCATATTTTAGGATAGTAGGGGTAGATTTAATGCTCATTAAATTTGGTTTTATAAAATCCTATTCAATATTAGAATGTTCAGTGGGTTGATGATTAACCTAGTTCAAAATATCTAAAAAGGTGTCCTCTTGCTTTCCTTTCTTCAAAGATTTGTGAAGAAATGAAATAATACATGTAGACCCAAATGCAATGGAACTTGATTCTCTCAATAGTTTTTTATGTTTCATCCAGTAAAATGATGTTGGTGATAGATAATGGAACTGATCTAGTTCTGACCTACTCTAAATAATTGGAAAGGGAATCTTACTAGAAATGGGATTAAAGTGTCCATGTTTATTCCACCTAATATACTCAAGATAAGGCCCACTTGATTTTAGGAAATAAACATTATAAGAAGAAGGAACATGATCCTAATGATTTCTATATATGCATCTAGGTTTGTGACAATAGTTTCAAGTTCAAGATAAAACATTACTTTCCACCCATTGGTGCCAACTTTCTTGCTGAGGGTGAATGAGGATGGACTTATATATGTTTTTCAAATGTTAAAAACAAATTTAAATCCTAGTGAAGGACATAGTTAGTTTAGTTTTTGTATTTTCATCAATGCACACAACCTTTCCCAAATAACCATCAATGTTGAAGAGAGAAAATTATTCCCTAAAATTTAGAGGAAGGGCATATATATGAATCCACATAGTTGTATGTGAAAAATTAAAATGTACAGTATCATTGAATGTGGAGACCAAATTTATCCATCAAAATTGACCTATGACACAAGTGATTCAGTCTATGATTAACATGTGAAAACATCACAATGAAAAATCCATTGGGAAAAATGTGAAGCGATAGGTTTGAACTCCAAATATCCCCACACTAGCCTTTAATATCCTCCCTTGATGACTATCTATCCAAAAGATTACCAATTATGGAAAATTCATCCAGATGATCAATCCCCTTGGTAAGTGGTGTGTTCTAAAAATCAATGCACATAGAAATCAATGCCTCAATAAAAGTTATTTTTTTATCCCTATGATTTCCCACCTCAGCCTTGTAAACCCATCCTTCACCCTTGCAAACTTTCTTCTCTTGAGCTTCATTATCGATCCTTAGCTCTCAATCTCCTTCATTCATTTGATTATGCACTCTTTTATCCTTTGCTCTCCCCCAAATATTTGCTCCACTTAGCTTCTTTGTTCACCTTCACTCACCATTCTTCTTTTTCCCTTTATTATCAATATATATTAGAGACAGTATTTATATAGTCCATGAAGTAAAATAATAAGACTTTTGGTTAAACTATGTAAGCAATTTTTCAATCTTAAAAAATAAACATCTCAGATTACGTTTCTTTAACAATCATCAAGATGTGAGAATAGTATGTTTATATTGAAGACCTAGGTTTCTATTTATAGATTAAAAAATATCTTACATAGTTTAACAAAAAATCTTCTTATTTTAATGCATATCATTATTTATTTATTATTATAATAATATATTATATAATATACAATATAATAAAATTTATTAAATCATATATATATATATATATATATATATATATATATTCTTATATAGAATATATTATATAATAATAATAACAATAATTAATATATATATTTATATTAATTATTATATAATATATATCTTAATATGAAAAAAAAATATTATACTTTAATATTTTATATGGTATTAACTATTATAATATATTAATATAAACTATTATAATATTGTACCTATTTTTTGTGTGTATAAAATGTCAATATATATTATATCTTTGTATTTAAACTATATACTTACTATATCTCTATACACTATTTATAGTAATATAGTATATATATATATATATATATATATATATATATATATTGAAATATAATATGATATAATATTATAATAATATAGTATGTTAATATATTATATTATGATTATATGTAATAATAATTATATAAGAGCAATAGTATTGCCAAAGTCCATATATAATATTAGAGAGTGCTTTTGGATAAAAATGTGTGCATATTTTTTATCGACATTTTAGATCAAACTCAGTGATCCATCATCAAGAAGATAATATATTGATAGAAAATTGCAGACTTAGGCCTTGAATAAATATGGAAGATGTTGTGATGAGGTAAACACCTAGTATATTGATTTATAATTAAAAAAATAAGTGTTTACCTCATCTTGACATCTTCTATATCTATTCAAAGCCTAAGTCTATAATCTTCTATCATTCTATTCTCTTCCTAATGATAGATCAATGAGTGTGATCCAAAATGTCAATCATAAAATACATACTTAGTTGTATCCAGAATCACTCTCCATTAATTACATATGATATATATTAATATTATTTAATATTATAAGTAATATATAATAGAATATATTATTATATATTTATATTATTATTTCTGAATTCTTCATTAAAGAAGGTGATATAGGGTTAATTGACCATGGGTTTCATGTGATATGTGACATTTGATTTACACTCTTTCACTTTATAAAACCTTGCATTTCCAAAATAAAAAATTACCTCCATTTTATCATAACTTGTACCTTTGGGTCAACTACTAGTTAGAATTAGTTATACACGAGCTTGTTGATGGGTATGTCACAGTTCATGTCAACTAGAATGTCTATATATTTTATATTTTAAGTGGTCCCAGAAATATTTATTTAGATTATATCTATGCAATTACATTTTTTCCAAATGTCCTATCTTTATAGCTATTATTGAATACCCTATGCCCATTATATGAAAAAGGTGATCCTATATAATGGATAGGTTGTTTAGTGTACTTATGAATGTTATAGCCCCAAAATATTTATACCATTCATGATTTATTTCACCAGTTCAATTAACCAATGTGCATAAAAGCTATCATGGTTTTTACATATGTTTCTAATATTTATTATGTATAATTGATTGGATCAATGAATAAAACAATGCCAACTAATAAAAATACTTGAGTTTTATTTTTACTCAACCTCTATGTGCTGAAAATAGAGTAAAATGTTTTATGATGTCAACAAACCTTTCATTCATAACATGATTTTATTATGAATGTAATACAAGAAGTAGTTACAAATATTATTTTCTACAAATAAGATGGTTAAAAGTCATTTTATATTCCTTTTTTGGTGATAGCTGGCCTTTCATGTACATGGAGGCTAACTATACTAATGGATAAATGACAAATTTTAGGTCGATAAGCATCACTTGGCAAGCCATGCATTTAGAGAAAACTGATGTGTAAAACCACTAGACTTAGGTATGGTTTGGTTTTCATGTGCAATGATAAGATTTTTATGAAGGATAAACTTGTGGGATTGAGAGAAAGTGTGAGTAATGCAAATCGTATTGTGAAAAATTATAATGGAGTGAGTTTGAAAAAGTATGATGGATTATGAAAAAGACAAGTGCAAGTATGTTACATAGGATTTTATACAAGTTTAAGTATGATATTATTATACAGAACTATGGGCAAGTTCTATTGTGTTACGTGGTATTGAGATATGAACTCCAAGTTCAGATCTTCACACACTAAAAAAGTTCATAGAGGAGAGGTGAATGGGGTGTAGGAACTACACATGAATCACATATGCTAAAAGTTTCACCTTTCATGAGTAAAATGTGCCATATGTAGGAGTCTAAAAATATAAGAAGGAACTAAGCATGGTAAAATGAATATATTAATCACTACACATATGATCTTGTGTATGGTGGATAAATATAGGAAGCATATGACTCTATGTGTCCAATGTATATAAGAAAAAAATTTGATACTTGTTTTCTATGTAGAAAACATTGAACTATTTTAGGAATTATCTTGGTGTTTACTATAGTAGACAAAGTCCTTTGTGAATCTTTCATGACTCTCTTATATTATTAAAAAAAAAAACTAGCTGTCTAGAAGAGTACCCCACTCTATTTTTAAATAGGTGTGTAGAAACATCGTGAATAAATGTAACAAATGTCTTTGTATAATGAGTCTAAATAAAATAACAATTATCTCAGTATAATGATCTTAAATAGGGGAACAATTGTCTATATACAACAATCCCACATAGGTGTAACAACCTTATCTATATAATGATATTTCAAAGGTGTAACAACCATTTATGGTGGTTGTGGGGTTGGAAAAAGGATATACCACTAGACAAAGAAATTACTCATATTTAATTCTTATAATTATGATTACCATATTGTAGTGTGTATAATTAATAAATTAAAGAGTTATATATGGTACTCAATATATAATTTGTATCCAAGTGTTTCTTAAAATAATGTAAATGACCCCATTACTTGAGGAAAATATGAATATAGTAGCCACTATGGTAGATCCCTCCTAAAGTGGTAGCATAATATCCCAAATAATGAAGTGTATCTGTCAATTGAATCCTCTAACTACTCTTGAAGTATCTCACAAATAATATTACGCATATCCAAGAGCATTATGAGTGTAATTGTATAATTTTTTCTCATTAGAACATTTTTGACCATGACATTATGTATAAGTTGTAGATTAATGTAAGATTATATGAATAGTTTATTGAGATCTAAATCATCCTTGATAATATCATTATAATAAAATATAATCTTAGGTGGTTATGATGATGTGCCTATAAGTGTGTCAATAATTTCATCCAATGCATGATCATATATCACATGAGGTGGATGTGTATTGTCTGTATAGTTTACTTCATAATTATATCTAGTTTTTATTGCCTTGTTATTTTTAATTAGATCAAATAATTTTTTCAAATTTAAATTTTCATCTAGTTATGGTTTAGAATCTTTTGTAGGTATGTTAAGATAAATATTTTTATCATTAGTGATTTTTTGTATCTCATGTTTTATAAAAATAAGAAGCATGAACATTAATTTTAGCCCTTTTGGATGGATCCAATTAATTTTGTTTATTTTCTGTATTTGCACCACTTGTTTTGGTACTCTGCCATTAAAAGGACAAGGGTGTTAGCATTATTTGATGGCATAGATAAAAAATTATAAAATTATATAGAAAGCTAGGGTCAGAGGTGAGAAGAGCTATTGTCTTTTGTATGAGGAAATCAAAAATCAAAACTAAAAGCCTAAGACAAAAATATTAAAATCCTTATAAATAAGGATGAAACCCTAAGTGAAACCTAAGGTTTGGAAATGTTCAATAAATATACATGTTCACCAATATATTTTTCATTATTTTGGATTAATGATAACCTAAATAAGATAGAAATTATTGTAATAATTTATATTACAATTTGTAAAAATTAAGTACAAATTTTAATGTGAAGGCTTATATTTTATTTGGCACTTTAACATTCTAACTATAAAAATTAAAATACTAGAATAATATACTTATTGTTTAATTACTCTATGAAGGACTGAGACTATAGGCAAGAGGTAAGGTAAGATTAAATCTTGACTGCAATCCATTCAAATGAATATCTAGAGTCTTGGACTCATTTGGATAATAATGTCACATTTGGGTCACTATAATTAATCATTACATTTCAATTCTGATGATTCTATCTACCCAAATATTTTTCTTCTATTCAAGTATAAGATTATGTGATTGGTTTTGTTATGATTGTGTGTGTAATATCTAATTCTAATTGTGCATGTAATAACAAAAAAATAGTCTCATTCACTTGAAACCTTAGGTCCAATTGTAATGATATAATTAGGCCTACAAAAGAGGAAGAAAGGTAGGTAGATTTGATCCCAACCACTCCATGTTTAATTTTTAATTGTTGCCTACATATCGAATACTTCATTGAGGGAATTTACAATCCCAAGTAGTTTTCCCAGTTAGGTATATGTGTGCAATTTGTGCTCCTTGAATGTATGCAACCTATGATATACCTTTCGACACATGGAAAATGAAAACTTTGTGATAGATTTTTTTATAATATCGATAGAGAATAATATTAAATGCATTTAAAAGGAATACAAAAAACAATAATGTTACCTCAATATCAATAAAACCACAAGTGTGAGAGATAATATTACTTAAGGAGGGAAATTGACAAATGGAAAAAAAAAAACTCACATCTATTAGATGGATTGTAAAGTATTGATCTCTAAATACAATCTCAGATAGAGTACAAAAAACAACAATGTTACCTCAATATCAATAAAACCACAAGTGTGAGAGATAATATTACTTAAGGAGGGAAACTAACAAATGGAAAAAAAAACTGACATCTATTAGATAGATTGTAAAGTATTGATCTCTAAATATAATCTCAGATAGAGTTCAATAAAAATATAAATAAGAATGATACTAAGCCATGAACAAGTATCTTAAGGTAGATTAGTGCAAGTGAAAATAATGAAAGATGAGAGCTCAATAAATAGATCTAGAGGAAAGAAGATGGAGTTATAAATAATCCCATCATGACTTACATAACCTTCTTCGTGCATGACAAATAATGTTTATCCCCATAAGGTTAGGGGGTTATTTGTGAAAAGTGTGGGAGGAGTTGTATGAGAGTGTAACTCTAGGATTTCCTACAAAAATTTAAAAGAGGTGTGACACCTCATAAATCTAGGATAAAGTGAATTTATGTAAATAAAAAATACATAATTAAAATATACTTAGGATAAGCCTAAATTAACCTATATTATTTAGAAAATTTTAACACAAATAAAATTAATCTCAAACACTCCCTATTAATCTTAGTTTGGTATTACAAAAGTGGAGAAAACCTTACAAATAAATAAGGGAGTTGTCATGACATAATACTCCCCCTTGACTATGAACTTCCTAAAGAGGAATTAAAATTAATTTCAGAGGAGAAATAATAAGAGAATGTGTGACCAAAATTTGAAAGGATGAATGAGTGATCATCGATAATCTCCAAGAAGTCTCCTCAGACAAGGTGATCAATCTATAATTATCAAGGACCAATAAACAAAGAGATGGTAAAGATGATTCACTATACCTACAAAACAAATAAGCTAGCATAAATCTTCATGTTAGTTAAACAATATGCCATAATGATACATCTGCATACATATAATGTAATAAAATTAGATATAAAAAGATAAATGGAGTAACAGACAACTTCCATCATGAAGTGTGAAATCTTATACAAAAAAAGAAGTTAGCCAAAATAATAATCTTAAATCAAAGCATATTTCCTTTGCAACATAAAATCAATGAATACATAAAATATTTTATTTTATCAAAACTGAGACAAAGAAGATGTGTTGCTTGGAAATGATGTTGTATATAAAGCAATTAAGCAATCATCACAAGAAGATACATCAAATTTTCTATAGAATACCATAGGTTTTGGCATTCAAATTATTTTGACCTTAGAATTATGGGTTTTATTAGATTTACAATTATGTAAAGTGTCATGAGTTGATTTATCACAATATTTTCATAGATGTAATTTATAACATTTAGAGGTATGATGTTTGTGTTACCATAATTCTCACAAGTTTTACTATTTTAAACCAAAGAATGGGCACGAGAAGCATTGTAGGCAAACTAAGTCATATGACATCTAGAAGCAATATCATGCAAAGTCATTTAGTGATAGGGACAATATAATTCAATTTAGAAATGTAAGCATTAAAATCGAACCCTGAATAATTCAAATTAGTTTTTAACAAAAGAGACTCAATAATTCCAATTTCACATTTTCTAAGATCACCACTTGAACAACCCATCGAGTGCATAATGTGCAAATTGGGGTTAGAATTTTTTTTAATAAAATGAGTCAAAAAATTACTATAAACACATTAATATGAACATAAAAGGCATTAATAAAGTAAAAAGATGTAATTTTTGAATTGAGTGCATCAACACTATTCTGCATATTCTTTAAGTTTGAATTAAATAGGTTTGCATATTTATCAATTGTTCATTGAGTGAGGATTGTAAAGCATGAATGTGCATGTTCTGGCATTCTATTTGATATTTAAAAGTAGAAATTTCATTATTTTGAGAAGCAATTATTGCCTTAAAGTTTTTAAATGCTATAAACATGACTAATTTAAAAATCATTTAGTATCAATTTAGATTATGCTAGAAAAAACAAGATTCAATTTAACAATTATATGAATCTTTGAAATTATTATTTATTATAAAAATGTTACGTATGTTAAAAATATAAAATGATAAGGAAAATTGAAGTTATATACCGTAAAAGCTTACCATACATTGATCCTTAAAATATAAAAAAGGATAAAAAGACAAATATTATATATGTCCTCAAAGGTAAATGATTAAGTTTTGAAAAATTATTAATACATAAATAAAAAAATATTAAATGATAAAAAAATTACCAAAAACGCCTTCAAGGAAAACAATGCATTATAATTTAATGTAAAGAAGTTTTAAAATAAGAACTTTGTTTTGCATAAGTTTTTTTTATTAATGTGAAAGAACGTATATATGAAATCAAAATTTTGAAACGATAAATATGTATCATTTAAGTGGAATGATTTATGTCTTTAAAAAAAAGCATTTGACAAAGCATATACAAATCTAAACTACTTAGCAATGCCAAACTCAAACTTAAAGGTTAATTTTTTTTTTGGTTTTAAGGAAAAACATGGTGCAAGAGAGAGAAAAAAAAATGCCAAATGTCAAAGTTTAAAAGTAAAATGATAAGTGATTTTTTTCAATATACCAAAAATTATAAATCATTCTAATTTTTTTCAAAAAATAAAAGGCGACAATCATGAAAAAAAAGGCCAGTTGTCAGGAGTTGGCAAAAGAGAATAGAGGAAGGAAGAAATGAAATGCCTAAGCTTAAATGAAAATGCCAAAGTTGGTAGAGCAAGCATACCAAGATATTCCACTATTCAAGAAAAAAATAAGTTTTGTCTATGACAAAGGCGTTGTTTTATTTGGATATAGCTTAAAATACTGGCAGACACTAAAGGAAAATTATTTATTTCAAATCCCATAAAAGCATGCTAAGGCCAAACATTGCAGGAAACTTGAAAGTGAAAAGAATTCAAATGGAATGTTACTTAACATTATAACTAGTGCTATCAGTTATAAAACTAACGTAATATCAGAACGACACACCATCCAAGTAAATGGATACTCCAAAACTTTACAAAAAATGCCAATGTAAAATAAAACAATACACAAATTGAGGTGTTAGTTGTCAAAACAATTGAATTAGCCAACTACACAAAACAAACAAAATGTCTTTCAGGAGAGTAGTGATGCCAAAAAAATCCAAGATAAGATCACAAGAAGCACAACTTCAGGAGAAAAAACACCAATATAAGAATAATAACTAGAGTGAGACGCCACAACAGATGAAGGCCGTTTTACCATTTGAAGACATTGAAGAGGCTAAGAAAAGTCAGCAGACACTCATCAACTATCAATTGCAATAATTCTTCGAGTTGGTGCTGGGGATAGGGAGTTGGTGTAATTGGAAGTGGGCTAGGAGAGTTCCGCTGGAGGTCAAAGGTCAAGATGCACTTGCAAAAGGGTACGAAAATTCCCGTGGAAAAAAAGCAATGGAAGGCTGGCAGAAACGGGAGGTTGAAGTGCGATTTGTACAAATTGCAATTGGTGCTCCCACTTCTAGATCCCGTGAGATAAAGACAAATTTGTAAAAAATAAGTAAAAATGTAAAAACAAAAATATGAAAATATAAGTTGGAGCCAAAAAGGTAATAAATATAAGTATTGTATTTTTTCATGCTTTGCTTGTTCAAGCACCTCCATGGACTGATATTGCAGGTCTGCAAATTCAAGGTGGGCTACTCCAAAGAAGATCTCTTAAGCAGTGATGGATCTAAAATATTCTCATGCCATCATTGCAAGCACAGGGTGTTCTATGGTGTGCATAAGGGGAAAGGTAGTGGTCTAGGAAGTTCCAGCTGTGCAAGCAAGTGGTCAAGGGCATCTCCAAACAGTTACACATGAGAACAAAGTTTGTTTGGCCTCCACCATGAATTTTCACCTTCAGTTCATGTAAAAAGCATCTCCAGCCAATAAATCAAAGAATGTGCTTAAAATCTTCATCATTTCTTGTAGAGGCAATTAGAGGAATCATTTTTCTTACAACTACATGAAGATTCCAGGCGTGGCAAAGGGTTTTACTAGCTGGGAGCATCTTGAAAGAACTTTGGGGTGTTAACTGCAATTTTGAAAATTGCAAAATGCAACCCCCATTCTTGGATTTGAAAAGGACAAAAAATGTATAAATAGAGGGTTTCTCCTCTATTCTTGGGTTGTTGTTGGTTCATTTTCTCTAAGAAATGTTGTGTGTAGATCTTGTCTCTCTTGCTAATGTGGGTGCAAGTGTACAGGCATTAACAAGCTTTGAGAGCATGTTTATGTTTTCCTTGTCCAACATGGAGAAATCTCACCATGCTTGTCCCCATGGCAGCATTTTGAAAAACTGATATATGTAATATCTCTTTTCAAATTAATGAATGCTTATGGTTCTTGGCTATTTCCTATTGATGAAGTGCATCAATGTGTTTTGCAAATTTTGTTGATTGGACATTTGAGTTTGTGTTCATTATTGGTTATCATTTTGAGCATGGATCTAGATTATAAATCCTTTATGCATTATTTTTAGAAGATGTTTTTGAATAACTATTTAGGGCACCCTAGGTTTATGGATTTGACAGGGAAAAGTGTTTAAAAGTTTAGTTTCAGTAAATGTTCTAGTCTTTTAGGGATCATTTGGTATTTCTCATTATATTGTATTTGAGTTTTCCCTACATCTTTGCTAAGGAATGATGTTATGAATGTTTGAAAGTACCCTTACTATTTGAAAATCACTATCACACCACACCCTTTTTTACAAATTAGCTAAGTGTCCTACCCTATCCTACCCTACAAATAATAGACCCAGTTCCATATTATAAGTGTTATTTTCCTACAAATGCATAAATATTACATATTTAAAATGTGTCTGCATTTTGTACTTCAAATCACATAATTACAGTCTTCCATTCAGCTCCTTGTTGTTAAAAATTATTTAGAATGAAGGTTGCAATCACATACATATCTATCTTTAGTAACCTATATGTGACCTGGTGCATTTGTTCATCCCATGTGATAACCTTTCTACGGTGGAGTGAATAAGTTTGGTTGTGCCTTGGTCATATTTGTGTCTCTTTGTGTCAAAAATCCCCATGAAGATTTAATTGCAAAATCCCTCCATGTGAGCAAGCTACCCCTTAGGTCCTCTCACATTGGTTCAGGTAGAGCCAAAAGTAGTAGGGAGATGACCATACCCTTTGTCAGTGCCTCTCAGTCATTTTATGCATCTAGTCCATTCTTGATGCCAAACCCTTCCCCAAATAGAATGACATATTAGTGGGGTTTTCATCTTTGTTTGCCCATTTTCTCAAGTTTGCAAGGTCAAACAAAATAGGTGTACAATTGGGAATCAACACTCAACTGGCACCATTACCAGGGAATAAATTGAAGTCCTGGTCACTTGTGTTGTCAGGGAATTTTGTAGAGATATGGTTATAAATTCAAGTTTTAAAAATTTCTTTACCAATATTTGGTAAAATAATCTCAGCTACATTTTTAGATAAGTTTATTTATGTTATATCATAAGTTTGAAATCTGAGGTTGTTTGAGCATGCTTCATTATCTTGGTTGTCAGCTTTGTAACACTCCATAGGGGACATGCTAGGACTTTGAGAGATTTGATAATTGATATTTGCTGATTTTATTACAAAGAGCTGTGAATTTATCATGTTTTGAGGTGGTTTCCCCTTGTCGAACATGAGTATGAAAATTTCATTATCTTTGATTTCATACATCATCACTAATTTTAGCGAGATATGGTTTCAATATGTATCACTGCATGTTTGTAAATGGTTATATTCTAGAAGTTTGATTCTAGTGGCGACTCCAAAACATCATCTGGTTTCAAATAAATATCAGTGCCCATCTTCAATTTTTTCAACTTTAATAATTCTTTTTCTTGTAAATCTAAAAGGACTAAGGTCATCCTTCAAATGTGACTCATCAAAACAACTTGTCTCATCCTTAAGTGTTCATAAAAAAAGGAGACAAGTTTGGAGGCCCATTGAAGGATAAATTTTAGCTGCTAAAAAGTGTTTGGGCCATCATGATTATGATAGTCTTGAACTTTTTGTTGACCTACCCATTATTGAGGACTATGATAGCTCTCCAAGCAATTCTGAAACATACAACCCCATTTATTATCCAACACCTTCTCAACTAGTTGAATCTCCTCCTAAGTTTGAACCACTAAGTCCACTTCATTCACCCCCAACAGCGCTTTGCCATTTATTTGTGAACTCACCATTGAAACAATAATGAGGCATAGGGATTAAGATGAGAATGAATGTCATGCATTCTGCTTTCCTAGATTTAGGCCTATCAGTCTTGATGAGATGGAAGGTTATCCTAATGAGTTCCCGAATGAAGTAAGGAACCATCTTCTAAAATCTCAATCTAACAATGCAGTGAGTGGTGATCAGCACTTGAGGGATTTTCATAATATCATTGAAGATTATGAGGTTGAGCTTGAGGATGTGTGCATTAAGTTATTTGTGCACATGTTAGAGGAATACGTTCATTGTTGGGCCCATTTTTGTCTAAGTATAGATCCATGCCAACTCAATAGACATCTCAATGTGAGGCAATCATGTCAAATGATTATTGTTTTGGTATCTTTTGTGCCAGCTAGAAGAATCGATTATCATCTTGCGTCAACTGGTTGGTGCCTATATGGTGCCCAAATTTCTAAGAATCTTCTTTGAGTATATTCATGTGGTGACTAGAGCATGAAGGATACAAGGTAGTGGATCCAGTAGAATGATAAAAAAATGCTCTAACTCAGCACCTAGCATGTACTCTCCACCCTAACACGAAGATGCTCCCTTGTGCTATAAAGTTGATCATAGTCTAATGAGCAGAGAGATGCAAATTAGTATGTTGAAGCTCTATATAATTGTCTTCAGATATTATGTATGAATGCTATTAGCTTAAGTTTTAGCATGGATACTCTTGAGAATCCACATTGTAGTGCCCAAGCTCACATGTGAGCCAATGGGCCATGAATAGTTTAGATGAGCACGCATTCTATTTTTGCAATATGATATGTACTATGTTATTTGAGATTTGTTTAATGAAGAATGGGCGTTGCATCTAATAAATGGTTATTTGGTTATGTTTCTTCTTGATATTTTTAGCTTTGTTATAAATTTAATCTAAATGTTAGGAACATTATTTTCAAGCTTTTGTTTCATGGCTTTCATGGCATATCTATAATTTATGATGATGTCAATATTTTATGTGGAAATAACCTAAGTGTAAATGAGACTTGTGTCGATCAATGACACCTGTGCTTTAGGTGCTAACCCAACATGAACCCTTAATCTAAAGTATTATATTGAACCCTTCAAAGCATGTTAATGACGCTAAGTGTGATGAAACATAGGCTTATGCCCAAGAGATTATAAATTATACCCAATATAAGCTTACACCAATATGACCGTAAGAGGCTACCTAAATAGGCCTTATGCCTATGGACCCTCAGCCTAGCCAAGAAATGGCTTGTGCCAAGGAATTTTCCAAAGATTTTTTTGCAAATGACCAAGTCCTATGAAAAATGAGTTGTATCATGGCATGATTATCCCAATGTGGGCCTTGGTCCTTTTTCTGTCATGCTTTGGGTGAGTGCATAATGATTGTGCCTTATGTGAATTATGTTGGTGTAGTAGAGTGATAAATGTTGAGTGTTGTGGGACTATTTTGTGTTTATATCTAGTTATAATAAGTCTAGAATTGACTTGGACATCTAGTCAAGAGCTTGATAAGAATAAATGAATTAACAACTAAATTTTTTACAACATTTTGCTTCCATTTCTAGGACTTATGTTGAATTTTGTTCCTATAATGGTACAATAGGACAATGCTCTAACTCTCACTCGAGAAGCTCAAGTGCTGGCTGGAACAAGTGAAAGATAGCTTTGCAAAAAAGCATCCAACGTATAAGGGGTAGAATCCAAGGAGGTGGGTCCAGAATAATTTGTATGATGCTCTATATGAGGTCTTCTTTTGTGAGCTACTTGAGCATGTGTATCAATGGTTGGTCACCTATATGACCCAAAGGAGACGGAGCTATGTCTAGTACCTTGAGTGGACAAATGAGTGCCTAGAGAGGCTTGAGAACCTAGATGTCATTTGGATATGAGCTTTAGAAAAGTGGTGGAATGGAGTGCTAAATAGTTACGTGTTAGTGTTCGTAGTGATAGAGTACTAAATATTTACATGTTAGAGTTCATAGTGTCAACTTAATCCTATACTTAAAAATTAGAGTATGAGTTTTTCATGAACTAAGAGGCATGTTCATAAGAGAGTTTGACACATCTAAAAAAGTTGCTGGTGGATTACGGTTTTGAAACTGTATGAATGGAAGGATAAAATCCTTTTGTATATGAGTAGCATAGAAGAGGAGGAGTGGATATGTAGGTGAAATGAAATGGAGAGGGAAGAGTAACTTGACACCCAAGAGCTCCAAAGTTGGAATTATAATAAGAGAAGTCACAGGCTAATCAAATATCCAAAACTTGGAAGTGCCGAGAGGACCCATAACAAGCAGGAAAGGCATGGGGAAGGATCTCATAAATCTTAGTAGTGAAAAGAGAGAGGAGAAGAAGTGAGAGACCAAGTTCAATAGTTGATAGGTGTAGGATGCATTAGGTTCCTACAATATTTGGTGACTAAAGATGCGCTAGAAGATCCTGCCCCCTTTGAACTTAAAGCATAAGCTCATGCACTAGATCCCCCACCAAAAGAAAGAAGAGTTATCAATATTAACTTTAATTGTTTTGAAGATTTGGACTATAATTTTATCATTTAATAAGTTTTTCCTTACAAGGAATTGAGTGAGGATACGTCTATACCATTAGGCACTATCTAGATAAAGTAGAACATAAGAGCAAGGATTCTAGTTTAGAGAATGTCAGATGCACACATTGGGTAGAAACCCACAAGAAGTGGTTCAGTGCCACAAGTGAGTAGTGTAGCACCATCCTCATCATCGATGTCAATTATATTGACTAGGCCAATGCCTAACCTAGTGGTAGTAGAGTTAGAGGACCACCACTAGAACAAGTACTAGGAGGAAAAGTGCCTCAAATGCCATCCCCTCTCAATAGATTTATTATGATATGTCAATGCACTTTCCCAATTATCATGTCATTGAAAACATGATAGAGCATGTGCTAAAATTTGAATTATAATGGAATGCTCAGGGTATCACCTAGTTATAGTGCAAGGCAACTCAGTTCGTGATAACTTTGCTTGATTGTGCACATACCTGGTATAATAAATTTGATCCTAACTAGGCTATGGTTGATTATAACACTTTGAAGGAATCTTTCTTGAAGGAATTTGACATCCGAAAGTTTGATCAGTAGAGCATTGCCATGCTTAAGGAGATTAGCCAAGGATTATCAAAGAGCATGTACTTGTATGATATGTGATTCAAGACTCTCCTCTTCAAGATTCCTTATGATATCCACCCATCCCAACATGTGTAATGGTTCATTTGGGGATTGCTAGTACCATTCAGATGAGCACTTTCTATGAAGAAATTCACTTACCCTCATGAAGTACTTGAAGCGATGCTCTAGGCCAAAGCAGTTAAAAGTGATGACACAGGGATCAACCCATTCATGGAGGCACAAATTATGTCTATGGCTAGCCAACTTTAGAAACTGACTGCTAGTTCATCACATGATACTGAAAGTGGGTTATGGTGCACCAAATACGAGATGAAAGGCCATAATAGGAACAACTACCCTTAAATGAATGTGTATGCATTGCTTCTAAGCTATGAGGTTTATCATGGGGTATATGATGCTTATAACTACCCCTTATTATATCATGCTAGTCAAGTTAACACAAATATATTTTGCATGTTGTTTGATGCCTACACTCACACCACAACTAACTACCAAGTAATTGATGAGATGTGCCAAAACATGGAAAGAGGTGCACAATAGGCAATTACAATAGCTGAAGGGTAGGTAAACTAAGGAAAAGAGGGCTATGGCCAATATAATTCTAGCTATGGGTAGTAAAGAGGCACCAGAGGGTGAAGTGGAGGATGCAGTGGAGGACTATTCCCACTATGATCATGTTACAAGTACAACTCAATCGAGCATTATCGATGCGACTGTCCCATGCATCTAACATGTAGGTATTGTTGAGGACCACATCTAGTTGAGGAATGCCTCAACTTGTATAATAAATTAAATTAGGGCTGACCTAGTGTAGATAAGGGTACCATAATGATCAAGCATGAGCCAAAGGTAGATAAGTGGGTTGCAAAGGTACAACTAGCCCACACAGAGCCATCCAAAGTGTAGGCCATTACTTGTAGTGTATTTACCACACATCCACCAATTGTGCTAGTACTAAAGTTATTAATATAAAATGGGGAACCCAATTTCACTGAGCGTATCACATGTCCTAAGCCCAAAGATACGCCCTATCTTGACCTTACACAATAGAAGGATGTCTTGTAATAATCCATGAGCATCATTCAAAACTTGATAACTCCAACTAGCATGAGACTTAGAGGCACAGGCTACCACCTCATGTAAAAACAAGATAGCTAGGAGGTTGAGGTACAAGAAATAACATAGATCATGTGCCTTCTATAGATGGAAGGGATACTACCCCTATTGAAGAATTTAATCCTGGAGTATACAGGGTAAAAGCCAATTGAGGTCACTGTGCCACACATGGAGTGGGTGTGAGAAGTGAGGCATACACAAAACATAGAGTATGATCAAGAACTCCTTGTGAATGCCATAATTGATGGGTGGTTAGTATGTGAGGTACTTTTGGACATTGGTGCTAAGGTTAATATTTTGACCAAAATTTCTTGGTAAAAGATGGGTAGGATAGCCTTAAAGCCTTCCCCTCATATGATTTTAATGGCTAATAAGACTAGAGCAAAACCTATCAGGATTCTGAAAGACACCATTATATATATATATATATATATATATATATATATTATGGGCACTAAGTTCTTCATTGACTTTCAAGGTGATCAAGTTGGTTGAGCAAGACAACTATCCAACACTCCTAGGAAGGCCATGGTTCTATGTCAATAACGTAGATATGCACTTCAAGAAGCTCTATATGACCTTTGAAAATGACAAGGAGAGGGTGGTGATCCCCCTCTCAAGTGACCAAGGACCTCCATATGTAAAAATTGTTGATATCGAGGATGAGGTCATCCATATTGATAATATCATAGTGTAAGGAATTGAAACTCTTAACCCCAGTGACCAAGGAATGTTTCATAGGAAGATGAACAGTCAAATTCAGATATAACTAATATAGCCTAAACTGATGGGTAGAGGAGGCTTACAAAACTACTAGTAGAAGGTGTCACCTAGTGCGATCAAAATCACCAAATCCAGTTAGGATGAGCCTGATTCAAATTGATTATACTCCTAAGAAATGGGTGTCATGTGCCAAAAATAAGGGGAAGAGGGTGTTCCATTTGAGTAAAGGAAAGCTTGCAGTGCTCCCTAAGTATGAAGGGAGCAAACTTGTGGAAGAGTATGTCCATGACATTGAATCATGCATCCCAAAGGAGATAGATAGAATGGGCACACTACTACATACTTTAAGGATCACTACCACTCATTAGTGGGCAATGCAAAGGCTTAGATTGACAGCTTGGAAAGACTTGAAGGCAACAATATGCACTAGGTTAGAAAAATTAATGAGGACTTGGATATCTTTGCTTACTTAGGAGATTCTGACCCAATAGCGCATGTGTGATTATGTGAGGAAACTTAGATTATCTATTGGGAGAATGCCCCAAGGAACCTATGGGTGCACACCTTTTATAGGACCTTAAAAACATGGGTGTGAGCATGGTACATTATCAATGAAATGTGCCATGAGACAACAAACTAGGATATACTCTAGGATAAGTTTGTGCACACTTTCTCCTTTTTTTCATAGAAACTATAACTACTCAAGCCACTGTAAGTAATTCACAAGGTAGTGTTTGAGGATACTGTCATCCTTAAAGAGTGCCTAACATATATGTTCATGAAAAAATGGATGGTGTTCTTGACTTTCTTTGAGGATCAGGTGCTCAACAATGACTCAAGAAAAAAGGATGATGAAACCTGAAAGGAAAGCAATTGGAAGACCTTAGTGTGCCAAGTGGATGATAGCACCCCAGATGAAGAAGATCCAACTCATCTTAGTATATAAATAACTGAGGGGACAAGGCAAGTTGAAGATTCCCATCAGGAGATGAATGAGCCCTACCACACACCACTTAAGACTACCAAGGTAGACATCAACACAAAAGGGGAACCAAAGATTTCCACTCTTGGTGCATACTGGTCTGATGTAGAGATGGTGTGAATCATGGACCTCATGAAGGAATTATAGGACTTATTCCTATGAAACTACCATGAAATGAAAGGCACCCATCCATCCCTTCATAAAATGAACATAAAACTAGTGGATGACATGAGACTAGTTAAGAAGCACCCATACATAATGAATCTTAATTATTGTACCAAGGTAAAAATAGAGATTGACAAAATGTTGGACATAGGGATCATCTACCCTGTACAAAAATCTAAGTTGGTGAGCCATATTATGATTATTAAGAATAATAGGTGCATTCACATCTATATCAATTATAGGCTATTGAACACTGCCTATGTCACTAACCCTTCCTGACTCCATTCATTGATGAAGTATTGGATAACATCACATGCTATGAAATTTATACTTTCAGTGATGGTTTCTCGGGATACCATCAAGTCTAGATTAAAGATGAGGATAAACCTAAAATAACCTTTATGATTTAATGGGATTATTTCATGTTCAATATGATGCCCTTTGGACTCAAGAATGCACCATCCATATTCTCCAAAGTGGTGATCACCATGGTCAAAGACTTTATTCATAGGTTCCTTCAAGTGTACCTTGATGATTGGACTATGTATGGCCTCATAAAGGACCATTATGATAACATGTGCCTCATGTTTGAAAGGTGCAGGTAACTAAAGATATATTTGAACATGAATAATTGCATCTTTTTAACCCCTTTTGGAACCTTTCTTGGGCACATCATCTATAAAGATGGTCTACTTGTTGACCCCATGAAAATATTCATAATAATCTATCTCCTAACCCCTTCAATGTAGAAAGATGCATGCATCTTTCTTATCCATTAAAACTATTATAAGAAATTTATAACGAGATATGAGAAGATTTTAGTGCCACTAGAGGAGCTCTTGCATAAAGATGGCTTGTCCTATTGGGGCAGAGTGCAAGAGGAGGCCTTTAAAATGTTGAAACTCAAATTAGCTAGCATGCCTATTATATAATTTCTAGACTAGACAAGTCCATTTTATGTCCATGTTGATGCATTAGGCTCCGCTATTGGTGTCATTTTGGCACAATCAGGGAAGGGTAAGGTGGATCATTCATCTCCTTTACAAGCAAAAAATTGACAAAGGTGGAGCAAAATTATACAACCATAGAGTGTGAGGTGCTAGCAATGGTATACACCCTATAAAAATTTTGGCAATACTTTTTGTCAAATCCATTCATCTTTCTCATTGATCACAAGGTGCTCAAGTACCTTGTGAATAACCCTATTTTACAGAGGTGCATATGCAGATGGATATTTTTGTTTTAAGAATTATAGATTTTAGTTGTCATCAAACATGGGAAACAAAACTTAGGGCCAAATCATTTATCCCACATCAATTATGGTGATGTGGTAGTGTCTATTGAGGATGAAATGCTAGATGTGCAATTGTATAATATCTAACACATCTTCAAGGATTTGGCAAAGATTACTAATTTTTTAATATCTGGGTTTTTACCCCAGACCATGAGAAATAAAGAGAAGAAATAGATTGCCATTCGTGTTTCCCCCTTCAAACTCATTGAGGGGGAGATATATAAACTAAGTAAAGATGAATTCCTACACTGGTGTGTCTTAAAACATGAAAGGGACTCCATTTTATGAGAGATGCATGAAGGAATAGTAGAAGGCCATTGCACCAAAGAGGTGACAACATGAAAGGTGATGTAGTTAGGCTTGTGGTGGCCAAGTATATTCCAAAATGTAAAGGATTGCACCAAGGCATGTTACATATGCTAGCATACAGGGAATCCCAACCACTGAGATGAGATGCCTCTCATCCCCATTCTTTCCCAAGCATCATTTGAGAAATGGGCCATTGATTTTATTGGGCCAATCACTCCTGCAACATGGTGCATAGGTATAAGATATATTCTAGTGGCCACTGATTATTTCACCAAGTGAATCGAGTCCATGCTAATAAAAGACTACATAGTCACCATAGCTACATAGTTCATTTGGGAGAATATCATAAGTTTTTATGGGTACACACTCAATCTGACTAGTGACAAGGCTACACACCATCAATGAGATGGTGAACATCCTCTTGACTGAGTACATGGTGGCACACCACAAGACCACCCCTTATCATCTATAAGTAAATGGTATAGTGGAGGCATTTGACAAGATATTAGGAATGCTCCTCACAAAGATATGTGATGTTAATCGTAAGGATTGGGATGATCAAGTATCATTAGTGATATGGGCATACCACACAACATATAAGCACCTAAAAAAAGATACACCATTTCAATTTATGTTTGGTGCTGAGGTAGTCCTACTGATGGATTTCAAGGTACCATCATTGTGCATTATATGAATTGCTCACTTGGATTACTAAGAATCATTGAGCACAAGATTGGAGGACTTGGAGTTCTTAGATGAAAAGTGCACCCAAGCGAGATGGAGTTAGCAAATGGAAAAGGTGCACTAGAAGATCTAGCATGACAAGTATATTAAGAGCAAGGTACTAACTTAAGGATCATTGGTATTGATCTATGAATCCAAGTACCTCAAACACCTGGGCAAGCTACAAATAAGGAAGATGGGTCCATATATCATCCACAACATATCAGAGATAGGTGCTTACAAGTTGCACATATTGTCTAGTAAAATGATGCCTGAGCATTTCAATGGCAACTAATTGAAGCCATATCAATAATAAGATGGTACTTAAACCATCAAACACCAACTTTCTGATCACAAGTTAGTTGTTTTTTGATGACCAAGATAAAAGTTTGGCATAAGCTAAATAATTCCTTATGTTTTATTTTGTTCATTGTGTTGTAAGTGGTGATGAGTGAATAAGTAGTACTTTAAATCCCCCTAGTGAAATAATCTGGCACTTACATGCATAATTATAGATGGGTAAGTTGAGCATGGATTTTTTATAAGTGCCTGAGGTTAGACACCTAAGCTATGGGCCCATGAAGTTTTCCAGACATAGAAAATAGGTGCACAAGACACTCATGTGCAAGATCCTAGATATAGGGCACTTTCAGGGCCACTAAAAGACTACTATGGCCCTTTCACATGTAATTCCAACCAGGTGAGTCAAGCACAAATGATTTCTAAGTGATTGAGGCCTGAAATCTAAGTTGTGGACATGTGAATCTTGCCAAAATTAATAGGTAGGCATGCAAGATCCACATGGATAGGATTCAAAATATAGGTCATTTTTATGCCCAAAGGAGAGCTACTCTAGTACTTCTGTGCATAATACCAGTTAGGTGAATCAAACACATTTGATTTATAAGTGTTAGGGCTAGACACCTAAGTTTCTAGGCATGAGAAAGTTTCCAGACTTTGAAGATTTGAGAACCATGTGAGAAAGGTGCACAAGATGTTAGTACACAAGAGATAAAGTGAAGGCACACAACTTTATCATGTGATAGAGATAAAAATAAAAGAGTGAAGCTCTGGAGGGCCAATGCAAGGGATTTGTATGGGGTAGGACATGCTAAGGCAAGAGATGAAAGTGTAAGAAACCAACCAATATAAGAAAGTGTGCTTGAAATAGAAGCATAACAAGAAAAGAAATTGGAACCATGGAGACTAAATCATGTGCATGTGAATCATTATGCTCAAGTTACCATAAGGAAGGTAAAGTTCATGCAAAGTGAACAAAGCATAGGAGGAATATCACCAAAGATAGATGGAATCCACCCAAATTTGAGCAGGAAGTGAATATTTGAACTACACATCACTTTGCCAAAACTATTGTTAAGATAATTTATTGAGGCAATAGTGGAGGCACAAATATCTGCATTGATGGTATAATATTTTCATTAATTTCGTAGATTATAGTGGAGTCCAAGAAATTTAAGCATTGACACACCATTAATAACATGTAATTAAGGTGATAGATGAAATTAGGGTATAAAAAAACAAGCAGTTGACTAGTTGAGGTTAAAAATTCTAAGTTAATTTACACTCAAAAATCAAAGCAAAAAATAATGAACTAGAGAGAGTAATAAAATGCTACTATAGTGAGACTTTGAGCACCCCCAAATTCCAAAAGTGAATGATTGAGTAGAGAAAGGAACTGTGTTCACTTTGAGATTGGTATAGAGAGGTGTGGGGAAAGAATTATGCAAGAACAAGGTAGTAGAAAATTAGAGTGATGTCAAGGCCACCATTAATGGAATGTGAAGCTTAGAATCTAAAGACACAATCACAAACATCACAATTGTGAAGTGCTAATAAACATTAGAGGCTTTGGTAAGGTAAATAGACTGTGTTTCAACACTAGCCAGTTCAGGATGGCAAAGAAACTTATGGGTTTAAGCCTACATCAAGCATAAAGGGATACCAAGAGGGTACGAATAATAGAAGAAGTGACTAATACAAAAGTGGAAATGCCACTAGTAGAATTATTTAGCATCGCCCAAGTTGATCCCAAGGTGCTTAAAAATATGTCATATTAGGACATGCATTTTCTTGAGGAGGTTTTGATGGGAGAAAATTGGGCATTGTTCATGCACAACTAACACCTTAAAGAGTATAACCATCGTACCTCAATAAATGCACAAGATATAACACAAGATTGGTTGGTTAATATTGGCACCAAGATATTAGTAGGCACAACATTGTTACATTCAAGACATGCTTATAGCCTCTGACACAACTCAGTTCTATGAGTTTCCATGTTTTAGAATTCTAGATGAAATCATGTATTTCCTCCTCTCGTGGATCCATGGAGAGAGGTTCAACTTCATTAGGAAGTGTATGAGGTTGTCAAAAATCCTTATTAGTTGAATCATTAGACTTACAAACTCTAACATAGACATCCACTGAATGATGGTAGATGATGTAGAGGTGGAAAGGATTGAAAAACTCTAGGGGTATTACAAGGGAGGTTTCACATTCTTGATCAAAGACATCAAGGACCCTATAATGAGGGTAGCTTCACATCTCATAGGTTCAAAAATCTACCCCAATGGTCTATGGACAAACATCACCAAGGCCAACTTGTGTATAGCCTATCACATGGCATAGTGTGTAAAATTTAATATTGCCAAGTTTATTGCAGAGGATATAGAGAAGAACATTCTTGAGTGTCATAAAACATAAGAGACCATCTTATGGGGGTATATGTTAATTATAATTTTGATGGAGAATATCGACATGCCTAATGATGATGAAGATAACATGTGTGTCTTTCTAGTACATAAAGACTCCTAGGCATAGAAGTAACATAACTTCACTTACCCCCTACATTCACCCCAAAGTAAAAGACTTGAGTGATGGGGTGGTATGCCTAGTACATAGATTCATTCATAATATATTGGTGCATCCTTGAAGAACTCCCTTAGAACCTGGTTAGAATGATGACCTTTGCCATTATGAAACATTTTTGTGTAGTACAGTTGGCACTCACAGACAATAATTGATCTAGCTGGCTGAAGCTCCCCTACACCTTTTTAGCCAAGTAATTCATAAGTGTGCTAAGGATAATTACAAAAATGTAGTAGGTAGACATCCCAATAAAGGTTGTGCAGGTAGAGAGATGCAACCTGAGGTGCTAATATGTGCACCCTAAAGGGAAAGCAACCAAGGATGAGAAGGATGACTCAAATCACACTGACATTCATCCCCTCTAAAAGGAATTCATACTCAGGAACATCCACATGATCTTATATGAAATAAAGTCAATAAAGAAGGGCACATACATTGAAAAGGATGATGACCTCCCCCTCTAGGTCAGTGAATTAGGAAAGATGACACTAATCATAATAAGGAAGTCTCCCTAAAATAAAAAGGGGGAGACATTTGAGGAGATACAAGAGTGTATCAGATTAAAGATCACTTCCAAATATGAAGCCACCCCCTCGATGCCTAAGAAGAAGCACATAACCTTCATGTTAGGGATTTATTTACCAAAGAAAAGGGAAAAATTAATAAATCCAAGGGGCTAGTCACAATGACCACAATAACTTTGGCTGAAATAGAGAAGTAAGAGGCACGAGAGGAAGAAAAAGTGAATAAGGTGCATGAAGATGGAGGAAGAAGAAGAAGAAAAATTAGGGACACGCATTTTTATTATCCAAGAAGAAGTAGTTGAAGAAGAGCCCAAAACCATAGAAGTATAGGAGGCCCTCTAAGGTAGCACTGGAGCCACACTTGGAGAAGTAGAAAATCCAAAAAGTGCCTATTCTAAAGAGCCTACCACATAGCCTCACCAAACTAAAGAAGAAAAGAGTGAATCATAGAGAAAACAAGGGATGAGAGAGGTTGAGATCCTAAAGGCACTGGTGCTAGATGAGAGGAGGGATGCCATGCAAAAAAAGTGCATAACCTAGAAGTAAATTGAAGAGGTAGAGGCCAAATAAATAAAGGCTAAGGAATAAAGGGCCTTAGTGCTATCCAAGAAGAAGGAAGAGAGAAAGAAGGCCTAGGAGGAAAGGGACAAGAAAGAGAAGGAAGAAAAGAAGGTTATCGTAAGCATGAAACCAATGGAAGAAATATAAGTAAATGTGCCTAGCACCCATACTAGAACAATAGAGGGAGCTGCACCATGGGCATGCCCAAGTATTAAAGGGGTGCCTGGAGACAAGGAAGGTGATCCTAGCACCTTAAAAGAGAAAACAAAGAGTGTTGAGGAGGGCCAGTAAGAACAAGAGATGGGAAAATATAACATTGAGGAGGAAAAAAAAAGGATGAAGGGGACAATTCTGAAGAGAAAACCCTATAGAAATAATAAGAGACCTCAGAGAGAAGCGTGGAAGAGAGCACTAGCACCGATGAAGAGGAATAAGAGAAGATGGAGCTAGATGTCAATGAAGAAGAGTAAGTTGAGCCAAGCCTATGGGAAAAGGTATAGAAGGGGTGGACTAATGAGGATTACTATATGTTTGATTATATGCCCCTCAAAGTGGCCACAATAAGGACGTGCTAGAAATTGTCATCTAAATTTGATAGTTATATGGATGAGCCTCATTTTGAGGTACTATAGAAGGAAATTCTAGGTGCATATCAACTAGAAGAAGGGCATGATTCTCTTATTATAAACCCCCACACAATGAACCTAGTTGGTTAGCCAATGAACTCATTTGGATGGCCTCCAAAGTAGCATAGAATAACATCATTAACAATGTTAGAGCCTTGAGATGGAAAAATATTGTGATAGAAGTGGAGGAGGAAATAGAGGCCATGAAATTTAAATTGAAACAACTAGCCAAATTCATGGAGGAAGTTGAGCCATCCCTTTTGGATGGCATTGACACTTTGAATCTTTTGGAGGTTGACAAGGTTTGCATTCTAGTGGAGAAAATACTCCCAAGGTTGAAGGTAGATATGACACTAGAAGAAGAGGACCTATGCACTACAATAAATAGGGGATAAGTGAAAAAATAAAAGATGTGGAAGACCTCTTTGTAAAACTAGAAGAAGGCATAGAGGTAGTCAATGTTATCTTTTGCAATTTCTTCAACCAAGCATCAGCCATCAATGCACACCTCAAATAGGCAAAAGGGGAGAAGAACAAGCTGATGTAGTAGGCATACATAGCTTTCTGAGTTGAGAAAACATAAATCATGGTGAAGTTTAATACCTTAAGTGCCTAGATGAAGACCTAGGAGTAAAATCTGGAATAACTCTTCCACACCTTGCAAACAAAGGCATGTGATCAATGAGCAATCCTTCACAGTGGGGCAACTAAGGCAAAATAAAGGTTTGAGGCCTTTAAAAGAGAGTTGGAGAAAACTAATATGCTTTTAATCAATGCAACCTATATGGAAATAGATAACACCATAGAAGAAATCAAGCTCACAATTCAGGGATTTGAGGACTTTCAAGTGGAACTAAAGGAGAATGCCCTGAGTTTTGCATGCCAAAAGAGTTAAAAGACTAGTCCAAGGGTGGACTGCCATTTTTGTATGGGATAAATTTTGGGCCCATTTTCATCTAAGTATGGATACATGGCAACTCAGTAAACACATTATAATGAGGCAATCATGTTGAATGATTATTATTTTGGTATCTTTTGCATTAGCTGGAAGAATTGATAATCATCTTACACTAGTTGGCAATTAGTTATCTAGAGCCTAGATTTATATGAATCTTATTTGAGTAGATGCACATGGTGATTATAGAATGAATGATGTAAGGTAAAGGATCTGAAGGTATGATCAACAAAGGCTTTATCTCGGCACTGGTGTGTGCTTTCCACCCTAACATCCCTGTGCTATAAAGTTGAGCCTACTCTAGTGAGTAGAGAGACATGAATTAGTATAGAGAATTTTTGTAGAATTGTATTTAGATATTATGTATGAATACCATTAGCTTAAGTTTTATCATGGATACTCTTGAGAATCCATATTGTAGTACCCAATATCACCTGTGAGCCACTAGGCCATGAGTAGTTTAGATGAGCATGTGATTTGTTTCTATAATATGATATGTACTTTATTATTTGAACTTTGTTTAATGAAGAATGGAATTACATCCGATGAAGTGTTATTTAGTTGTGTTTATGATTGATATCCTTAGCTTTGTTATTGAAATTCACAATGAATGCTATGAATTTAGTGTTATAAATTTAATCTGAATGTTAGGAACATTGTTTGTAAGATTTTGGTTCATGGCTTTCATGGCATCTCTATAATTTATGATGACATCAATATTTTATGTGGAAATAGCCTAAGTGTAGATTAGATCCCATGTTGAGCAATGATCCCTATGCTTCAAGAATTAACCTATCATGAACCCTTAGTCTAAAGTATTCCATGGAACCCTTCAAAGAGCTTGAATGATGCTAAGGATGGTGAAAGATAGGCTTGCACCCAAGAGACTATAAATCAGACCCAATATAAGATTGAAACCATATGACTGGAAGAGGCTACCTAAATAGGCCTTATTTTAATAGACCCTTGGTCTAGCCTAGAAATGGTGTGTGCCAAGGAATTTGACAAAGATTTTGTTGTAAATGACCAAGTCCTGTGAAGAATGAATTGTACCAAGGCACAACTAGCCCAATGTGGTCCCTAGTCCTTTCTCTATTGCACTTCAAGTGAACGCATAAGGCTTGCACCTTATGTGAATTGATATCAGTGTAGTAGAGTGATAAATGTTGAGCACTGTAGGATTCTTCTATGTTTGTGCCCAGTTATAACAAGTCTAGAATTGACTTGGAAAACTAGTCAAGAGTCTGATAAGAATAAATGAATTAACAACCGACTTTTATTCAACAGTCATGAATGGTTAAATTATCTTCCTTGTGGATGCATTGATTCATGGGAAGAGATGAGGAATGTTTTTACAATTTAGTGTGGTGATAGGATTGATCCAAGGTTTCTTTTGGCTGAGTTTGAAAACATAAAAATGAACCCCAATGAGTGCATGTAGGACTTCAATAGGCAGTTTAATAAGACTATGATGTGGCTACCAAAGAACATTTAGGCTAGTGATATAACATGTTTGATAAAGTATTGTGATGCTTTTGACAAGAAGGAAATGTACTACTTGAGGGACAATGTTTCCATAAACTTGTAGTAGGTATTCAATATGGCCATCCAAATGAGAATAACATAAAGTTTGTGGGTAATCCCATGAACAAGTAGAATGATGTAAAGTTGGTTAATCTAGAAAAAGCGCAGTCCACTATGATAACCAACCTTGAGGAGATGATTAATAATTTGGGCTTCATTATCAAAGAGATGTCATATAAGTTGGCTATAGATGAGAAGGGGATCCCTCATAGGTCTACTAGTCAAGAGAGGGATCCTAATCCAAATCAATCAAAAAATAGGCTTGTACGTGATGATGGAAATCAGAATAGAGGGGATAGAGAAGAAGTGCTTGATCCATTGCATGCCAAGGTGAATGCTATGAATTATGAGTTAGACATTTATTGGTGCAATAAATTCTTCCTTCCATATCCTCCATGTGATATTATTGAACCAAGTGATGAAGATGCAGATGATCCTGAGTCTATGTCTGATGATGATGATGATGATGATGATGATGAGATTATAATGTTCAATTATTAGGACTCCCAATGTAAGTTTTCTTACTCCACATAGATGATGAGTGATACTATTGTTGATCAGTTTTGGAGTGTGGTCAAGAAGGTATGTGTCCCAATGTATGAGTTTTATTATGATGATAAATTGACATAAGCAAATGAGTTACCCAATCATGATGTAATTAAAGATCCAAAGTGTGCTCTAAATAAAGTGTTGTACATGGATGTGGAATTGTGTAACCTTGTTAGGAATGTGGATATTGTTTAGCAACCAGTTGTTCTTAATGTTAGGATTAGTAACAAAGGTGCTATTTGGAAAATGTCATTATATGGAGATGGGGTTGTCCTCCATGCCCCTAAGGATGAATATTTTCATTTTTCTTTCAAGTCATTTTTTGATTACATTGACAACATTGTTGATCATGAGGCACTCTTGCTTGGTACTCATTCGATTGAAATCAAGAAACAAGCTTATTTATAGCTAATAAAAAGGTACCAAGATATTTTATCTTGGTCTTATCCATATTTGAGATCATATAAGGAGGATTTATTTCAATATGTCATCCTATTACAGCCTTGCAGTAATACCTTCAAGCAAGTGCAGAGATTGGTTTACTTCGACTTCGCCACCAAGCTACTAGAAAAGTTAATGAGATTAAGCGATGGAAAATTTTTAGAGCTACCAATTAATGGCACACATCTGTAACATTTCCTCAACTGATTTTGAAACTATGTTCATAATCATATAGTGTATAGTCTTGTTTCATTTCTTTATTTCCCCTCTACTTTGGAACCTTATTTTTAGGGTTTCCTTTCAAGTTTTTGTCACGTATTCTTTTTTAGATCCTCTTGATCTATTTTTTTCAGTCTACCTTTTTTTTAGCCTTCATGGGTGTTTCATAATAAATTTACTAAGTGTTGAATCCATGGACAAATGGATTGGCACCTGGTCTTGTGTTCTAGGGTTATTTGCACACCCGTAGGGAGTGTACATCCCTTGACAAGAGCCAATGTTGGTGCTCAAACCAAGACCATGAGTTTGTGACATTTTTTGAGAAAATGGCATTAGAATTATGAGTCTACATGGACTGAAAATTAGAAAAGCCATGTTGAAAAAAAAATTGAGTAGTCACGTAGGCATTGAAAACACAACTATGCTATGGTTTTAATGAGCCTAGAAAATGACATGGATAAGCCATGTAGACCTACATGGAATGTAGTGAAGATCATAGACACAACAACCACATTGTGGGAAGCTTACCATATGGAAGTGTACAGCCAAAGATAAAACAATGTTATGTTTAGAAAGGATGCATGGTTATAAGGCATGGTAACTTGGCATAATTAAGGATGTTGACTATAGTTTGAAAATTACGTTTGACACCATTGAGTTCCACTAGAAGGTTAGAGGTCAAAATGTAATTGCATTTGGGACATATGAATTTTATGGAGGCATACGAGATGAAGTGCAATTACAAGTGGGTTAGGTGAGTTCAACTGGAAGTATAAGAAACTAAATGCAATTTCATGCAATGGAAGACCATGTGAGATTCCTTAAGCCAATGTGGTAGATTTAAACATGAAACAACATTTTTGGACATGCCAATGAAGAATTTCCATGTAGGCATTCCAAAAGCATAGATCATTTCAAGGAAACAAAGGAGGAAGTGCATGGTAGTTGGTGGGGAGTATAAATTTGAATATAGTTTGACCAAGGTAAATTTTAAAACACATCTAACATTCCCAACGAAAGTCTAAATGCTAAAATGAAAATCATAAATAAAGCATAGGATGCTCATGATAAAGTGTCTTATAGAAAGGCAATTGCAAATTAACATGCCAAGTTCCACCAGGGATCTAAATGTTTCAGGGCAATTGTGAAAATTACAATATAGTATGAAAGAACCCATAGAATAAAGGAATATTTATGGATAATTTCCATTTGATTGCAAGTTTGAATTGCCAAGAAAATTGTAATTTTCTTCTGTAGTTCCACATCCCACATAAAGAAAGTAAAATAAGGTGGTAAAAGTGAGAGATGACAAAGAAATTTTCAATTTTGGTAAATATGTAAATTTTTTATTGGGTTTTTCATCCCTTAAGACAAAGAGATAAAGTAGTGAGTGGGAAAAGTAAAAGAGATCTTATGGACTTGAATAGGAGTTCAAAAAAGGTTTAAATCATTGAAACATGTGCCGGTTAATAGTCCAACGATGACATAGGGGAAAAGAGGGAAATGATATCTATAGTTGTATTTTCAAATGTTAACAATTTTCATGCCTTGAGTAGTTGTGGAAATCTAAGAAGCCATTTAGCACACATTAGATAGTTCTTCTAGATAGGTTTATTTGTAAATAGGTACTAAATGGTTTGGAGTTAATTCTCTTGGGAATATAAATGGGTTTGTAAGAGTTATTTCACGATGAAGAATGTCATTGGATAAGCTAGAGCTGATAATAGTCTACCAGAAACCTAGGCCTCTTCAAGTAATTTTTGATTTACCACTAGATGAGATTGTTGAAAATAGTTACTCATGTGCATTGGAAAGCTCTTCCTATTTCATAGGCATTTATACATTTTTGTGTGGCACATTTTCTTTTGATCAAATGTCTTTTCTAAATATATGATGGTGTTTTTACCATTTGAAGACATTGAAGATGCTAAAAAAAGTTAGCATGCACTCATCAACTATTCAGTTGCAATAATTCTTTGAGTTGGTGCTGGGGGATATGGAGTACCTCCATTAGCAAGTATCCATGTGGAGGCATCTATTTCAAAATTTGGCATGTTTTAAAAACTTAACCCCACACCACCTCAATAAATGATACATAAATGACACATATCCATGTCTCATAAGACCTACCATGTGGTGAGAAATACATGTATTTTGCATGAAACTAACATGTTGACTACATGATTGACCAAGAGAAATTGTAAATTGGAGTTGAGAAGTCTACCAGGGATCCAAGGGTAAAAATCAATTGTAAAATAGGTCTGACATTCCTATGGAACTTTTTGGTCTAAGTGCAATTGCAAGTGGGCTAAGAGAGTTCTATTGGAGTTCAAATGTCAAGATGCACTTGGAAAAGGGTATGAAAATTCCCATGGAAAGAAAAAAAGGAAGGTTGGTAGAAATGAGAGGTTGAAGTGCAATTTGCACTTTGGAAATTGCAAATTGAAATTTTTTCTCCCATTTTTGGATCCCATGAGACAAAGAGATAAAGGCAAATTTGCAAAAAATAAGAAAATTTTCAAAAGCAAAACTATGAAAATACAAGTTGGATCTAAAAAGGTAATAAACCTAAGTATTGCATTTTTTCATGATTTGCTTGTTCAATCACCTTCATGGAATGATATTGTAGGTCTACAAATCCAAGGTGGGCCACTCCAAAGAAGATCTCTCAAGCAACCATGGATATAGAATATTCCCATGCCATAATTGTAAGAGCAGGTTGTTCCATGCCATACATAAGAGGAAAGGCAACTATCCAAGAAGTTTTATATGTACAAGCAAGTGGTCAAGGGAAACTCTAGGTAGTTACACATGAGGACAACGTTTGTTTGGCCTCCACCATTAATTTTCACCTTTCAGCTCATGTAAAAGGCATCTCCATCCAAGACATCAAAGGATGTGCTCCAAAGATTCATCATTTATTTTAGAGGTAGTTAGAGGAATCATTTTTCTTCTAACTACATGAAGCTTCTAGGCATGGCAAAGGGTTTTTTCCAGCTAAAATCATCTTGGGGAAACTTTTGGTTGTTGATTGCAATTTTTAAAATTGCAAAATGTAACCCCCATTCTCAGATTTGAAAATAATGGTAAAAAATGTATAAATAGAGGGTATCTCCTCTATTCTTGGGTTGTTGTTCATTGTTCATTTATCTAAGTCTAGGTTCTACAAAAAAAATTTGGGATCAAATGTTATGTGTAGATCTTGTTTCTCTTGCTAAGGTAGTTGAAAGTGTACAACCATTAGCATGTTTTGAGAACATGTTTATGTCTCTATTGTGCAACATGGAGAAACCTCACCATGCTTGTCCCCATGGCAACATTTTGAAAAACTGATGTCTATAATATCTCTTTTTAAGTTATTGAAAATGCTTATGGTTCTTTGCTATTTCCTATTGATGAAGTGAAACAATGTGTTTTTTAAGCTATACTGATTGGACATTTGGGTTTGTGTTCATTATTGGTTATCATTTTGAGCATGTATCTAGATTATAAACTCTTTCTACATTATTGTTAGAAGATGTCGTTGAATAACTTTTTAGGGCACCCTAGGTTTATGGATTTGATAGGGAAAAGTGTTTGAATGTTTAGTTTTAGTATATGTTATAGTCTTTCAGGGATCATTTGGTACTTCCCATTATATTGCATTTGATTTTGAGCTACGTCTTTTCTTATAAGTGATGATATAAATTTTTGAATGTACCCCTACTATTTTAAAATCCCCAGCACACCACACCCTATTTTACAAATTAGCTAATTATATTACCTTACAAATAATTCACCTAGTTACATATTATAATTGATATTTACCTGTAGATGCATATATATATTGCATACTTAAAATGTGTCTACATTTTGTGCTTCAAATCCTAGCATTTTAGTCTTCCATTCATCCCCCTTTTGTTAAAAATTATTTAGAATGAAGGCTGTAATCACATACATATCTATCTTTAGTAGCTTGTATGTGACCTAGTGCATTTGTTCATCCCATATGACAACCATTCCTAGGTGGAGTGAATAAGTTTGGTTGTGCCCTAGTCATATTTGTGTCTCTTTGTGCCAAAAATCCCCATGGAGATTGAATTGCAAAATCCCTTCATGTGAGCAAGCTACCCCTTAGGTCCTGTCACCTTGGTTCAGGCAGAGCTAGAAGTAGCAGGGAACTGACCATACCCTTTGTCGGTGCCTCCAAGTCATTTTATGCATCCCATCCGTTCATGATTCCAAACCCTTCCCCAACTAAAATAACATATTAGTGGGTTTTTCATATTATTTTTCCCATTTTCTCAAGTATGCAAGGCCAAAAAAAGAAGTGTACAATTGGGAACCAATAGGACCAAGGTATGAATGAAGTTTATGGTTGAGATAAAAGGATTTAAAAAATACCAAGCTTAAGATTATTAAAAATGAAGATAAAAAAAATATAATGTAAAAGTACAAAAGTAATACCACACATTGAAACTATCATGCAATAACCTTAGAAATTGATAAAATATAAATAATGGAATACACAAAAGCTAAAAGTTATAATAAATAGAAGGGGGTAAGATATGAGGGATCCTTGCATATATATTCAAGTGGAATACTAAAACACCACACAATACAAAGAAAACAACCTTAAATTAGTAAAACCACCTTATCAATGATTAAAACATTGATGTTAGAGTAACTATAAGATAAAAATATGGAAGAATAAGAATTCAAATGGTCATTAAATTAGTAGGATTATGCCTTAAGATCCTATAAAAAAATATTCTTCTTCTCCTCCCAAGAACCCATACAAGACTAGATTGAAATATTAATAACAACCTTGCTCCGTTACCATGATAGATTATTTACCAAGAGCGATAAAAAATAATATTGAATACATTAAAAATTTATTTTGAAAAAAATAATGTTAACTCAATATCAATCCAACCACATATGTGAAAGATAAGATTTTTCAAGTGAGGAAACCTTAAAACCCCACATCTATTAAAATTTTGGTAAAGTATTGATCTCCAAGTGCAATCTCAAATAGAATCCTAGATAAATATAAAGAGGAATGACATTAAGCCATGAACACGTATTTCAAGATAGACTAGTGAAAATTAATAGGATGAGAGAAGAGATATCAATAACTAGGGATAGAAGAAGGAAGATGGAGTTGAAATAATCTCATCATGACTTGTACAACATTATCAATGTGTGTCATATGTCCCTAATATCCATAAGGTGAGGGGGATGTGTGTGACAAGTGTGGGAGGGGTTACATGTAAATACAACTCCAACATGTTAGAGGTATAATCATTGAAAGGGGGGGGGGGGTGAATCAGTGAGCCCAGATAATCCAAATTCAATTTCAAACCTTGAAAACTCTTAATCAATTACCACAAGAATTCAAGAAACATACATAACATTCATAGTAATGAAAAATAGAGACAATTCAAGATCAAGTATAAAATAGATGACATAAGTGGGAAACCCTCTTAGGGAATAAAACCCATTGGAATTTGTAATTGGACTACTATCCTATAATAACAAGAACCAATTTAGACCATCTAAAAATGATCAAGGAACTATCATTCCTAATTTTAGTGAGACTACAATCCCACAAGGAACTTCTACACCTGTCTAGCTGAGCATCCACAAAAACTAGACTTTTAGCAAGTTTCACCTTGTAAGGAGGAATAAACCCCTTAGGAAAATAATCACCCATCCAACTAACTAAAACACCTCTACCTTTGAACTGATGTATTCAACACCTAATGATGGACCTCTAATTATCACTCTCTAAATGTATCCAAAGCCATGTTTTAGATCACACAACACTCCCTGTTGGCCAAAGCACACTACATACTTGAACCAACACACAAAGATCAATTAGGACACATTAAATATCAAAAATAACCCCAATATTCAACCCTTCACTCACACTCACTTATAAAAAAATGAAATATAATTATTATGACATCATAAATATTACCTATAGGTCATACACACCATCATCAACCTGTTGTACCCTTCAACTCATCCATGGAGCACACACAACCTTCATCTATCCTTATCTCATCCTCAACATGTAGGATCACTATTAAAAGTTCATAAATATGAAATAAAGCTCATACAAAGAGTCCTGAATATATTCTTCTTATCAGCCTAGCCATTAGGCACACTCAGTCTCCTCTCTTCTTCGCTTAAATGCATACTTTTCTCATCCAAGCCTAGAAACCATCTCCTTTAGTTTATATATATATATATATATATTTATATATATATATAGAGAGACTTCATGAATTAACAACTTATTGGTTAGACATTATATTTTCCTACAACATCTACAGGTCACCCTTAAGTAGCTACACTTTTCAATAAGGCCCTTTTAGCTCTTATAGGTCTCATGAAGACCTATTCACCCATATAGCACTTCATAGAGAAAAATAGAAACATAGGACCACTTCCAAATGCATAATTCCACTCCATATGACCCATTTATTACTCCTACATGGGTACATGCCACTTGGAACACCAAATCCACACTTGAACCTACCAATCAGGGCATTTCGCTCTTTAGGTCTTCATATATATAAAACATAGTCTCAAAATTTTGAATCAAATGATCAAACCACTCACATAACCACTTGAATAAATAATATTGATATAACCTCCAAGACATATGAAACATATCTATGTTCCTTAGACACTTCAACACAAGCCAACACACCTCAAACTATCTCACTCAAGATGACCACTCACATTGGTCATACACAGTCAAAATACAGTCAAGCTATTTTGACTCTCCACATCTGATAAAAGGCCAATTATGAAAAAAATTGAATTATAATAAGACTTATAAACTTATATAACATATATATTCTCATTTTATTCTTCAAAAATACTCAGAATACCTTCAACTTGCCTCTGTAAGACGGTCAGTCAAACTGCCAATAGCCTTCAAGAACACAATAAACTTGTTAGCCTTTGTTCATATAGAATATAGATTGGTAAAAAATAAAAAGACCATATAGAGAATAATAATGGAGTATAAAACTCTCCTTAATATCTAAGTCATTGTGAGACATCAAAATAACATCAACACAAGCTCAAACATCCTTCTCGGGTCACTTGTAGAACATAGTCAAACACATAGTCAACTTTGAAGCTCAATAAATTTATTTGTACATATATTCAAACCTTAAAACTAGGTTATTTGCATGCACCATGGGTCATATAAAAATTTTATTTTTATATAAATAGAAAATTTGACTTATATTGAAAGATAGGGACAAAATATAAATATCTAGTTTTTCCCTATGGTAAATTCAAATATTTGAATTCAAACGGTCATAGTTAAACATTGATCAATTTTCCTCATCTTGTTTCTTCATGATATCTTGGAATTAACATGATCCATTTATATCTCTATAAATCACACCAAAATTTAACTCTGTTAAACATCAAATAGGTTGACTGCTTTGACTTCACTCGTGCTATTGAACTGTGCCTGTACAAATTCATGTTCATCATTGATATCTTATCCTTTACATTTTATTGTTTAAAAAATGATCAATTTTACCACTTTGAATTCCATGCTTCCATTTATATCAATTGTGTGATTAAAATTTATCTGTTAGATATTGGTTCTTTCCTTTTGCAAATATGACTAAGTATGGGGACCATTGCAATATGTTTGAGGAGCCAACTTTGAACCTCAATAAATTTAGTTATTCTTCAATGCATGATATAAAATTTAGACCATATGATCTACTATCATATAATTATCCATCCATATATAAAAATTATCTTGAAACCTTAGCATGTGTGAGATATACTACCATTAATCTGCTCACTTGCATTTTTCTTTCACAAAGCCAACTATGTCAAAACTTGCCTAGGAGGCCAACTTTGAGCATGTATATATTTTGATGAACTACATCACATGACCTTAAATTTAGTGAAAATAAAATAGGCTCAAAATTTAACAAACCCATATGATTAGTTTTTATTGATTATTAAGCACAGGATATACTGAGAGGGGGGGTGAATCAGTATATCATATATCTTAGAAAAATTTCCCTTAATCAAATTCCACTTAATCAAACATTAAAGATATATCATAAACTCAAACAATAAACACCACACAAAATAGAGAGAGACACCAGATATAACGTGGAAACCCAATGTGGGAAAAACCATAGAGAACAATCTCAAGTATATGAATGAGCACCAACCCAAATAATATTCGCAAGCACCAACTTGTAGGAGCACCAACCCCTTTGCTGAGCACCAACCCAACAAATATTCATGAGCACCAACCCATAAGAGCACCAACCCCTTTACTGAGCACCAAACCATTTTCTGAGCACCAACCTAGCAACTATTCATGAGCACCAACCCATAGGAGCACCAACCCCTTTGCCGAGCACCAACCTAGCAACAATTTGTGAGCACCAACCCACAAGAGAACCAACCCCTTTGTCGAGAACCAACCCATCAACTATTAATGATCACCAACCCATAGGAGCACCAAACCCTTTGCCGAGCACCAACCCAACAATAATTTGTGAGCACCAACCCACAGGAGCACCAACCCCTTTGTGTATAACACACAACTATCTCTCAATATCGCTATCTCAAAAAATGATAGTTCATTACAACATCTCTTTCCTCTCTCTCACCTTTGCTCTTCTAAGCTAGATATAAGAAATACAAATCATATTCTTCTCTCTCAAATGCTCTTCTAAGCTAGATATTACAATATCAAAGCAACCTCTCTCACACATATTAAAAATGGCTTCTCAAGCCTTTATTTATAGCTTTCCAAATGACCTTTGGCCTTCCCCATTTGTGACCCTTCAATCCTCATGGAAAATGGCACCAAACTTGTATGACCCTTCATATCCTTGCCTTTGAAAAGTCATGTGGTGACCCTTCGTGAGCAAAAACGTCTTTTCCTCTTTTGTCCTTATCTTGGTGACTTTTTGTATTCCTCAAAGTTTCCCTTCATGAGAAATTGTGCCCTTCCTCTTTTGTCTTCACTTGGTGACTCTTGGAATTCCCCAAGATGACTCTTCATGGGAAAAGGCATCCCATCCTTCTTTTGTCTTTACCCCGTGGCTCTTTGACTTCTCCATGGGCCCACTTTTGTCTCATATGCAACCAAAAATATATTCATTAATATTAAATAAATATTAACTCACATTAGCCAAGATATATTTATTACAAACAACATTAAATGAAATGGGGCCTTTAACACCAATAATGCTAGACCTTTGACATCAATGACAATATTTCCAACAATCTCCCCCTTTGTCATTGATGGCAACCTCAATCCTGAAACTGCCATATCCTATCACCTACACATCTTGTCATCTAAAAACATACAATAACTCCCCCTTACTATAGAAACATGTATCTATTCCCTATACCTATTTTTGCACCTGTACTTGTACCTTTTATTCTCCCCCTTTGACATCAATGAAAAAGGGACTACCTAGAGTTAACACTTAGCTCCCCCTCAACTTATGCTAAACATAAATGGTAGGAAGTAATAGAAATTACTCCCAACTCCTCTTACAGATCTTTGAATGTATCCTTTAATCATGCCTTTGAGAAAATATTTGATAATACATACACATTGTTCCCTGTCCTTTGAGCATCTGCAATCAACTCATTTAACTCTTTTCTTCTAATCTCCCAACCTTCTTTATGAAATTTTAATGTGCATCCTTGATCACATATTTTAATAACACTTAATATATTATGCTTAAGACCTTTTACATATAAAACATTCTTAGTCTTAGTTCTACCATAATCCAAACTCAAAGTACCTTTTCTGGCTATCTTGGTAGTGGTTTTATCTCTGAATCTCACTATGCCACCATTGATCTTCTTTAGAGTTATGAACTTAATTTTATCTCCTGTCATATGCCTAAAACATTTGATATCAGTTAACCATAACTGATCTTTATTTCTTACATGCAGAGCTATTTGAACCATCATAGAATCTTCAGGTTGTTTCTTCTGCCATGAACATGTTCGAACCTTCTTCTTGATGAATGGAGCTTTGAAACTCTGATCCTTCTGAACTGACTCAAACACGCTTCTACAATACTAAGTTATGTGTCCTAAATTATTTCACATGTAGCATACCATGGTCTCTTCATCAAAGCTTGATAGAGGAGCAAAAGATTTGTGGCTTCTACTTGGCTCTACTTGACTTTCCTTCTTATTTCAGAAACTATTAGCTCTTTTTCTACATTCTAATTTCTTGTGACCATATCCATAACAATAAAAAAAATAGCCATAAAAATGAGACCTATTTGTATATCTCTGACCTGATTGTCTTTTGTAGCTTTGTTCCCTCCAAACTTCTCTATTTGAAATGTCCTCTTTATTCTTCACTTCTCCCCTTTTTGTTTCCTCTTTTGTAATAGCTTTAGCATAGCTCTTTTTATTTTCAAATCTGATCCCTGTCTTATCTTAATATGCTTTTTGACTTTCCAATATCTTATTCAGCATGTTAGTGATATCCTCAAATTTTGAATCACTAACTACTTTATCATTGACTGCTTTCTCAATATCTTCCTTTAAAGAGGCAATTTCAATAACATACCTTTGACATTCTTTTCTTGCTATTTCCAACTATGCTGTGAGATCTTCTTCATTCTTCTTGGCTTCTTCCAAGTGGGTTGTTAGATCATCAATAATTTCCTTTGACTCCTTTTCATTTTTCTCAATTTGGCGCTTTAATCTTTGATTCTTCTTCTCAACAGCTTTTAACTCTTCAACGGCACAAATGAGTTCTTCTTCCATATTCACTTCAGCTTCCTCCTCTTCTTCTTCTTGATCATCTTCATGTATGGCCATGAATAGAATATCTTCTTCTTCTTCCATCTTCAAACTTTCAAACTGTCTTCTAAAAGTTTGAAGCTTAGCTTGCTAAACCTTTCCATCACCTTTGTAAATATTCTCAAGTTTTACCCAAGTTTCATGAGCAGATTTACATTGCATAACTTTAACAAATTTAGATTCACATAAACCACATAAAATATAATTTAAAGCTTTAGCGTTACATTCACTTGCCTTATTTTTTATTGGAGTAATTAGAGATGTCTGTGGCTCTTCATATTCCTCCACCACTACTTTCCATATGTCGAATCCAAGGGCCATCAAATAAGTCCTCATTCTTATGCTCCAAAAAGCATAATTCATCACATCAAACAAAGGTGCCTTATTTGTAGAAAATCCTTCCTATGACCCAGCCATCATGCTTTCCCAATCTACCTTGAAGTTGTAAAACTTTTCAAAAAGGAACCTACTCTGATACCAATTGTTAAGCACAAGATATACTAAGAGGGGGGGGGGGGTGAATCAGTATATCATATATCTTATAAAACTTTCCCTTAATCAATGTCCACTTAATCAAACATTCAAGATATGCAATAAAACTCAAACAATAAACACCACACAAGATAGAGAGAGACACCAGATATAACGTGGAAACCCAATGTGGGAAAAAACACAGAGAACAATCTCAAGTATATGAATGAGCACCAACCCAAACAATATTCACAAGCACCAACTTGCTGGAACACCAACCCCTTTGCTGAGCACCAACCCAACAACTATTCATGAGCACCAACCTACAGGAGCACCAACCCCTTTACTGAGCACCAACCCATAGGAGCACCAACCCCTTTACTGAGCACCAACCTAGCAACTATTCATGAGCACCAACGCACAAGAGCACCAACCCCTTTGTCGAGCACCAACCCAGCAACAATTCATGAGCACCAACTCACAGGAGCACCAACCCCTTTACCGAGTACCAACCCATCAACTATTCATGAGCTCCAACCCATAGGAGCACCAACCCCTTTATCGAGCACCAACTCAGCAACAATTCATGAGCACCAACCCATAGGAGCACCAACCCCTTTGTGTGTAACACACAACTATCTCTCAATGTTTCTATCTCAACAAATGATAGTTCATTACAACATCTCTTTCCTCTCTCTCAAATTTTCTCTTCTAAGCTAGATATAACAAATACAAATCATATTCTTCTTTCTCAAATGCTCTTCTAAGTTAGATATTACAATATCAAATCAACCTCTCTCACACATATTACAAATGGCTTCTCAAGCCTTTATTTATAGCTTTCCAAATGACCTTTGGCTTTCCCCCTTTGTGACCCTTCAATCCTCATGGAAAATGGTGCCAAAATTGTATGACCCTTCATATCCTTGCCTTTGAAAAGTCATGTGGTGACCCTTCATGAGAAAAAACATCCTTCCCTCTTTTGTCCTTATCTTGGTGACTTTTTGTATTCCTCAAAGTGTCCCTTCATGAGAAATTGCACCCTTCCGCTTTTGTCTTCACTTGGTGACTCTTAGAATTCCCTAAGATGACTCTTCATGGGAAAATGCATCCCATCCTTATTTTGTCTTTACCCATGGCTCTTTGACTTCTCCATGGGCCCTCTTTTGTCTCATATGCAACCAAAAATATATTTGTTAATATTAAATAAATATTAACTCACATTAGCCAAGATATATTTATTACAAATAACATTAAATGCAATGGGGCCTTTATCACCAATAATGCTAGATCTTTGACATCAATGACAATATTTCCAACATTGACACCTTAATTCATGTGATATATAGCTTCATCAATAAGATTACTTAGCTTTTCCTTGTAAGTATGGGAAAACATAATCAAACAGCCTGGGAGCCTAACTTTGCACATGCATAATATTTGACACACTTCATTGCATGAAATTAAATTTAGAAATTATAAAATAGGACAAAAATTTAACAAACCCACATGATCATTTTATCTTGAAACCTCAACATGTGCTAATGTTGACATCATCAACATGCTTACTCAGCTCTATTTGAACATAGAATTTTTTTTATCAAAATACCTGAGAGCCCAAATTTAAAACCCACTTACATTTGACTAATTAAATTTTATCACATCCATATAATTAACTCTGCCTAACTCATCAACACATAGAAATTATGACATCACCAATCTGCTTACTAAGATTTTTTACCACTAGACCAAAATGTCTAGATGAACACAATGGACTACCATACGAATTCCATGTACTTAAATAATTATTCCAATAACTATTGACACCACATAAGGTTTATTAAATATGTCTATACCAACAATATCATCCATCAAATGCCTCCCTTAGTTAAACACTGAAGAACCATGTAGGAACATTGAGGCTCATTAAAGTAAACTTTGTCATTGTCATTAAAAACTTTGTCATTGTCATTATAGCACACATGACACCTCAAAAAAATCCTTGGTAACCTTGTATACATCATTTAAAAACATCCAAAAATCTCTCTTTTTTTCATTGATGTCAAACACCAATACAAAGATTATGCTCAAACTTTGTCTCTCTCTTTAGGTTCTTTCTTCCCCTTTGACACAATGACAAAGTGGGATAAACTTATGAATATATGGACCTAAAAATACATCAAAGACAAATAATAAGAAGAGACCATCTCTAAAAGATGATATAGACTCTCATAATCATTGAGAAAACCTCTTCTTACCTCTATATTCTCAAACATGCTCCATGACGACACACCTTGTGATAATACAAAGCATATATGAAAACAAAACATTCATGAACAACAAAAACTGCATGAACTTACCTTGAAAACATTAAGGAATCCCCCTAAATCACCTAAGCTTAGGCACATTTTATTTGAATATATTTAGACCATTTTAAATACTGATGAATCAATACAATTGCCTCCATACCTTCTTTCTCAGATTCAACTACTCAGTCTTATTATCCTAAGACTTGACCAATTACGAAGCTCCCCCTTTGTTTATGCATGAGGATTCAAAACATTATCAAAGAAAATAACTTGGTTTGATCAAGTCATAATCACAAGTTACTTGAGTTCTCATCTATAGCAGACATCACAACATCTTCAACATGACTAAAGCATCTCAGATATGTTCCCCCTCACATCGTGCATAGTTCCTCAAGCCACTCAAGTTAGCTCTCCCTAACTCCACGTGATACACAAAATGTCATCTATATAACTCAGAGACCTTTTTCATGATATCAAAGACATGATAACACATTCTCCTCATTCTCCATATCAACCTTGTCATACATTTGATCAATCAATTTGAGCAACATAAATTGACAAGAACTTACCTTCATGACCAAGAACCTTAAACATACCTTGAGCCAACTTGAACAAGATCAACATACCTTTCTATGCAATAGAATATACTGATACCCCATCATCCTTGATTAGACACCTAAAAAATTCCATTCCCTTGAAATACAAGTATGACAATAACAAAATCCTTCACATTAAGCTAACACAAGTTCTCATGACCTTTCTTATCGTATTACATCAATCAAGTCCCAACCAACATCCAACATGCTTCCTCTTTCTGAAAAGTGTCTCCTTGAAGATTAGTGAGAGACACCCCTTTTGACATAGTGAGACTAAAAGTCCCAAAACTCTAAAGACTCCCATATCTCCATTTATGTTTTTGACTTACAGTCCTACTTGACTTTGAAAGGATGCTTGACTTCATTCTTTTCTTAAGATATATCAATAAAAGTAGAAAACATAAAATATTGTCTTCCCTTCTTATCTATCATAACAAACAAACCATCTCTGTTCTTAATCTAATCTCTCCTAATAGGATTAAGTTTTCACACGCATTTATGACCTCTTCCTTGCACATTAGGATCTCCATACATCTTATTTTGCTTTGGTAACTCATTTTACTTGTTCTTTCAATATCTAGCAATGTGACCAAATTTATGCCATTTAAAAAAAAAAGATCATTCATACCTTTTACTTGATGATGATTGTGATCTTCCTTTTCTATTTTGATAGGAGACAAATTCTCTTGGAATTCTTGTATCTTCTTCATGTCTAATTCTTTCTTTGTTGTAGTAGGCAGTCCACCTTGTTCATGATTATCCTTCATTGGCTTTGGTCTCAACACCATTGAGTGAATTTTAAGAGAATATTTATTCTTTTCAAGACTTGAGTTCTTCTTCAAACTATCCTTTTAAAATCTGGTAATATATCCTACTCTATTGCAATAGTAGAAAATAAAATAATTCACCATACCTCTTGATTGATCTGAGTTATGGTTTCTCCAAGACTAATTACTCCTTCTTCCAAGGCTCCATGTGGACTCATTCTTTTAGCCCATATTTCTACAATCTCTTGCCTTATGACCATATTGATAACACAAATGACAATGGCCATGAAAAGAACTAACATACCTTATTGCATTGGGTTGTCTAACTAGTTTTATTTCATTACTCTCGACCTGATCTAACTTCTTTTGATCTTCTTCAAGCTTGCTTATCTTGACAAAAAAATGTTCATGATCATCCTTCAATTAATCTAGTTTGGTTTCCGATTGAAAGATCTCATCCTCTTTATCTCTTATACTTGAAATTATAGCCATTTACTGACCTATGAAAACTTGGATAGTCTCCTTATCATTCTTAGCTTATTTATCCATGTCATCCTTTATTATACATGCTTTCTCTATCAAACTTCCCTTAAGATAACTTACTTGTGCTTCAAGACCTTTGATCATATTTCTCATCTTATGATTCCTCTTCTTTTAATCCTTTAGTTCACCAAGTGCACCCATGAGATTAGCTTCTAGATCAAATTCTTCTTTGGTTTCATAGAAAACTTATTCATCACACATAATGTCCTTTTTTTTTGAACACAAACTTTTCTTGGCATATACTAGTTAAACCTTGAGATCATTGATAACATTCTCATCTTTTTTGGCATCTTTCTTCAAAGAACATATTTACTCTTCAAGTGACTTTATCATAGCCTTCCACTATTGATTCTATTTCTTCAACTATTTATCCATATTTTTACCTATTTGTAATCTCCTTCAAGATATTAAGCTTCCTCCAAAAGACTTGCTCTGATACTAATTGTTAGAGGTACAATCACTAGGGGTGAATCAGTGAGCCCAGATAATCCAACTTTAATTTCAATCCTTAAAAACTCATAATCAATTACCACAAGCATTCAAGAAGCATACACAACATTCATAATAATGAACAAGAGAGATAATGCAAGATCAAGTACAAAACAAATGACATACATGGGAAATCCTCTTGGGGAATAAAACCCATTGGAACCTAAAATTGGACTATTATCTTATAATAAAAAGAACCAATTTAGACCATATATAAATGATCAATAAACTACCATCTTGATTTTAATGAGACTATAATTCCATAAGGATCTTCTACACTTGTCTAGTTGAGCATCCAAAATAACTAAATTTTTAGCAAGTTTCACCTTACAAGGAGGAACAAACCCCTTAGGTAACTAACCACCCAACCAACTATCTTAAACACCTCCACTTTTGAACTAATCTCTTCAACACCTAATGATGGAACTATGATTAACACTCTCTCAATGTATCCAAATCCACCTTTTGGATCACATAATACTCCCTGTTGACTAAAGCACATTACATACTTGAATTAACACATAAAGATCAATTAGGACACATTACATATCCAAACTAGCCCCACTATTCAACCCTTCACTCACACTCACTTTATCACACCTAAATAAGAACTGGTATGACATCAAAAATATGACATATAGGTCATACACACCATCATCAACCTACTTTACCCTTTAACTCATCCAATGAGCACACACAACCTTCATCCATCCTTCATTGATCCTCAACCTGTAGGAGCACTACTTAGAAATCAAAAATATGACCTATATGTCATAAACATAGTCCTAAATCTACTCTTATTATCAAGCTAACCATTAGACATTCTCTACCTCTTCTCTTCTTCACTTCAACGCACACTTTTCTCACCCAAGCCTATAAACCATCTCCTTTGGTTTCTCTATAAATAAAGTCTTCATGAATTGAAAACTTCTTGGTCAACCATTAGATTTGAATTAAACCTTAAGGCTTATTCACACCAATACACATCTTAATACACTCCTCATAGGCTGGCCATATAATCTATGTATCACCCTTAAGCAACTACACCTTTCAATAAGGCCCTTGTAGCTCTTATAGGTCTTATGAAGACTTATTCACCCATTTAACACTTCATCGAGAAAACTAAAAACACATGAACAATTCCAAATGCATAGGTACACTCCATATTACCCATTTATTATTACCACATGGGTCCATGCCACCTGTAATGCCAACTCCACACTTGAACTTAATAGTTAAGTCATCTCGCTCTTCAAGTCTTCATACACAAAAAACATAGTCTCAAACTTTTGAAGAAAAAGATCAAAACAATCACATAACCACATGAAAAAATCATATGGATATAACCTATAAGATATATATAACATCTCTATGTGCCTTAGACTTCCAATACAAGCCAACACACCTCAAATTATCTCACTCAAGATGACCGCTCATACTAGTCATACACAATCAAAATACTATCAAGCTATTTTTACTCTACATATCTGATCAAGGGATAATTATCATAAAAAATGCCTTCTAATAATCCTTATAAACTTATAGAACATCTGTATTCTCATTTTATTCTTCAACACTACTCAGAATACCTTTAACTTGCCTTTACAAGATTGTTACTCAAACTGCTAGTAGCCTTTAGGAACATAGTTAACTTATTAGCCTTTGTTCATAAATAATATAGATTGGTTAAACCTAAAAATACCATGTAAATAATCCTTATGTAGTGTAAAATAATCCAAAATAGTTAAGTCATCATGATACATTGAAATAACATCAACACAAGGTCAAACATCCTTCTCGTGTTACTTGCATAATATAGTTAAACAAACAATCAACTTTAGATCTAGATAAATTTGTTTGTAAATACATTAAAACCTCCAAAATAGGTTATTTAGATGAACCATTAAGTCCTATCCAACTTTTCATTTTATATCAATATCAAATTTTACTTCTATCAAAAGATATGGACAAAATATAGAGCTCTAGTTTTTCCCTATGTTAAATTCAAATATTCGAATAGTCACAGTTAAACATTGAGTACTTTTCCTCATATAGTTGCTTCCTATCCTCATATAATTAAAATGATCCATTTATCTCTATTTTAATTACACTTAACATTAACTTCATTAAACATCAAGTTGACCATTTTGAATTCACACTCACCATTGACCTCTTATCCTTTACCTTTTCTTTGTTAAAAAATGAACACTTTGACCAATTTGATTTATGAACTACCATTGATCTCAATCATGTGATTAAATGTGATCTATTAGATCCTGGTTCTTTCTTTTTGCAAATATGACTAAGTATGGGGACCATTGCAATCTATCTGAAGAGCCAACTTTGAACCTGAATAACTTTAACTGCACTTCAATGCATGATCTAAAATTTAGACCATATGATATCCTCTCATAGGATAATCCATCCATATAAAATATACTCTTGTAACCTTCACACATCTGACATATACCACCATTAATCTACTCACTCATAATTTTTTTCATAGAGCCAACTATGTCAAAATTTGCCTAGGAGGCCAACTTTGAACATGCATAAATTTTGATGTGCTTCATCACATGACCTAAAATTTAGAATAAATAAAATAAGATAAAAAATAAACAAATAAATATGATCAATTTCTCTTGAAACATTCACATTTGTGAGATATAGCTTCATTAATATGCTTACTCAACTTTTTCTTACCATATGCAAATTTGGCTAAGTATGGGAAAACATAGTCAAACAACATAGGATCCCAACTTTGTACATGCATAAAATTTGATGAAATTCATCACATGACCTAAAATTTAACACATAGAAACTAGGACCAAATTGAACAAACACATATGATCATTTTATCCTAAAACCTCCACATGTGCTAATGCTGACATTATCAACATGCTTACTTAGCTCTATTTGAACATAGAAAACACTGTCAAAATATCTAAGAGCCCAACTTTACACCCACATATATTTGAATATGATTCATTTCAAAAATTTATATTTAGTTAATATAAACTAGGAATAAATATGATCACACCCATATGACCAACTCCACCTGACTCATCCACATGTGGCAATTATGACATCACCAATATGCCTACTTAGATTTTCTGCCACTGGACCAAAATGTCTAGATGAACATAATGGACTAAAAAATTAATTTAATTTACTTCCATACTTATGACAAGCACTCTTGACACCCCATAGGGTATTTTCAACATGTTTATAACAACAATATCATCCATCAAACGCCTCACTTAGTTAAACATAGAAAAACCATGCAGGAACACAGAGGCTCATTGAAGCACACTTTGTCATTATCATTGCACACTTTGTCATTGTCATTATAGCACACATGAAACCTCAAAAAAATCCTTGGTTACCTTTTAAATCATCATTGACAAACCTCCAATACAATATTCCCTATAAAAGGACAAAATATGTGTCACCTCACAAATCTGAGATAAATTGAAGTTATTTAAATAAAAAATGAAAAATAAAAATAGACTTAGGATAAACCTAAATTAAAATAAATGAATTAATAAAGGTGAACCCAATAATATTAACATCCAAAACTATGGTTAGGCTTTAAGTTGCTTTAGACTTAGCTAAGAGTTGATCATTGTGACTGATTTGTAATTTAAGAAGAATAGGGAGGTCCCTTAGAATGTGTAGTAGTGCATATATGTATATTAGATAAGTGATAGGTCTTGATAAGCCTGAAATCATTTTTTATTTATATGATACTCTTTAGGTAATTTATCATTCCAATGACACACTATGAAAACAGGCCAAGCCATAATTTAAAAAAAAATATGAATTAAAGATGCTGGTACAAATATATAAAATGTCAACACACATTACATAGAACAAATAAATTAAAAAATAGTATATTATTTCTCTTTCTTCTATTACAAACCATATAAAATATTACAAATTACATAGGAATACTATTTCCTATATTTGGGGAGCTCAAATATCGTTGAAAATCTCATAGAACCAATTCCTAAAAAACCACTATAATATGAATATATTATTGTCAGCAATATATTCAACACACTAATTAAAACTAACCTATTTTATATTTACCTCTCAGTAAATATCTATACAATAATACTGTTACTAACTATTAATCCTTAACATTCACCCCCCTTAACATTACTATTCCTAGTTATGCCTCCTTAATCTGAACATGGGGAGAGTATCATCCTGTACTACATTTGAATATGACTATGTGATTTTTATAAGGATTACAAACCTAAAAAATGGGTTTTCCATGGCTAACAAAAAACTAATGATGGTTTTTCCCATGCATTACCAACAACCAATGATGGTTTATCCCATGGCTAACCACCAACCAAGTGGTTTTTGATGGTTTACCACAAACCATGTCATGTATGTAAGTACATATTAAATTCCCATAATTTTCTAACTTAGAGGGATTATAAAAGGAAATATCAAAAGGGATTACTCAAACAGGAATTGTACTTCTATTCTTATTTAAGCACATAGATAAAAAAAAGTACACCACATAAAATGTCACCAAAACTGCTTGGGCCCTGTCACTGGTGACTGATAAGAGGATTGAATGGCCTCCATCCTCCAATGTCTTTGTTACTTGTTCAGGGAATGTGTTGATGATGCTCATGTCATTTTTGATGATGATATTTTCTCACATACATAACTAATGCTTTTGGCTCAAGACGTCAGGTTCAACTAATAATTCATCATTTATATAAAATGGGATTGACTTTGATAACTTTGATATAAAAATGACTCTTATAAAAAAATGAATCAGTTTTTGACATTTTAAAAAAATGACTAGACTTCGATCAACACTTTGGTTATAAATGAAATTTATGAATATACATTAATATTTTGACTTTTTGATAAAATTTGACAAAGTTAATTATTATTTTTGATGACATACTTGACTTAGACACTTTTGAGTTTTTGACAAAGACACACAAACCAAACTCTATAGACTAGATAATAATGCCAAACATTTTAAAAATATTAATATAGCTATAATATATAATTAAAATTTTAATTGAATTATAGCATTATATTAAGACAAGCCCCCTAATTATTTAAACTTACCACTATATAAAAAAAATGCCCAATTTCACCTAATTTTTTTAATCATATACTCAAAAATTTTCATTATATCCAATAAATAATTAAAACCTAAATTATTTACATGATTGACACATGAAAATCTTACTCTTTGAAAAATTTAGACCAAACCAAAATGCTAATCAAACTGACCTAAAATAAACTTATTTTGAATCTTTACATCATTGTTAAAATTTTTGTAGGTAGGGGACTTTTGCAAATGGTTAATAGTTGGATGGAGAGTCATAATTGGAATGCTAAAACTATGCACAATAAATTTTCATCCATCCAATATTTTCTCCTTTCTTCTACATGGATCTTTGGCACGTGAAAAGAATTGATTAATCTGTAGCAGTAGATAATCATGGTGCATGGGCATCTACATCTTCTTATCAATTCAAATCTGCTCCATGCACCTTGATTTCTATTTTATAAATCAGAACTGCAAGTGTGTTATGGATGAATATAATTATCTTTGTATTATAGATCATGACCTCCTCTAGGAGTTTGGCTACTGATGAAGCTTGATGAGATGTGTATTTCTAATTGATGGTAGAAATAGATGTAAATAGAACTCAAATCTGAATATTTAATTGTTGCATTTCACTCTACTTGGAAAAATTAGATGACAACTACAATTTCTGTGTAGTATCCACCACATTCTTTCAGATTAAAAATAAATCAATCAATTGACCAATAATAGCTTTACATGATCAGGTCTAGTGATTAAACTTCCAAAAATATTTGTGACATGGCCAACGTGATCTTTGTTCAGTGTAATGCAAATTGTGTCATAACAATTGTGTACAAAATTCATGTATTTAAATTCACATTAAATGATTCCACCATCTAAAACTAAATGATCTACTCAAAATTCATAACCATTGACACTCTATTAAAAAAGCATAAAATTATTATAAAATCTTATAAAAAACTAGTGATTAATGTTTAAAAAATAATTAAGGATCAGATTTGGCTTTGATACCAGATAAAAATGCTGGTACATATTTGTGGAAGATCAACACACATTACATAGAACAAATAAATTAAAACATAATATATTATGTCTCCTACTTCTATTACAAACCATATAAAATATTACAAATTATATAGGAATACTATTTCCTATATTTGGGGAGCTCAAATCTCCTCAAAAATCTCATATAACCAATTCCAAACAAGCCAATATAATATGAATATATATATTTTTTTGATTAATTAAGGCAGCAAACCAGGGGCCGAACCCTATACAGTCAAAAAAGATAGGAAGGCTAGCAAACAAAAGATGCCAGCATCAAACCAACGGCACAGTCGAGAAACAAAGTCAGAAGTAGAACAAAACACTGGAAAGACCAGAGTCAGAAAGGATGAAACTACATAACTATAGAATTAACAAGATCCTTAAGATTCTCATTGTCCACATTGTCAGCATTCCCTGGATTACCCACCACTTCCAACATAGTCATATTCAGCAGAATGTTATTTCGAAGGCCTTTGGCGAAGACCTTTTCCCGCTTTTGAATGCGGACCTTCAAGGCACCAATATATGTTTTCCAATCATTCTCATTCTCTGAACCATCACCAGCTTCTTCTACATGCATCTTCTCCTTATTATCAGTAGTTCCCCTAGAATCAGCACCCTGCTCTTCAGTGACCTCAAAAACCCGAGAAGCCTGTTTCCCACCAGTGTCCTCTAAAATTTCTTGAATTTCCAGCTCTTCATACCCAAATTACCACCTTGAGCTTCGAACAAGTAACAAGCCCTTAGTTTCGTTTGCACTGAATGCAGATGTGAAGGCTCATTTTACAAAATGGCCCACCACGGTGATGTCTACTTTCATGTTTGAAAATAATTCCCCCTTGGTTTTCATGATGCGACTCTCACACCTCCACCTCATGATACAAGGAATTAATCATGACAATCAAGAAAGTACTAAGGTTATCATTTTCCATGATCTGCAATGGCCTTCTCCATGTGGACCGCCTTCGAAAGCTATCTTCGTCATCAATGTGCATCATTCATGCTCTATCATCTCCTTTTGAATGATCTCTCTAATGTTTGGAGGTATATGAGCCCCTTGTCACCATACCCTCCATCCTGAGAATTGCTGACCAAGGTTGGCACAAGCATCAGTGACCCTGTTACCTTCTCTGTAGGTGTGGGTAATCTCAACTTCGAAAAACTTTTGTAAAAGAAACTGGATGTCTGTAATGATGTCTTTTAGATGGATACCAACATTAGATGATTTATTAACAGCATCTATGACCAACTTAGAATCTCCCTGAATATTCAAATTTCTAATTCCTAGGGATATAGCTAACTTTAATCCCCAAAGTAAGGCCATAGCTTCAGCATAGTTATTGCTCTGGCAACCCATGCCACCAGCATAGACAACAGACATCCCTCCTTTTGCATTTCTTATTATTCCTCCTCCACTTGCTTTACCACTCAACTTGGATGCCCCATCAAAATTGAGTTTCATCCAATTGGGTTTAGGTGGTATCCATTTAGTATGAAGTCTCTGAAGAATTTTGGAATTATCATGCCCAGGGATAAGGTTTAAAACCTTCCATTTGGCAGCAATTTGACTTTAAAATTTAGATAGGGGTTTCTCTGCAACACTAATATGAGATGTTGTAACACTTTCCAAGATGATCCTAGCAAAGGAATTAAACCCTTGAGCAGCATTTCTAGCAGTGTCCCTGAAAATTATGTGATTTCGCTCTTTCCATAAAGTCCAGCTCAAGCATGGTAGAGCTTGCTTCCATAATTCCTTAATCCAGGGATGTGTGAAGGTTGAGTTCTAGCTGAGAATTACTTCTTTAAGGTCAGAATTACAAACCCATTCAATGCCAAAGTTGTTAAGTATTGTGCCCCATAAATCTCGGGTAAAATCATAGTGTATGAATAGGTGTGAAACTGATTCCTCTCTAGAACCACATAGAAAACATCTATTGACCAAAGTAAACCCCCTCTTTTGAAGGTTGTCCTGAGTAAGGATTTTGTTATGGGCAGATTTGATAGAGAACGATCCATTCTTATCTAGCCACCAGTATTGTTCATCCTCCCGAGGGAAGAGTGGGATTCTGATCTCCTGAACACATTGCTGGATCTCCCAAATTCTTGGGATAAGCTCAGGCCTGTGCACACAGCAATCCAAAAGGTTTTTCTAGCTCCTTATCCCATTGTTATTTTCCATATAATAACTAACCCTATCACCAAAGAACTGAGTAGTCAGGTCTATAATTTCTCCATAGTTTCCTTGGGAGATGAGAGGCTTGTCCCTTAACCAATTATCCTCCTAGAATTTAATCTGTTGGCCATTTCCAAGCTTCCACCTAATTCCCTATTTGAGAAGACTTCTAATTTTTAGCATTTTATTCCATATCACAGACCCCTGGGATAATCCCGCCTATTGAAGAAAGTTGGAATCATCAATGCTATGCATGTATTTGGTTTACATTATTTCCCCCCACTCACTTTTGTTGTCAATCAGATTCCAACAAACTTTTGAGAGGAGGGCTTTATTCATTTTCCTGATGGATCTTATATTAAGTCCACCATGAGATTTTGGGAGACACTTTTTCCCATCTGACTAAAGACATTCTTGGTTTGTCTTCCACTCCTGTCCATAAAAATTTCCTTTGGATTTGTTCTAGCTTTTCAACAAAATACGTAGGAATTTTAAAAAGAGACATAAAGTAAGTAGGAATACCTTGCAAGGATGCCCAATGAAGTTGCAACTTACCCGCACTATTGAGTAGTTTCCCCTTCCACCCAAGAAGTTTCCTCTATGTACATTCCAAAATACCATTCCAAAAACCTGAGGATACCTCTTTGACTAAGAGTGGGAGACCTAGGTAGGTAGCTGGTAGGCCAGCCTCAGTACAATCTAAGATATCAATGATTATATGTCTAAGTTCATTGGGAGTGTTGAAGAAGTACACATTGCTTTTCTAGAAATTTATTCTTTGTCCTGAGTCTCTGGCATAATCATTAAGTATATTCTTCCATCTTCTAGCTTCAATCATTGATGAGATGCCAAATAAGATGGTATCATCCATAAACTACTGTATAACCATAGGATGAAGGGAGGAGGCAGGTTTGATGCCTACTAGCTTTTTTGAAACTATATCAGCTTGTATGTATCTTCCCAGTGCCTCAACCATAATGATGAATAGGTATGGGGAGAGAGGGTCTCCCTGATGAATTCCTCTCGAGGAGGAGAAAAACCCTTTAGGAACACCATTAACCAGCACTGAGAATTTAGCAAAAGAGACCACATTCCATAATAAGCAAGACAATTTATCATTAAACCCAAATTTTCTAATCACTTGGAATAGAAAAGTCCATGAGACTCTATAATAAGCTTTGGATATATCAAGCTTGAGGGCCATCCTAGGGATTTTGCTCTTATCCATGGAGTGGATAGTCTCATGTGTGGTGATCACAACATCAAGAATATGTCTGCCTAGGATGAAACCTTTTTGAGTAGGAGAAATAATTTTTTTAAGCAAGGGTTGAATTCTCAAAACTAGTAGTTTAGTACATATCTTATACATAGTGTTGCATAAGCTAATGGGTCTGAAATCAACAAGGTGTAAAGATTGAGATTTTTTAGGAACAATTACAATGAAGGTATTATTGACTTGTTTCAAAAGTTTTCTAGATCTGAAAAAATCACGAACAGTAGCCGTGAGGTCTGCTCCAACAATCTCCCAATATTCTTGAAAGAATATAGGAGGAAAGACATCAGGACCCAGGGCTTTAAAAGTGCCCATGGAGAATAAAACAACATGTACTTCTTCATCGGATACAGGCTTTAACATTTCTATATTATCTTCTTCTATTATCAAACTGGGGATTTTATCAATGAATTGACTCATAGATCTATCAATTATATCATTATTATTTTCTTCTGTAAGCAGATTTTGAAAGAACACCCTGGCTTGCTCCCCTATTTCATTATCCTCAGTAATAATGTCTCCATTATCCAGGATAAGCTTAGTTATTAAGTTGGATTTTCTATGTTTCATAGCTGAGAGATGAAAAAAAGTAGTGTTCCTATCACCCTCTTTAAGCCATTGAACACGGGATTTTTGTTTCTAGAAAACCTCTGCCCTTTCCATCAGATTCTTCCATTTTGAAGACAAACTGTTCTCTTCTTTTAAGGTTCCCTCAGATTCATCCCCTTGATCAATCAGTTGCTGAATAGCCTTGAGTTTTCCCATTATATTTTTCTTCTACTGGAAAACCTACCCAAAACTGTATCTATTCTAGCCATAAACTTCTTGTTTAATGTGTTGGAGTTTCTTGACTATTCTAAACATGGGAGTACCTTGAATGGGGATATTCCACCATTGAGCCACCATTTGTCTAAAACCTTTGTGTTTAATCCACATAGCTTCAAAATGGAATGGAGGAGGTTCGTGATGTCCCTGATCTCTCCAATTGAAGATAATCGGGCAGTGGTCGGGCATGGTTCTAGGTAGAGCCTATGCCTACATATTCTGATAATCATTCCAGTTGCTTGATATCAAAAATCTATCTAATTTAACTTGAATCATTTGATCTCCTCTTCTTCTATTGGTCCAAGTAAAATTTATGTTTTGCAGCTCTATGTCCAATAATCCCCAATCATTGATGAATTCAGTAAAGTCGAACATGTTGTCTGAGTAATCAATAATTCCACCCTATTTTTCAAAAGGGTATAAAGGTGTGTTAAAATCTCTGGCTAACATCCATTTATAATTTTGAGGATTATTCCTATAGCTACTCAGATCTATCCATAATTTCTGTCTCAAAGCTCTGTTATTCGGTGCATAAACATTTACCAACGTCCAGTTCAAGGAATTCATGGAAAAATTGGTAATCAAAAACTGCTTATTATGGGCCATAAGATATCCTTGGATTTTGGCACTATTCCACATAGTGAAAATCCCTCCTAAATCCCCTTCAGCAGGACTAATACAAAAAGCTTCCTTAGGCCATATATAATCAACAATTTTCGCAAAATTCTCCTCTTTCATCTTGACTTTTTGGAGTAATAGAATATCTAGTTTATTATCTAAAATGCACTTTTTAACCTCAAACTACTTTGAGGGACTATTAAAACCCCTCAAATTCCATGATAATATTCTCATTTAGAGAGTTTGGAGGGTTGGGACTCCAGTGTTTTCTGTTTTCCACTGGCAATCTCCCTAGCAATCTCTCTTTGTCTTGTTTCCCTTAGGGTTGGCCTCCCTTGTTTGGGCTCAGTACCAACATATGCATATTTTTTACCTTTTCAAATCTTTTTCTTTGGGGTAACCCATTCTTCCTATTCATTACTTCCATCTTGTCCTACTACCCCTATTGCCAAGTAGTTTCCTACTTGGCCCCCATCTTCCAGATCACAGAAAAAGTCTGTCTTTGACTGTGGATCTGGTACTTATTGACTGTGACTTTTAGGTGTTACTTCTTCCTATCCAATCCTTGAAACTGTTTCATCTTCATTGACTTCCTTTAGAAAAAGGTCCCCTCCTGCCCCTTCCTTAAACATATTAGTCTATTTTTCTAAAGTGTAGACTGTGTTAAATGTGGCCTTGTGACTGTCGTCAGATACTATATTCTCCTTTGGGACCTATTTTCCCTCACTACTGATGATATCCTCCTTTCTCTTATCCTCCTCTCCTTCTTTTGTAGCCTTATGACTATCATCTAATCCTATATTTTCCTTTGGGACAACTTCACCTTCACTGCTAGGGGTAGCCTCCTTTCCCTTCCCCTCCTCTCCTTTTCCTGTATTGTTAGGAATTTCCACATTATTCTCTATTTCCTACTTACTATTCACTTGCTCCTCCTCTACATTCTGGGAATCCTCTTTCATCCCCCTTTGCTTCACTTTGCATTGTGTCATTAGATGTCCCTTCCTCTTACATATTTGATAGAAAGTGGTAGCATTATCATAAGTAATTGGCTGAGTCTAGGTTCCATATTTAGAGTTTAGCTCAATGGACGTAGGGAGAGTCTAATTTATTTCAACATTAACATAGAGTCTAGCATACACACATCTGGACTTAGTTCTGGTTATATGATCTGAGGTGACATATTTACCAATAGAATTGCCAATGGCTGTGAAGATTTTTTCATCCCAGAATTCCAAAGGGGATCCTGGTAATCTTACCCAAGCAGGTGCTATCTTATTGAGGTCTGAGTTAGGATCAAATCTTGGTTTCCATGAGCATAAGGCTAGAGAATGTGGTCCAAATAGCCAAGGACCTCTAGCAAGGATAGCGATCATGTCCTCCCTATTCGTAAATCTAAAAAGGAATAGACCTCTAGACATGGCTGTGATTGAAACACTACCTTTGACTTTCCACCTAGATATAATCCATCTTCTAAGCATTTTGGTATTAGGGCGAAAAGAAAAAAACTTACCAACCAGTGTAAGGTCCATGGATGCCACTATTTCCTCCACCAGATCATCTGGGATACTCAATGCCTTGCCCTCCGAGAGAATAGGGAGGCTCGACATGCCTTTTGATGGACGCGTCTTTTCACCTATGAGTGCCTTCTTCCATCCATTGGATGGAATATACCCTAATAGATTCTTGGATAGATCCCCAGAGGTACTGTTACCCGCAGTGACCTCCATTGGATTTGTGGTCCCACCTGTCGCACTCAGGGGGCCCAACTAGGCAGGAAAAACCAATTTCAAATATTGTCCACATGCTTCGCTCCTCCGATCCTCTGCTCAATCTTCACTCAAAAGTCTTGACTTGACTCTGAATTCCTATATTATTTTTAACAATATATTATACACACTAATTAAAACTAACTTATTTTATATTTACCTCTCGGTAAATATCTATGCAATAATAATGTTACTAACTATTAATCCATAACATGAATATTGTTGGGAAAAGCATGAATATGTTAGAATTGGGAATTAACATCAAATGATATGTTCTAATTCTAACTTTATTGTCCAATATGTAGAAATTTTGATATGTTTGAGAATGATAGTTTAATGGTTTCATTGAGATTTGGAAAATTCTTGTAGGTAACTAATACTAACTTAGAAATATTGAATACATAGATAACACATGTGGAGGTGCGAAACTTCTCAATTAGAGTCATTTATGTATGAAAAATTATTATAGGGTGAATTTAGGTCAAACTAACATTTCCAAGTGTCTAATACCATATTTTAGTTTCTACAACTTGTTTTTTTAAGAAACTACAAGTTGCATGTTTTTAAACCCTAAATTTAAATGGATAAATGTAGATAGGATTAAGAATATATAAATCAATAATCATAAGGGTGATAAATATATCTATGATAGTATAATTAATTTTAAAATCAAATAAATAGTATTCTAAATTTAAATGCTGAGATATTATAAAAATAGTATCACTATTAATTGATATTCGAATAAATTTAAAATAAGGTTGATTATTTGGTTTACTATGCAAATGTAAATCTAGGATGAAACATGTTAGAAGTAGACCAAATTTGATTCTTGATCAATCATCAAATCTATAAATTTTCACTTTGTGGTCGCAGATGCTTCCATCAGATCTAGACATCTGCATCGATGTACCTATCTAACTTAGATGTAGGTGTTCAATATGGAATGTTGACTAGAACTGGATGTGACCATCTATAACCTTTTAGGTTTTTTATTGAATTTAATATAGTGTATTTATATTGTGTGCATAAATTCACTCTTGTCTAGTCATCAAAGCCATAGCTCTTCATCTTCATAGTGATCTTCATAAAAATAGGTTAGTCATCTCACAGTGTCAAGTTGACACCAACTATCCCTCTATCAGTGGATGTTTTCTATATATCCACTACTTTGAAAAGGGCCTCACACTAATGTAGTTATCCCATAATGTGTTGGCTTCTATTAGCATAAGGGTCAAATATGTAGAAATAAAATACAATAGTGACCTAGATTGTACCCGATAAAATATGACTCGTGGGATGTGCAGTCAATACTTCAAACCTATATATGGGTTGTACCTATGGTTAATATTGAAATAGGATAAAATACATAATATTTTCTTGCTTGATCCCTTAATTTAATGATTTTTTTAAGTTACCTTGTGAGAGGTATGAAATTATTAGGTGAGTTATGAATGAGGATTCATTATACATATATACCAATCATTTTAGCACATATCTTGCACTGAATGACTTAGGATGACCATAGGAACATGTTATAATTAAAAGTTTTATGACTTTATGGCACTAGACACTTAGTTTGTCACAAGATAATATTGTCTATGTAGGTGTCTAAATAAGATGCAAGTGTCTAAATAAGATGCAAGTGTCTAATAATTTGTAAAATAGGTATAGGTTTCAAACTTGTAGAGGATGATAGTAATAAGTTTTATGTAATTTTGAGTAACATATATGGAATGGTTCATCATAATAACATTGGTCAGACTAAGAGATAAGAAATACACATAAAGAGAGTAGAAACAAGCCTTTCAACAATGGGAAATTCTAGAAACTATAGGGTATAGTCATGAGAATTACTTGCCAAGTATACAAGAATAAGGTGATATGTAATTCAGATTTAATATCTAAATTTTACCCCCATTTAATCTAGTAATGAAATTTATAGTTTAAAGGAAAATAAATGTGTACCTGGGTGTGTATAACACACCTTGCCTTTATGTGATCCCAACTTGAGTGCTTTGCTAGTGACTGGCCTACAATAAAAATTATGTTGTAGTGTATAATCAGTTCATATAATCTAAAATAAAAATCATTGAAATGGAAATAATTTTTTTTAGGATTACACATAAAGAGAAAGAGAGAGAGGTTGGAGGACATCTTGCCCCAATACTTGGAGAAAAGGTGATTTGTCATTTGACAGTTGAGGATAACTCAACCATGTAACCTAATAATACTTGTAATAAAGTGAACATGAGTGATCCAAGTCAACTAATACAATAAATATAGTGAGGTTGGATGAATTAATCACTCAATCCTATAACTTGTCAAGATTGAGTGATTTAATCTCCTCAACTTTCCCAAAAATGAACCAACTATTGGAGTATATTAACTCATTAACAATCTGTAAAAGTCCATCTTGGTATACTAAAGTCCATATAAGTATTTGATATCTAAAAAATGTTATTGAGTTTAAAAATTAAGTGCCATTTGTATACCTTATGCACTTCATATATGTCTCATGTTGAAACATATGTATAATAATGGTACCAATGTTTACAATTTTACCACAAATGTGTATTTGAATCATATAACTATGAAATTTAGCAAATTTTAAAACTATTAAAGTGTGCGAAACATGTTTCCATAACATTCCCCCACTGAAATATGAATTTTTGAATGGGTGTAATTATGGATAACATGTTTCCATAACATACCCCCACTATATATCTAAAATTATGTCAAATGTGAACATGTTTCCATAACATTCACCCTTTGTAGCTTAGGTTTGTGATAAAAATTGAAGTCATGTCTCTATGCCATGCCCCCACTAATATGCCCCCATTTTGAGGTGAGGGGAAGTATAAATTAGTAGTTATCTTAACTCAAAAGAATAAGATAACCATATAATCTATGTACGAATCACATAATATATAAAAGAAACATGTATAGGTAGATATATCATTGAAGCATGCAGAATGTAATCATGTCAAGTATGAAGATGAATCATATAGATCATGAAAACATCTATATAGTCAAAATATAATATCAACAAGTAATTAAGCACACAAATTAATACACTTAAAAACAAATAAAAATTCAATGGTCCAAGGAGACCTCAAACAAGGGGCATATGTAAATGCCACACAATCAAGGGGATATGACTTAGTGAAATGTCCAAAAAATAAGTAATGTCATATTAAAATGTCCATACAATAATAAATGACACATTCAAATGTTAAAATAATGAAACAAAGGCACATGGTCTGAAAATAATGGAGCATATGCAAATGCTAAAACAAGAAAGAAAATATAAAGTAAGGTGAAACACTCAAGGAATTTCATAAAGGAAAATATAATGAACCAACATAAACAAAACATACTATTCCCTAGATATGTGTGTTATTAAAAAAAATTAAGTACATACCATATCTAGTACATTGTGAAAGAAATAAGTATGTATAAAGGCCTATATAAGTACATAAGCTCAAACATGATAATGTAAAGTGAACATAGAATAATATATCTTAGATACATCATGATCAAAGAAGCATATGCCCCATTATTCATATGACACGAGTAAAGGGAAGGCCAAACATTCAAAATAAAATAGATAATTAATCTATGTATACATGTATTAAACTAAAAATATGTGTGAAACATGTGTACATATAAATAAATAATATGTTATGTACCAATGTGTAACCAACAACATAGATGCCAAGAATCTAGTAAGATATAGAACTGCTAAAAATATTCTTGGATTTTTATATTTTTTATTTGATATTTTTGGAATATTTGAGGTGTGGAACCACCTAGTCCAACAAATCCTCAAATTTAGGAGCTAAATTTTATCGTTGTGGCCTTGTTTTCCAAAATTTCTTATATTTATTTTTTTATTGATTATTTTGTATTTACTATTAGATATCTACCAAATGTTGTTGGTATCTTCCTCTCGTCATATCCATCATGTGGAATATGACTTTCTTTGTTATCATGCTATAAAGTAAGGTATTATTGTGTGGCATTAACAATCACCTTCATATCTATTAACCAATGGTATCCAAGATGTAGAGTCAAATGAGGTTGTTGATCCATGACCCATATAGAAAGATACACTACATTTGGTCCACATGTAATTGCTAGTATAATGTACCAAAGATATCCTAGAAAAGCTAGAAAATATTTTAACTCATATATATTATGTCCCATCTTCTACAGTGTGGTAATACTAAAATTCATGTTTCAAGTGTTTATATCCACATGGATATGTTGGTAACAAGTCCCATCAATATTTTTAGTAATAATTAAGGCCTCATGCCTTGGTAATTTTGAAGGATGGTTATCTTCTTCACAATTTTAAGTATTAAGTTTTTTCATTTCTTGATCATAATTTGTATGTGTCCTTCACTATTATTTTTATAAACTTGGTTTTCATTGCTTCACAATGATTCATGTGATGAAAAATGATACAATAGTTATAATATGGTAATATCTATTCAGGAATAAGTCTTTTTTATCCTTTGCATCTAGTATAAGTTACATATATTATCTTATATTCAAGTAAAATATAAAATATTGTGTTTGGTGTATCTTGGATTATTGTGATTTATATAATGGGTTGTGAAGTTTTATGAGAAGACTATAGATTTTTCACATGATGAATTTGAATTGGACCCTTGTAAATTTTATCAATTTTTTAGAAAAGAGTGAGGTATAGAATGATAAAGGGTTTGCATGCTCATCTTCTATTTTTTCTTTACACTTATCTTGATTGGGTTTTGTATTATCATTTTTCATACCATGGGTATTGACTGATAAAAGAATTTCAATTGTTTTATTCTATTATAGTTTTGGTATCATTAGTTCCTTTGGTAATGGTTTTTTATTTTTATGTGCATCCATGTGAAAATCAAAGGTTAATGCCTTAATATTTTGCGAGTGACCCATATTTTTTTTTGAAAATCCTAAGCCTTGGTGATTTTTATTACATTTAAGAAAGATAGGTTTAGGTATACCTTGCTCATTTTTTTCCAATCCCTATCTTTTGTACCCATATTTTATTAGATTTTGAGATCCAAAACAAAATTTACATAATTTTGGTGTAAGAGTATTCATTTTTTTGGCCATTGCATAATGGTCAAATATGTTGAAACTATGAATCATAAATTGTAGAAATATAAAAAAAACATAGATCAACTAGGGTTTGAATACCAATGGTCATGTTCAACACATGTTTAACCCTAAATTGAAATATATTGATGTAGATAGGGTTAATAATATAGGAATGATTAGAAAAGGGTGATAAACATATTTATAGAAGGGTAATTAATTTCGCACACAAATAAATATTTTTTTAATTTAAATATTGAGATATGATAAAAAATAGTAATTAAAACTATTGATTGATATTTCAATAAATGTAAAATAAGACAACTTATCTATTTTATTGTGCACATGAAAATCTAGGATAAAATGGGTTTGAAGTAGACTAGATCTAGATTTTAGATCAATCATCAGATTATATAAATTTACACTCTGTGGTATTGGATGCTTACATGGGATCTAAACATCTACCTAGATGCACCTTTATAACCTAAAGAGATGTTATATATGGAATATTGACTAGATATGGATGTAAAATCTTGGAACCTTATGGGTTTTTTTGCTTTTATGATGGTGTGTTTATATCTTGTGCACATACTATTTTTCTTATCAAATCATAAAAACCATAGCTCTTCATATTCATAGTGACCTTGGAAAAAATGGGTTAGTAGGCCCATGGTGTTGATCTAACACTAAAGACCTATCTATCAGTGGGTAGTGCCTACATAGACACTAGTTTGAAAAGGGCCTCAAACTGATGCAGTTATCCTAAAATGTGTTTGCTTATGTGTGCATAAGGGTGAAATATGTGGAAATAAAATACAATAATGTCCTAACTTGTAAAATTGAAAATAGGACCCATGGTATAATCCTTCAGTACTTTAGACCTATATATGGGCTATCCCTATGACTGATATTGAAATAGGAAATAATAGGGAGGCTTTACTCTCTTCAATTCTTTAGTGAATGTTTTGGGTAAATTTCCTTATGAGAGTCATGAAATTTATATGATTTATGAATGAGGATTGATCATGCATATATACCAATTATTTTATGAAATTTTTTACACTAAAGCACTTAGGATAACCATAAGAACACATTAAAATTTAATTTTTGATGTCTTTAAGGCACTCAAAACTTAGTTTGGCACATGACATTTGGGTCGATGTAGGTGTTTGACTATGACCCAAGTGTCCAAGAAGCTAACAAATAGGTATAGATCCTAAACATGTGTAGGATGATAATAATAATGTTTATAACATTTTGATCAACATAGAATATGTGGGTCATTAGAATAATATTGGTCAAATTGAGAGATAAGAAATAAAGATAGAGAGATAGTGGATGCAAGCCTTTCGGTAGAAGGAAGGTCTATAAATTGAAGGGTACAGCCATGAGAAATATTTACCAAGTATATAAGACTAAGGTATTATATAATTTAGATTTAGTATCTACACATGCACTAAAATAGTTGTGTGAAACAACAAGCAATAAAAAAGTGCACTCTTAAAATGTTGCACAAAATAAATAAAGTAATTATGTGCAACAAGAATTTCACATAATATAACTTAGTTTATTTTATAGTATAAATGTTTTTGGATAATTTATAAGTACAAGTGACCCCAAATGCTCCTTAATTATTTCATTGGCTAACTAATCTATAAACCATCTAATGGTTTGGATTTTTTTTTACAAACTTCTCATTTGTGTAATGCCTTTAGGAGTAGGTATATAAATAATAACTTGGAATTTATTATGATTAAATTATATTCACATTTGAGAACTAGTAAAATACAATGATTTTATAGATAAATCCCCAAAGATTCATTATTAAGGATATATCTTGAGTTTTTATTTTTTTAACTAATTGAATATATTATATCGTACCAGGATCTCATCAACATAAACCTCTAAAATAACATGCATTTAATAACAAAATATGTGTTATAGCCATTTGATAAGTTGTACATATGATTTTAATTAGACCAAAGACATGCCCACATAGAAATATGTACTTAACGGGTTTTGAATGTTTTTTTGTGTTGATCACTGAGATTAATATTAATTTTATTATAACTAGAAAAAAAATATTAAAAGGAAAGCATACAATTACCCACTATAGAATAAACTATCATATCAATATTTGGTCATGGGAATTCATATTTGGGACATGCTTTGTTTATATCTCCAAATTTATTGTAAATCATGATGTTACCAATAGGTTTAGAAGAACCTTCAATGTTGGAAATCCATTCTAAATAATTAATAGGTATTATGAAACAAATGTCAATTTTTTTATTTTTTTTCTTTTTCAAATAAAGAAACATTAGGACTTGTACTTTTTTTAATTAACCACTTTACTATTTGGATGAATTAGTATATTTTAAATCATAACACATGGATAAATATTTAGCATTATCATTGGAACTATTAAGGATATAAATAAAATATCATAACATTTTAACGTGATTTTATTTTTGTTCATTACTCATCAATGAAGGTTTTGAATCTATAGAGAGAGGGAAAATCAGCTAGTAATTAGTCTAAAGTTGAAGCTATGTATCAACCAATATGGCCTAAAACTACTAGTTCATAATCTAGCTGTGTTTTAAGTGAGATTGCTGACCAAAAAATATATCAAATAACTTAAAAACAAAAAACATATGATTGTTGGTCTGATTTTTTAAATAATTAAAAAAATAAATAATATCTAATAATATTCAACATGAGTTTACAAAATAAATTATTGTGCCACACTTTTGCACAATCTTTTATTAAAAATAAAGGCTAAGACAAGCCAATTACAAGATAAATTATGTGATAAGTTATGTCTAAATTAAACATAAATTAAAAATTAAATCAATTCTTTTACTTAAAAATTAAGTTATTTATAATTAAACCTATAAACATTTAATTTAATACAATTTAAAGTAGACTAAATCAACAAGGTTGACTCACATTCAATATAAAGTCAACATGTAAGAAGTCTTGCTCAAAAAATCATAAAATCAAGCAACCTACCCAACAATGGTGTCCAAAATTCCCTATAAAATATGAATTGACTTAAATAAACTTTAATTTCACTTAAATAACACTAAAAATGGGCCCTAAATCTTGATAACTCATTTGCATACTCAGACAATGAACTGGAGTTAACTAATAGTTCCATCCATTTATTAGGAAATTCATAAAAAGTACCAAAAATTAACCAAACAATTGATTTACGACATAAATAAATTAAATAACTTTACTAATCAAATATAACACCAAATAAAATAAATATAACACTAATAATTAGGTGCCCAAACTATCATCATACTCAACAATCAAGGCACTCAATATTGCATTGTTAGAATCATTACTAATGCCAAGGTTAAGCTGATTTGTTTCTCAATTTAACAATGTGGATCAATCCTAGACATATGATGTAGTTGCTAAAGTATTTAGACCATCTACTTAGATGTTTTCATACATAAGTGAATCCTCACACTCCAAAAAATATGAATAATTATTTCAATTAAATTAGAATATATTATTATGAGGATAAAATGGTAAATCCAAATAAGATCCCAAATATTCTTGAAAGGATTCAACAAAATGTTTTATTGTGAAGTTTATTAAGGTTAAGTACACTATAAAACCAATAAACAAAGGTACATTACAAATATACCTTAAATACAATTCAAGGATTAGTAAATATAAATTTTACTTATGAAAAAACTAGGTTATAATATTATTAAAATTTGATAAAGGAGGCACGTAAATAAATACCTAGACATTGACTTACATGTGAAGTCAAAGTGATAGATTTTTTTTAAAAACATGGTTGGAATTAGTGTAATAGTAAAAAAAAAATTACACAAATTTTATGATGTATATAAAATGATCTCTATCAAATAGGTTTCATATAGGTCAGACTAGTATTGAATAAGTTAGAGAGTGATTAGACTAGTATCAAATTGGTTGGATACCAAATAGTGGTTCTATACTAGAAGATGATGTTATTTATGTATAAAACTATGTGGATGGTTTTTTCATCTCTTTATTTTTAAGAATCTCTATTAGATTATTGATTTGATATTCCTTCTCCTTGATCCAAGTCGTAGTACACTCTAAGAGACATTGCATGAGCATAAAAAATGGGGTTATTTTTTAGGGGAAGTCTCAACTAACCTTTGTTCTTACAAAAATTAGTAATAATCATTCATGAAATTCAAAAATTAATCAATATTTTATTATTATCCCAACCATTATCCCTATGGATGATATGTAATTAAGTATTCAATTCTATATTCACTTTTAGTAATCCTTAATTTTTTACTCAAGTATGTGACTAAAAGACTTCAATAAATAGTGATGGAATAATAAAATAGTGTAAGAAAATCCTTAGATCCAATATTTATTGATTATAATTTATGATCATTTAGTTAGTTTGCTTAAATAAATATATACAACATGAGCTTAAATAAAGACCTTAATAATATGGAATCCAAAATTGTGATAGTGGGAGAGCTAACAATTATGGTACAAAAAAACATGCAACAAATTAGGAAAGAGGTGTAAGGACTTAAAACTAAGATGACCATTGTCAATTTTTTTTTATAGTGATCTTACCAATATAAAACTAGTTATGTACTAATCAAGGTGACCAAAAACCCTAGAAACCAAGATCTGAGGATTATGGGAAAAAAATTTAGCATTCTAAAATGAACAAATATTTAATCAAAAAAGATTTCAAGTATTTTTTATTTTAATGGATATATTAATATTGATACTAAACTAAAATTAAGATAATACTAGGCCCAACATGAAGGAACATGTGCTAATAAGATCCTAATATGTATCGATGATCCATATACACAAACACACTAATAACATGGAAAATACTAAGATTATACAAAAATTAAATGTCTGCATATTGTTTCTTATTGCATGGTTATGTGGGTATTTTTTTTTTTATGGATTTGATTCTAATATTTATCATCTATTCATTGTTTGGCATAGCTTCCCTATTTTTTTCACTAATTAAAGGTAATTGTAAATTTAAAAAGTAGTTGTAACTACTTACATTTAAATGTCCTCATCCTAAAAACTCCCTATATCAATGCCACTATGCTAAATTTCTTTAAAATTGTTGTCTTAAGGCTCTTCTCCAATGTAATCATTCTATGAAGTTGGGCTACACTTCTTTTTCTCATGATCCAAGGTCTATGCAACCTCTTCCTCAATACTAGCACTCATTTTTTGTGTTGACCAATCCATTTCCACATGTATGCTCCATGAATTGGTTAATATCATGTAGAGTGCTCTAGAAAAGTTTAGTGCATCTACACTTTTTCATCCTCGGGCATCTATTGACATTGTTGGTCTCATTATCCTTCGTTTTATTCTAAATGCATGAATACTTTTCACCACACCATCTCTAAAAGTGCATGTTTTGATACTTAGATACAATTGGGGTCGAACATCAACCCAAAATAATTTTCTTTCCCACCCTAGGCAACCCTTCTAAGGATTATTGAAATATAAAAAACTCATGACCATTTTGTTGAATCTCTTAATTAAATTTATCCCATGTTTTAAGTGCAACATTTATGAATTCCTTCATGTTGTTGGTTTACACAGTTAATTACTTTAGCACATATGGTTTCCCTTAGAGATAAATGGTATTTATCTTTGAGGGTATTATCTTAAGAGGAATATTTTAGAACACCTCTTGAAGCATGTTTTACTTGTCCATTACATTGTGTCAAATAAAACTAAATATGTTTTACACCTCTCTTTGCCTTCTCCATTTATTATCTCTGAGCTCTTCCGCTTATTTCATAATATCATTCCTCTCATTCTTTTCCTCTGTTTGGTAGAATTATGTTTACAAATATTATTATTTTTATGTTCATCAAGTATTAGGCACTTATTATTTATGTTAGATGCATGATATTCGAAGACACCTTCTTAGATCTCATTACCTTTCCTTAGACTCAATTAAAAGTTTATAATATCCCCTTAACTATTCATTGATCTCATGATTTGCCTTATCCTTTTCAGTTTGAATTTATTTAACACCTTCTCCATTGTCATTATTATTAACCAGGAAGTTATCCATGATTATCATTTTGTTTATGTTATATAGGGACTCTATGATAATCCCTTAGCTAGGCTTGGGTCCACACTACATATCCACACATTCAATTTTGAAATCTTGTAATCTATTAAAATGAGTTTTTATTCTAATGTTGCACACTCATTTTTATCCTTCTTAAGTTTAATCTTTTTATTCCAATTGGGGGATAAGTTAAAAATATTTTATTGGGATAACCAAGCTCTTATCTAGACTAATGCACAACATGTTTGAGTTTATGTCAACTTAGTGGGGTCAATATGAGATCATGCTTTTCCATCCATAGATGGTTTCTCTTTGGTGAAATTATTTGTGGGTAACTCAAACTCTTTCTCATGTACATGGGTATCCATGATAATTTATATCTTCTTCTTTTTCAATTCAGAGGATCCTTCTCTACATAATTGGTTCCACATAAACATGTCATATAACTTTGTGGTTCTATTCACTTTATCTTATATAGAGAGTTATTCCTTGACTTCGTATTCTACCTCTGTTGGTGCAATTTTTTAGAGTAAGATGTTAAATGGATATGTCTTGAATCCTATAGCTGGGTTGGTCCCTAGTCACCAATATTAGGGTTTTCCTAAAAAGTATCTATTTCAATAACCTATAATACCTTGACCTTAAGTGCTTTGGTATCCATTTATTTACCTTTAGTTTTCTCCTTGTACCTTTTCCTATCATCTTCATCATTCTTGTTTTCATCATCATCCTCTCTCCCATTTTCTTGATTCACTTAGCCCTCTTCTTCCTCTTATTCATCAATCTATGAATGCTTGTCCATGTTCCTTTGGTCAAATTTGAGTTAAATATCCTCCTCCTCATGTTTTTCATAGCCATACATTTATTCATATTTATGCATAATTTTTTTTAGTGTATTGCATGTTTGTACCTATTCATTTATCTTTTCTAGAGTAAGCATTGTGGTATCTTTCATATTTTATTATGTTTTTAGTATACTTTTATTTGAGGGTGGAGACATAATTTATATTGGTAGAGAGAATGAGGATTATAGAGGTAATAGTGGTGTATAAATTAGAGGTATATGTAGTGGAATAGGCTTATTTTATGGGGATAACACATTTTTTATCTGATAGTTATTTAAGTGAAATTAGTATAGGATTTTGTGGAGTTATTGACATCTCCTTTGGAGGTGAATTCCATTTTTACACAAGTTTTTTTAAATAGAATCATTATTGTTTCATATTTTCATCAATGTCAAAAATTTAGTTAAGTGAGCAATGACACCAAATTTTTATGTAAAGTGTTCAAAGTAAAGTTTTAAGATAATAACAAAAAAATACAAGTGGCCTAAAACCGACACCAAAATCTTTTAAAATATCCTAGAGAGCTCATTCCTTTGCATAAATCTATCTAGATTCCACTTAAAACTCTACCTAGCTCTCCTACCCTCCCACAAAGATAATTTATTGAGATGATACTATCAAAATTTTTAGTTTTTCAAATACTTTTATGTAGTATCATTTTTAGTTTGTGTAGGACACTATTTTCTAATTTTCTAGTTGGAGGGAGATTTTTTTGACCAATGGCACTACATATTTTGGGGTTTTAACTATATTAGTTTCAAGGATATTTTTAATATGCATAGGTATTTCATAACCATTAAAGTTTATTCATTGCAACTACATCAACACTTTTTACCTCAATATTATCCCAATCTATAGGTCCTTACTAAAGCAACCCTCCAATTCATCAATTTAGTAAAAAAAAAAAAACTTATAAGGGGTTCAAGTTCTTATTGGTCCTAAATATTAATATTCTAAACATTGGCAATTATTATATTAACCATGTGGATATATAATACTTTTATAAAAGGCTTAACTAAGAAAACCTGCACTCTGTGACTATTTTCCTTTCATAAATTGGTCATCCTAAAGACGTTGGATTTCCCATATTAGTTTGATGCTCAGATTTGATGTTCTCTTGTGCCTAGCACTTTTATCTATAGAGAAAGGAGTTAAGATCAAGTAGTGGAGTCTTGATGACCAAACTAGATAGAACAACAATGGGCATGCCTTTGAGGATCCATGTGCATGAAACTTATGAATTAATTAGTGTGGTATTATGAAACTGATAGCTGGAAAGAATGTATAAAATCATCTAACTATACCATTAATAATTCATGGCTGAAGCACAAAATAATTTGACCCTCTAAGATTCAAAATAGCTTCTTCAGGTTTTGCTTCAAATAATAGCTATCAGACATGAAAAATATTCTCAACTAGCTAGTAGGAAATAAAAACACCAATAATTTATATCAATGGATGTTTATGGTGATGATAATCTCCTTTAATTGTAAACAATATATAGATTGTGCAACATTATTATATATATGTTATTAATCCCAGATGTCTAGCTTAGATATCTTACTTTTGTCTTTTTCAATAAGTTCTCCATTCATTTAGCAATAGGATGTGTCACATTGGGAATGTGAAGCAAACATCCATGCCATATTTTATACTTTAATGTTTCCTCTCTTTCAACTTGAATCATGAAATATAATTTCAATTTCATTCTATCAATATTCTTTTTGGTCTGTCATTGGTATCATATCCTGCAATTCTATTAAGTTATTTTTTCTTTCTCCTAAAATTTAGTTGTACATCCTACAAAAAATTAGTAATAAACTACCATGCCATTTTTGTATGTGAGGTACTATACTCTTCTTTCATTGTAAACCTACATTGGGTTGTCACAACATAAGTTTCATCTCACCTAACATTACCCAAGGTGTAGAAGACTGTTGGCTTCATTTTATACTACTAAGGCATGGTGTTTTAGATATTAGAGGTGTCTTACATTTTCTACTATTTTTAAATTGACATTGGGATCTATGACACTATTTATAAATAATTATATGTTTATTATAAAAAAAACTTATAATATTTTGAGTTTATTTTTAATGCATTTTATCTCCTTAGAGGGTGTTTTAATCCTATGGCAGCTGGGAGACTATATAAGAGCTTGATTTTGGTATTTTGACCTGCATGGCATCATACTATGAATTTATTCAAGGCATATTAATTTATCTTGGATACATATGGATTATTATTTTATTGTTACCAACCTCTTATAAGGGCATTGAAGTCATATTCATATAAAAGAAATTAAGGAGGATTTTATATTATCTGACCATATATATGGCACTTCCATATGTGTAAAGTATTCATATTGAAAGGGAACTTATTTTTTATTCCAATATTGAAATTTTTTCATATGAGACAAATGAAGGAGTGAGGCACATATTTTAAACTTTTTCATTAAAAAGCAAAATTTCTATTTTCCTTTAAATTTCTCTTTTCAAAATTTGAAATCATTTAAATTTGGACCAACTTTCTCATTAAAATTGCCTTGATAAAGATAATATAAATAAATTTTGGAAAAAAGAAACTAAATTTTACTATTCAAGGAGAAATAAGGAGAGGTAGTCTTTTACCTATTTATTTTTGTTGAAAAAGACAAAGCCAAAAATCAATAAAAATTGAGTATATCATCAATTATGAGTTTTTCTTGTTAAGATAGTATTCATGATATAGATTATTATTTTCATGTACCATATAGGTACCATATACCAATATATTATCATGTGCTTTAATGCCTCTTTCACATACTATCAAATATATAGAAAGGGTGAGCTTCTTCCACATACTGACAAGTATGTAGGAAGGGTAGGTATATAAAGAGGTTTAATATAATAGTTAAGTGGTATATATAAAATGGGACCATTTTGGAGTGATAAGAAAATAATTAGGATTAAAATAAAAAATAAAAACCAAACCATGCATTGAATCAAAGCTATTATTGGTACAACATTGACCAAAAAATATAAATGATTAGAATGGTCTCGATAAGTAGAGAATGTATGCAATAAAAATTGTATCATGTCTATAAATCAATCATGGATCATAGAAGATAGATCATACCTAAAATTATGATTTGGAATACATTTGTTAAGCGGGAGCATGGCCAATATGGGGATCTACTAGACCTGATTAGGGGATCAGTGATCACAACACATTATGCTAAGAAGGGTTCCAAAGCCTATCGTCTAGCACAATCACACAACAAAACTAATAGAGTCCTAAGGTGTAATAATCACCTATTTTAATAACAAGAAAGTAAATCGAATCTATTGTACACCAAATCTTATGGCACAATATGAAGGGTTAGTAAATAATCAAAACATGTATAGGAAAATATCAGTTAAGCTAAATATGAGTAAGACCCTAATACATGCAATATGAAGAATATTATTATTCGATCCAAAACTTATGCTACTTCTCTCTGCTAAAATAGAGGAGAACAAAGTTAGAATATACTTACCTAAATGTGAACCCATAAAGACTCAATCTCACCCTTAGCCAATGGGGCTTATCAAGAGGTTGTTGTGGTTTGTAAGGATAACTAAGAAAATCCAAAGCATCCAAGAGTTATCCATAATATTAGATTATCCAACTAAGAAAACCTAAGCTAAGTATCCTCAAGTAGAATGGTGGAAGAGTAGATTGTGAAGAAGCGTGAGTAAATAATAACTCTTGATTGCACATATTAAATATGATGAATTGATCTTGTATATATAGGTGGATCTTGCCCTAAATCCTTTCAAAAAATTTGTCTATCCAGGGTCAACCCAGTTGAACCTATATGTTTTTGACGACAATTCACTAGGTCTGAGTTATGTCAACTGAAAGGCTAATAAATTCAGAAAGTGAAAAATACCCCTAAACAGTACAATATCAACCTAGTCGACCTAGTACAATTGATTGACCAAAAAGGAATTAAGGAAAGAAAAGGAGGGATGGAAATAACATGATGTGGATGAAAGAGGTATGCACAGAGGAGGCAATAAAATATGTAATGGAATTATGATCTCTAGGAATAGGCTCAATAGTGAAAGAAATGAAATCCTTAGCCAGAGTGGTTGTAATTTGATGATATGTGATGAGATTTTCACTATTACATTGATAATAACCACTAAATTGATGATAAATATGTTGAGAATCACCTAAATAATGAAGGTATTGAATTTTTAAATCTAGATCAACTCTCATGCCTAAGATAAGAGTTTCATACTAGACCATATTGTTGGTGACATCAAAGGTGAAGTAGAAAGCTAAAAGAATGATCTTACTGAGAGGAATTATGAGAATGCAACCTGCCTTAGCTCCTTGATGGCACTTAGTACCATAAAATTGAAGGGTCTAAGTATCCTCATGAAAGTCAACATTGATTTTAGGAAGCTCCTCGATAACTACCTTTGGTTTAGTAGTACCAAAGGGAGTAGAAGATTTTTCAAGTTGACTGGCTTCAAGATTAATGATAAAACTATGAAAATAATATTTAATAGAAATATCTTGATTGAGACCTTCAATGTAAAGGATATTATCATCTGGAAGATTATATTGAAGAGAAGAAGTGGCTGGAATGGGAGCTATGGCAAGTTGGTTAGCTATGACTTGCCCTTTGACAACTTTTTGAGTGATGATGTAGAGATCAAATTCCATAAGAAGATCATCCATTTTCCACTTCTATCTCCATGAAGAAAGGATTTTGAGAAGAAATGATGAAGGGGGTCATAATGAACAATGAATTAAGTACTTTGGTAAAGATTTTTGGCTAAAAAATAGATGGCAACATAATCACATTCACCTTTAGTATAATAGGTCTCATAATCGATGAGGCCATGACTAATGTAGTATTTAACATACTTTTTTCACATATCATTATGTTGGGAAAGCATTTCCCCAACTAAAATAGGTGTGGAATAAGTATATAGAATCAAAGGTTTATAATTAGGAGGACAAAGTGTAGGTGGGTGAAGCAAGGACTCTTTCATGTTATCAAATGATTTTTGACATGGGTCTATCCAATCTAAAGCAGTACCTTTCTTGAGAAGGGAATTGATGGAGTGAATAAAATAGGCCATATCTAGGATGAATCATCTAATTTACCTAAGTTTCTATAAATAAGTATGGATGTTAAGAATATAATGAGGAATGGGCATGTTGACAATAACATTAATCTTGGCTAGATCAACATTGATTTCACAAAGAGAGACTAAGAATCTTAACAATTTTCCATATGTTATTCTAAAAACACATTTTTAAAGATTAAGTCTAACTTTATATTTAAAGAGATGATTAAAGATGATAGAAATATCAGAAAGATGAGTTATACAACTTTTGGATTTATAAATAAGATCATCCAAATAGGTTTCAACAATATTATGGATGAGATCATGAAATATGTGAGTAATTTATTGTTGGTAAGTGGCTCTAACATTTTTGAGACCAAAGGGAATTTTGACATAGTAATAGGTGCCCCATTCTATGGTGAAATTAGTCTTATGTTGGTCCTCGGGAGTCATATGAATATGATTATAACTTAAAAAACCATCCATAAGAGATAACATTTCATAACTAGACATGGAATCAACAATGTCATCTATCGAAGGTAAAGAGAAGTTATCCTTAGGACAAGCAAGATTAAGATTACGTAAATCAATATAAATATGAATGATAATAGTGATCTTCTTCTGAATAGGAATAATGCTAGAAACCCATTATGAATAGTCCAATAGTTTAATGAATTTAGCATTGAGTAATTTAATGATTTCCTTATGACATAAAGTAGAAACTTTGGGTGGAAATTTCCATTTCTCTTGACGGATAGGCTTGGCATCAAGATATGTAATGATGTTATGCACCACCATGCTAGGGTCAATGCTAGGCATGTCCTCATAGGATTAAATGAAAACCTCATGATATTTGTCAATGAATAAGCTAAAATTATCATGTTTAGAAGGTGAGAGTTCTCAAGAAACTATAATTGGTTGAGGAAAATATGGGGTACCATATTCAATGCGAGTGGTTTCTTCAATAATCATGGCATTACCATCTTGAAAGTGGTATGGTGCATTGGGTAAGGCTTGAATTGGATATTTTTAGGATCAATACTAGCAACAAAGTTTTTTAAGCAAGGAGTTTTAGTTTTAAAATTACTAAGTTTATGATGTTGCCAAGGAAGTTGAGGTTCTTGAGAATGAAGTAACTCAAGAATAGATTTGTCACTAGGCAAAGTAGGAATATGACCATAATACTCAACATCTACTTCAAGGTCTATAATTTGATTACCATGGCTATCATATTTAGAATTAATTTGATGGACATCAATTTCTTTGGCATCAAGTGTAATCTCAAAATTAGATGAAGTAGATTGATCAGAAGAGATTGGTGTTTTGGTGTATTCAATGATGCAAGAAAGATCAAATGTAATGATAGGATCCAAAGGAGGTAGAGAAGATGTGTAAGATTTATAAAATTAGAAAGGTATGATTTTCTCTACCACCAAAGGAGTATCAATAAGCAGAGATTAGCAGGAGGCACATGACCCTCAAGATCTAAGGTACGATCCATAGAAATTTATGCACATCCTGGTTAAAGGCATGAATTTGGGTTAAAGTTTTTTGCTAATGCTAGACATCCGAGTCTCTTGATTGAGATTTGGCCATGATATAGTTTTCGTTATATGTAATATAAATTGTACATGTTTGAGAATTAGGGGGAGTTTTAGAAGGTGAAATACCAATGTTGCTAAATGTACGAGGAGACATGATGAGAGGATCTTGAAATAATTTAGCCACTCCAAAATCATTGCAAGTGAAGGCATATTCAAGTAAAGAAGGCTCATGACATTGCATGGAGGGGAAAATCAGTAATATCATCAATAAGAGAAATGGTATGATCCTTAGGTAATAAAGGAGGAATCCATTATGAAATATATGGAGGTAACTTAGTAGTATTGCAAGTATGTTACAAATCATTGGGATCATCATCATCATCATAATCTGCAAGAGTAACTTATAAATTAGGAATCATGTTGATGAAATTAGGTAAATGAGCATTGTTAATCTTAGGAATGATAAGAATATGATATTGAGGTTTAGGATTAGGAAGCTAAATTATCAATGGATTAGGATCAACTTCATCCTTGTACCATTTTCCAATATGCAAGAATTTAATACATTAACTACTAGAAGAAGAAATGGCCCTCATTTGATGAGTCCATGGACAACCAAGGAGGATGTTATAAGATAAAGGGAGATCAAGGACCAAAATTTTGGTTTGAATAATCTTAGGTCTTATGGTTAATGGAAGCCAGACACAACCAAGTGAATTTTGATTAGTCTTGTCAAAGCCATGGCAAGTAAGATGGGTTTTCTTGAGATGATCCTTGTTATAACCAAGTTTTTGGATGAGCCGCAATGATGTTACATTAATATCATAAACCTCATGAATTAATACTTTATGGATAAGATTGGTATTAATGGCTAATTTAATAAAGAGTGGTATATCATTATCACATAATTTTTTTAATCATTTATCATGTCCTCTTCAAGGAATTCAATGGAAGGTTTATAAGAGGGACACATAATTTCAATGGTGTTGACATTAGTAGGTTGAGATTCAATAAAAGGTGGCTCTTCATCTATGGAGGAAGGATATTCAATTTCATGAAGTTGTTGCACGAGAAATTTATGATGATAAGGTGAATTACGAACCGACTCCATAAGAGGAATCTTACAAGGCATAGAGTTGAGTTCTTCTAGAAAATCACAATGATATTTAAAAGAACCAACATGAGGATTAGAAGGTAAATTAGATTTTGGAGGAATATATGTGGTTGGAGGATCAGAAGGAAGAAGTTTTTCTTTAGGTGATTTTAAATAAACATTAGTAGTGGTAGTATCTTTAAGAATTTGTTCTTCTAAATATGGATTTTTAGGTTTGGTAACATGATCTTTGTGAGCTGATTTATGATGATAATTGACTTTAGCAATGTTGACATATTGATAATTATTATAATATTGGTCATAATAAACATAGATGGCACAAACACCTTTGATATTTGATTGACTATTTGAAGAAGATTTTTGGTTATTAGACGTAGAAGTTTTAGAAGATTTTCATTTTTGAGAAGCATCACTATGTTCTTGATGACAAAGATTGATCATAACTTCATGATTAAATGAATCACCAAGCATGTAGGAGACATCACATTTAGTGATCCCTCTAAAAGATTCATGAGAATGCCCAATGTTGCATGGAACCAACAAAATATGTTGGGGTGATATCACTTAGGAGGAGCATTGGGATAAATGAAAGGTCTAGAAAGTGGTAAATTTTTTTTCATTTGTTGAACTGAAAGAGGTGTGTGAGAAGGTAAAGGAATGTCAGTTTTAACAACTCCTAGTTTGGTTTGTAAAGCATTAATAGTGATATCATTAGATGTTTGGAAAGATCCTTTAATAAGTTTAGGATTACATTTGAATTACTTCATAAGAAAGTCTTGATGCTTAGCTTGTTCAAGATCTTCATTAAGTGTTTAGGGAGCAAAGGTTCAAACATTATATTGAAGATTTGGAGTTAAATCCATGATAAAGAGTTTAAATAAGTTATCTTCAGTCATGTTATGGTTAGATTTCTGAGCTAAATAATTCCATGTTTTGATAAAGTCATGAGTTGATTCATTAGGATATTTCTTAGCATTAATGAAATGACTAAGATAATTTTTGAGAAGGTCATTATGTTGAATTTTTTGAACTAAAGGATTAACCAATCCTCAAGTTTCCAAATAGAATGTAGAGGTAGTTTTATACCATTCTAATACATTTCCAGTGAAGGTTTTGACTAAGAGTTTAGTAGTGGTGAAGGTATTATTTTGGATCCCCTCTTTGTAAAGGTTGTCAAAGTAATTAATAAATGAGGCATGATCTTTAGTCCCATCATATTTGATAGTTGGAGATATGTTTTAGATTAAGGTAAAAACAAGTTTTGAAGGGACCCCAAAACCCTGAACAAAAGGAGAAAGATAAAACAGTAACGTCCATAGGCAAGCCTAAAACCTACTTCACCGAAGTAACAAAACCAAGTTACAAAGACCTGAAGCTAACAAATGAAAAACCAAAGATAGACCCCAAGTTTTACAGAGACCTGGAAACTCCAAAGTAAAAAGAGTTCAAAAAACTAGGTACCAAGACTAGAAATCACAACCAACTAGCAGAACCAACTAAAAGAACTAGGAACTATTCTTCTAGTTCCAATATCATCTTCACTACTTCCTTACCTTTCACAACAGTGTCCTGGATGGCAGCAGTCGCTTGCGTAGATCCCTCTTGCATTGATTTATTTCTTGAGCTTTGTCTAGTTCTCTTGCTAGGCCCCTCCAAAGTTTTGATTTCCTCATTTGCTCTTTTTCCAATGTTTAGAGCAGTAGCACAAATGCTAGAGGTTAACTCCTCCATCTTTGTTCTGCTTTCCTTTATGAGTTCCCTTAGGTTGTTCTCATAATCTTTGAGTTTTATGGGAATATCCCTCATCTGCATTTCCATGTTATTGATTTTGTTCCAAACTGCCTCTTGTTTACACTCCATTATTTCCATTTTCGTATTGATTTCCATTATCTCCTTATACGTCCATAAATCGAATTGAAGAGTAGCATCAGCTTTGCAATTGGCCAATCTAGTAGGTGGGTACCTTTCATCATTCTACCTTTTGTCACTCCAATCTTCTGTGTTCTTTTTAGGACTGCTTCCAACTTCTTCAATATAGTCCTTTGTTTCCATTTGTTTCTGTTCCTTTGTTTCAGCTGGGCTTACATTTTGGTTACTTACTTCCTTTACTTGAGCTCCCATTTCCAAAATTTGGTTAGCGACCTGAACTAGATTTTCATTTTCATTAATCGGATTAGGGTCCATAGCAGGATCATCTAGATCTTTATCAATTTCCTCAAACACTTACTGGTTTTCCTCAGACTCATGGTTGCTGTTTTCAGACTTTTCCTCTATAGTGACTCCTTCTTTCTCATTCTTATCTTGCACTTCTTCTTCCTCACTGGAACTTGAATGCCCACTTTCTGTTCCTCCCTCTTCCTCTAGACTCTCCTCCCTAGTGTTTTCAAAACTTTCCCACTTTGTTTCCTCATCAGTAGTCTGGTTATTGAAGCTTGGGAGTTTGAATTTAGCTTTTTCATTCCCTTTTACTATTTCTTTCTTGTTACTCTGTAGGTCCTTGTATTTTCCCGAATAAGGATTCTTTACAATGGCCTTATTCTTGCAATTCCCTTCAATTATAATAATTAACCCCTCATGCAAGATGGGATGAGATTCCTTTTTCCTATGAGCGAACAGACTTTGGAACAAGGAAAAATGCAAATAAAAAGGAAAGGAGATTCTTACTTTGTGTCTGAAGTGATTGAGAAATACAAAGTGAAATTTGTGGACTCTTTTGCTTCTTCCATCAAGTATGAAGTACTCATGGATGCAACATAAGACGTCCCTCTAGATGCCCTTAATCTGCTCCAATTCAAAAAAATCTCCACTTTTTTCAAGCTGCTACTCCTCAGCATCCCTTTTAGGGAATTTTCAAAAAGTCTCATTAGAAATGTTGGTCTTCTTTGAAAATTTTATTCCCTCCATTGGAAGCCCCGTCACCTCCGCTATGAATTCCTCAGTGAGATTCACCGTAATGCCATGTAAGGTAACCCTATCATCAATCCAGTTTTTGAAAAAAGCCGTTGTAATATGGGGTTTTGAGCCATGAAGCCGTTCCATGTAACTCACAACCTTTCCTCTCTGAAGGATCTTCCAGACATCTTTTGCTTTCCACTCTTCACAATATTTGGGTTCCTACTTCCTTGGTTCTCCTTTCCTTTTATGAGACATACGAATCTCCTTTAACGCCTGAACCCTGTCAGCTAAAAAATGAACCTGACTATTACCAATTTGGAACAGAACTCGCCTATATTTTGGCACGTTTTGAATCCTCCTCATGTACTCTAGAACATTTCTATTTAATGAGTGTAAATCTTCCTCCGTGGATCCACTCCCCCAAATCATTAGTTTTTTATTCCAATCTGATCTCTCCCTCCTTAGCATGAATTACATCATGATGAATGAGTGCTCTAAGATCCACGTTCTTGTTTAATGTCTCCTGCCAACTCACCTTGTGTCCTGCTCGAACTGCATAATTTGCTATCCAATCAACAACTCCGTTTGCTTCACGGTAAGTATGGGTAATAGTGACTTTCTCAAATTTTTTAATTAAAGTTTTCATTTCCATCACCATAGCCTCAATTGACCATGAGACAGAATTTTTATTATTTAAGATATTTATGATATTCAAGGAGTCCCCTTCCAACCATAATTTAGAATATCCCAATTCAACAACTAGCTTAATGGTTTGGAGGGCAGCACAAGCTTCAGCAATATGGCAGTTCGACTTACCAATGGGAATTGCAATAGCATTGATTAGGTTTCCCATATGGTTTCTCAAGACTCCTCCACATCCTGCATTCCCTGGGTTCCCTTTAGCAGCTCCATCAAAGTTCCCTTTGATCCACCCATGAGGGGGGACATTCCAAGTTACACCAAGTCTAGGATTTTCATTTTTTACATTAGACTTTTCTGATCTTAAAGGATTATCAATTTGAAAGGTAGGATTAGGATCCCTTTGCAATGAGAAATTATCCTTGATAGCTCTAATGATGTTCTACCCCACCACCCATCCTGGAAGTTCTTTACTTTTTAAAATATGGTTATTTCTTTCTTTCCATATTCCCCACCAAATATGGGGAAGAGTTAGTTTCCATAAAAAAAGAACATCAGGATTCTTAGAGGGACAATACCAACTTTTAAAAGATAGATCCACACTTTTATGTTGAATCCATGCAATACCCCAAAGATTGAGGATTTCTTTCCAAACTAGCTACGTAAAGGAATAGTTCACAAACAGGTGATCTCTATCTTCAAAACCTTTTTTGCAAAGAATACACCTGTTCACTATGTTTATTCCTCTTTTCTGTAAGTTATCAAGAGTCAAGATTTTATTTTGGAGAAGGGTCCAGAAGAAGATTTTGATTTTAGGGATGAGTCCCTTGATCCAGGCCTGTGTCCACAATGGTTGGTTACCGTTTCCCTTTGAAGTAAAAATGGTAGAAACTTTAAATTGTCTGCTAGGCTCGTCATGCCAAACAATCTTATCTTCAAGATTAGAATAGAGGGAAATAGCATTGAGGGATATTTGAATATTATTGAAATCTTGATCAATATCATTAAGGTTCACCCATGAATTGTTCTGCCAGTATTGATTAACCATTATTCCATATCTTTGCTTACAACGGTCAATTACTTCTTTATCTTGGAATTCTTCTATCAAAGGGATTTCTTTTAACCAATCATCCTCCCAAAAATTCACCTTTTTTCCATTACCTACTTTCCAGGAGCTTCCTTTTTCTAAGATTTGTTTAGTACCCTGAACAGGCCCCCATATAGAAGATGGACGGGTTACGTCAGGGTAAGAAAAGAATTCAGAGAGGGATTTTGCATTAAATAAATACTTTTGCTTCCATATATTGCTCCATTCTTTGTTTTCATGAAAAACCCTCCATCCCTATTTTGCTAAGAGAGTTGTATTCATACTTCTTATTTTCCTTATTCCCAATCCTCCTTCCTTGAAAGGTTTACAGATATTTTCCTAGGCGATTAACGGCATTCTCCTTTTTTCCTTGGTACCTGTCCAAAGAAAGTTTCTCTGGATTTTTTCAATTGCTTCTGCAAATTTGGTGGGAATTCTGAAAAGACTTAAAGCATAAGTAGGTATGCTTTGAAGACTTGCTTTGAGAAGGGTTAGCTTTCCTGCCTGACTGATAAAATTTCCTTTCCATCCTGCAAGTTTCTTGGTAAATTTATTAATGAGATCTTCCCAAAAGGCTTTAGGGACTTTCATCCCAAGAGGGAGACCCAAGTAAGAGGATGGGAAAGAACCAATAGAGCATTCAAGGATTTTAGCTAATTTGTTCTGTCTCTGAATAGGGGTATTAGTGAAGAACACTGTGCTTTTGTTCCAATAAATCAACTGTCCAGAGGCAGATGAGTATAAATTTATAGCTTGCTTCAGAGTTCTAGCTTCCTTGACTTCAGATTGCCCCATGAAGATAGTATCATCAACAAATTGTCCATGGGAGCATATTAGAGGATGAGAAGAGGGTTTAAGACCCTTAAATAAGCCTTTACGAACTAAGTCTCCTATATATCTTCCCATACAGTCGGCCATAATTACAAATAGAATGGGGGATATAGGGTCCCCTTGTCTCAATCCCCTTGACGGATTAAAGAAGTGGGATGAGCTCCCATTTACTAGTACATCAATTGAGGTAGTAGATATCAAATAATACATCATATCAACCGCCTTTTGTTCAAAGCCAAAAGCTGTCAAACTATTTGAAAGGAATAACCAGTCCACCCTGTCATATGCTTTTGCAATATCAACTTTCATAATGAATCCCTCATTGTTAGAACTAAACAACGAATGAATGTTCTCATGAATAGTAATTATAGAATTGAGGATTTGTCTACCTAGGATAAATCCATTTTGCTGGTCGACAATAATTGAAGGGATCACTTGAATAAGTTTGGATGTAAGTACTTTAGATATGATCTTATAGAATGAGTTGCACAGACTAATCGGTATAAACTAATCAGGTGAGTCAGCTCCTATATTTTTTGGAATCAGACACAAAAAAGTAGAATTCACTTCCTTAAGTATATTTTTGGCTCCAAAGAATTCCTTCACCACATTACTAATGTCTTTACCAACAAATTTCCAGAGTTTTTGAAAAAAGAACATGGGAAATCCATCTAGTCTCGGTGCTTTATCTCCTCCTAGAGAACAAACTGCTTTGAAGATTTCCTCGTCCTTTGGTATTGAGCATAACATTTTATTTTGTTCCTTCGAGACCAGTGGAGGAACCACTCGAAGGATATCAGCCTGTTTTTCCAGATTGATATTTATGTCAGCCTTCATCAGGGAAGAGAAAAAGGATAACATTTCCTTCTTGATTTCCTTTTCCTCTGAAATCTTCTGATCTCCCTTGTTTAGGTATTGGATTTGGGTTTTAGCTCTATGCTTCAGAGTGGAGAGGTGGAAAAACTTTGTATTTTTATCTCCTTCTTTCAACCATAACACCCTCAATCTTTGTCTCCAATAGATTTCTTCCTTGGTTATTATTTCTCGATATTGAACTAGCTTTTCACTTTCTTCAGTAAGGAGTTCTGAAGTGTATCCATCTTGCTGAATTTTTCCTAAATTCTACTAATTTCCTCCTTGATTGTATTCTTTTTCTCAAAGATATTTCCAAAACAATACTTATTCCATTTCTTAACTTCCTTTTTAACATTTTTGAGCTTGGAAACAACTCTAAAGAGGGTCGTACCCTCAATAGGTATATTCCACCACTCTACCATTTTACTTTCAAACTGTGGGTGCTGCAACCACATCTTTTCAAATCTGAAAGGGTGATTATTTTTCAGATTCATTTTGGCCACTGTGAAAAAAAGAGGATAATGATCCGAACCTATTCTATGGAACGCTTCCAACTTACATATGTATTCTTTTGTCCAATCTGGAGAGATAAGGGCCCTATCAAGCTTGGCCTAAATACATTCATTGCCAATTCTCTTATTGCTCTAAGTAAACTGAATTCCCTGAAGTTCCATATCCATTAGTCCTTCTTTGTTTATAAACTCCATTAGATCAAATCTCCCTTCCAATTGAATAGTATTACCTCCCTTTTTCTCATGATCATATAGTGGTACATTAAAATCTCCCATTATAATCCATCGACCACTATAGTCTTTGCTTTTGAAATTTGAGATAGTCTCCCAGACCTTTTTCCTTTGGAACTTGACATTAGGAGCGTAGATATTTACAACATACCACCTTTCCTTCTGGTCAACACTAGTTATTTTAACAAACATAGGATTTTTACTTTCCATCAAAATTGATCCAGAGTAATGATTCTTCTTCCAAAGCATCATAGTACCCCCTGAAGCACCTTCAGAACTACTGGCCTTAATGGAATAATTTTTAAAATCTTTGATCTATTATGCTTTCTCTTTACTCATCTTGGTTTCTTGGAGCAAAAGGAAATCCAACGTTTGGTCTCTGACAAAATTCCTAACTATATTCACTTTGTTAATACTGTTTAAACCCCTAATATTCCAACTTAATATTTTCATTACTGTTTAATTAGGTATATTCTGGCAGAGTAGTCTACCTTCCATCCACAATATTCTATTTGCTTTCCATCTCTATGATCTTCCTTGCAGATTTTTTTCCAATTTTATTCAGAGAGCCAACATCCAGTTTTATCTTGGATTGTGGATCAGTTCCTTTTCCTTCTTTTTTCCAAAGATTCCTGTTAGGTTTCCCCTTAGAGCTTCTCGTCTCAACATTCTTTATATTATTCTTTTTCTCATCTTTTTTCTTTTGGTCTTTTGATTTTTTTCCTTCCTCTTTCATTACTTCTGCAAAGGGGGTCCCTTTCACTGGAATGTTATTATCATCCTTGGTTAACACCTGACTCTCCCCCGACTGGATAGCAGGCATCTCTCCTTCCTCTAAATTTTTCCTCCCTTCAGGCTTCAATTCTCCTTCCTCTATCCCATCATTGTCCTTTACATCTTTATATTGATCTTTGATACTATGGTGGACAATGATTTGATTTAATAGGTCTGTCTTTTCCTCTGATGGATGTTCAACCTCTTTGTTCTCTGAGTGCATCCCCTATTCTTCATTCAGGGAATTTTCTTTTTTTAAAGAAAGCTCTTTATCTCCTATTGTATTAAGAACATCAGCCTCTTCATTAAAAGAAAATTCATCCTCTTTTGTACATAGGTCTATTGAAACTTCTTGATTCTTTCCTATCTTTCAATTGTCCTCTTTAATTTTCCATATTTTCTTTTGTTGGATCTTAAAATTTTTTCCATCCTGGACATTCCTAGGATATTTTTTACCTCTAAAGGGATAGTTCTTGACCCAGTGCCCTTGTTTCTTGCACACATAACAGGAGTTTGGCAAATCTTCAAAGACAATCTCTTGGGTTTTCTTACCAAGCTTTGATATTAATTCCACTTTTTTTGGGAGGTGATTCAAGTCTGCCACTTTTACATAAATTTTGGCACTTTGGAGTTTAGTTCTTGAAGCCGTGTCATTATCCACTGCCACTAGTTCACCAAATGAGCTAGCTATTCCTTTAAAAATGTCCTCATGCCAAAATTCTAAAGGAAGTCCAAGTAGTCTAGCCCATATAGGAGTAGTTAAGAAAAATGAATCTGATAAGTCCATATTTGGTTCCCATTTTTTGATTGTAAGAGAACATTTTCCAAATGACCAAGGCCCTCCACTAAGAACCTTATTCAAATCTTCTTTACAATTGAAAATAAAAGAGAAGAATCCATTCACCATTGGTGCAATGTCAACATCTCCCCGTATAGTCCATTTCTTTTTGAACATATTTCTAAGAGATTCTATATTAGGTCTTGCTCCTAGAAATTTACCCACAAGAGTGAGTTCCATGGATGACACTGAGAAATCAAGGGATCTGGGATAAAAACTTGAAACTCACCTTTCTCCCAGCATGATTTAGATGTCACCGGTGGAAAAAGGGATTTCCCTGTAGGTTTTTTTCCAAACAATGATGTCCATGTCCTTTGTTCAAGGAATCCTGTCTGTCTTTCAGTTGGCTTTTCCTTTTTATATTTAGCATTATCTTTCACATTCTCAATGTACTGTTCTAACACAGTATTCAATGGGGGATTTCTGACCCCACTAGTAGGCTCATAAGCAAATGGATCCTTACCCTTGTCAGCGTCAACCAACGATCCTAGCCCTCCATTTTTTCCTTCTTCCTCTACTATTCCCCTAGGGTCTATCCCTCCTGCCAGATTCTCCCCGGTTCTTTTCCCACCCACATGCACTCCAGCCGATTCAAATTCCATGCGCTTAAGTTTTATTTTTTGAATTTTTTTTTAGATATGTTGGAGATATGTTACCAATATCAATGGATATGATAAAGAGAGATAAAAGCTCATTTTAAATGGTTTGAAGCATCTTGTTATTCATTATGGGTTGAGGAATAACATTATCAGAGGCATGCCTAAGTGGTGGAGGAATATAATTAGGATTAGCTTGAGGATGAATAGTTGGAGGTTGATTAGCCACACTAATTAAATCTTGTTAAAGTTGTATCATTTGGTTGGTATTAGAATTTTGTATAATGTTCATTTGTTGAATAACTTGGACTAATATTTGAGTTGTATTAGGAGGTGGGTTGGTGTTGGTAGGGGCATTCCATGAATTGGTGTTAAGGAGAGGATTGGAAGAAGATGGGTTGTTAGTGGGATTGTTAAGTAAACTTGTATCAATTACTCCCACATTATTTTGAAGATTTTGAGAAGTTTCTTGGGAAGTATAGAAAGGATCAGACCCATCAACTTCATCTTGATGTGTTATTTGCACCATATTACAGTTCATAGATGGAGGAAAAGAAGTGCCCAAAGAGTGATGGTTCTCTTGGGAGGAGAAAAGAGGAAGAAATGAACATCCCATATAGTATCTAAATGGATTTAGACAATCCAAAAATATTTTAATAGGAGACTTCATTATGAGTAAAGAGAGATGAAAAGAATGAAAAATTGGAGAGATAAGGAACTATATTGATAAACAAGGAAGGTAAAAAATAATACAGGGTCAACTGGGTTGACATAGCATAGAGTACATGACTTATAAACTTTATAGGGTTGGCTGGGTTGATCTAGTATAATGCATAGAGGTTAAAAAAGGTCAAGGTCAACTAAAGTCAACCTAGAATAGCAAAAAAGGAAGATGAGAAAGTTGTAACCAGCTATGAATTGAGACAAGATAATTTTTGTAGATAATCTAATAAATTAAGAACATAAAGAAAATAGATAGTCAATTAGATCAACACTGGCCAATTTAATTGAAGCACACAAAGTAAAACCTTACACTAACACTGGATAATGCAAGTTTTTGCACACACAATTGAGCAAAGAGTAAGAAATCAACTTAAAAATTAAAGAGATAACTAATCAATCAACCTGAAAGTTTTATTAAATTATTATATGCTTTTGAATGTGATGGGAAGATGGCTATAAACAAGGAACTAGATAATAATCTAAGGAAGGTTTCAAGTAGTTTGGGTTGAAAGGGACTGTAGTGGAAATGATAAAAGCTTGGTATTGGGGCCTAACCCCTCACTTCATACACTATAACAATAAGAGTAATGGGTGCTTAGCCAAAATATACCATTAACCATGCTTTATAGTTGACTAGAGAATCAAGTCAGCTTCCCCCTTGGTGATGAAATCCAAGTAGGTTGGCCTTGGGTAGACAAATGTTTAAGTGATTTTTTATGTTTTGTGATTTGGTCATGTGTGCATAAAATGGAAATATTTAAAATAAGTGGTTAATTAAAAACCCCCTAATTAGACTATGTGAATTATTCTAAGCATGCAAGCAACAAGAAAAAAAGGTATGAGCTAAGTACTAGTAGATATAAGGTTAATTCAAGTTTGAAACAAGGTATAGTTTTGACACTATATGAAAAAAATACAAAATAGGGTTGACAGGTCAAACCTATACTGTGGAAGTAAGGTTTGAAAATGAATAGGGTTGGTACAGTTGACCTAGTTATTCAGATAACACATAGAACACAGAATTGGGTTATCAGGGTCGATCTAGTTGATTGTGCAAGGGCATTTTTGAAGACTAAAAATTGTGAAAGGAAAGATAGTAAAAGAAAGAGAAAAATAAGTAGAAAGGAACCTTGGTGGATTAGATATGTAATGAAAGAAGATGATTGATCAAGAACCTTGAAGTATGCTATCAAAACTTACTAACGAGGTTGACTGGATTGATCAAGCTTGTGCAGGAACCTATTGCAGAGGCTTGAAAAAGTATAGGGTCGATTGGGTCAACATAGTAGGCTAAACTAGATGTCTGAAAGTCTATAAACCTAAATTGGGTCGACTAGGTTGATCCAATGGCCTATTCTTGAAAACTTGTGCATAGAAGTCAAAAATTGGGTCAACAAAGTCAATCTAGTATGATAAAAATGATGATAAAAAGAATGAAAATAAGTGAAATAAATCCTTCAATGGTTAGTTCAAATTGGATTCACCATAATATATGCAATAAAAAATGCATCATTTCTATAAATCAATCTTGGCTTGAAGAAGATAGAGCATACCTACACTTACAATTGGGAATACATTTATTAAGTGGTATCATGACCAATATGGGGATCTAATAAACCCAATTAGGGGATCACTTGTCATAAAACACCATGATAGTAAGGGTTCCAAAGCTTATAGTCTAACACAGTTGCATAATAACCCTAATAGAGTCTTAAGGTTTAATATTCACCTATTCTAATAACAAGAAATTAAATCTAATATAGTGCACACCAAAGCTTGTGTCACAATATTATGGGTTATTAAATAATCAAAATATGTATAGGAGAATATCAATTAAGCTAAGTATGAGTAAGAACTTAATACATGTAATATTAAGAATAGTATTATTCAAGCCAACATTTATGCTACTTCTATCTACTAAAAGAGAGAAGAAGAAAGTTAGAATATACTTACCTAAATGTGAACCCATTGAGACTCAATCTCTCCCTTAGACAATAGGGCTTCACAAGAGGTTTTTATGTTTTGTAAGGATAACTAAGAAAGGCCAAAGCATCCAAGATTTATCCACAAGACTAGATTCTATAAATAAGAAACCCTAAGCTAAGTCTCGTCAAGCAGAATGATGGAAGAGTAGATTGTGAATAAGTGCAAGCAAATAATAACTCTTAATTACACATTAAATAATAATGAAATGATCTTGTATATGTAGGTGGATCTCTCTGTAAATCCTTCTAAAATTGTTAGATGTATAAGGTTAGCCCAATCGACCCTATATGTTTTTAGGGACAATTCACTAGGTCTGAGCTAGGTCAGCTGAAAGGCTAAAAAAATAAAAAAGTGAAAAATAACCCTAGATAGTATAGGGTTGACCAAGTCGACCTAGTACAACTAACTAACCAAAAGGAATTAAGGCTATAAAAGGAGGGATGGAAAGAGGAAAATACTAGAGGAGTGTGTAAGGGAGGAGTTATAACTTAGATAATGGTTTTTAAGAGTTGGTTGGATTAGTAATAATGTGTCAATAAGGGAAAATAATCCTACAAAATACTAAGGGTCTACCTACCCCTTTCTTGGTGCATCCCTTAGGGTGTGCACTCAGAGAGATTGAGTCTTGACAGGTTCTTTCAAGATGTAAAGCGTTAATATGTGATAAAAGTTACAAATATTATGTGTATAGATAGAATAGCCACATATTCGATGATATATTGTTCTATATTTGTGGTAGAGATACATAACCAGTTGAGCCAATGGGGAATGTAGAGGATATTCAAACATGGAAGTAGAGATCCTAAAAAGCATTGGACTTGATGAGGGCCTCAATTGACATAGACATGTTTCATCATATTCATTAGTGTAGTACAACATGGGAAGCACTTCATAAATTTAAATACCTTTATGATTTTCACTTAGATTTGTATGTCATTCAGTTATAGTTGAATTTGTTCAACCTTGGGTTGAAATATGGTGATGTAATGAGATTGGTTTCAAAAATATGTGAAATCAAGCATGATGTGGAAGCCACAGGTGTCAAAATTGACATTGATATGATCACATTCATAAAATACCTTCTTCACAATTATTCAACCTACCTAGAGTCTCTAAAATAAAATAATCATTTGAAAACTCTCCCATTTGAGCAGTTGGTTGAAAAGATGTCAGAAAGAGAAAGGCCTTTGGAAGGAAAACATAGTCCACAAGAGAAAGTGTGTGCTATGTCAAGGCTAATTCTTAAAAAACATCCAATAAGGCCACATCTTCCAAAAGTGAAGGAAATAATAGGTACAAGAAGAAACATGGGAAATGAAGGAAATTTTGATAAGCAATGTGGTAAAAATAAAAAAATAGAATGATAAGCAATACCTCCACTATAAATGGTGTATAGAATAAAAATCCATGAAACTCATGAATGTATCACTTCATGGGATAAAGTTGAAGCATATAATAAGAATAAATATTAAAAATAAAAGTCATCCAAGGAGTCAAACAGTGCTCAATTCACCAATGAATGTGTGCTTTATTTATAGTTTATATGATGAAGCAAATAATGTCTTAGTCCCTTCATCATGGTTTGATTCTTAGGTTCTTTATATTTATATCACCCTACATATGAATTTTTGAAAGGACTTATTTTATGAGTTTTATGAAAAATGTTTTGGTCTAATATTCTTCATAGATAGATCAAGTCTATAATCATAATAAAGTGGTACAATCCAACTCAAGTGTCTAGGGATTCAAGATTTCAAACTCTAAAATTTTCTATACCTTATTCAATAGAAGAGAAAATTGTATCTAGTGATCATTCATCAACAAGGACATTCCATCTTGTTTGATAATGGTGAAATCAATATCAAAATAAAATTTGAAAATGCAATCATCTTAACTAGATACAAGGAAGGAAATTATTCAAACTCAGGGGTGATCCATCAGTTTCATGGAGTTATGATCATCTCATTGAAAACAAATGTCTCCAAACATGTTGTGGAATGCTATATTCAAGCATACTCAATATAATAACATTCATTTGTTTCAAAAGAATGGTCTTCCTAGTTTTCATACCTTGCTAAAAAAACATGATGAAAAGTGTGAATCCTACATTTTGTTCAAACACATAATAGAGCCATTTCCAAAGTCACAGTGGAAAGATAACAAAAAGTTAAAACTGATTCACTAAGACTTGTGTTCCTTTCCAAGTTTATCATTTAGTAGTCATAAGTAAATCATGTTGTTCACTAATCACTAGAATATAATGAATTTGATATAATTTATCAAATAAAAGTCTAAAGCATTTGAGATACTCAAAAAGTTTCAAATGATGATTGAGAATGAAGCTCAAACCCACATTAAAACACTTAGGACTGATAAAAATTACTCTTCACAATAATTTGATTCCTATCTTAAAAAAAGGGATTAAACATAATCTCACATTTCCTCATACTCTGTAATAAAATGGATTTGTTGAGAGGATGAATAGGATCACGATGAATATGGTTATTTATATGTTGTAATTCAAAGGGATAAATCTCCACTTTTGGGCCAAATCATCTAAAATAATATTATACCTCTATAATTGATCACCATCAACAACCCTTCACATCAAAACTTTGTATGAGATGTAGTGTGGTCATCTTCTTTCAGTGCAACATATTTGACTTTTCAAATCCACTTATTATGCATTGATTTCAAAAGAGAAGAGGAATAAATTAGATAACAAGAGTTATAAATGCATCCATTTGGGATATTCCAAATCATCCAAGACATATAATATATATGATGAGAGAAATAACTTTATTATTAGAAGGAAAGGTGTCTTTTGTGAAACTATAAAGGACAAAGTAAGCACTGATTGACAATTTATTTGACTTGATAAACATGCAAAGCTTGATGTATACAAGGAGAGTTATTTAGATGTCCTAAAAAATGACTAGGGGAAATACAATTGGGAGTCCACTGATTCTTTATTTTATCCTATACATGAGAATGAAATGCCTCCTAAAGGAGAAAGTTCAACATACATTGGAAAATGAACCATGACCACTAGAACATATGGTAAGAAGTGAAGAAACTTTAGAATAATAACCAAGATAACTTAAAACATAGAAAAATATGCCTAAGTGGGCCACTTAGACATTGAAATATGTGAAACTTGATGAGTTTAGGAAAATATGAATTAAAAGTGTACATACAACCACATCATAATCAGATAAGTCCATTGAATAAACTCAATATATGGTTGAAAATATCACCTTGAATGATTCTATATAATAATAAATCAATGGTGTGTTTGATTTAGAACCAACATCTTTCAAATAGGCTAAGAATATTGAACCTAGGAGAAAAGCAATAAAAGATGAGTATAGTTCATTGGTAAAAAATGGGACTTAGAAATTGGTTGATCCTCCACATGGTTGAGAATAAATTGGATACAAGTGGGTCTACCAAAAAAATACAAGTTCTATGACTCACTTGAAAAGTGAAAATTAAGTCTCGTCACAAATGGGTATGCTCATAAAGAAAGAATTGAATAAAACACAACCTTTACACCTACAATAAAATGGACTACCATTTAGACCATGCTAGCTTTGGCATCTCACAACAGATGAAAAGTTCACCAAATGGATGTTAAAGCTACATTTCTGAATGGTGAACTCAAGGAAATTTTGTACATGATACAACACGATGGTTTTAGAGTAAGTAACCAAGAGCACAGGGTGTGAAAACTTGAAAAATCATTATATGGTTTAAAACAAGCCCCTCAAGCATGATATGACAAAATAACTAAGCACCTCATGAATATGAACTTTAAACATTTTGAGTTTGAATATGCAACCTTTTTCATCAAAATGGTTGTATTTTTGGTGGTGTATGTTTATGATTTGCTCATCATAGGGAACAATGAATGATACACTACACAGTTCAAATCAGAGTTGTTGATTTTTTTTGAAATGACTGATTTAGGTTATCTTGATTACTACTTGGCTGTTGAAGTAATTCAAGAATAAAAGTATTTCTTCATCACTCAAAAGAAGTACATTGGTGACATTCTGAGGAATTTTATAATGGAAGAGTGTAATCCCCTCAAAATTCCAATGGAAGCTAATCTAAAATTGATAATAGAGGATTTTTTACATTTGGCCGATCATAACAAATAAAGATAACTCGTTGGAAGTCTAATTTATGTGACCATAACTTGAATAAATATCTCCTTTCATGTTGGTTTTATTTCGATATTCAAGTAATACATGTTGTCACCAAATATTTTACCTTAGAGGAGGGTGTTCAAGCCTCTTCTAAATTTGGGCAACATGGGAATACTTCTAGGTATGTGAGTGTACCTATAGTAGAAGTATAACTCTAGGTTTAAGGGATCACTTCTTGAATTTACGTTGAAGTGCTTATCACCTAATTAACTATTTTCTTATGGCAAAAAGGCTAAAAGTTTGTATGAACAGAAACTATTCTAATGGGGTGATACACCAAAAATATATCCAAAAGATCATCATACTTCTTTCACTAAACAAAAAGAAATACAAAACAACTTCAAAGTCTTAAAAGTTTCTAGAATAAGTGTTTGAATAGAGTTGATATGCATGAGGCAACACAATGTAAGTGAATTAGAGGGTAGATTGCACACTCTAAGGACAATTTTACACTTTAAAAGAGCCTAACACACTAACTCCACTCTATATGACCTGTTAGAACATGAACTCTTGCATAAACATGAGAGGATAAGGATAAGTAAGGATAAAATATTATCACTTAACATCACCATACATCACCTTTCATACTTAGATAAATGTTCATTAACTCAAAACCAGACTTGCATTTATTTTTCAAAGGTAAAATAAAATGTCAATCCAATAGGACTTCACCATATATGGAGTGGAATTAGTCTACAAGAGCCAAAATGTCTACTACTTATAGAATTGGAGAGAGAGGAGAAGAGAATGAAGTCCAAGAGTCACTAGAACATGTGTCATACTGAGAAAAATATTTACACATGTAGGAGAAAGGAATATGGAACAAACCATGCAAGGTCTCATAGGAAAAATGTCCTTCAAATACATAAAACTCTTGAAATGTGGCATAGGACTCCTCATTTGCTTGCCTAGAAATTGCCTTTATTATTTGGCCTCCTTAGAACGCTCCAAACAACACTAGGGATAGATGTTATGATTGTACTAAGAGGTAGGGGTTGTATACATTCTCAAAAATTCATTAGATGTGTCCCTAATCATTAGGATTCTTTTGGACATGAGTTATCATTTCCTGTATTCCAAATAAAGTTGCCTTCAGTTTTCCAAACCAATCCACATAGAGGACTTTATGAGACTTGTAAAGATCCCTTATGGCCTTTTATTCCTTATGCAGACCTTAAAAGGCCTCCCACTTAGATATTTCATCTTCTCACTTGATGGTCACTTCTCCTTCACTATGTTATTCTAGACTAGATGAAGTGGATATTTGATGCATGAAATTGATGAGGGTTATATTAGGTCCCAACCTATCTCTCAAAGTGAATTTCATCCTTTGAAACCCTTTCATACCTACACAATACCAAAAAAATCAATAAAAACCAATTTACACCTTGTCCATACAAGTAAGGTAGAACTCAATTTGATGGGAAGGTGGCTTGGAGAGTCCTCTATAATATTTAATCATTTCCTAAGCCATTATATCCCTCCTGGATGCATCTCTTACTTCATTTTCCCAATCAGCTCCTTATCAGGGGTTTTGGGGGATTTATAGTAGTTTTGATCCTTAAGGTTTTTTCATAAAGGTATGACATTTTAAACTTGAAAAAATTCCACAGAATAATTTCTTGAGACCTCCTCCAACATACCCTAAAACCTCAGACTCCTATGCTAAGCTTCTAGGTAGGTGTGAGCTTTCAAACTTGACTACTTGAGCTTTGCTTTTCATTATGCATACCCTAAATTGGATTTGAGCCAAAATATGGATTACATGTGGTATTATTTTCATTCAAATATCTTAAACACACCTAATATATCCATATAAACATGTTCTAATGAGTTACAATGTTCTTCTAATGTCAAAATTGGTAGTAGACCCCTTTGAGGGCATTTAGCCTAGATTAAGCCTAGTGGGATTTGACTAAAACCTTATGGGTTTGGACCACCTCATTGATTTTGTATCCCATATGCATGTTTTTCATATTTTTATATGTGTGACACAACTTTCCACATCCTTATTCAAGGTCTCACCAACCCCTAGCTCACCTTGTCATCCTCTTTTCTCAAAACCTATAGATTTGCACCCTTGAGGAGTGCTCTCTATTTGAGAAAAAATAGAGGTCATTGACCATATTTTCATAGACAAAAGGGTGATATAAATGTATTCTCTAGGTCATATATATACTTTTTGAAAGGTTTCATAGCTTTACCATACCATTAGACCCTCCAAACACCATCAAACTCTCAAGGCAGACTGCCAAATAACTCACTATATGAAGGGTGTCAAGTATGGCTATAGGTTGCTTGTATGAGAACCCCTCCATGCCCTAAATCCATGATATGGGATTTATTTTATGTTTCTACCATAATTTTGGATTATTTTTTAATACATATAACACTTAAACCTTTAGTAACTTCTCTATTGCATACCTCTTCACTTTGATAGGTCATAGGTGCTAATTGTGTTTCTATGTTTCTCCTATTTGTAAGTGATTTATGCATGTTTATAAATTTTATCATTGTTAAAATTTCTTATTTATGTCATAAATATCATACGCTAGTCATTTAGATAAATTCACACCATGTACTTGTTAGTTTAATCACCAAGGCAGTCATCTTTTAGGTCACTGTTAGCTACAACCAACTGTAGTTAACCTATTAGAGCAACAAGGGGGCCTGAAAATGAACATTATGATTGAAATATAAAACATATACCATTGGATTCATATATAGTCTTGGAACCAACTCAAATGATAAGTTTCCATGTCTTCAAGTTCCCATCTTCTATGGTTTACCTTGTGAGTTATATGCACCTATATGTAGGCTATAAGTAGCCTTTTTTGGGAAAAAGTACACCTATAAGTGTTGATGGAGGTAAAATTTTTTTTAATTCCACCATAATCAATTTTATTTGGTTATTTGGAGTGTCTCTAAACTCAATAAGACCACTAAACATGGATTCAATGCTTTTATCCTTCTTCTTGGACTTATGAGGTCACTTGAGGTTCAACATCTTGTAGTAAGCACTGAAAATTTGTAGAGACTAATTATGTAACTTGGGAGACTTAATTACATCACTTGTGAGGAAAAAAAACCATCATATTTTATTTAATCAATAATTCTTGCTACATTATTGTATGACATCACCAAAACCACACAAGGCTTTGTTTTGGAGCATTTAGGGAAATAAGTCTTTGAACTAAGTTCTCTTCTCTTGAAGTGAATTATCACTCCACCTACCAATATAATGAATCAAACATGTTTGTCATGTTATTATACTAATCCACAAACTTTATGAAATTCTCAAAATATGCTTGGACCTTTCCATGACCACCTTCAGACCTTTGTGTAAGCCACCTGTAGGTGTGCATTTTTGTATATAGGGTAGTGAGTGTGGATATGGTCTATATGCATGAAATATGGCCTTGTGATTAGTCTTGGACTCTCTAAAGATGCTCAAATTAATCCTAAAAACATTTAATTACTTCAAAAAATCATCAACACCTCCATTCCAATGTGGTTAGCTCTTGTATGGCACTTGTAGGTGCATGTCAATGGTGTATAGTTATGTTGAAGACTGAATTGACTGTCACAGTCCCTTTAATGGAATTATAGAGGTTTAACTTGATTGATCATGTTGAAATAATTGTTCACCACACATTTTGATCTTCCTGACACCTCCATGAACATGTTTAGGACCCCACATGCCATGATTGTAAGTGAAATCAAGCAAAAAGTTGATTATGTACTATGCTTTTGACTACAACTCCATGAATGATATAATTGTGAGACTTAAATTATAAATAAGGAGATTTTCATGACATATGATATGAAAGAAACATCATATCACATTTATTTGAATCTTTTATAGAGAAAGAAAGCTTCTGTAATTAATGAACATGTTTATAACTTCACTAGCATATTCCACATGCAAAGGTTTGAACTCATCAATATACTTAAAAATATGAAACCAAAGATAGAAAACATGTGATAAGTAGTTCTAAATCCTCTAGAATCCATTTCATCATTTTTATTGTATGAACATGCTCAAATAGAGGCAACACTTACAAGGTGTGGGGATTAACAACCAAAACAAGATAATCCACTTCTTAAGAGTGGTTCATAAAGTATAGGCAACCATTATTATAAAAAATGAAAACAAATTAGACCAAGTGTAATATCCACCACCAAGATAATTTGATCTGGAAGTCCTCCTACCGACCATACTATCAAAAGACCTACTAACTAGTTTTGCTTGCATAGTGGAGCTATGGAGAGATATAAAAGTTTTGGTCTAATTTTATAACTTCAAAAGTAGATAAATCATGGAAATGGATTCAAGGAAGTTGAAGGGTCACTTCATAAGCTTCTCCCATGTTCTAATCTCTCTCATAGGTTGTAAAACCTTCAAAACTCATTTTCACTTAATTTCTTGATTTTTAGTTAGGAACCTACAAGTTTCAATTAGTCCTAAAATTATTGACAAGGAATTTGACATATTGGACATTGTAATGAGGTTGAGAACACATGGACACCTAGTAAAACCATACCACCCTCATTAATGACCCATAAGTGACACAAAATGACATAAAGACTAAATGTGATCATGATCAAAGATAATAACACATTAAACCACATAAAATGAACCATGACATACCTTATGACATTATAATAGACCCATATACAAGTTTTGAACTATAAGGGTGTTGACCTATTTTGACTTGTGGTCAAAATAGTCAACACTAACCTAAGGAAACAAATTGGGTAGTAACAAAAAGAGTCCTTTGATACCTCAAAGGAACACATTAATTTAGGTTCAAATACTCTAGGGTAGGAGACATCAAACTAGTTGGATATTAATATTCTAACTATGCTGGTGATCATTGTTAGGATACACTCCTTAAGAGCACACTTGATTACCTTTGTATAAGCAACTAAACATGAAATTAAACTAGAAGTAATATGTAACTAGAATTCAGAAATAACACAGAATATGAGAGACAATACAATATTGTATTAACACTCTTCCAAAAGGAAATAAAATGAAGAAATCACACTCTTCCCACACCTCTTGGGCATACAGTAATTCTCCCTCAAGAGTTCTCTCTCTCTCAATCAATTACAAACACAATCAACTCAATAATCAAGTTGTTGTTTCCATGAGTAAGTGATAATCAACTCAACTGTTGTTGCCTACTTCTAGTCCACCAAGTACTCAAAGTACTCCAAGTAGATCTCCCTGATCTTGCTCCTTGTTGTGTTGCAGTTCTCCTTAATATTGCTACCCCGCATATCTCCTTTGACCTTGCACACACACACACTTGCAGATCAACTGACCTTACTTACCATGTAGATCTCCCTGATCTTGCACACCTGCAGATCAACTGACCTTACTTACCATGGAGATCTCCCTGATCTTGCACACCTATAGATCAACTGATCTTACACTTGGAAGAACCCTTATCCTTGTTCTTGACAAGTCCTTTTAATCCTTCACCCTTTAAAATATAGCCCCATGGGTCTCTTAAATAGATCCCATACAAACAATAATTAGACTTCCTAATTATAATAATTAGAAACACAGACTCAAGACTAAAATTAGTCTTTACATGCAAACTAACTATCCATCTAAAATTGGACCAGTTCTGGAACCACACAGGCTACCAACATCGATTCTTGTTTGTCTGGAGATGATCGATGTCGGCCAATTCTTGACCGATGTTGGCATCTTCTGGTTCCTACCTGATCGATGTCGATAGTTTTTGACCGACGTTGGCCACTGTCAAACTCTAGCAACCTCCACAGTTTGCATACTTGTGAAGCTTTTAGCTCCACAACCTAACAATCTCCCACTTGGAGATAAACAACTGCACCTGTACCTATACCTGTACATCATCTAATTTTGTTTCCTGGCTTGTATCCCTCTTCAAGTTTAATCTTGAAGACCAATAGAATTTGAATGAAGATTAAACTTCTCCTTTGTTCCTGGCTTTGTTAACATACCTGCAGGGTTCCTATCCTTGCTAGCCTCTGTGACTGCAACAACCTTTTACATCTTTGAAATCCAGCTAACTGTTGTACCACCAATAGTGAACACATATCCTATGGTGCTTCTCCTATCATCCAAGTCACCTACCATATCCAAATCTACATACCCATGTAGAGAAGTGCTTAACCCTGCATATCATGAATACCTACTATTGGTCCCTCTCAGATACCTGAGAATCCACTGAACTGCTTTCCAGTGCTCCTTTCTTGGATTGGCCATTAACTCACTGACAACTCCCACTACTTGGGTAATTTCAGGTCTAGTACATATGTACTCAACCTCATCATGTGATTTAGGACACTATTATGTGAACTGTCCAACCATAGGTGTGCTAACTGGTTCTGTATCCTGCGTATTGAACCTCTTCACTACCTTATTCACATAATCCTCTGGAGACAAAATCAACCCGTGACTTTCCCTGTCTCTAGAAATACTCATGCCAAGGATTTTCTTTGCTCCTCTTAAATCCTTCCTGGAACACCTCTGAGCTACTTTTACCTTTAGCTCAGCAAATCCCTGCATGTGTGACCCTACAACAAGCATATACACTACATACAGTAACAGGATAATGTCACGACCATTATCCAACCTAGTAAAATAAACACAGTGATTACATTGACATTGACTAAAGCCATGCTTTGTCATACACCTGTCAAACCTATACCACTATCCTAGAGCCTGCTCAACACCATATACCCTAGCCTTCTATCTCACCTGTCCATTCTCTCCTTTATTTAACTTGGGAATCCATTCATCTTTCAGTGCTTTCATCCCGATTGGAAACTCTACCAAATCTCCTATTTGGTTCTCTTATAAGGAATCAATTTCCTCATTCATGCCATGCTCCCACTGTTTCCTAGATTCTACCTGCATTGCCTCTTCAAAACTTCTTGGTTTTCCACCATCAGTGAGCAACAAGTAGTGTAAAGAAGGGGAATAATGAATTTGAGGCTTACTTACCCTTTCAATCCTCCACATGGGCATTTGAGACTCCTTGACAGCTTGCTGTCCACCCAACATTCATTCTAACAGTGATCGATCTTGGTCATCTCTCAGTCTACACCCAACCGATGTCGGTTCCATGTGACCGACCTAACTACCGATGTCGATTCCCTGACCGACGTTGGTGTTCACCTGTCTGACATCACCAACTTTGGTTTACACATGATCGACGTTGGTTCCTGCTTAATTGATGTCTGTTCTCACCTGACTGACATTGGTAACTATGTTTTTCTATGAGTGATGACTTTTACCCACGAGCTCACTTTGGATCATAACCTTGTCCAAATTTCCCTGCTCAAAATTATTCAGCCCCTTGAGCTGATCTCTGTCCATCATTTTCTCCTTGAAAACCAAGGCTTTCCAGTTCTTAAGTTTGTCAAAGACATCATATTTCCTCTTAAGAACATGCATTCCCTTCTCACTCATGTGACCAAGCCTACAGAGCCACATCTTTGCATCTATATCTGAAGTAGATAAACCAAAAGGAGAATCAGTAATACAAGTAGATAGATAAAGAGTACCTACTTTCTTACCACATGTTAATATAAGTTCACCCTTGGAAACTTTCCAAGATTATGCTGTGAGAGTAACTGTGCAACCCTCATCACCCAACTTTTCTACAGAAATTAGACTCCTCTTCAAGACTGGGACATGCATGACATCCTTCAACACCCATGTGTTGCTCGTTTGTAATTTCAGCTGCACTTCCCCTTTGCCAACAATTTGACAAGGCTCACCAACCCCTAAATAAATCTTTCCAAAGTCTCCATGGACATTCTCATGGAAAAATACTCTATTTGGGGTTGCATGGAAAGAGGCATCAGAATCTAAAGCCCAAGATTCTACTTTATCCAAGGAACATATAAGAGCATCCCGTGCAACAATACCTGCATCATTTGCTTCTTTATTTCCTTCATGCTGATCTTCTACCAACCAACAATCTTTCTTTACATGCCCTTTCTTTCCATAATTCCATAATTGATAATTCTTTCTATTGAATTTCTCTATTCTTAGTTTACTTTCTTCTACCATTGCTTTACTCCCACTCAATCAGAAACCCCTGAGAGTGACCTGTAATCAACAAACACTTAACACACTCTAAAACCAAGGTGTTAGTGAACCAAGCTTGGATGAACCTGCTCTGATACCACTTGTTAGTGATCCTAGCTCTGATACCACTTGTTAGGATCCAATCCTTAAGAGCACACTTGATTACCTTTGTATAAGCAACTAAACACAAAATTAAACCAGAAGTAATATTTAACTAGAATTCAGAAATAGCACAGAATATGAGAGACAATACAATCTTATATTAACACTCTTCCAGAAGGAAATACAATGAATAAATCACACTCTTCCCACACCTCTTGGGCATACAGTAATTCTCCCTCAAGAGTTCTCTCTCTCTCAATTAATTACAAACACAATCAACTCAATAACCAAGTTGTTGTTTCCACCAGTAAGTGACAATCAACTCAACCGTTGTTGCCTACTTCCAGTCCACCAAGTACTCAAAGTACTCCAAATAGATCTCCCTGATCTTGCTCCTTGTTGTGTTGCAGATCTCCTTGATCTTGCTACCCCGCAGAATTTCCTTTGACCTTGCACACACACACACCAACAGATCAACTAACCTTACTTACCATGTAGATCTCCCTGATCTTGCACACCTGCAGATCAACTGATCTTACACTTGGAAGAACCCTTGTCCTTGTCCTTGAAAAGTCCTTTTGATCCTTCACCCTTTACAATACAGCCCCATGGGTCTCTTAAATAGATCCCATACAAACAATAATTAGAAATGTAGACTCAAGACTAAAATTAGTATTTACATGCAAACTAACTATCCGTCTAAAATTAAACTAGTTCTGGAACCGCACAGGCTACCGACGTCAGTTCCTATCTGTCTAGAGATGATCGACGTCATCTGATTCTTGACCAATGTCGGCATCTTCTAGTTTTTGCCTGACTGATGTCGGCAGTTTCTGACCGACATCAACAACTATCAAACTCCAGTAACCTCCATAGTTTGCATACCTGTGAAGCTTTTAGCTCCATAACCTAACAATCATGAAGGTGGAAATTTCACTATAGGTCATCTGATGAACCTAAGAACAATAATTTTATATTGGAAATCCAAGAAGCAATAAGTGCTACCAATTTATTTAGAAAAACTAAAGTAAATGGATGCTTCAGAGGCAACTAAAGATATCATGTGGCTTAGATTTGTTATTTCAGATTTGTAGGAACAACGGGCTTCATCAACAACTCTCATGGTTGATAATACTTATGAAATACAAATTATAAAGAATCCAGTCTTTCAAAATTGAACCAAGCATAGTAATATGAAGTTTCATTTGATTTAGAACAATGTGAAAGATGGTAGTGCCAAGTTGAAATATTTCCCTATAATAGAGCAACCAATAGACATCTTGACAAAATTTCTTAGATGGGAAAATTTAAAATTTCATAGGAATGATTGGTATGACAAAGATCCCTATAGATTAGGGGGGGGGGGGTGTAATAATATTCTATATATGTTATTAATCCTAGGTGTCTAGCTTAGGTGTCTTGATTTTTTCATTTTCAATAAGTTCTCCATTTTCATAGGAATAAGAAGTGTCACATTGGGAATGTAAATTTATCAGCCACTTTATCTTTTATATTGTAATGTTTTCTCTCTTTCAACTTCAATCATGAAATAAATTTTCATTTCCATTTTGTCAATATCCTTTTTGGCCTGTTAAATTGGGGATAAATGATCAGTGAGGCCCTACACCAATAGTTGATGAATGTAGATGCTATTAAACAATTCTTTAAGACCACCTTCTTGATGTACTCTTTAGATTCTCAAAATTTGTGCCCCGATCTCACACAACCAACCAATGCATATGCATACACATAAGTATATGAATTCTATTCTTAGTTGAATTTAGAAAAGAGCAATAGACATTTCAAAAGAGTTAATGATGAATTCACAAAGAGAATGGTCCAAGCTCTGGATAAATATTGGGGAAGAATAATTTCTAATGAAGTAGCCAAACTGATTTCTAAATATGGGAGCTACTTCATCTAATTAAAGAGTTGGAGTATTTGAAGGATACCCTCTATAACTACCCAAATAACCAATAATAAGATCACACTTATTGAATTATGTAGACATTTATGTGAAATTCATAACTAGTTCAGGGATAAGAGTTTTTTGGGTGTCGTATTTACTATCTCCTTGGGTCATTTTACATGAAATAATTTTATAATTTATCAAGATAATGAGTTTAGAATATCATAGTTTAACTTGAATTCATATAGATGTCAATATTCTTTATATAGTAATAGGTTTATGTGGAATCACCTTGGAATTAGTGATTCTTATGAACATGTGCCAGATTTATAAGATTTTAGGGTAGATTTATCCAATGAGTATGAGGTAGAAGGGTGTGATTGGGGTGGATTGAGCCTAGAACAAATCAAGGACTTAAATGATACATAGGTCCCTAATGGCATGATTGATGATCATAATGACCTCCTTGATCCCATAAATGTTGAAAAAGTCATGGGTGCCCCATTGGCCACTATGAATTGGTTCATCAAAGAGCTATTAGATTTTCAAGTGAAAATATATCATATGTTGGATTGATCCATGAAATGATTATATAAAAAAATAGTAGAGATCACTAGATTAGTTGTCTCAAATAGACCACAAACTTTAACTCCTCCTATGTAAACACTTGTAGTAGTTCCAAAGACTCATGGGAATGGAAATACCATAATTGTAGTTTAGTAATTTAACTCTTCAAGTTATGATGATTTTGATAATGATAATTTAAAGAAGCCTAAGGATCCTAAAAATATTTGTAAGGAAAGTACAGTGGTTGGTAGGAATCTTTAATACAAAGCATCTTTTATGTTGTACCCTTTGGAGAACCATCTCTCTTTATTCAAACTATCACTCAATAGTATCTTGCCTTAAGTCAAGAAATAGTTCAATAAATAGTTTTTGGTGATGTTAAGGTGCCTATTATTAAATATCCTTCTCCCATGGTTTATCCATTTATTTCACCTCCTTTAGAATCATCACCTATAAATCAACCTACACTACAACCTTCGAGCACTCAAATGAATATCTTCAATCAAATGTCATTTAAATGGATAAAGCCAATATTTTAAAAAATGAACAATATGGTTGAGGATAAAATTTCATATTTTGATGTAGTATCTGACCTCCTCAAGTCTCTTTCTCAAGAGAAGGCAAGGCCCATATCTAAGTTAGTATTAGATACATCATGATCTAAATTTCTTAGAGATTGTTGAGTTGAATTCTAATAAGAATGAGAAATATATGAATACAAGTGATTATAATTTTAAATGAGTATCTCTTTGATATCTAATTGAGGAGAGTGATGTTCATAACCTGATGGTGACTACAAAAACAATGATCAAGATATTTGAGTAGAACAAACTCAATCAGGGTTAATTAAAGAATCAAGTTCAATAGTTGGGTTGGTAGATTAATTACGTACTAAATCACATTAAAGTAACAACAAAACCTTAGGTAGAGACCCCTACCTGAGTGCCTAAAGTCAACAAGTTTAGCATATCCAACATTAACAGATACAACACCTATGGAAAAACTCCTAAAGCTTGGGTTAAATAAATACTATTATATGCCATTAATTATATAGACATTTGATTCTAAAATTGTAAATATCAACCAACGAACCAAGGCCCATGACAATGAGTTTATGGTTTGGGAAAATGTGAAAGATGATGTTCAATAGATAATCAAAATTGACTATAAAAATATGGTTAAGGATGAAATGTTTGAAAAGGTTGATGATGATTCCTCTTAAAAATGGTTAGAATGTATCTTTTAACCTTGGATAATTACATTGGGGCCTATTTAAGGATGATGGAACCAGACCACTCACTATGTAATAAGTTAAATCTCAATTCAATAATTTGATCATAGAGTAAATTTTCAAATAAAATTCATTCAACATGGCCTCAATGACTATTTTTAATTAAATTCATATTTCGATTCAAGAGATGAATAATAAACTTCTTGAACTCTCATGTAAATTCTAATGCTCATGTTGTTTATATCTGATATATGGATGACATGTTTCAAGAATGTATTAGTCCCTAAAGGGAGCACAATCAACAAAGTAATTAAGAAATTTAGAAAACTGAAAACTACTCAATTTAAAGAACAATCCATACACATTGTTATTGCTTTAAGATCCTCAACTCTTGCTATTAATCTAATGAATACTAACTAAGATGTTTAGTATTTTTTTCCATTTTTGTCTATTTTCCATTAAAAAATAGTTGTTATTTTTGTAAATTAAAATATTATTAAAAGAGAGTAGGAAGAAAATGTGAACACCAAAGGTCACATGTAATGTGCAGTGTCATCCCATTCCATACTATCTCTATATATAGGATAAATTCCAATTTTAAAAGGGTTATTTTATCCATTATAACTTTAATTGAAATGAAAATGAAATAAAATTTGTGTTCCTTATTCAAACCAAGAGCACAAGGAAATTCCAAAACTTTGTGTCTAGATTTTTCTTTATGGATGTGTATTTTTCTTATGTTAATGCATATCTATCAATTCAAGCAACTATTAAATTAATCTAAAATAATCATGCTGATTTTCAAAAATATTTTTTATTTCATGTTATATGAAATATTTGTTTACTCATTCATGTTTGACCCTTCATATTCATTTGTTTTATCTTTCATTTCAATTGAAAGTAATGCATTCCAATACTTCATTAAACATGTAGATATTGTAAATAGGTTTAGTTTAGATTTTCCCATTTTCAATAAAGGTAATAGTTGATTATTTTGACCAAAAGTCAAAATAGGTCAACCCCCTATAGTAAAAAACCTACGTAAGGTTCCATTAAGATCTAATAGGGTGTGTCATGGTCTTATTTTATGTCATTTGATATGCTTTTAACCTTGGTCGTAACCAACTCTAGTCTTAAGTCATTTCATATTACTTAAGGGTCATATTTGAGCCATAAATGAATGTTGTATGGTTTTCCTAGATAGAAAAGTGTTTTAAACTATTCCTCAACGTCCAATATGTCAGAATATTGTTAGTAAGGTCAGTACCAGCTGAAAAATTTGTAGGTGTTAAGTGAAATCAAGAAAATAGTTAGAAATGGGAAGATTTTGGAAGTTGTAAAGCCTATGAAGGAGTGTGGCACATGTGGAAATATTATGAAATGACTCTTCAGATTCCCTAAGTTAATTTAAATTATTTATCAACTTTTGAAGTTTAAAAAATGGCTCAAAACCATTCTTCTACTTTATCGCTCTTCTTGGCATGCAAAACTAGTCAAAAGGTTTTCTAATGGTATGGCAAGTAGGAGAGGTTTCAGGTAAAATGATATTGTGGGTTTTATTAAACTTGGTCTGATTAAAATTGATGGTATGATCTCAAATATTTGTTTCCTATGGTTTTTGAACCATCCTTTAGAATTTGACTATCTCCTTTTGCATGATAATTCCTATACCCTATAGGTTTTCTTCTTGTTTAAGTTGGTGAGTAAAAATGACTTGATGAAATTGATTTTACAATATGTGAAAATCCTTATTTAATTAATTACATATTTTTTTCATGTTTGGAGGTGACTTGATGAGCTAAATAGTTTAAGTTGCAAGTTGAGATCATCATTGTGAGTTGTAAGCATATTTTACCAAGTACAAAGGTCCTTGATTTTATAATGGTTTAAAATGAATGTGATATATTTTATTTCATGACTTAAATGTAATTTTAACCTCCCTCATTGATATATTAGTTTCAAAAGGTTTCACATGAAGTTGCAGTCAAGAAAGGCCAACACAATCAACTTTATACATGACTTTCATACATAGTCAGATGAATGAAGTGTATGAAAGTTTTAAGCTCATTCATAGAGATGTGGAGAAGGTTTTAAGATGTTGGAGATAATATTAAAATAATAATAATAAATCAAGCTAAGATTTAAAAATTACATATGATAGATTGTGATAATTAATTCAAACTCTATACATAGTCCTACACCATTGATGTGCACCTAACAGGTGCCATACAAGAGGCTAAAAATGTTAAGATGAAGAATTTGAATTGTTTAAACACTTTCAAGGTATAAATGATCCATTTGAGAATTTTTATAGGTTATATAACTTATTGTATGCCCACACACTATGCATAGTGTCTCTATCTCATCTTCATTACCTTGTGTTCTGTAATTGCACTTATAAATGGCTCTCACAGAGGCCTGAAGGTGTTAGATGAAGAATTATAAGCATGTTAGATACATTAATATAGTTTGAGGAATTTAATAATGCTACATAAATCAATATTGAGGTCATAGAGTGGTAGGAAAATTTGAGGGTAATTTACATATGTGTAAAATGTGTTTTAGGGATCCATTACCTTAAAAACTTTGAAACAGAGCCTTACCCACTTTTGGTACTACCATATGATGAGGTTACATAGAGTCTATATGAGTTTGAATGATACTATCATGTTTCCCTCATATAGGAGTGAGACCTTGAAAAAGAGAGTGTGTGTTTAGCCCCAAGACTTGATGTAAAGGAGGTATCTATTATAAACATTCTTACACTGTATAAAGTCAATGTTCTCTACAATGTATTGAGTCCCAAATGACCTTATGATCTAAGAAGGTGTAACAGGAACATATATGCATCATAGGTGATCCTAATGGGGTAAGAAAGACACTAGTGACTCAAGGAACTTGGAGAGAGGTTGAAGTACAAAGTATATACCTATATCATCATCTATAGGTATACCTTAACCTTAGATTAGTCACCTACAACTTGACTATAGGTACCTACAGTCTCATAAGAGGAACCTTGGTGATTAGACGCCTGAAAGCACAAACACTTATTAATTAGAGCTGGTTCTAACATTACAAAGATATCATAAAAGGTTTATCATAGGTTTCAAAGGTTGAAAGGCATCTAGAGTATTCCTTTTTCTCTAAGAATGGTCACCTATAGTCAACTATAGTGTGATAGTGTACTAATACATGACACTTTGGTCTTGTCACAGGTCTTTGAGCATGAAGTGAGTTCAAATGAGTTGTAATTGATAATAAAATAATTAAAGGAGGAATTAAGGTAATAAACAAGACCTAACACTACAATATACACCTACAAGCATTACCTTTTCTATAAGGAAACATCATTATAGTTAACCTACCAACTAGGTCTATCAAAGTAGAAGGTGTATAATGAAAGGTTTGGAAAAGGTTTTGATGGTAAAAATGTTTAAAAGTTCCCAAAAATAGTATTAACCATCTTAGGAGACTCTCATCACATGTAAATAGGGTAAGAACTAGCTCAAACATACAACCTACAATCATACTCACTAACCCTACACAATCAGTAAGCTCTATAAGAGTCTGTCTTGGGTTTTGGAATGTTTAAAGGTACTATAGGTGTGAAGAAACCTTGAAAATTTATATATAAGGTATCAATAAATTTAACAATCCCCTTATATCATCATTTATATTGAGACAAGAGGGGAAGTTCCCTCTATTCTATCTTAGATGGAGGGCACTCCCATAAAATGCAACCCTATAGGTTTAGTAAGTGGATGATGAGAAAGTGAGGTGGGAGGTATTAAAGGTAATACAAATTGGTGAGGTGAGTTTTTATAGACATGAAAAAACCTATATAATGCCTTTAAACCTTTGGAAACTACTCAAAGGTGTTGATGAGTATCTATGTGCAGTTAAGTCCTATTAGACCTAGATTAGGCCTACTATCTAAAGGAGGTTGAATACCACTTATAGGGCTAGGTGAACATTATAATTCATTAGTGAACCTCCATGGGGAGTTATAAGGTGTTACAAATCATTTGGTTTATAGAGAGGTCATATAAAAGTCATTTTTTGGTTTATAATCATGACTAGGTGAACAAAATGCAAAGGAGAGTTTGAGAGGCTATGTTTGAAATATCACAACAATACAAACGTCTAGCATGGGAACTTGAGGAGATAAGATATGTTTAAGAGGGTTTTAAAATTTAATTTTTTGTAATTTTTCTAAGGATTGGACATCACACTTTTATGAACAATCCTTAAGGGGTAAAACCACTTAAAACCCTTTAAAACCCTAGTTAATGACCTGATGGAATAGAAGTTTATAGAAAGGCATCTAGATGAGCTAGTTTGGGTAGGTAATAAATTTGAACTTGTATAGGACTCCCTAGGACCCATTCCCATTAGATTGAATTATATCCCATTTGTATGAATAGGGTAAAAACCTATTTTTATTGACAGATTTATGTTATTTTTAGGTTTAAAGGAGAGTTAAAAGATGGGAATCATTTTGAGAGATAGAATGAGACCTATAATAACTCCTCATATCAATTTATTACCTTATAAAATAAAACAAGTACCTCTGCAAGCACCTTCACTTCAACGCGTTCAAACTGGCACAATGAATAGAGAATGATCATCAAGTGAGAAGGTGACAACTCTAATTGGGAGGCATTTTAAGGTCTACCTAATGGATCTAAAGACTTGAGGACCCTTGAAAAGTGTCACATAATCCTTTTTATGGATTGGTTTGGGAAATTGAAGACCACCTTGATGTCAAGTGTGAAGGTTGAGTGAAACAAGAGTGATTATGAATGCAGATAGTGAGAACACTTGTTCAGAAGAATATTGATGATTAGGAACATATCTAATGCATGTAGGATCCTGTTTATAACCCCCCCTTCATAGTGAAATGATGTTTTCTATTCCTAGTTTGTTTTGGAGTTCTCAAGGAAGGCCAAATGATGAAGGTAGTTTCAAAATAAATAGTTGAAGAGTCCTATGCTAGATTTGAGGAGTTTCATGCCTTAGAGGGAAATTTATCCTAATGTAACTTTCATGGTTCATTTAATAATTCATTACTATATATACATAACTCCTCTCAACTTGACACTTGATTTTGTGACTCATGAGCTTCATTATTCTCTCTCCTCTCTCACTTTCTATAAGTACTAGCCATTTTTATCTCTTATATCTGATTCCACACCAAGTATGGAAAATCCATAAAAATTTGATGTTTTATTTTGAATTTTTAACAATAGATTCAATATAGTTTTGATTTCATATATCATCTTGTCAAAGTGTGTAAAGATATGTATAGTGAATAGTCAAGTGATGTCAATCTATCATTGATTTCTCTCAATCCTTCCATGTTTGATGTAATTTGTTCCACTCTATAAGGTCATATGATTTTTTGTCAAGTGTATGGGTCTATTTTCAAGTGTAAAAGTAGCCTTAATGCCTAAAACTTATCTATGGTTCACTTACTTTGGATATTCTTCATGCATATCACCTCCATATTGAAATACTAATGTTAGAGCATTCTAGGACTTTGAAGCTAGTGTTGTAGGTCTTGTTTCTTAGTGAAAGAAGTATGATGGTCTTGTGAAATTTTTTATGGTGTATCACTCCATTAGATTATATTTATTTTATGCATACTTATATCTATTTTCCCATAAATAATTAGTTAGTTTAGGTGATAAGCACTTCAAGGTCAAATCAGGGAGTTATCCCTTAAACCTCGATTTCTACCTCTACTATAGGAAACCCATAGGCCTAGAGGTATTCCATTGTTACCCAAATATTAGAGTATGCTTGAAAAAACTCATATAGGGTTTAATATTTTGTGACAATAGTAACCTCTCCTCCAAATAAAGGAGAGACTTTTGTCTCCTTTACTATTGTGAAATCTCTTATTTGTCACAAGTACCAAATATTTCACCAACAACTTTTGGCTCCCACTATGGGGCACATTATATGCTTTATTTTCAAGCCATAGATATCAATTTAATAAATTATATGAATATCCCAAAAAATAATATCACATCTCATTAACCAAATCTTGATTGGAAATAAGTTGCATAAGTGGATATCTTTTATGATCTTTGACAATTTTTTTAGAATAACAAAGTGAGTAACTCTCATTTCCAAAGAGTTGAAATTATATTAGACAAAGAAGAAAAAAATATTTATTTTTCATATATAATTGTTTTTATATTTTTTAGACATGTTGTAATCAAAATAATTCATAGATATCCTAATTTTTTCTAGATTCTTACTTATAAAATGTATACAAGGTCTAGTAAAAATAAATATATTTCTAACCCATTCTTTGACATGAAAGAACAATATATTTTTTTGACTCTCTTGAGAAAACAAGAAAATTATGATTACTATTTTTTCCTAACATATTGATTCTAATGGAAATAAAATTCCAAAATATGGATACAATTGTACAGTGCGGTCCTTGTATTGGCCCATTGACATTGGGTGCTCAACTTCATGAACTAACAAAAGGTTTAAGAAATAATATCCCCATGTTTATTGATGATGGTAAAAAACATCCTAATGAGAGTATAAATGATTTATTTTATACCTATGGTATTAATGGGTTGGAACATAAATATGTGTCAGTCATGTTATTCATGAAAACATTAGTCGAGCTAGTGTTAGAATAGTTTTATCATTTATCAGATTCTCCCATTATGAAATAGAAAAAGAATAGAATCAAATTTGAAGAAATATTCAAACTTAATAAAGATGAAGATTCTCTATTGTCTCAGTTGTCTCAAATAAATAAATATTATCATGAACCCATAAGAGATTTCATTACTCAATTCAACAAGATCGTGCATAATATTCTAATGGTCACTATGACTAAAGTCAAAAAAAAGAAATGTTTCTTATTAAATGCTCAGGTACCTAAATTAAGTTTATTCCTTCAAATAAACCATCCACAAAATTTGGGTACAACACAAACCCAAGACACAAAAATCTAAGATGATATGATCATGCTTGAGAAAATTAAAATGGTCTCTTTCAAGAGAAAAGATCAAAATTAAACATATCTTCTAGTTAATAGATTATAAATTAGAATATTGTCCTTAAAAGAATCATATTTAAAAAGCTCATAATATTATATACAAATATGTGTCTAGGATACCATTTTTTCCATATCATGGAAATGCTTGTCTTAGACTCCATCCTTCAACTCCTTAACTCACTTTTGAATCAACTGCTAATACTATTCACTACTCATTCATATTTCATGACATTAACAATCATGATGGTTCTCAGTGCCTAGACATGACCAGAGTACTGTAATTATGCACTATCAAAGAATAACATGAATAAAGTATTTTAGGCACCTTTGATCTTAAGATTCAGGAACTTGATAATGACTCCATTATAGAATATTTTTAATATGAAACAAATGGTAATGAATATGATGAAACAATGTAGGATATTTAAAATCATTCATATGGTGTATTAAATGGAACTCAAAATGAGAAGTTGAAAGTTGGGTAAAATAATGAAGAGTTGACAATCATTCATAGAATCCACTATAGCTAAAACTTCCCCTAATGTTTTTCTCAGCTAAGGTACTGCTTTGCCAAATTTATGAAAATATAAGTCACCTAAAAAGATAGTGAATTCCATGTTTTCTCATAAATCTTCCATATATAAAAAATTAAATTCTTGGAGTTCTTCTTCTTTTGACGTAATTGACCACATGAATATAACTAATGTTTAAAACTAAGTACCTTAGGCTAAATGTTGAGTAATTTGATAGGTTGATCAAATTCAATAAAGGATAAGGTACCAGTGCACCTCCTCATGGAGCTCATATCAGATTAACTCATATTATATTAATTTATTCTTATTTATAAAATAATGTAGGTATTTATACTCAATGTAATGAAATGTCTGAATCTTTTAAGTTTCACTCTTCATTGGGTATTTATATCTAAATAATTTCATAATTGAATTGGCAGCTTTAGATAATGTAGTGTAAGCTAAATTAGTACATGCATTTGGACTAATGTAGACTCAAAAATTTGGTCACTACTTTAATATATAAGTGAAACAAGTTCTCTTGATCAGTCAAATAAAATATGCATGGGTTTTCCTAGATGCATTTCCTCAAAAGAGAGCCAAGATGACTATTTTAATGGTAGATATCTCTCCTAGCTATGGAATGTTAATTATTATATTCATCCAAATACCTTAGTGTTGAGATCAAATCAGATTGGATAAAGGTTATCATCCCTATTAAGAGAGTGAATGAAAAGTTGTTATCGGAACCTAAGGCTAAACACTTTCTACACAAATAAAATGATCCTAGATCTTATATTTTATATGAAGAGATAGGTATAGGTACCTACATAAAAATGATCGATAAATATATTAAACTTATCAATCTCATACAAGGTGATACCAATTATGTTTGGACTCTATAATTTGATGAAATTTATCAAACTATTAGTTCAGGTGCTTATGTGTTGTTGATTTTTTGTTAAAATAATTTATTTTCATTATCATATAAAATGTAATTTGAATAAACTAATAACACAATTGCATATGAATCTATTCTATTAGGACTGTAGGTAGTATAATAAATGGGGATTCAAAAAACAAAGGCTTAAGAATATTTTAGGTTGATTTTAAAATAAATATGACATTAGTATCAAATAAAAAATGATAGACTAAATAATTACACAAATAGGGTCCGAGACTACATCTAAACCTTCCAAGTTTTACCATTAATGTTTTCCCAAGAGTGATATATTTCAAAGCCAATGCCCTAATGTATCTACATATTTATTGATCTATTGTCCAAAGTTTGATAAAAAATGATATATAATTGAAATGGTATATTGCCCAAGTTTCCTAGACAACTATGAGAATTGAAGAATGTTCAACAATGAATAAAAAGATATCTAATTTTTTATAAAAAAGAGATAGATTAAGAAATATCTATTTCAAAGGAAGTAAAACAACATATAGGGAGTCTTCCATATAAAAAAAAGGATGCATAAATATTATAAGCATATGATGTTGAAGATAATCAATTAAATGGTAAAGTCATTCAGCTAAAATGAAATAAGATTCCTAAAGGATTGGTCTCTTTGGAAAAAATGTTTGGCAATAATCACATGTATATAAAGAAGAACATTCAAGAAGATCCTTAAGGGTAACCTGAATACAAGAGAATGAACATTGGTACAAAGGAGGATCCATACTATGTCAACAATGTAAAATGTTGTTTTAAGGAAGAATACATGATGTTTATTTATCTATTCATATTATATAGAGACATATTTGTTTGGTGATATGCTGATATGATAAATTTTAGGCCTAAGAGTATAAAGCATAGTATTCCATTGATATCTATCATAAGTCATTTCAAACAACAGTTGTGGCACTATAATCCCAAAATTATTAGCACAATCTATGATAAATAAATAAGATGTTGGATGCAATGATTATCTTTATTATTCATCATTCCACTTGGTTATCCAAAATTATACCTATAATAAATAAGAGTTGAAAAGTAAATATTTGTGTTAATTTTAATAATTTCAATCAAGTCTCCTTCAAGGATAAATTTCCTCTTCCAATTATGGATAAAATACTAAAAGCTATCACATGGTCATAAATTATGTTATTCTTGGATGTATTTTATAGGTATAATCAGGTTAAGGTTGATATATAAGATTAGTACAAGTTAATTCTTACTACCTATGGGGAACATTACATAAAAAAGGATGTGTTTTGGCCTCATCAATGTGAAATATGCATTTTAAAGAGTAATGGATCTAGACTTTACTGAATTGAATAACCAAACCATAGTGAATTACCTTGATGACCTCAATATGTTCTCAAAGAAAAGGGAAGATCACTAAGAACACCTAGAAATGGTATTTGAAAGATGCAAAAATCATGAGAATTCTCTAAATACCAAGAAGTCCTTTTTTATAATGACTAAAATGAAATTTATTGGACATATGGTTTTTAAATAAGGTACTAATATTGATAAAAAAAGAGTAATGGAAATTTAGTGGCTATCTTTACCCACCAACAAACATGACACATTCATTTTGTGGTAAGGTAAAATATCTTAGAAGGATTTTCCTTGAGTCTATTGAACTCAGTAGACACATTATACAAATGATGAGAGGAAGGAGATATTTCCATTGGAATATCGATGAGAAGAAGTATATCAATGAAATTAAGGAATCTATTTCCAAGGCACATATTTTGACTTGTCCAAATTTTCATAAGGACTTCATTGCATACTACTATTCTTCTGAATATACATTATCTACTATCTTGGTACAAAAAAATGAATAAGGGATCAAATATACAATCATTTTATGAGTTATGGTCTAAAGTAACATGAACTCAAATATTCATTGGTTGAAAATAAGACATGTTATGGCAAAAGCGATGAAACATTTCAGGTTCTACATCTTGAACTCTTTTTAAATTATGATTTTCCCAGATTCAACAGCCATATCAATTTTGAATCAACAAGATCTTAGGTGGAAGAGGGGTAGATGGATTTTTGAGATATAAGAATATGATTTGGATATTAATACTAATAATTTAGTGAGAGGAGAAAGAATTTTTATTTAATCAATAAAAAAGTTGATTTATAGAGGGAAGAAAACCAAGTATTACTATTCATGGTTTTTGTTGATTTACGTAAAGAGTGGTATTCTAACATTGCATAATTTCTCTCATATAGAGAATGTCTATCTCATCTAAATCCCAAAAATAAGTAGAAAATCAAGCTTAAGGTAGCCAAATACATAATTTAGAATAACACTCTATTCAAAGAGTCCTTGGATGGTACTTTCTTGATACGTGTGAGTTAGGAATGACAAAATAATTTTTGGAGGCTTTCCATGATAAGGCCTATGGTAGACTCTTTTTTTTTTTTTTTTTCTATCAAAACATTCAAAATATTTAAAACTCAATACTACTAGCCAATGTTGTTAAAATATGTACAAGAATGGGTGGTGAAATGTCATGCTTTTAAATAATCTATTGGATGACCTAAACTTACAAAATTGCCTCTCCACCCCATATTTATTAAAGAACCTTTTTAGCAGTGGGGTTTATACTTCAATGTAACTTGAACTCACCTTGTAGTGTATGGAATACTCATGTTTTGAAAGCAAATGATTAATTTAGTAAGTGGGTAGAGTAAATTACATTAAAATATACTAATTCTAAGGTTGTGTACAACTTCATAAAAGAAAACATATTGGTCATCTTTGGGGTTCCATTGAAAATTATCATCGACAATGCTTCCAACTTCTATTCAACATAATTTATTGGTTTCTATTATGGATATGGATTCTCATTTATACATTAATTTAATGATTACCCATAAGGTAATGGCTAATATATTAATAAGAATATCACTACCAATATTTACAAATTGGCTGATGAGAATCAAAGGAATTTGCACAAGAAAATTTATGATGCCTTATGGGCTAAAAGGATAACTCCTAAAAGTAAAATTGGAATGTATCACTTCTAATTACTCTAAGGTATCAATGAAATGATCCTTATCTATTTGTAACTTACATATTTATAGCTAGCTCAAGTTATAAAGGATGATTGATTTAAAGATGTACTGTAAAATAGGATCATATACCGAGCCAATTTAGAATAAGAATGAGTGATAATGATCGATAAAATTCTAGCACATCAGGAGAATGTCAAATAAGAATTCAATCAAAAAATAAGGAAATGATATTTTTTTTAGAGGTATGATTACTGATAGGGGTGGGTGAATTAGTGATGCAAGTAATTTGACTTTAATTCCAATACTTCAAACTCTTGATCATTTAATATCAGCAATCATGAAGCATATAAGCCATTCATTACAATGAACAAAGAAAATAGTGCAAGATCAAAGCACATAACACATGAACTATTTGGTAAAACCTCATGGGGAATAAAGCCCACTCTCAAGCCTAAAAATATATGGACTAAAATCCTATAATGAGATCACAAAAAATAGACTTTAGTGAAGCACCCACTTTACAAGGAGCACTAACCTCTAAGCATCGAAAAACACCCACTTGTCCTTAGATGTTGAGAACCCACACAACACCTCTTATATTAACATATAAATAACTATTATTTAATTCAAATCTTATGGAGAAATAGTGAATAACAACTCTCTTCAACCCTTCACACTTTTTCAAGCCTTCACACACAAGCAATGCATCCAAAAAAACATTTTGGATCACTCTACACCTCTTTACTCATCATCAATCATCAACTCTACAAAACACTATTAAAATCATTATAAATATGACCACAAGGTCACACACATATCCATCACACTTCTTTGCTTTTCATTTTATCCACCAAGCTTGCTTATACTTCTCTTTTCTTCGATTATCTTATCTAGAAACCTTCATCTTAGATTTTGCTCTTTATAGAGTCTACATGATTACCACCTTCTTAGTCAGACATAAGACATTACTTAACCCTTAAGGCTTCCATCCCACTTAGAAAAAATATCAATACCATATACATAGGTCTATAATAGCATAGATAGATCACCTTTAAGCAACAACACCTTTCAATTAGGCCTACATATCCCTTTTAGGTCCATAGAGACCTATTCATCCCTTTAACACTTCACCGAGAAAAAATATAAACACTATACCAATTAAAATCACATATTTCCATACCAAATTACCCCTAAGACACCCTCAAGTGATTACATTCATCACTACACACATCTGCATATGTAAAACTTGTTAATCATTTGCCTTGTATATGAAAACACAATGAACGAATAAAAAGTCAACTTTCAAGCAATGGTTCATACTAAATATGGATTGGTTAAACCTCCAAAATCCTTATATATTATCTTAAGGGAGTATACAACACTTTCCAATAGATAATTCACCATGAAACATCCAAATCACATTAATATAAACTAAAACACCCTTCTCAGGTCATTTGTAGAAGAAAGTCAAACCCTCGATCAACTTTGAAGTGAAATAAATGTAGTTGTATGACCAATCAAACCTCCCAAAAAATTTTCATATATTTCCCTTGAATATATATACCACTTTGTTTTTTATACCACCATAAAATTCATCCATCATCAAAATTTATAGGCAAAACATTGCAGACTAGTTTTCCTTTGTAAATTCAAATATTTGAATTCCAATGGTCGCTAAAAAATGCCAAATTGACTATGGAAAATGATGAAATATACCTAGGAGAGAAACATTGATGCACCATAAATTTTTATAGACATCATGTCAAGGTATGAAATTTGTAACAAATGCTCTAAGAACACAACTAAATAGACCCATGTGACTGGTAGAGGTACACACCACTGAGAGGGAGGGTTGAATTAGTGGAGGAAAACAATCCAATTTAATTTATAAACCCTTCAATCAATTACCACAAGCATTCATAGAATATACAAGTCATTTATAATAATGAACAATATATAATGCAAAATCAGACACATAACACAAGATCTATGTGGGAAAACCTCTTGGGGAATAAAACCCACTCTCAAGCCTATAAAAATATGGACTGCTTATCTTATAAGATGATCACAAACATGATACCTTTAGTGAAAAACCTATTTAAAAAATATCACCTAACCCTAGGATGGTTAAGTCCTTCTGACCTAGATGTTGATAACCCTCCCAACAAATATGAAAAACCTTTAGTGAAACACCTATTTCACAAGGAGAACCTACCCCTAGGATGGTCAAGTCATTCTGACCTAGATGTTCAACAACCTCCCAAAACCTATGAAATAAACATCTTCTAATCATTGATTACCTATCAATTTTATGGAGATACAATGTATATCATCTCTCTTCAACTCTACACACTCTATCCTTTAAGAATGGTCAAGTCCTTCTAACCCAGATGTTGATCGCCCTCCCAACACCTATGAAATAAAAAGTTCCTAATAACTAATTTCTTGCCAATATAATGTAGATACAATGTATATTATCTCTCTTAAACTCTACACACTCTCTCTAGCCTTCACACCCTCTCAATACATCTAAAACCACCTTTTAGATCACTCTACACTTCTCAAAAATAACTCTGTCACAACATCAACAACATGACCAAATGGTCATACACATAGTCCACACTCTAACCTACCTCAAATCAACCACCAAGATCAAACAAAAAACATCTATCATTCACTCATACTCAAAGCATCAAAAATATCCCTTTGGATCAACCTATACCTCTTCAATCCTCTTCAACCAACAAACGTACAACAACTTTGATTGGATATCATAATTATGATTGACATGTCATACACACAATCCTATCTCTGATTCTCAATCCATCCACTAGGCACACTACCTTTCCTCTTTCTTTCACCTCTTAACATTATGATTACACACTACTACTCTAGAAATCATCACCTTTGATTTCACTTTTTATAGATCCTTCATGAATATTATCTTCTTGGTCATCCATAAGACTTACCTTAACCCTTAAGGATTCTATCACATTAGGACACAACTCAATACCATCTTCATAGGTCGGCCATATCATCCATGGGTCAACCTTAAGAAACTACACCTTTCAATTAGGCCTTATTATCCCTCATAGATCTCATGGAGACTTATTTCCCCTTTATCACTTCATCGAGCAAAACAAGAACACAAGATCACTTTCAAATACATGGGTTCACTCCATATGACCTCTAATACATTTTTAGATGATTACTCCTGCTAAGTATAATTTACTCAAAAAAATAGTCAACTTTAAAGCTAAATATCTATAACTTTAAAAACATTTAGACCTTCTAATAAACTATGTTAGATGTGCCTTGAAATCCTCTTCAACTTTGCCTTTTACACCGCCATGAAATTCATCCTAGATCAAAAGATATTATCAAAATATTGAGCACTAGTTTTTCCTTTGTTAATTCAAATATTCAAATTTCAACGTTCATTGTGAAAATGCTAAACATTGGACACTTTGGCCTCATCTCATGCATCCTAGAAACTTTGAACAAATATGGACCATTGATCTCCTTGAAAGTATCCTGGTCTTCACCTTTGCTAAACATATAACACTTTAATTTCATCTCATGCTTCTGGAAACTTTGAACAATTACACACCATTGATCTTCTCAAAAGTAGCCTGGTATTTACCTTATAACACTCATCATTTATCTTAGATCCTAACTCATGAGATTAATACACGTGGTACTCTCATGTGCCTTTTGAGCACATTGACTATTTTACTCGATTGAACTTCCACCACTTGGCAAACCCACATGCATTCTAAACACTCTGATATAAGTCCCCACTTTTACACCACTTAGAAGTCCCACATGCCTTCTAATAACATTGATGTTATACTTCATGCACTTACACCACTTTCTATTTATGTTTGTAATTTAAGCATCTTTTGATAATTGACTCAATACACTCTATAGATCTGCATATATACAAACACTATCTTGCCATTAGATGTTTGAAAATTATAGCACTCATCATTAGATCCTTATTTGGTAAAATTAATTTCACATCATATATTTTTGATGTGATTAAATGCTCATCGTTAGATCTCCCTTTGTACATTTGGCTAAGTATGGGAACTTAGTGAACTTTGTATCAGAAGCCAACTTTGCACCTTAATAAATTTTTATCTACACCAGCTCAGGAGTTGAAAATTATAATATAAACTTTTAACTAATGTGATCACAACCATATGACCAACCCCCCTGACTCATCCACACGTGGCAATGATGATGACAATAAATGACCTACTTAGATTTTTCTGCCACTAAACCCAAAATGTCTAGATGAAAACTATGAAATACCAGATGAATTCCACTTATGCACACAAACACTCAAATCATAGAAGGCCTCTTATGGGACCTATTTCACATCCTAAAATCACCATAATCATCTCTAACCATGCCAAAACTGAAGATCAACCAAGCCTAATTTAAGCATACTAGGACAAGCACACTGCACACTTTGTCATTGAAACTTAAACTATAAATATACTTCATCCACTCACCTTTATACCTCCATGACATAATTGAAAACTCTCTAAAAATCTCCCTCTTTTTCATTGACGTTAACACCTATCATACAACTCACCTTCCTTCTCTCTCTTCAAGCACTCTCATAATAGGAACCTTCTCCCCCTTTGACACAATGACAAAGTGGGAAAAAACTAATCTTGAGGACCTAAAAAGACCATTAACATGAGAGGACCAACTTATTAATATGATAAAAACTCCCTCTTACCTTGAGCTTACATCTTCTTGCCTTGACAACTTCCACTTGCTACATGTCAACACTCTCTTCAACCAAACACTACAACCAATGAAGAAAGAACACAAAAATCACTAAAATCTGATGTAACTCACCAATAAACATATAATAGTGACTCCCCCTAAGATCTTTGAGCCATTTCACCTATTGAGAATCCTCAGATCTCTATACACCATGAAGAACCACCACACAGGCTTGCTAGCCTTATCTCTCAAGCGACCTCAAGGACCACCAATAAAACTTCATGACACTCAAAAAATAGGAGACATGCTCTAAACCAACCTGATAACTCACCTTAAAGCATTCATGCCTTGATATTTTAGATAAAATTAGAAAAAACATCAAATCTTCACACTAGGCCTATCTAGACTCCTTGTAGCCCTACCTGGAAATTATAGAGCACACAAATTTTAGTAGACACACCTTCAAGACTTGAAACTTCATATATAGAGTACTCTCATAATCCCCCTTAATCACACCAATTTTCATCACCTATCTCATCCTATGCAACATACTTATTTCACAAACCTACTAGCTAATTAGGCCTCCATCTTGACAAAAACTTGAATAATTTGACCACAAACCTTTATATCTCTTGTGAATATTGATTTGATAAACAATTTATCCCATTCAAACTATTAAGAAGCCTTAACCCTCAACTCATAAGGCAAACTAAATTTTTAGCATATCTTAAAACCTTAGAATCTCAAAACAAATAAGGTCAACAAACCTACTTCTAGTCAACACCTACCTCTAAAACTTCTTGCACACCTAGTGATAACCACCATACACTTCTAAACCAAAATCTCTAAAGCATACTTTATTAAGAACACCATAAAAACACTTGCTTCTCCACTAAAAGGAGTCTCTAAAGAAATATAGACATAAACATCCTCTACACCACAATGCTCTAATATAAAGTGAATCTAGGAGTGGCCCACATCTCCTCAATAACCATTAGAATCATTTTATATCTATAAGACTTCTTTCTCTTGATCTTCTTCTTCTTCTTAGTTTGATCTTTGACAACTTGTTATTTTTCTACATCTATCACTTTCTCTTCTACGATAGGATATACAACATTTGGAACAACTATGGAATCTTGACATACCTTGTTCATTGAAGTATCTTATTTTCATTTTAGAACATCACCTTCATAACTTGACAACATAGGAACCAAGCTTGAAACTTTCTCACACACAATAGGTTGATCATTAGCATCCAAACACACCTCAGGATTAGTCTCAAATAGCAACATGATCTCTTCCTTAGGCTCTTCAACTACAACATGAGAATATAAATAAATTTATTCAATAATTAGAACATCCTCCACCATGGAAAACATGCTTCTTTGACCTTTAGAATAATCATGAGCCTCATTCTTCACCTTTGGTTTCCAAGAATTCACTTGCTTTCTTTCTTGATTTCTAGGAGCCTAATTAAACTTATTCTGACTTGCAAGCCTTTGCTTTCATAATCTAGTAATGTGACATCTCTCTTGACAGTTGAAACACACTATACCTTGTGAAATAATCTCATCCTACCTTTCTTTGTTAGAACAAAATCTTACAATATGTCTATTCTTTTGATAATTGAAACAAACTACTCTTTTTGAAGAAGACTCACCTTGCCTTCCTTATTTGGATAATGCTTAGCAAAGTGTCCCTCATCAAGATAGTTTAAGAAATTAACTTTGTTCATGCCTTTTAACTAATTACCCCCATCATAGTTCCATGAAAGCTCATTTATAACATGTCTCTTACATTCTCTATATCTATGCCCAAACTAATTGTTGGTAAAATAGTAACCAATAAAGTTTACATGCCAAATTGCATTAGGTTATCTTAATTGATTGGTATTAAATCTATTTACACCATCATTTCTTGACTAAGTGGTGACCTTCAAAGGCTAATCCATGTTTCTCTCATTGACCTTCATGTCAACTTGAGAAGCAACTTTTGGCTCTTCATTAAAACCCAATCCAGATCTGTCACTAGTAGATTTTTGACTCTTTAGGATATTATCTAGATCATTAGAAATTTTATCAAACTTAAAAAATGATTTCAACTTGCTTTCAAACTTATCTAACTCATCTTTCAAAGACACAATCATAGAAACATACCTTGAAAATTCTTCTTCTTTGTATTTTAGACTTGCAGACATAGATTCCAACTTAGAATTAAGAAACATGACTGCACCTTCATGCTCTTTAGAGTCTTCAACCAATATTGCCTCAAATATACTAAATTTCTCTTCATAATCTTTGAAATGCTCTTCATAATTGGATCCATTAAACATAGGATCTTTCTTGGAAGAAAAATCAGCTTGCACATTCTGACTAGCCATTGTACCTTAAGGATATCCTTGAAGTGGTTAGACTTGTAAGAAGGACTTGTTATGATACTAATTTTTAGAGGTATAAACCACGGGGGGGTGGTGAATCAGTGGTGGAAAACAATCTAATTCAATTTACAAACCCTTCAATCAATTACCACAAGCATTCATATAATATACAAAGCATTCATAATAATAAACAATAGATAATGTAAGATCATTGACACAACACAAGATCTATATAAAACCCTCTTGGGGAATAAAACCCACTCTCAAGCCTACAAAGACATGGACTACTTGTCTTGTGAGATGATCATAAACATGAGACCTTTAGTGAAACACCTATTTTACAAGGAGCACCTACCCCTAGGATGGTCAAGTCCTTTTGATCTAGATGTTGATCACCCTCCTAACACCTATGAAATACCTTTAGTGAAACATCTATTTCACAAGGAACACCTACCCCTAGGATGGTCAAGTCCTTTTGACCTAGATGTTGAGTACCCTCCAAAAACCTATGAAATAAACATCTCCTAATCATTGATTACCTACCAATCTAATGGAGATATAATGTATATCAGATCTTTTCAACTCTACACAATCTCTCTAGGATTCAAGGATGGTCAAGTCCTTCTAACCTAGATGTTGAGTACCCTCCCAACACTTATGAAATAAAAATATTATAATCATTTATTTCCTACTAATCTGATGGAGATATAATGCATATCAGCTCTCTTCATCTCTACACACTCTGTCTCTTCATCTCTAGACACTCTCTCTATCCTTCACATCCTCTCAATACATCTAAAACCACCTTTCGGATCACTCTAAAATTATTAGTAAAAAATCTATCATAACATCAAAAACATGAATAGATGTTCATACACATAGTCCACACTCTGATCTACCTCTCAAATCAACCACCAATCTCACACAAATAATATTTATCCTTCATTCACACTCAAAACATCCAAAATAGCCTTTTGGATCAACCTAGACCTCTTCACTCATCTTGAGCCAAAAAACTTAAAAAAAATTTAATATGATATTATAATTATGACCTATAGTTCATACACACAATCTGCGCTCTGATCCTGAATCCATCCACTAGGCACACTACCTTTCTTATTTCCTTCACCTCTTCACTTTATGATTTCACACTACTACAATAGAAATCATCACCTTTTATTTCACCTTTTAAAGAGACTTCATGAATATTATCTTCTTCATCAGCCATAAGACTTGACTTAACCCTTAAGGCTTTTATCACATTAATACATAGATCAATGCCATCCTCAAAGATTGGCCATACCATCCATGGGTCAACCTTAAACAACTACACCTTTCAATTAGGCCTTAGTAGCCCTTATAGGTCTCATGGAGACCTATTACCCCTTTATCACTTCATTGAGAAAAAAAAGAACATAAGATCACCTTAAAATACATGGGTAAACTCCATATGACCTATAAGACATCTTCAAATGACTACTCCTACCAAAACACTCTTCTGCTAAAGCAAAATTTACTCAAACAATAGTCTTGTACATAGTAGCATCATGAACAAATAAAAATTAAAATTTGAAGATAAATATATACAACTTTACAAACATTAAAACTTTCTAATAAACTTTGTTGAATGTGCCTTGAAGTCTTCTTCAACTTTTCCTTTTACACCACCATGAAATCCATCCTAGATCAAAAAATATTAGTAAAATACTGAGCACTAGTTTTTCTTTTGTTAATTAGAATATTAAAATTCCAATAAACACTATGTAAATGCTAAAAATTGGACACTTTAACCTCATCTCGTGCTTCTTGTCAAGTTTGAACAAATACACATCGTCGATCTCCTCATAAGTAGCCTAGTTTTTAACTTTTCTAAACATTTGAAATTTTGACCTCATCTCATGCTTCCTAGCAACTTCAAAAAAATATGCATCACTAATATTCTTAGAAGTAGCCTAGTATTTACCTTATAATGCTCATTGTTGATATTATATCCTAAATCTTGAGATTAAGACACTTGACACTCTCATGTTCCTTCTAAGTACATTGACTATTTGACTTGAATGAACTTCTGCCACTTGGTAGCCCTACATACCTTTTGAGCACTCTGATATTAGTCCCAAATTTTGTACCACTTAGTATCCCCCATTTATTTTGAACACACTACTAGCAGACTTCATGTGATTATGCCACTTGGTAGTTCTATGTGAAATCTAAGCATCTTTTGACATATTGACTCAATATGCTTTGTAGATTTGCATCTATATGAATACCCATTTACCATTAGATGTCTGAAAAGTATAATGCTCATCATTAGATACTTATCTAGTAAAATTAATTTCATGTCATAGATATGTGATGTGACTAAATGCTCACCATTAGATCTCCCTTTGGAAATTTGGTTAAGTATGGGAACTTAGTGAATTCTATTTGAGAATCCAACTTTGCACCTTAGTAAATTTTGATCTACACCACCTCAGAAGATGAAACTTAGAACACAAAAAATTGGGACTAATGTGATCACAACCATATGATCAACTTCTCTTGACTCATCCACATGTGGCAATGATGATGTCAACAATTTACCTACTTAGATTTTTCTTCCACTAGACCTAAAATGTCTAGATGAAAACTATGAACTACTAGATGAATACCAATCATTCACACAAGAAATCAAAGTATGTAAGACCTCTTATGGGACATATTAAACATATTAAAATCACCATAATCATCCATAACCATGCCAAAATTAAAGATAAACCAATCCTACTTCAAGAATACTAGGACAAGCACATTTCACACTTTGTCATTAATACTTAGAATATCAAGACACTTAATCCATTCACCTAGACACATCCATGAAATCACTAAAAAATATCCAATAGTGAACATTTTTCATTACACCTTCACATGTGTAAATGCTGATGTCATCAATCTAATTACTTAGGAAACTCTGTCAAGATGACTAGGATAACCTAAACCTTCACAAGACTCCTCAGATGGATTCCTTTCACTTCCATAGATAAAATAAGTAATATTGACCCCTCATATGACCTCTCAAACATGGTCAACACATCATCAAAATCCATCATCTTGCCTAACCAAGCAAACATTACAAGGTCCATGCATGATCACTAAGGCACACTTTGTCATTGACCACCATGCATACATATCAACTCATGAACTCTCTTGGCCACCTTGGAGACATCACTGATAAAAACTAAATAATTTTAATATATGATATTTAGTCCTAAAATAAGATAAAATAATATAACCATGAAGAATTCATATGAAGTTCGACTCACTATGGATGGGGACTTTTGAAATATGACATTTCTATGGTGAATATACACACTACTTGGGACACAAAGATGGAATTAATCTTATGTTGACATATAATGGACAATATTTCAATCCATATAAATAATAAATTTAGGCTCTCACTTATCATTCCCCATAGTTGATTTAGGTTTATTTTATGTTTCCCTTCCATGTTTATTGTTTTTCCTATTTACTTTCTCGTTTTTGTCATTTTGAATAAACTTAATATCCCACTGGATAGCTCTTGGACTCTGAAACTAGAAGATTTTGACATTTCATCCTATGTCCTTTAAAAAGTCTATGCCCCTAACCTAAGCTAGTCATTGTTCCCTATTTTATTCAAATTTGAAAATTTAATTTAAGTGAGTAAAAATGCTGAATTTTTATCTAAAGTGTTGAAAACCAAGTTCTAAAAGAATAAGAAAATTTTTAACTATAGGAATGTGTTTTCATGCCCCATGAATTGAGGAGGACACATTTTTTATAACCTATAGTATGTGTAGGATTAAAAAACATACATATCATTATCTACACCTCAATGTACCAATCAACCAACCAACCCATGCATCCACATGGATATGCTAAACATAAGGTTATGCTTGGTGAGACCTCACTCTCAACACACCCACATGGATGTAAGGATTGATAGTATATCCTTTAGGTTCATGTGTGTGGATTGATGCATTTTTAATCATGTTTTGAAACCCAAGGTAAAAGATTTAAAAATCCATAGAAGACTCATTCCTAGCCATAAATATGTCTAGATGCCACTCATAAGTCCACCGAGCTTTAATACCCTCCCACGAAGATGATTTATTGCAAAAATACCATCAATCTTTTTTATTTTTTAGTACTTATAAGTAGTATCATTTTTATATGCATAGTACATTATTTTCTTAATTTTCATCTAGAGGGATATTTTTTTAACTGATGGTACTACATATTTCTTAGTTTTTACCATATTAGTGTTAGGGATATTTTTAAAATATATAGGGTATTTCATGACCACTACAATTTTTTCATTGAAATTGCATCAACACTTTTTACCTCCTTATTTACCCAATCTACAAGTCCTTTCTCAAGTATAACTCTATTTCAATAGATCAATAAACATAAAATATAGATATATTGGGTTTAAGAACTTGTTAGTCCTGGAAAACAATATTCCCAAAATTTGTGATTTTCAGATTGGCCACATGGATCTAGAAGACTTTCACACAAGGCTTAAATCATAGAAACCAAACTATATGTATTTTTTACTTTAATAAAGTGGTCTAACTAAATTAGTTCAATTTATAATATCAATTCAATGCTCAAAGTTATTTTTGTCCTAAGCGCAACACTATGATCCAAAGACAAAGGAGATAAGATCAAGTAGTGAAGCCCTAATTGCCAAACTAGATGGAGTATAAATGGGCCTGAATTAAAGAATTATTATGCATGAGACTTAAAAAATAATGAATGTGGTATTAGGGAAACAATATTAGGAGAGAAATTTTTATAAGCACCTTCACATCATCAATAATTCATCATTAAATCACAAGATAAGTCAACCTTCTAAGTTTCTAAATAACTTGTTAGGTCTGACTTTAAATAAGATCTATCCTAGGTGATAACTCTTCTTGTTTGGGTAGTAGGAAATAATATCACCATGCATTAATACCCATGGATTTTTATGGAATTTAGAATCATCCGTAATGGTAAATAATACATATATCTAGGATAATATATTAATGGTACACTACACTAGAAATTCATCAATATGGATGATACAAAATAATTCTTCATGACCTCATATTTGGTATAAATTTTGGCTTCTCAAAGCATGTAACCTAGTATCGCTTAGCTAGCCAATGGAGTTAAACCAATGCAAGTAAATGAGTTATATTATCGACTAACTCTAGATCAGAGCAACAAACATTTTATAATTTTCAATGATGCCTTCACAATGATAATAGTCCAAGTTTTGCATGAAGATCAAGGAAGAAAAAAATTGATGAAGAAGTCAACCTCATTTATTAATATCAGAGCTACTTCATTCAATTCTATCAATTTATATATATCATAGTTAGATAATTTTAAGAATAGCCTCTACAACTACCTAGGGTATCCAATAATGATATCATACTAATTAAATTATGTAGGTGGTTTGGTGCAATGCACAAGCGATGTAGGGATATGCATGTTTTGGGTGTCACATTTCCTATGTGCTTGGGTGATTTTACATGCAAGAATGTAGTAAATGATCAATATATAATGTTTGAAATCTCATACTTCACCTTTTATTCATACATGAGTTGAACTTCCTCAGATAGTTAATAGGTTTGTGTGGAAACACTTCGACATCAATGATTCCTATGAAGATGTGCCACATTTGGATGATTACTGGGAAGATTTCTATAATGAGTATGAGTTAATAAGGCATGATTGGGGAAGATATATCTTAGATAAGATAAAGGCCTTAACTAATATATCTTGATGGCATGATTGATGATCAGAGTGATCTCCTCAGTCCTGTTTATGTTTAAAATGTCATGAATGACCCATTTCCCATTATCAATTATTCTATCAAAGAGATTTCATATTGTAAAGTTCAAACCTAATACATATTGGATATATCCATTAAAACGTTTGATAATTAAATATGAGATATAATTGGAATAGGTATCTTTAAGAGATTAAAAAATTTAGCTCCTCTAAAGAAAACACCTCTAATAGCTCTAAAGAATCATGGGAAGGGTAGCACCATTATTCTAGTTTAGTTATCTAGATCTTCAAGTTATAATGATGAAGAAAAAGAGGATCATGATGATCTAAATCAACTTAGGTAGAGTTTTGAGGAAATTCTAGTGGTTAGTATGAAGCTACAATCCAAAAAGTATGTCATGTTGCAATCCTTTTATCCCCTTATAGACCCACATATCTTAATTAAAAATATCACTCAACATTATATTACATTTTTTCAAGTAATATTTAAGTAGGAAAATGTTAGTGATGTTAAGGTGCATATTATTACATCACCTTTACCCACATTTTCTCCACATATTCCACCTCCTCTATAATCTTCAGCTTTAAAGCAACATTCTACACCACCTTTGAGCATTAAAATAGATAGATTTAGTCAAATATAATTTCAATGGATGTATCCAATGTTGAAATAAATAAATAAGGTGGATTAGGTTAAAATTATAGATTTTGATGTTTTATCTAACCTCCTCAAGTATCTTTCTCCCAAGAAGGAAAATACCACATCAAGGTTAGTCTCAGATCCATTAGGATCTTAGTTTACATATATTACTAAGCTGAATGTTGATAATAATGAGGAGGAGATTACTGTAAGTGAATATATTCTGAATCAAGTACCTCTTGGAGAGACAAATTTGGAGAGTGATATTCATAACCTATGTTAGGATATATAAATAATGATAAAGAGATCAATAATTATGAACTAAATTAGGAAAAATTAAAGGGTCATATATTTGGTTAGGTATGTTATTACTTACTCAATCTAGTTAAATTACCAACAAATACTTAGGTAGATATCCCTACCCAAGTCCTTGGTAGAGATCCCTACCATAGCCACCATAAAAAAAAACACCTATGAAAAAACTCTTGATGTTTGGGTTGAGGTATTTAATATTGGATGGCATGAATTATATTGAGGAGGTAGTAAAACATAATAGGACAATTAATTATAAAATTGTCAATAACAACCAACAAATCAAGGCCCACGATAGTTACTTTAAGGTTTGGGAAAATGTGAAAGATGATGTTCTATAGATGATCAACATTGAATCCTAATAAAAGGTTAAGGTTGGAATTTTTGAAAAGGTTAAATATGATACGTACTGAAAATGGCCATAATTTAGCATTCAAAATATTGAAATTATGAATCGAGCTATAGGTTAGTTGCAAGAAAACTCCCATATTGGAAGAGAGAATTAGAAATAACTTTCTTTTAACATAGTAGAATTACATTTTGACCTGTTAAATGATGATGGGACAAGACCATTCACTTTGGAAGAAGTTAAAACTCAATTAAAGAATTTGATCAAAGAGGAACTATTCAAATAAAATGCCTTCGAAGTTTCCTCAATGACTTTTTGTAGTGAAATTAACATTTCTCATGAAGAGGTGAATAATAAATTGGCCAAACTCATAGAAATACCAATATCCATGTTTCTGATGTCTGATATATGGTTGACATGTTATGAAATTGTAGTAGTCCCTAATGGGAGCATAATCAATGAAAAAATAAATAAATTTATAAAATTCAAAACTACTCAAGTGAAATATCAAGCCTCAATATATTCTTGCAATATGGGATCTTTAATGCTTAATGTTACTCCAAATAAGACATCCTATAATGTTCTTTATTTATTGCCATTTTTTTTTCTATTTTCTATTTTTGGAAAATTTTATTTTTAGTTTTTTTAAATTTTAGAAAATAGTAAATGTTAATAGGATGAAAAAGTGAATACGAAAGGTCACATGCAATGTGAAGGGTCAACCCATTCCTTCATATCTCTATATATAGGATAAATGGAAATTATACAAGGGTTGTTTGATAACAATTGTATATTTTCTTGAGATTAAGGAGAAATAAACTTTATATTTTTCCTTCAAACCCAAAATGTAAGGATATTAAGAACTTTGTGTCTTGATTTTTCCTTTTGGATGTACATTTTTTCAATGTTAATGCATATCTCTTAATTCAATAAATACTTGAATTAATCTCAAACAATGTCATTAATTTTTATGAATATTATATTATCATATGTTAGATGAAATCTTAATTTTCTCATTCATGTGTGACCCTTCATATTCTTTTATTTCATCCATTATTTTGGTTGAAAGTAGTACAATCAAATACTCCATTCAACCTGTAGATATTGTAAATATGTTTAGTTTAGCTTTTCTTGTTATAAATAAATGGAACCTTCCCTATAAATAAAGGGGAGACTTTTGTATCCTTCACTATTTTGAAATATCTTATTTGTCACAACTACCAAATATTTCAACAATAAACATGGCATGCTAAGAATTTGTGTTTATGCACTCAGATTCCTTTGCTTTGATTTGCACCTCCACACCAGAAAGTATGACTTCATTCCCTTTTTTTTCACTCCTATATTTTTTGATGAAACTATAGGTTGATGTTAAGGTTGAATAAATTATTATTATTTTCATCTATAATTACTTCCATGTATGTCCCTTTATCAACTAAGGTCTCACTTATGGGTATTTATCAACCACCACCTTTTATTTATCTTGCACATCATCAACCTTGTGTTTACTTATATTCTTATTGTGGTTTAATGCATAACAAATTTTACATAAAAAATATCCTACTATCTCTACTTTATAAGGGTTTATTTTTATTGAGTCATAATCAAATTCAGTCTCATCACTTTGTGATGACTTCCCTAGGTATATTACACATACATTGATCTTAGGATAATTATATCGCCATCAATTTAATTGGTGTTCACATTTGTATTTTTTTTGTCTAGTATATTTTTGATTACATTTCCCAAATACCATGATAAAATACCCAATTTAAAATTGATCCATGAAAACATGTTGCTTTTATGAGTAATAACTTGTCGATTGAATGCTTTCTCTTCACTACAAACTTGGTATAGCTCCTGTATACCTCCATAAATATCCCTGGTATGAATCATTCATCTCCAACGACAAATAATAATATTTTTTAACCACCTCTCCATCTTAAACTTTTAAGTATTATTTTAAAGCCAAAGTAGAAATTGTTGTTGCATATCTTAGTAGGAAAATTGTCTCAAAGTGTGTGGAATATTTCATGTTACCATATACATCAGTGATTCCAATTTCAGCCGACACCAAAAAAATCAAAATTTCACCCCATATAAAAGTCTCAATATTAAAATGACATTTTTACGTATCTCCAATAATTATGACATAAATAAATTTAGATTTGTTAAGCTATGCACCTTCCACATCCATTATTTGTGTGACATATACATATGGTATGTTAATGTTTTCACATCTTCCACTTCCTCCTATCTTTGTTTTCACCAATAACATAGCTATCCAAGTTGTATGATCTTCAATATTATCAACTAGGATATCATAGCTACCCAAGTTGTATGAACTTCAATATTATCAACTAGGAGGTTAAGTTTATGATTTTTATATTTCAAGAATCTAGAAAATATTGTCAATTTATAGTGGTTGGATAACATAATGTTTATGTGTTCATTGTAGCATGATAATCCTATGTACTCACTTATGTGATTTGGATGCAATTTCAATAAGTGTCGCATGAAATACAATCTATCTTCATGGATGCATGATAATAGAAAATGAAATAATTGCTTAGGTTTTGAAATGTAGGGCATTTGAATTAATGCATGACCTTCATTTTATCAAGCACTAATTTTATGGGCACATTAAATATCATCATTCCATTTGTAGGTAAATTCTCACTCTACATTATGAAACTATTTTTAATATTTATTTCATTTTATTTCCCAGATGGTTGTAGTCATATTCTTGCATTAATCAAATTTTGAATCCCATACCTATCCTATTAATAGGAGTCTGGATATTTCATCTCTATAAATTTAATTGGCACTTTTTCAAACTTCCCATGCACTTATTCTTTAGTAACATATTTAATGATGATCAAGTTACTTATGGTACATATAAAAATTGTGTGTGTTTATGACTGCATGTTTTTATTGGCCATATGGACACACTTTACTTCCTCTTCATGAGAATTATTTGTAGAAATTTACCTTGACACACCCTTGGCCTATTTAGCATGTTGAGAATTTCACTGTGACCCTAGATTAACAACTTGATTCTAAGCCTAATTTTGGTTTAATGGCACCTACCCTAACCTAAAACCTTATTTTATTTAGTTTTACTTCCTTGTTAATAATTTTTATTGAATTATTATTGACATCACTATGAAATATCCTAAATATTTAAATTATAGTCTTAAGAACCTTAACTTAGTGTAAATTTAGTTATCATGTAAATTTATGCTTGCTTTACACTTATTCAACTCCAAATATCTCAATATTTATAAGTAATGAAATTTAATTGTGGTAGATAATTTATAACACCCTTCTCTATTTTAACTACCCTAATAGTGCAATAAATAATGTTAGATATTCATTATTGACACTTACATATCCTTGAATTTACTAATGGTGATGTTAACCCTTGTAATATATTGTGTAACTCCCTTTGAATGTAACCTAAGCCTTTTATTATTCTCTATATTCATGGGTGCAATGTGTATATCATCTCCTTCATTCTCGCATACCATGTAGACCTCATGTATCATGATACTTTATCGAATTCATGCACACAATAACTAGTTTTTCTTTTGTTTCATATTTATTTAATCCTTATTTCAACATATGCATCCAACATGAAACTAAATATGTGTTAGGTCTTCCATCACATCAACCTCCTTATCCCTGATGGGCCTATATCATGATGAAAAGATCACTTTAATTTTTATATACAAGTGTAATAAGTTAATTATGAAACTAGAGGACTCATGGAGGATGAATTGTAGAAAAAAATACACCTAAAATGGAAATATTGGGAATAAATATTACTTATGCACATGAGAATTTCATAAAATAAAACATTAAAGTATAGATAACTTATCATAAAATTGAAAGATAATTTTAAAAGTATAACATTTTTAATTAAAATGGAATGTCAATACTATCCAAACATAAACTACATATCTGGTGTAGGAATGTCAATGAAATCCCTCACTCAAATTTTCTATTTAGATTTACAAGGTTGATAGATTTATTATTGTTCTAATGGCACAAGGTTAAAAAATTATGCAGTTAAGTGTAATAATTAAAAAATAATAAAAATAAACTTATAAAAAATAACTAACATAATATTTAATATACCTAATTGTTGAGTGACTTAGCTATAAGTTATATATTATAAGTCTTGAGCCTACATCCATTGAAATTTCCATCAAAACGTTTACCATCTAGTCGTATAGCTTGCATGTGTTAGTATCCAAAATATCATGAATCATATAAGGTCCCATCTATTGAATTTTGATATTTACTAGATGCTTATTATATTTTTAATCATTTAATAGAATAATCACACCCTTTTGAAAGGTTTCCCTTTAATGTGCTTGTCATGTAAGATCTTATGTCTATCCCTATCTACTCTTTAGATCCATATTGATATAAAATAATTATCATCAAGATTCATGAGGTATTTGAGGTGCTCATCAAGATACTATTTTTCATCCAATCAACCAACCTGGGCAATACATAAAGAGGGTCGAAAACATTCCATGGGAAAAATTACTTCCCTCCCAAAGACCAACTAAAGAGGTGTAGATTTGTTAAGGTTCTTATATGTGGTGTGATGTTCCCATAATACTATATAAAATTAATCATCTAAGTCCTTGTGGACCTTGCCAAAAAAATATTCAATTTTTGATGGATAATATTATTAAAAGCTTCAATATTGTCATTTTACTTGCAATAATAGGGGTAGCTTAATGTTGTGCTATGAAGAGATGTAAAAATAAAATGTGAACCATTTAATTCAAAACAAATGTAACCTAGTCAATGGTTAGACTCATATGGCATCCATAATGGTGAATAATATTTTCACAGATGAAGCATGTCACTATTTCCATAGTACAACTTCTAGTTGGCACTACTTCTATCCATCTTTTTACGTAGTATTTTTTGGTGATAATATTATGTGTGCCATTTACATGTATAATCTGGGAGATGGATCCTCAAAATTTTATTTACCACTTATCAAATGGATCTTGAGCAATGATAGGAATAATTGACATCTTTTTGTGGTTGTTGGGCTTAAAATTTCTTTAACATACCCCAAAATTTTGAACATAGTTATTTACATCATCAAATAATGTTAAACACCATAATTCATAAAATTAAATGTTTAATGTGCTTGAATCACCAACATAATAGATTGATTTAAATAATTAATTCACATTGTGAAAAACCTTAGCACGTTCATGCTCCAAAATGTAATGCTATAAAGACTTATCCCATCTAAGTTTAAAAATGTCTCCTATAATCAATTGGTAATATATTATGCAGACCATGCCAAATATAAAAAAGGCATGAATTTTTGTGTGTCCTTCGAAACACACTTTATCTTGTACAATTGTGAATTAGCATGCCATCCTCTATGTTATCAACATCTTCTCTTGTGATAATTTGGGATAGAAAATATAGGCTAGAATTTTATTTTCCCAATTTAACAAATTTTGATAATTGGAATTATTAAACTAAAATGACTTACAAATGAATTCTCACATGCAATATTAGCTTGTTCATAAGATATTTGAGTGTATCATGGTCTGTGATGAATAAAAATGATTTGGATAAAATGTACTAATAGAGAATTTAAAGTGCATATACCATCATAAACACTTCACATTTAGTTCTTATAAAATTCTTATCAATTTGAGTGAGATTATAATGAGAAAAGTATATAAGATGATCAAATTTATCATCCCCCAATTGAGTGAAAATGTGACCAAAGGTTTTTCTTGATGTGTGAAAATGGATATGGAATGGGTTGTTCTATTTCACAAGTTTTAAGATTTGCACACTCACAATATTCTCCTTGAAAGATACAAATTTTTCTTGCTACTTCTCAATCCATAAACATGGGCCATCTTTCAATAGAACATATTATAATAAAACAAAATATTTTGCATAGTTCTTGATGAACATGTGATAATAGTCTATGTGGCCACATATAATTATGTGTTTTGTGTATATAATCAAAAAATAATGAAAATCTTGTCTATATTGATGAGAAATCCATTTATATAAATGATATAGCCAAGCAAAGTTCTTCAACATCACAAACATCCACTTCTTCAATTTCAATGAAATCTGCAACAGTCTAAAGTGCTCAAACATTAGGTGAAAATTGGTATAGTAATCCTTGATAAATATTTAAAACATCCAATTTAAATATATACTTAGAGGACATGACAAATAATGTCCTTTAAATATGCCACAATGACTTGTGAGATCATGGAAGATGCATTATTTAGCACAAAAGTAATCAAATTATAGGAAAATGAGCCCCACTTAATGGTGAATGCCATTTTTACACCTATATAACCCATAAATAAAGTTATATATCACAATCCATCAACGCTTCTAAAATTTCATTAATAAATGGATTGGGGAATGGGTTGGTAACATGTGTTACATTAAGGAGACAAAAATCAATGCATATTTGAATGTGCCTAAATTATTTTATGTTGATAACCATGGGAATCACCTATTTTTACTCTTCCACTAGATAAATGTCTCCATCTATCAATATTTTATCAAAGTATACCTTCAATTTCATGCATATATTTAGGTTCTTCTTATATGGTCATTTATTCATTGGGTTGGCACCATCCATGAGCTTAAACATCACTTTCCCCAAATTGGGGTGGATGCCTTTCATTTATTTTTAGTTTTACAATAAAATTTCATGGTATTAACAAAGGAACTTGATGAATTGATCCAATTATTCATCCATATAATGATCATCAACTATAGTGATATTAGGTTCATGTTCTAAACCATTGTTAATTTATATAGCCTTGCAAAACTCACAGTAGTGTTTATACTTACATTTTTAGGTATCCACCACCTTTCTCTCCCCATAGGATGTTTTATCCTTATAATGCAATGAAACATATTTAGATGGCATGTCATTCACTTTGTGTACTACCTTATCTCTACCACACTTGTATCTTTAATTTCCATTCAACCATACTTATTGATCTTCCTCACTAGAATCACTATTCATAATGCATTATGAAAGCATATTCAAAAACGTGATGAAATTCTCATATGTAGCTTTGTATATGCACTCTTCCATAATTGAATCATTTTACGTAAGCATATGAATCATTCATTGTAATGGATTTAATTATTTTTGGTTTTCATCATGAAAAACAAAGCATATAGGTGAAATCAATGTTCATTTTTTCCTAGTTTGTAATTTCCCTTTGCATTTGAATTATCATGTACCACAAAAGAGACGAATTATTAAATGTTTCATAGAGTGTATTAACCCACATCTTAATTGGAAGAAGATACATAATTGTTGTCTAGACCTACACACATTTGTTTTAATTTATCCTTACATAGATATGGTTTTGCTATAACTAGGTATGCCACACTTCAAGTTTTCACACTAAAAATAGGTATAAATAATTTGTTTTACCTCAAACCAAGTCAATATATTGGACTTATGTGTTTGTAAATAATGTGAAACTATGATCTTAATCATTTAAACTAATGCACTTAAATGATGATTTTATTTTGTAACACATGCTTTGAGGTTATTCATGATATTTGTTGCATTATCTAATCCTTCATAGTGTTGTAAGGAAGAAATCCTACCATTATTATGATAAAATAATATCTTAATTTTTGGTGTTGTATGAAGAATAAAAATATTGTGGCCCTAAAATGATCTAACTTTGAATTTAGAACTCCTTCAGTTTTCTTACAATATTAGTGGTCAAAATTCTAAATTCCCGGTGCCACATTTTGACCCAATAAATTCATAATACTCTTCTAGACATCATCCACAAGTAACACTTTTAATATTTGAAATATAAATATCATCTTCCTAGCCTAAAATTTATTCATTATAACATCCAAATATTTATCACTCTATGCAGTAATATTATAGATGTGGTTAGCTTCTTCATCTTTATCAACACTTTCAACAAAGGCTAGGACATGGTTATTATCAAGAAGGATGACTTCATGATTCTCCCCATTTTACAAAACTCATGCAATGCTTCTTGAATTCCATATCAACATTATTGTCATAGTGGCATGGTCTTTCTAGTAATGTTGGGTAGTTGTTAGCTTCAGCCAAATTAGTAACTTCCAAATCTGAGTGAAACTTCATGCCAATGAATGAACATATTTTTTTTCAATATTACTAAAGGGTGCATGAGTATATTTAGGTAAAAATAAAATTTGAGGAAAAGGCCTTAATTCATGGATTCCCATATTGTGATAATATTCCTATGTTAAATTGTTAACGTTAGCACCTATTTCAATAAGAACATCACACAATGACCATCCATAAAATTTTGCATCAGTGATCAACTCTTTATCACATCCATTATTTTAGGAATTCTTAACCTCATTATCTCTTAATAGATGTGGTTAATTTACAATAGTTTTTCTTTTAGATTATTATACTAACCAAATATTAATCATGGGGATTAATCTCTCAAAATGTAATAGTTATAAAATATTAGAAAGCTCATTTATATCCTCTATCTCTTGATCCATTTATTGAAATTATTCCCAAGCCTTTCCCTCTAATTCATGAGCATGTTGAAGTTCACCTTACAATTTTTGTATAACATCCATTGCCTCTTATATATATATATATATATTTTGAAATATATCGAGGTTTTTGGTTGAAATATTTGTGTCATACACCGTATTTATTTGTTAGCTCATATCCTTACAAAACCTTCTCAATTATTGTGGCATAAGGTGGGTTAGTGGTACCATTTTGTGTTTTAATACTCATCTTTTATCCTTATGTTTTCTATCTTTCCTCCTTTGGAATAGATTTATCCTTTTGGTGTACAGTGTTGATCATCCATGTCTATATCTATGAATTATCTTTTTATGTTATCTTGGCATAAAGGTATGGGTAATATTTTACTTTTTTGTTTCCTATGCAATGACCTGAAGTAGGGTTATTTTGGAAAACTATTTGATTACATTGTAGAGAGAGACACATATAACAAGTATATTATAGAAACCATGTGCTACCTTGTCCAACATCTCTTCCATGATAGGGGTGCTAACCAACATATTTAATTTGGTGATGGTTATAAGTACCATCCATTATATAATAAATGCCCATTTCACATTCCTAATGAATCTTGTACATCACCCTAAAATCTCCCTTATTTTGGGTGGAGGCCTCACATATATGACACCACATGGATTTTTTCTAGGTTTAATTTTTAATAGGGTATACTTTTTCATATCATGTCCTTCTTGAAAAAAATCAAAAGATGCAAGAAGTGAATATACATTTTTCCTATGGAAATATTTCTTATTATGCCTGTCCAGTTCACATTCAATGCACCATAAGCCGTTGAGTGTTTCATGTTATTTATTGACAATGAAAATTTTAAATTGTGAGGCAATAGATGTAATTTATACCTCCATAAAACTATCTATGATCCTATGGCTGCTACCATCAATTTTTTTTTAATGAAAACATAGACTATCTAAGAAAATGAATCAATAGGCATAAACTTAGATTTTGCATGAAGGTAAAAAACATTGATGATTCTCATTGAACTAGTAAAATATTTACATAAGAAGCTTTAAATAAATCTAAAATTGAAATTTGAGTTGACATGAATAATAAAAAATATAAATAAATATAAAGCTACCTAAAGCACCTAAAGCTAATAGAACCATGCAATTTTTTAAAAATTGGCATTTTTAGTAACTTTTGACTTTTAGTGATTTTTATCCAATCACTATTTTTAGAAGGATTGCATGAAATATTAGATGGGAATAAAAAATTATGAATATATTTCAAACATTAAAATTATCCTAATGCATAAATTTCAATTGAAGTTCACGTCTGAGTTAAAAATACACTATTTCTAAAAGTAGAAAAATACTAAAAAAACTAAAATGCATTTTTTGACCCTTATATGATCATGTATGGACTTATAAAATTTATGAAACCATATATAAATGAATAGAGTGGTTTTTGGAAGAATTAAACATTCAGAGATGGTCATTCTGGTGCAAATGAGAGTTCAATGGACTTACAAATCAAAAGTTATGGCCTTCAGAAGTTTGGACTCTACATCAGTTACCTCTAAATATTTGCATGGATATGAAAAACATATTCATTGAAAATGCACACCTAAATGATAATATTAGTCCTCCAATGAACCACTGTGCATGTTATGCAAGATGGATCTCAAAATATATTTTTGAAATTAAAGTATTGAATCTAGTAGCATAGGCATGGACACTCTCATTTAGATCTTAATATACTTTAAAGCATAAATACATTATTAAAAATTTGAGATATCAAAATCCCTGATAGATGCTTCATTCAATTGGTCATACTTTATGGTGACATAATTTGGTTCATACTTATGGTACCACTTATGGGTGTGATCAAATCCTATTGTATCAAACTAGATCACTTTCCTCTCTAGTGTACTAACCCCCTTTAACTTTATAGATGAGTTCATGCTTATGAACATGCTTTGAAATATTCTCTACTACCCTATATTCTGGTAAGCTCAAATACATATTGTAAATACCCTACTAATAATAGGGAAGTTTCATTACTAGTGTGACTAGGGAAGTCAACATTTGTTTATAAATTGAGCCTTTGAAATTGCATGGGTTGCCTCCTCCTGATATCATCACATTCCCAATTTGAATAGGCATTTTGGCACATATGTTAGCACTATATTATAGCACATTTTCATTGGTTCCTTATTTTTTGAGATAAATATAATGACCTTTTTTCCACCTAAGGAATTATTTATTTTATGGGAGGGTGGATTTCCACCCCCTGATGGTGGCATTCAAAAAATAACAAGGACATTCACTTGTATCAATTTTTATAAAGTATTATCCCAATGGTTTATAAGGTAATATCTATTGTAGAATAATATTTTCTTCATCTTGTCTCCTAAACACACCATTAGGACATAAATTAACACAATATTCACTTAAATATTTATATTCAATAACACATGTGCTTTTTAATTGATTATATCTTGGATGGGTGCTTCTTCTTATATGATGTTCCAAAAAATATTATGGATACAACCTTCTTTAACTACTCCTTATCAGATGTTTTTTTTTGTCTCTATCACATGCTTCACTTTCAGTGGAATTAAATTCATCATGAAATATTTTACCAAATGGCATACCTATTTTTGGGGGGTCTTCAAAACATCTTCTAAACCTAGATCTTCCCTCTCCCCACGGTGCTTGGAAATCTTCACTATTTACCGGTCTTTGTCATACTTTAATTTTTTGAGTTTTTAGTCATTTGGGTTTTCCATTAAGAATTCTTCCATATCCCTCTCCAATACATGTGATATTTATCACCTATTACCTTCTACCCTCAATATATCCCATGTGTGTAATAAAATTAGTTTTTTATAATGAAGTTCTCAATCCCATAGTCTAACATTAATTTATTGATCTCTAATAGAAATTTGGATATGTATGAACCCATTAGTTTACAAAGAAACTTAATCTAAGACTCTTATATACATGTGTAAATAGAAATTAAGAATTCTAATATATAACTATTCAAGGTACCTCACCACCATAGATTACCTACTCTCATCCACATAGTGTCATCTCATTGAAACTATGCGATATGCTCATTTTTCCAAGGTTACTTGTAGTTGTAGTTTTCATTCCTTCCCATTACATATATAGATACAGATTCATGTGTATGACCTAAAAACTTAGAGAACAATAAATTTTAAATAGGGTCATAGAGATTATCTTCTACCTTCTCCTTATGAGATTAATTTTTAATGCTAGGATGAAGCAATTCAAAGTTGTACTCTAGGTTTTTTGTCCACTATTCAATATCCATCTAGATTACATAGATCATATGTACTCACTATCTATTTAGCTATTTTAACTAGTCCTAGTAATCAAACCAAAATATTGTGTGGGTTTTTGCACTTCATGATTTTTGAGCCACACATTTACCTAGACATTAGGTAATTCACCATACTAGCATATCAAGCTAAAGGATACAGCTCTCACCCAAGGTGAAAAGAGAATATGTTAAGTCAAAATTGGGTTATTCTCATTGAGAAATTTATTATATAATATATAATACTCATTAAAATACAAGTACATACCACTACTTAACATATTCATAGTTCACATGTATCATAAAAATCTATCATGTCAAGGTAGAACCATAACACTTCCCTACATAGAAACTCATTAACTATTTTTAGAGTAGAATAAGAATAATTACACAAACATATAATGACAGTAAAAAATCACTGTATAAAATTCAAATATTCCTTCATTCAATTTATTGAAAGAATATATAAGTTCATGTGATTTCACTGTGTAATAATTGATTATAATTTCAATAGAATAAAGCTAAAAATTCAATTATGTGATCTCAATAGTAAGGCAAGGGGTATTTTATACAACTAAGGCACCATCTTGAAGTTAAATTCCAAAAGTGTGCACTTGGAAATCATGGAACAAATTTCTATATTTATTAGTCATAACTTCTTACATTGAATTTCTTATTCCTAATAGATCCCTATTTTTATTACACAAATTAATATTCTCTCTAAAACTATTGTCTCTTAATACTCTTTTCCAATGGACTCACTCTATGAGGTTGGTGTGTAATTCCTATTCTCACTCTCTGTGGTTTGCACAACCTCCTCCCTAATCATGATGTTCCTTATTCAATGTTAAAAATACACCACCATATGAGTGATCCATGACTTATTCAATATCATGTAGAGTCCTCTTGGGTTTATAGGTATATTTTTTGACTTCATCCTCTCATGTCTTTTCACACTACTATTAATATTCTCTTGTTTTATTTTAAAAAATGTGCACATACTTTTCACCATGCCATCTCCAAAAGTGTGTGTTCTTCTACTTAGACAAAATTAGGGTTAAAAATTAAAAAAATAAAAAATAGGTGGCAATAGGATTATCAAGTTATGTTTCAGAATAATGCTTATACATGAACATAATGAAAGGGGGTTTGTTCATTATTTATATACATATATTCTAGGTGGGTGTTGATTTACTATAATGCATATAAACACATGTTTAAAATATTTAGGGATTACATAGGAAAATAAATATAGAGACATAAAATGAAACCATCAAAGATATAATCACCCTCTTTATGATTATCCACTCAAAAAATCACTACATACTCAATCTAGATAATACCAAAATTATTTATCTTTGCTTTGTGAATTCAAAAAACTCCAACTAGTTTTATTACTTATATTAGATAATTTCATAAGGTACAAAAAAAGGTAAATTGTAGCAAGTACTGATTTATATTACAATCATAAATTTTTTTAGTAAAAGAGGGTTTTATATGGGGACCCTACCCCTTATAAAGATAGAGCAAAAATGGTCTAGAAACCAGATATAACAATACTTAAACTAGATGAGGCAAAAAGAAGCAAACAATAAAAAAGTAGGAAATAAGCAACAAAAAGTCAAGAGACTAAATTCTTGGGACCATGTAATCTTTTTAGTCCCTGGACTAGTTCTAAATGAGATCCTTTAAAGGATTTTTTTTTAATCTTGCTGGGATGGAGTTTGATCTTTTCATCAACAATACCCTTCAATTTTTTATCCTTTGTGTGGGATTAAACATTCTCCTCTTTTACTTTGGAAAGAGAGTTCAAAGTTTCCATGATTTGAAGACTCTTCATCACTATGAGGCTACTATATTAAACAAAGATTCTAAGATTTTCATTTAAAAAGACATTTTGCTTTTCGAGATTATGTAACCTTTCCTTGATTTGGTGGAATTCAGTGTTAATTTCAATGAGATTAGATTTGGTATAATAAATGTCATCATTGAGAATTAACTTATTGAGTTCATCCATAAATACGTTTTGGTCCTTCACACACCATCGAAGGATGGATTTGTGCAATTCAATCTCATTCTCAATCTTACTCAAACTGGATTGATATTTTTGGTCTTCCAAAATCTCCTTGAATTTAGGTAGAGGATTAGAATTGATGGTGAAGGGGGTATAATAGGGGTGCAAGGGAGAAGAATTCAAAACATTAGAAGGGATGATCTACTTGAGCATATGCTTGTTGCTAGCAATGTTTACCAAATTAATATTATCCTCTGGTTTACATGGATTGGAAGGGGAGGTGTTAATAGGGGTAGTGGGAGTAGGAGAAGGTGGATGGGAGTGGGTTTGAGAGGTATTAGGGGAAGGAAGAGGAGGGGGATAGGATTTAGAATAGGGGATGAGGGAGAAGGGGAAGACAAGGAAATTTTATAATGTTTAAACTTTTATAAGGGGTGGAACATTCATAGAGTTGATAATTTTTTTATCTAATTTTTTATTTTGGAAGGAGGGAAATAATCTTGGTTGTTATTATCACTTTCAATTTCAATGGGTATTTTATATTACTTGGAGGAAATATTATTGGAGATTGTTAGAGTCTTGGAGGGGATATTAAATTTAGTAGTAGGCATGAGAGGATAGGGGAAAATAAGGGGGGGGGTGTGAATGCAAGCCTGCAAGAATCTATGGATCATAAAGATGATGGCTTGGTAAAGGTGTTCCTATTTATTTCCCATTTTAACCTCATAGATTGAAGATTCGAAGGAATGAAAAATGTAAAATAGAAGACTGGAAGGGATTTGATGATGGAAATATTTGAGTATGGGTACATGAAAATGTACAAGGTTGTACCTACCATCCAACATCACATAGAACATGATATTCTTAGTGATTTTTTCATAGGGATTGGGGCCATATCTCCATAGGAAACCACCTATTCATTGAGGAATTTGATCACCAAACTTGAGAAAATTATTACTCTCTTCTTTATAGTCCTTGTTAAACTTAGTGAAATTCACATCATAACTTTTCAAGTCTGTGACTTAGGAAATAAGGCCTTTTTTGATCTATATTGTGACATTATTAATGGTTACCACTCAATCCTCCCATATTTATGCAAATTTAAAATACAGATGTTTATCATGCCTATAGATGTTAGAGATAGAATTGGTTAGGCCATCAATTTTTAAGATATCCCAAACATCTTTGTCCTTATTAAGGTGCTCATAAGTCATCAATTCAATTCTATTTAATTCACATCTAATGGTGGTATGAATGTTAGTGTTTTGGATCAAAGAGTGGTGACTATGGCAAGAAGAAATGTGGGGGATGAAAGTAGTAGGTTTCCTTCTAGGTAAATGTTGAATCTAAAAAGTAACAATCCAGGTCTCACATGTTAGGAAACCAACAGTGCTGGAAATATGATTATCATTTTTCATTGGGGTGTGTGGATAGGGGAAAATATCACAATCATTATTTTGATGTAGTATCTCTTTCTCTTTTAATGATTTAATTTCAATAAGGAGGGAGTATATCATCCTTATTCTAAATTTTAAAAGCTACTACCATTACCCCTCTATTGGGAATGTAATCGACTAAGTGGTTACCTTCATGGTAAGTGTGTTGGTATTTGACCTCTTGGAATCCCTTATCTATCTCTATCCTCTCTTTAATGATGTAGTCTATGGTCCATGATGCTTTTTTAGACTGTTGAGGAAATTGATAATATTTAAGGAGTCACCCTAAACTAAGAGCTTGCTAATACCAAGGTTTTTAGCCACCTGAATCCCCCATAGAGTTGCAAGTGACTCAGACTTATGGTTGGTTTGATGACACATACCTCTTTCATACTTAGCTAATAAAAGACCATTTTTATCTTATAGCACACCACCACCTCTAGAAAATCTAGGGTTGCCTTTGGAGGCCCCATCAAACTTAAGTATGATCCATATTTGGTCTAGGGGTATCCATTTAGTTCATTTTTTGAGTCATTTATTGTTGTGGATGGGAGATAAGGAATCCATTTTTTTCTATGCTTTATTCCTACTATGATATTTGTTGGTCTTTTTATTTTTCAGAGAATTCATAGTTTTAAAGAATAAAATTGAAGAATTTTATAGAAACCCCATCAAAAGTCCTAAAGGAGTCCCTGAAGATCCTATTATTTTTTTTCCACACTTCCCAGATTAAGTGTGGGAAGGAGAAAGTCCAAATTTTCTTGAGAGTCTTGTTGGAGAATGGAGTGTCCAAAGTAACCCAAGAGTCATTAAGAGTAGCAGGGTGAATCCATTATATTTTGAATTTATCAAGGAGAAGGCCTCATAAATGGTGAACAAAGGAACATTTTATAAGGATATGGGGGAGGTTTTCAAAATCAAAATCATAAAGAGCACAACGATTGGCTAGTATGAGACCATGTTTAGCTAAGTTGTCAAGAGTGAGAATCTTGTTATGAAAACATAACCAAAGGAATATGTTGAATTTTGGGAGAAAATATTTATCCCAAATTTTGGAACAATTAAAAGTCTAAATATTGGGAGGGATAATATAGTTATATCTTAAATTCACTTCATACTTACCACTAGGAGTGGCCGCCCATGTCAAGGTGTCCTCTTTGTGAAGATTAAGGATTTGAAAAGTTTAGAGGAGAAAATTATGATATAAAATTAAGGTGGCATGATCAAGGATGACATTGATACTTTGAAGGTGATTCTAGGTTCTTTTGTTTCCTTGACGTTGTATATAGTCAGACACCATGATCCCAAAATGCTAGTGAATCTGATCTTTAATTTGAAACCATGGTTCAAAATCATCCAATTAGTGATAAAAAAACTGAGGGTCCTCCCAGAACCAAATTTAAAATCCATTTCCAAGATTCTATTTGCATCCTTGTTTAATAATATCCTTACTTTTGATGAGCATTTTCTAGATAGACGAACCCATAGAGAAGGCATTACCATTTAACAAAGAAATTGGTGGTCTGTGTCACATATATTTAGCCCTTACAATATCTTTCCATATGTTATATTTATTTATGAATCTCCATACCATTTTTTATGTGATATCCTTGTTCATGATATTTAGCCTTCTTATTCCCAATCCACCATATTGCTTTGGAAGAGTGACTTGATCCCAGGAAACTAGGGGAAATACTGAGTTGTTTCAATGCTCATCCAATGGAAACATTTTTAGATCTAATTAATCTTTTGGCTTATAGATGAAGGAATTTTGAAGAGAGACATAATATAAACTAGGAGGCTTTGTATAAGACTTTTTAGAAGCATGTGCTTACTAACCTAAGATAGCTCTGCTCCTTTCTATCCAACTAGCGTTTTTGTGAATCATTCAATTAGTTGGTTTCATATTTGGACATGCATATTACCTATAAAGAGAGGCATCCCAAGATAAGTTTAGGGTAAAGGTTCAAGGGATCAACCTAAGATTCCATCAATTTTAGTCTATCTTATTAGCAGAGTATTTATAAAGAAAAGACTAATTTTTTCAATGTTGATTTTTTACATAGACACTTCCTCATATTCTTGAAGGATGTTCTTAAGTTTTTTGGCTTCTTTGATAGATGTTGTGACAAGGGAGATAGTGTCACCCAAAAACTATTGGTGAAGCATGGAAGTAACTAGTAACTAATGTGAATCCTTTGATTATAATTTTTCTCTAAGCTTCAAGAAGCTTCTTGCTAAGAGTTCCAACAAGCATTATAAAAAGGAAGGGGAATAATGGATCCCCTTACTCTATTCCTATTTTACTATTATAATATCTTGTAGGTGAGATATTGACAAGAATGGAGAACATAGTGGTACTAATACAATTGTGGATGAGTTTAATAATGCACTGATGAAAGCCAAAATTTTCAAGAACTAGATCTAGATAGAGCCAATCAATCATATCAAAATACATGCTCATATCTAGTTTAAAAATCATTCTTGCTTCTTTGATTAATTGCATATAATGAATGGTTTCATGCACCACTAGAATACCATCTTGAATTTTTCTTTTTTGGACAAATCCATCCCAATTTTGAGAAATGAGTTTGCTCATTAAAGGATGAAGGTGAAGAGTCAAGATTTTAGTAAAATTTTTATAGATTAAATTGCATAGGTTGGTGGGATGAAAGTACTTGAGATCTAAAGCAATAGAATATTTGGGTACCAAAGCATGAAAAGTGTTATTGAAATCCCTTAAAATCTTATTAGATGAGAAGAATTATGTCAAATATTGGATCAGATCAAATTTGACTATTTCCCAAAATATTTGGAAGAATGCTATTAGAAATACATCAGGCCCAGGGTCCTTTTCCTTTTGAAGAAGAAATACTACATATTTCACATCTTATTTAGAGATATTCTTGAGAATGTTTGTATTGTTAGAGTCATTAATGAAAAGAGTAACTAACTGAGGAATTAACTTATCTTTGGTGCTATTAATAGGATTATTAGTTGCAAATAAATTCTTGAAATAACTCACAATTCTTCCTTAATTTGGTATGGTATTGATAGACTAAACCATATTCATAGGTTAATTTATGGATCTTTTTGTGCATTCTTTGATTTAAGGTATATAAATGGAAAATTTTTGGATTCCAATCTCTTTCTTTAATCTAAATCACTCTAGATTTGAGATGCCATAGGGTTTCCTCATGAGCCACTATGTTATGATAGTCACTAAGGGCTTTTTTTAATCTTAAATGGAGTTATTAATTCAACCCATAATTAACCAATTGATGTTAACTAATGGTGAGTTCATTTTCAATTTTATCCTTCTGGTGAAAAATGTTACCGAAAACATTGTGATTCTATATTTTAATGTTTATTTTAAAATTTTCTAGATTTTAAACAAGCTTATACATGATTTTAACTTGGGTGCCTATGTCCCACCATTATTGAACCCTTTCCTTTAGCTCAAAATGTTAGAACCACATGTGCTCAAATATGAAGGGAGATTAATCTTATTTGAAGTTATTCTCCATAATTAGAACAATAGGGTTGTGGTCAGATCCAATACAAGAAAGAGAAGAGAGAAAGAAAACCTGAGTCATCTACCAATTAGACTCTATATGAGCACGATCAAGGTGAAACTTATAAAGCTCTCCCTAAGATACCTATTTGACCAAGTAAATGGTGAGCCTCTCATTTCCACATAAAAATATTATTATTAGAGATGAAGTTTGAATGGTCCTGTATACTATTAGAGTATATCTAAGAACCCCATTTTTTCTCACAAGGGAAAAAGGTTATGTTGAAATAACCAATGATGATCCAATTCATTTCCTTATTGGATGATCTAAAATCATTTAGATCAGACCATAATTTTTTGTGAGCTAAGGGAGTGTTAGGAGCATAGATATTAGAAAGGATCTAAGTCTTATTTGAAACTTTATCAGTAAAGAGTATTGCAATATGATGAGTGCATTTGAAAATGATTACTATAGTTAAGATCTTGTCATCCCAAAAAGTTTTAATGAATATGGATGCTCTAGTCAGGTTTATTTATGCCATCTTAGCCTCTTTAAAAACTTTGTTCTAGATTTGTTCTAAACTTATTTCTGGCATTTTAGTTTCTTGTATTACAATGATAGAAGAAATTTTATTTTGTCGAAGGTCTCTGTACATTTTATGTTTGTTGTAGTGGTTCATGCCTCATATATTGCAGTTAATTATTTTCATGAGAACTTCTTGTATGGGGTCTGTTGATTCTTTCATGTATTGTATAATAATGATCATCTTCTATGTCTTGATTTGCTTGCTTATTCTTGATAGCTACTTTATTTGGCCTACCAATTTTTGCAAAGCCTTCAACATTCAAAAGGTTTATAATTTTATTTTTAGACTGAGGGGTTATTATATCTTTATTCTTATTCATTCTACATGTGAGAGATGAGAATGTTTGATGTATTCTTTATTATGTATCTTGGTCTATTTGATTATTTGAGATGCCTTGTTTAATATTGTATTCTTTATATAAATCTTAATTCAAAGGTTAGATTATAAGGTTATCTTTCTATTCCCCTTATTCATCTCTATAGGATTGAAGGAATTGAAAGTTATTGATAATGGTAAATTGATGTTGGAATCCTAAAGGAGTTATTATAGGTTGAAAATTACTTACCTAAGACATCTTTGGCAACTCCTTGTCTTTAACTATAGATTTGTTAGTTTTCTACAACTTTCTGTTCTGAGATGGTTTTACGAGATATTCTTGGTTATACTTGCTATGTCCACCCTGATCCTTATTGGACTTGTATTTTTGAGTTTTAGCCATGATAGATATGTTTAAGATATTTTTTTAGGAGAGGTCTCTATTGAGTGCTAAATGTTTGCCTTTGGAGAGTGATAAATTTTTCTTGTATTCTGAGTGTTAGATGGTGGATACTCACTTGCAAAGGATTAAGGATCATCTTATTTACTTATTGAATATTATTTATCCTTTCTAAATACAAGGATATTACCCCTTTTAATGAAAGTTGGTTATTCCCTGGTTAAATAACCTAGTTTCCTGCAATAGTCACATTTTAAAGTCGAGTTTTCATATTCTATTTTTTTAAATTAAGTCCCCACTTGAAGAGTCAAATGCAATTCTTATTGCGAGGTCTTGATACACATGAATTTACATAGAATCTTGTATGGACTAGATGAGTTTTATTTATTTCATAACATAGTTAAAATCTATTAGATATCCCATTGTTTTAGCTACACTAATAAATACATATTCATCCTGGAACTCAAGGGGGGGTTCTATAATTTGAACCCATATAGGTATAAAGTTGATTTTTTCTTGCTGTGGGTCAAATCTAGATTTCCATTTCTTGAGAAAGAGGCCTAACTTACCCATAAACTAGGGGCCTCCAACCACAATATTAGCACATGATTACTCATTATTGCAGTGAATAAGGAAAATATCATTTCTAATAGAGGATATTTCAAGATGTCCTTCTGGGGCCAACCTCTTTGAAACCTAGAGTTTGAAGGTGTCAATGTTTTATCGTGATCCCAATAGTTTTCCCACAAGGGCATTTGAAAGTCTTACTAAATAGTTAACTTTGATAGTATTAGGGATAGAAATACGATACCTCTCACCTTATTTATATATTTTAAGTTCTTTATTTGAGTGAATCTAATCATATTTTATAATATTTAATTTTATCTTTGCATCTCAAGAAACCTTATCATTGAAGCTATGGAAAAGATTACTTTTATCCTATAGCAGTAGATCCAATATGATTTCTAGTGATTTAACCAACACCACTTGTGATTTTTCAGGGATGTACTAGCCCACATATACACTTGTCTGACCAGATCTACCTCCATCCTCTACATTTGTGTTGCCTTCCACACCTTACTCATTTGAAATTTGAGTTCTCACCCTATCTCCACTCACCATCTCTGATGTTGTCATTATTATTTAAAATTCATATTTTTTTATAATATGATGTAATTAGTATTAATTAGTTTTTAAAATATTATTCTCCACATGTTCAACTGAGTGTTTGACCATGGAGGGGTGGTTTTTTGCTGTCACATCGTTAATCTCCATCTTGATGCTTTAGGGCAAAAAATGTTTTGCCCACATGGTCAAATGAGCACTTACCATGAAAGGACTAAAATGTTTGTCAATTGACCATGCGAGGAAAAAATATTTATCCTTCAACGATAAAACACATGATTGACCATGTGAGATTAATGTTTTAAAATATTATTGTGTATAAGAATGTTTTCAAATGATTAAATTTTGAGTTTTTTAATGTTGTTGAAATTTTTTCATGAATTGTTATCTTCCATCAGCTAATATAAACATGTTTTTGATCAAGTTCCTCTCACTTATACCATAAAAAGGTGTCTTCAAAGATATTGAAAATGGATTCTTGCTAGTAGGCAAGACTCATGAAGATATAGATGATAGATTTGGAAATTTAACTACAATTTTGAATAGAAGAGATGAGTGGACTCTTGTACAAATGATGCACATATATACAACCTATGAAATAAAAATAATTTTTATTGTGTATCTTATGAAGAGATGGTATATCTAAAATGAATTATAAAACCCTATCATCTCAAGGGTAATGTTAAAATATGTGATTTGGAAAAGTCTCAATATTTGTTATTAAGAAGTGAGGATAGCTTTCTAGTTTTTAGTTTCAAGTGTAGGGTTAGTGATTATGATGATTTAAACCCTTTAAATTATGGAGGACATTAGAGGATGATAATCCTAATATGCCACATGGATCTCTATATTATATTATTTTCTAGGAGTTGAGCCAAATAGTGATTGAAAATATGGATAACAATAAAAGGGTCAAGATAAAATTGAATTAATGAACATTGAAAATTATTTGAGCAAGAAGAAAAACAACCAAATAAATTATTGGGTAATAATGATCATTGAAATTATATATATATATATATATATATATATATATAGATATATATATGTAGCCTTGAGTCATCTCTTGAAAAATCATCTCAATGTCTAAGGATTCACATGTAGAGGTATCTAAATTTTGATTTGGCCTTTCAAAATATTATAAGTATGTACATGATGATTTGAAATAATATATGTTTCCTATAGTGAAAAATTACACATGTGATTTTTTTCCAAATACTAAACAAGATTCTAATTTCATCTGTACTACAAAGACTATATTTGTGGAACAAGTTACAAACTTTGAAGAGGATCAAAATCATCATGAAATTGAAAGGTTTATTGGCCATATAGGTAAAAATCCAAAATTTTAATTCAATCCCAAGTTTGCTGTAAATAAAATGCATGTGTTTGATGCATCCCAATAACACTTCATAAATATATTACATAATATGGATGTAAAAGTCTATAAGTGGAGTTCTTATAGATAATTGACTCATGGTTTAATATTATGTTCCCAAGAATAAAATGAAATATAATACATTAATCAATTAACTAATTTGATAAATTAGTTATATTAATTAATTATATTAACTACTTAATGAATTATTGAATTAATTATATTGATTAGTTAATTAATGAATTAATTAACCTATTTAATAATTTATTTAATGATTAATTTACTTAATTAATTTATTAATCATTATATAAAAGACAATAATTGACAATGTAGCATAAGTGATATATTACATTATTTTCTAGATGCATCTTTTTTTTCTAGACTCATCTGGACTCCTTGGATAATAATCACTCCTTCCTCTATGGATAATAATGCCTCCTGAACTTACAAATATAGATAACCATATTTTAGGTAACTATTTGTGTATAACAGGCATTATATGCTTCATTTTTTAATCAATCAAAAATATAGTTTTATGACAATAATAATGCAAATTAACATAAATTTACAAATAATGAGTCCCATATATTTGAAATATTATTAGATATTGGTGAATCAATTAATGATTCCCATTTATTCTTTTGAAATTAAATATTTGGGAGATAGATAGACCCAAAAGCCTTGATAAGTCTAATATTTTTAAAATATTCTTAATAAAGTAGTCATAATTACATTGATGTGGATCTATACAATATTATGTAGTCATAATTATGTTGAACCAAGTTCCACTAATTACATCTAGACTAATCATTTATTGAATATTTCAAACATAATCCAATTTCCATTGAACCAAGTTTTTGTCATTTGCACTTTCTTGAATTTCTTAGTTAAATGGAAATGTTATGTTGCAATCACACACACACACACACACACACACACACACACACACACACACACACACACACACACACACACACACACACACACACACACACACATATATATTTTGTATTAAATTCTCTCAATCCAAATTTTTTTTACCATAAATACATATTGGATTATGATGTGTCACCTAAAATAACATGATAATTAGAGAGAAAACTTGAAGTACAATTAAAACAAGGTCATCACTTTATTTAATATTTATGTCTTACTCGGAATTCATATCCTCACACGATGTTTAAATCATCCATAAATATGTTTCTTTGTCTTATGTCATCAATATATTCTAAAATTTTGTGTACCTAATTCCTAGTAAAATTATTTTTTGATTTGGTGCATATGTCTAGGGAATAGGTTTGTGAAGATATTGTCCTCTCTAAGCATGTGTAGCCCTTTCATGTTTTTTTTCCTGATTTTAAATATAAAAAAACTTGATCATTTCCTTTACATTTATGAGTAAAAAAATTATTTATGGAATATTCCTCTAATTTACCTACACACATAAATACAAAGCTCATATATGTAAAGGGTATACAAATTGCATGTGTAAAGATAACAAGATAAATATAATGTACTCAATCAATCATATTCACTTGCATGCTCCTTTTAATGTCTCCTCTAATTATTTATCACCCCATATATGAGGCATCTTAGGGCATTAAATTTATGTATATATAGGTACATAGAAGAATGTTTTTTGAGCATCATATCCTTCTACAATAAAACCATCTTTATAGGCTAACTGATTGTTAAAACCCTTTAGTGTCTTAATTTACCTCTAAAGACAAAAACTCTGCTAAGCATTCACAACCTCTATAATTACAATATCATAAATTAAGTGGAATAGTCAATGAACCTGGGATTTAAAAATTAAATTTCATAATTCCTTTAAAAAAATAAAGAAATACATGCAATCTAATTTCTCATCTCTTATATCTTATAGGTGTAGTTTTGTTTGATAAACAAACATATTATGAATTTTTATAGTCTCAGAAAGACATTTTTTAGATCATGTATAAACACACATTTATTAGACCAAGTCATAAATTGAAAGGGACACACACACACACACACACACACACACACACACACACACACACACACAAACACACACACACACACACACACACACACACACACACACACACACACACACACACACACACACACACACACACACACACACACACACACACACACACACACACACACACACACACACACACACACACACACACACACACACACACACACACACACACACACATTAATTAATTAATTAAATTCTATGTCACCATAGCATTAAAATTATGTCCCTATCATGTGTTTTAAACCATGCAATATGTCTGTTAGAATTAATATATTTTTTAAAGGATGATCCACATAATTTTGGTAGGCCTATTTCATGCATTCTCTTGGTGAATTTTATACTATGGGGTTTACATATAATCCATGGAGCCTTTGCATATGTTTTACTATTATTGGGAAATAGATTTTATTTAGTTTTAGAAAAATTTAGGTCTTTCAATGATTGTAATCTATCATTGTCTTTTATTATAATATGAAACCACATTCATATATTAACTTTTTTAATATATTCTTTGGTCAAGAGGAAGGCCTACTAATAAATACTTTAAATATTGAAGACTATAAAATATATATAATCATTTCATTCCTTTAGGGTTTAAATATTTTTTGAGTCACAACCATTTTGTAATTTTCATCTCCACCAAGTTTATAAAGAAACACCATTATTTGAATCACAAGCATCCTTATAATTATATAACTAATCTCAAGTAGACATTGACTTTGGATGTTCTCTCATTTACATCTATCCATTGAAATTCACTTTTTTCACACTAGGATATTATGGTCCATCCTTAAAAATATTCTGTTTCCTTTAGAAGCATTTTTAAAAACATGTAAGAATATCTTAGAAATAGTTGGTTGTCACATCTTGGGCATATGTGTTCTTTGTTTGTATTCAAACCTAACCAAATAGCTAGGCTAGATAATCATGTATTATACAATAGATAATTCCATATAATTTTAAAATTATTTTGTAAAGTGGTCTTCAAACATCAAATGTCTGCACCCATTTCCAGAAATAATTACAACTTATCTATAAGAGGTTCAAGGTCAAAATCCATGTTTTCACCTAAGGGACTAATAGTGACATAAATAGGTGTAATTTTTGTAACATGAGTCATTAGGGAATGTTATAATTTATTAAAACATGAAAAAAAATATCTATATTTTGATTACAAGTTTTAATATGGAATATCCCCATCGTTTAAAATACCTACTCCAACACATCTTACATTGCACTTAATTTGTTGAGCCAATTCTACTAATTGTGTTTCACAACTCAGTGATCACTTGGTAAGTGCATCATTTCATCATTATTTTTATTATTTGAATGACATTTCATTATCTCTTCTAGTGACTTACAACAATATAAAATTTGTATTGTGTTAATCAATGGGAAATTACAAAAAACCTTCTTTGGAAGTTAATACCCACTAATACCATATTGAATTGATGTTCCTTGCACATAAATTTATAAAAATACCTATTATTCAAATGTTAATTATTAGTATGTATTCATTGATGAATGCATCCTATTTTCCATATGAAATTCCCAAGGAGGATGATATTTTTTGTGTTGCCATATATGATGCATGAATTAGCTTTTATTTGTGTAAAAGAACAATTATTTT